>OV815295.1:34441761-35668155 GCA_929108145.2 Limnephilus rhombicus | reverse complement strand
TTATTGAATAACCAACACCCATGCCATTCATGGTCACCCCAAGTGGTTCGCTACGTTTGGTGATTTAGCAGGGGTGCCCGGATTCACGGGGTTGTGGTTTGGCCAGGTCTTGGCGGCTGATAATAATAATGATTTATTGTCTTCATTTCTTAGTAACTGTAGAGATAATGATATCCTCACTGGGATCTCCCGTGCTGAGGATTTCATTTACATATTATAATTTAATTATAAGAAATTAATATGAATTAGATATAACATATATCATGTAGTATTTTTTTAAAAATAATTATAAAGTAAATAAGATAGTGTTTTTTTTTAAAATTCAGTTTACTAGATTTGGTTTTAGTCTGTATTTGATATCAGTATATTTTCTATTTCTGATCTCCCTATATTTAGTACCTATCCAGCTTTTTATTTGAAATTTAAATGTTATAATGTTGAGGTAGAGTTTAATGCCGTAAAATAAGAAGCTTTTTTGCCCAAATGTTATGTTAGTAGTTACTTGTTGGATAAGTTTTTGACCATGAGATCTAGTGTTTCAAATGCATTTGCCCACCTACTGCTTGGCGGGCCGGATCGGATGAGACTGGTTGAGGGAGATCTTTTGATTTCTGCAGCCGGACTCCCTCGACCCATCGCCTTGCACTACGGTGGGAGGAATGGATTCATACGTCTGTCTGCCCTCGACACATTGGCCCCCAGATTCCTATCCACCCATCATACCTTTTTCCTCCCCAGAACTTCCTCTCCTTCCTTTCCCCAGAAAGACCCTCCACACAGCATCCCTAAAGATGATATAGGCCCCTAGGGAAATTGTATTCCTCGGGGCCTCCTGTGTGGATCTATTGTAAAAAAAAGACGTCAAAATTTAAAATTTCTTGACGCCAAAACTCACGGGGTTTGGGCAGAGACAGACAAAAGAGATTTAGGTTGATTGTTTAGTTCTTTGGGTATTTAGTGATCTGATCAGCAAACCGCTCACTGGACCGACCTCAAATGCCAAATTCCTGCCGAGGCCGTGACACACTGGCGCTCCTCGCAGCCGGGCGGGGGCCGGGGGGCCAATGGGGCGGGGGCGGGGGGCGATCACTCACTCGGATCAAATTGTTTCATGCTAATGTTTAAATCTTAAATTAATATCACTGATAAAGCTGAGCGGTTTTTATTAGACCTACCAAGGTGGATTTAAACCAAATTTTAAGTTATTATTATTTATTTTTATTTTCCACTAGCGATTTCCCGGCATGCGTTCCAATGCCTTGGAGGTCTTGGAGGCGGATGACCAGGACACACTGAACCCCAGATTCCTACCCACTCCTTAAACCCTTTTCCTTCCCAGAACTCTCATCTCCTCCCTTTCCTAAAAACCCTCTACACAGCATCCCCAAAGATGACATAGGCCCTGAGGGAAATATTTTTCCCACGGCCTCCTGTGTGGAGCTCATGAAAAAAAAATATATATACTCAATATATATACATGTATATATATATTCAGTCCCGATACTTTCAGTTTTCAAGAAGCTCGCGTGCTACCTATTGCAATTTTTTTTACAAATTTTCATATATTACAAACATTCATTTTTGTATATTATAAGGATAATAAACCAAATTTGGTTATCTAACATAGGTACCTATTTAAAATAAATATATTTTTTTATTAGATTCAAAGTTTTCGATTTTCGTTAGTATCATAGGTGAGTTCTTCGATTAAATTCAATTATTTAAACAGTTTATTCGAAAATCGAATTTTGATTTAACAATCAATGGTTTACAAAATGTCATCTCACATTGGGACATTTTGACAGTTTCGTAAGAGTTTTTGTAATAATTAAAAAATCTTTGCAGATGTATTGTCATGTGGTTGTAATAATCCAGAAACCTTCGCGAGGGTGGAACGAAGGTATTTTGAAAGTTTCAAACCTTTCAACTCACATATCTAGAAGCAAACATATTTTGATTTTTATTATATAGATAGGTATCGAGGACATCGACCACTAGCGGGTCGGTACGTTTGATGTTAAAGGAGTTAGGACCTTCCAAAAATCGTTAAAATTGCCTGGTTTTAACGCTTATAAACAGGCCTTCAATATACAAACTAGACAATGTATTTTTAAAACAACGCAAAACAAAAGTGCAGGCATAAAAGATTTTCTTCTGATGCAGTTGGTAGAAAAAGTCGGTTCAGTTTTAGAGAGGGAAATGTATTGTGAAAAGAAACCATATTATGATTTATTTATTTTATTGATAAAATATCATATATTATCTCATTATTTTAATTTTACAAGATGCTTATAGTGTTTCTTTCTCATTTTATTTAGGTATAGACAGATACAACAACAGCTTGGTTAAATACCTATTGTTCAAATTTCTCGGCGACCGTGTTCTTCTCAATAGCCGATCATCGACAATATACAAATCAAAATCTCTGAACTATGTGTCCCCGAAAATACTGGTCCGAGGCAGTCAACACTTAGATCAAAATAAGTCACTAGCTATAGGTCTTAGATGTAAGCACTAGTGATAATTGTAAATCTTAGTTGTAAGCCAGTAATATTAAATCATTTTAATACTTATTTGTACAGAGCCCTTGAGGTGATTTTTCACAAAAACGGCGCTATATAAATTAGCCAAATATTATTATTATTAAAAGAAACTTCATAACACCGTTGTTTAAATATTCAAACAAAATCTAATGTCAAATAATATCATTAGAAAACTTCACAATGTAAAAGTGCATTGCTGGGATGCCAAATGAATGATTTTTAAACATTCTTTGTTTCTTGCATTGTGTACTATTTTTTTTTACAATGCAATACTTGAAATCATTTGTGAATTAAAAATATTAATATTATGCTAAAATGTAATATCCATGGTGAACATGTTGAATTTTTTCTTTATTTATATATTTCTCTATTTTCATTTGATTGTTGCATATTTAAATTTTTTTATCTTTATTTTTTCCTATTATATCTACATACATTTCAAAATTAATTTGACATAATTTCTAGTGACCGATCGAAGGTTCGGTTTCGGTTTCGGCAAAAAAATCTAGTTTCGGCAGATTTTCTGCCGAACCTTCGGCCGCACCGAAACTCAGCAAAAGATCTCAATAAATGGTAAATTTAGTCTTAAGAATGTTGTTATTTGTGATTGTAAAAGCAATTTAAATTAAAATACTCAATTAATGAGGTCCTTCCCTTATAATGTACATAAGTGTTGATTATTGACAATTTTTTGTCCCAAAAAGTAGTTAACGTGTTTGTTAATTTTCAGTAAAAACAAAAAAAATTTTTTTTTCACATTCTTCAATTATTGTTTCTTTTTATTTCATTTAACACATGTTGACTGTTTGTATAAGTGTAAAAAATAAGCCAAATTTCAGTAAACAATAATAAAGAAAAATACCCTAGAATGATACTGAAAAATACTAAGAATAAAACTGAAAAAACTCCTCGACTCTGTGCAGAAACGGGCGGTCCGTTTGATAGATTCTCCCATCTTAACAGACGGATTGCAATCTTTAGAGCACAGGCGTCGGGTGGGAATGCTTTCCTTGTTCTACCGGTATTACAATGGAGATGCTCCGAGGAACTAGCATCATTGATCACTTCGGCACCAGTGCATAGTCGGGAAACACGCCAAACGCGTGCCCAACATTTGCACACGGTTGACATTTGTCACATGAGAACGGGTCGTTTCTTCGACTCGTTCTTGTGTTCAACAGCTCGGCTGTGGAATGATTTGCCGGCCTCTGTGTTTCCTCCTTCCTACAACATGGGTCTCTTCAAGACCAATGTTCATTCCTTCCTCTCCCCAAAAAGACCCTCCACACAGCATCCCAGATGACATAGGCCCTGAGGGAAATTATTTTCCTCAGGGCCTCCTGTGTGGAGTTAATGTAAAAAAAAAACAATAGATTTTTAATATGTCTAAAAATTTCGTTTTCGGCCGAAACTGAGACAGCTACCGAATATTCGGTTTCGGTAGAAAGTCCTGATTCGGTCGGACACTAATAATTTCTTTATTGGTGGCATTGTATTATATAAAAAAATATTTGCACTAGCATTAAAATCTAGAGAGGAAAGTGGGGTAGGTATACGTTTGTTTGGACAAAAAGCTGGTTTAAAACTCGATCAAGTCTGCTCGCGTGCGTTTTAACCTACAATAAAACTATATCAGAAGGGAAATGATTTAAATAGACCGATATTGATTTAGGCGAAATTATGTAACACATCAAAGTGATCGATCCGAATTTGTCGAGAGTCGAGAGCGCCGCTATACTATTCCTTTGCCCACTGTGTACACGCGAAGATCATTATTAATAATATGCAAAATGTCATCATGTGCTCAAGGCCGTTCAGATTCAAGTGACAGAATTAATTATTTTTTTGAGTTGTCATGCCGCGGAATATTCGATAACGCCGGTAGCTAAACAAGTGGAACATTAATTCATTTTATAAGGGACACTAAATTACACATATCCACAAACACCTCACTTTTTATTATATTTATTAATAATGCAGCCATTTTATTTTTTATGATTATTATTATTATTCAATCAACACGATGGCAATTTAGCAATACAATTTTAGTCATAAAACTAAAGCGAAATTATCTATTCAGTTTATGTGCAGTGTGCATCATAATATTCACCGAAATAAAATAGAATACAAAAAAAATCGAGCGCAAAGTATCGATCGTTCTGTACATTTGATTGCTTGTTCCGGTCATTCCTGTCAAGATGGTAGCCGTATTGAATAGTACCTTTGTACTCCGCCAGAGTTCGCATGGGTCAAATCGGAATAATCACAATTACGCAAGGTCCACTGTTCACAAAAGTACAATTTTAAAATTCTTATTTTTATTGAAGATAACAAAATATGAAAGAGAACAAGACACATAAAAAAGACAATGGTCGCAACTGGGACTCGAACCCAGACCTCTCGTCTAACCGGGACGTGCGCGTTAACCAATGTACTTTTTTTTCTTCTTATTTTTACATTTTATTTCTGTTCTCTCGACCGGTATACTAGCAAGGTTGCCAGGTCTTTTCCAAATAAATACGGAACAGCGAGCAAAAAAAAATTTCGAAGTGTAATTTCCTCAGAATTTCCCTAGATTTACCAAAATCGCAGATGGCAATCAAAATGGCAAATCAAAACCCGCGTCGAGGGGGGGGAGGGTTATCGGACTCTTTGAAACAATGTAAGCAGTCAAATTATTCGAAAAATCACATGTACGCAAGTACAAGTACGTAGTCACCTGATGTGTAACACTAATCTGACATTTGAATCGTTTATTAGGGAGAAAAATTGATCAGAAAAAAATACCGAACGGCCCATACTTCATTATTTTTGTCATACCGAACACCGAACACGGTGCTAAAATACTGAACGGTTCGTTCACAGGTCGTAATCGCAGTACCTAGTCATATAATAATAGCGTAATATTGTAAGTATAATGCAATATATAAGCAGACACGGTGACCTGGCAACTCAACAACGTGCAACTTCATCCCTACTTTGAAAAGTCATTAAAAGTGATGAAAAAGAACTGGGTTAAATAGGTTACCTTCAGTTAGGTACGTTAGTTTAGATTATGGGCTATTTAAATAAATAAAACAATCATTGTTCAAAAAATAAAAATAATTAATAAAAATTCATTACAATAAAATAAACATTGTTCTAAACTGTCAAATTAGTATAAGCTTTCCCTGACGAAGGAACGTTTGTTCCGAAACCGGTCGGATTTGCACATTTTATAAGTGGTTTATACAAAGTTGTATTGTTTCATTTTATTAAAACAATCTCTTTCAAACTTTGCAAATACACTTTGTGGCGTCATTTTTAATTAAATATAAACAAATATGTAAGTAACTTTGTTAACAGTGGTGTTTTTACAAACTTTTTTTTAAAATTTAATATATTTTCTATTCATTACTTTCAATGATTTTTCAAAGGGGTGTTGAAATGCCAATTTGTTGTTTTGTGTAAACGTAGAAACTATATTGACCCATGACCAAGGGTACCTAATATTATATTTATACCGATGATCTTTCCAATAATAGCGAGAGAATCATATTAATGATGTACCTATGTGTGAAATTACATGAAGGGATGTAGGTATGTCAGGCTTTCTACTAGGTATATTTGCAGAAAAAGGCATATTTTGTGTGGATACTGTCTAACTATCCCGCCATTTTCCCGCAGATGTACCTAAGCAGAAAAGATCAACCGCCACACAACGCTGTATTGGCACATCTTTGCTTCAATTCACATTTATTTAATTCTCTGTTTTCAACATTAGCTCCACACAGAAGGACCTGAGAAAAATAATTCCCCTCAAGGCCTATGTCATCTTTGGGGATGCTGTGTAGTGGATCTTTTTAGGACAGGAAGAAGAGGAAGTTCTGGGAAGGAAAAGGGTATTAGAGGGTAGGAATCTGGGGGTCAGTGTGTCCAGGAGTGACGGACTTATGAATCCAACCCTCCACTGCGGTTCGAGGCGATGTTCCTAGAGCGTACGGCTGGAGAAGGCAAAGGGACGCCCTCAACCATTCTTACCTGATCCATGCCATGCCCATGCCTGCCATGCAGCCGGTGGGCAGACGCATCCGTCGCCAAGACGCGGACAAACCTCACCCCATGAACCCGGGCACCCCTGCTAAGTCATCAAACGTAACGAAACAATTGGGGTGACCTATGGTTATCCAATAAATGGTTCCCGGGGCGGCGGAACCACTACCCGCTTCCCGAATTGCATTCTCTTCTGTTGATCTTAGAAATTACATGGCCCGACTCAAGTATTTGATTGGCGTGATCGCGCCTTGTCTCCCTCTGGCAAACCCAACTTATTCTACTATCCGCTATATTTCCTTACATTTCCTTTCATCCGCTAAACTTTCCATTGCATTCTTTCCAGATCTCCACCATTAGCAATTTGGGGGGCGGATAGGGTACCGCCCGGGAACCATTTAGTGGATAACTCCTCTGCCATACATCAACCAAATGGGTTCGGTACGTTTGGTGACTTAACAGGGTGCAGGGGTGCCCGGGTTCATGGGGTGGGGTTTGTCCGGGTCTAGGCGGCGATTGCGTCCGCCCACCAGTTGGATCGGGAGAGAATGGTTTAAGTAGTCCCTTTGACTTCTCCGCCCGACCCCCTCGAACATCGCCTTGCACCGCAGTGGGAGGGATGCATTCATACGTCCGTCACTCCTGGACACACTGACCCCCAGATTCCTCCCACACCTAATAACCTTTTCCTTCTCAAAGATGACACAGGTCCTGAGGGGAATTATTTTCTTCAAGGCCCCCTGTGTGGAGCTAATGTAAAAAAAATATCATACAATAGGTATGATTTTACAAACATTCATCGGGGATCTAATTTCTACACTAATATGCTACAATATAAATAAAGATAATTTGCGATTAAATTGTTGGCATTATTCTCTCACTTCTTTGTGTAAATCGCTTCGATAAGGTCACACACAAATAATAATGATAATATCCGATAGGTGCTGCCGCAGCCAGTCGGCGGACAATCGACGAACCGACTACATCTCCGCCCCTCAAAGTAAAACTAAATCGCGAGCAATCAATTCCAAGAAACCGCACACAAAGGCACACAATAAAGACACCCAGTAAACATACAAGTCATTGTAAAATAGAAACCTTTTCAATAAGTGTCGAAACATTTATAAGCGCTTGTACTTGATCTGATATCAACAACTGGAATCAATACAATAAAAATACAAACGTACTAACAAAATCGACGCCAAAGGTAAAAATGTGTCAGCATTTGCTCTGTTGAAGAAATTTGATTTATTTTATTGATTTGATCTTTCTAGTTGGGGAGGTTTTCCTTACTTGTTTGTAGCCCGGTCTGGAATCAATAAAATGAAAATACAAACGTACTGACAAAATAATGGCAGAGAGTAAAAATTTTCCAGCATTCGTTTGATTGAAGTTGTTAGATTTATGTTATTCATTTGAATTTTTGAGTAGAAGTAGTTTTCCTAACAAGGGTTTGTTGTGATTTGCGAGCCTGTCAGACGTTACGCTTTCTAAAACTATATGGATGGAGTATCGATAGACAAAAAATTGAATGGAAATAAAACAACAATATAATGCATTAAAGATTAATTTAAAGCAGAAATTCTATAAGCCATCATAAGTCTTGGATAATGTATAAGTCTTCTGACTGTTAACAACTAACGGCCGTGTTTTATGTTATTATTGGAGAATGATTATTTATTATCAGATCTTCATAGATCATTGTTTTGGAATCAAATATTGCCGCGAAACGCCACTTGCAGTGACTCCGGAATTCATGGTTCGGATCGCGTTTAGTTACACGCACGTATACGCAAGCCTAGTGATTAAATTAAAACATTACATTTCCGTGTAAAGTGCATTGGCATATAATAAATTTATCTAATTGATCAAGTTTTTTTGCTGATGAATTCGGGGTATATTCTGGTAGTCTATCCTTCCTTTATTCACTAACTAGCAGACCTAGCCACACGTTGCTGTGGCTAACGAAACACAACGCCACGCCATTACACAACCTTTATAACCAACGCCATCTGTTAATTCCAATCCACACCGCCCGCTTGCCAACTCGCTCCCTTTATTTTATATATTTCAACCAATTTACGCAAAACCTTGACAAATTACCTAAAAACCTTCCTCATGAATCACTCTATTGGAGAAAATCTGTTAACAATAATAACAATAATAATAATAATTGCCGTTTTTGTGATAAATCACCTCAAGGGCGCAGTACAAATAATTATATAAAATAATTAATATTACTGGCTTACAACTAAGCTTTACAATTATAACTAGTGACTTACGTCTAAGACTTATAGCTAGTGACTTATATTACTGACTTAGGGGCCATTCATTTATTACGTAAGACGAATTTTGCTAGTTTTCGACCCCCTCCCCCCCTATTATAAGAAAAAATAAGATTATGCCTCCCCCCTCCCCCCCATGTTTAATATTTATGACGTAAGAATCTAAAGGAAAAAATGAATGCACGTTTGGTTTGTTTTAATGTTTATTTTTCAAAGTAACAATTTTTAGAAATGTTTATTTGTACTTACAAATGTACTAATAATTTTAACTTTGCGCATTTTTGTGATCTTACGTAAGAACTATCTAGACTCCCTCCCACCCCCTTCTAAGAAAAAATAAGACATGGTCGACCCCCCTCCCCCCCTAAATCGTCTTACGTAATAAATGAATAGCCCCTTACAATTAAGATTTACGCGTAATTTAAAAGATCTAAGCGCACAGACAGCGGGAGCGACTTCAATTTATACTATTCACTAATTAACTATAATTTCCAGAGTGGTGGTACCTAGTAGATACTCTCAGTATCATCAAGGTAAAAGATCACCATTCAGATTCGAAATGCTTTGAAAATCTTTGAAAATTCTTTAAATGGCTTTGACAATGCTTAGTGACCAAATTGAACAAGTTATACACAATATTTCCAAAACATACTTATTTTGTCTGTGAAAATGTGTTTTGCCATTGTGGAAACATCATCTGCAAATTATTGATATTTGTAAAATATAATATGTCATTATTACTTCATTTATCTTGAGGATAGCATCATTTTATTTTATTTTCATTGTGAAAATATAATAAAGCTTTCAACTTTTTTTATAAAATGTGGAGAAGAAAATCATTGCTTAACCCTTTCCACTCTTTTCAAGTATTCTTTTGTTTTTATTACACCAACGCTTTAGTAAAGCGAAATTGCGTTTTTTATGTTTTTAGTTATTTTTTGTAAATAAAATTGATATCGGTTTATATACCGCTAATAATTTTTTTTGGTTGTAATCACTATAATATAAATAGCCAAAAGTTTAAATACTTTTAAATACTAATTCTTTAAAACTGTTTGGCACCACTGTGTACTAGTGCCTATATGCCCTATATCTACATGTTTATGTACTCAGAGCCCAGTGCCACCAGAAAATCACTGTAACAATAATAATTTACTCTAGTGACCAGTGTAATTCGCCAGACTCTAAACATAAATTTATTCGAAAATTTATTTGTACAAAAATTGGTTTGAAATAATGTACCTACCAATATAACCACGTACACACAGATCTTCATTATAATCGTTATCATTTCTTATTTACATTCTCTATAAAGTACTTACTTCGACTTTATATATTTTATAATTAAATCATTTTTATATTCTTGCATGTATTGCTTTCTATGTTCTATACTTTTCATATTATTTTTATATTCTACTATATTCTTTCATACTCTTTTATACTCTATAGTAATTTATTGTTTCCATACTCTTTAGTCATTTACATTCTTTTATATTCATTTGTATTCTTTAAATTTCTTTAATATTATTTTATATAATATGTATATTTATATATTTTTATTTTATTTTTTTATATTCTCGCACATTTCTTTATATTGCATCTGTTAATATACTGTATATGAAAATCGACTACCACAACACAGGCATGTGCCTAGTATGGTGGTCGAAAAATCCCCAATTCATGTAAGGAACAATTCAAAGAATAAAGAAACTTAAAAAAAAAAAAAACACCATAACAAGGGCATATGCCTAGTATGGTGGTCGAAAAATCCACAAACTATGTAACCATTCAAAGCAGTGAAAAAGAAAAATTTAAAAAAATAAATATAAAAAATAGATACATATTATATCGACAGTGGAACTTGGAAATTCTTGCTTCGTCGAAATATTTTTAGGAAAATAAGTTTTTTTTTTACGTGCATTATAAATACCCTCAAAATACTCTCGACTCTGTGCAGAAACGGGCGGTCCGTTTGATAGATTCTCCCATCTTAACAGACGGATTGCAATCTTTAGAGCACAGGCGTCGGGTGGGAATGCTATCCTTGTTCTACCGGTATTACAATGGAAGATGCTCCGAGGAACTAGCATCATTGATCCCTTCGGCACCGGTGCATAGTCGGGAAACACGCCAAACGCGTGCCCAACATTTGTACACAGTTGACATTAGTCACATGAGAACGGGTCGTTTCTTCGACTCGTTCTTATGTTCAACAGCTCGGCTGTGGAATGATTTGCCGGCCTCTGTGTTTCCTCCTTCCTACAACATGGGTCTCTTCAAGACCAATGTTCATTCCTTCCTCTCCTCAAAAAGACCCTCCACACAGCATCCCAGATGACATAGGCCCTGAGGGAAATTATTTTCCTCAGGGCCTCCTGTGTGGAGTTAATGTAAAAAAAAAAAAAAAAAATTAAATGAGATTTTTTTCTGAAAAATTAAATAGGTACTGTTATTGAAGAAATTTACAAAACATATAAATTATTCTGAAAGAATCTATTCATTGCTATTTAAAAAAATCATAATTATAAAATCAACAATAACAGAATAAGATTTTTGAAAAAATAAAAAATAAACTTTATTTTCGCTCTCCTGAACAATTAACATTTTGTCCTTTACACTTTACAGCATTTCAAGTTTCCATGATCGATATGTTTATAAGATTATAAGCACACGCAACGATTATATAAATAAAAAATCAGGATGTGCAATTTACACGTGGTAGAAGTGAAACTTTCAGAAAACTAAAGTAGATAAGAGTGGAGACTTTTTTTATCAATGTGCAGGATGATTTTTTTCCACATTTTTGTCGTCGAATTTTATTTATTTATTTATTTACGTATGTACAATACATTACAAAATGATACTTTGTCTGTCCAACTGGGAAGGACACCCGTTTAAGGAGAGCCAAATTGTATATTTAGTTCATAATATTCTTAACAAAGGAATGGTTTTGTTCAACATATCACAGGAATTTGCTTCTGTCAAGACAACTTTTGAGAACATTAATAATTGTATTCTGAACGAAGGGATGGTTTCTTTATGTCTTTGAAAGAATCGCAAAGATGTGATTTTTTTCAAGGTCATTTTGGAGAACATTAATAATTTCATTCAGAGTGAATGAGTGGTTTCTGTAATGAGATCACAAGATTCACAAGTAGGAGATTCTTTCCAGACCATTTACAATTGCATAATTAGAATTTACACATTTACAAACCAATATTTGACAAATGAATTTCCAATGTATTTATTGACTACTTAATTTTAATAAAGTACTATAATTTTTAAATTTCTTAAATATAAATTACACAATTATAAACCAATTACAGTGCACCTTTCCCTATACATTTGTGGTTTGAAGATTGGATATTGATTTTATAATTTTTTTTTTTTTTGCATTTCGTAAGATTCGATCCTTGGTCCGCTGAAGATCTGACCGGCCGCCAAGGTTAGTCAGGTGCTTTATACCACTAGACTAAAGAAGTCTTGCACGAGACCGTGGATTTATCGTATTATATTGGAACCGAGTACCCGTAAAATAAATAAATATTTTATTGCCATCTCATTCTCTCCCCAGCCTATGGATGTATGCGTTTGTCTCTTTTTAGCGTCGCTCGCTTCCTTTTCATCGAGTTTCAAATCACAACGGTGCTAAATATGTTTTCACTTCAACAAGGTTTCCTACCTTATTTTTATAAGTTATAAGTGTAATAAGTTATAACTGCCATTTTTAGTTACATAAAAATAATTCTGAAAGCTCGGAAAAGGTGTAATTTACACCTAACAAGGAGGTTAATAATAACATCACATCGGTATCAGTGTCACACGTCACACTCAACAACGGCTTCGAGAATTAAATACCAAGAATGAATATAGGGGAAATAGGGTCAACTCAGTTGGTCAACTTCGTGACGAGTTTCCCAATAAACGACTATTTCAAAGCTTTATTATAAATGTATAGGTTTCATTACCTTTGTGACACATTCGCTTTGTAATTTCATCACTGTGACTTTAATAGGAAGGGTTTCCAAACATCCATTTATTGAATAAAGAAGCAAAATGTCTAAAATAATAAAGACAACTTCTTTGTTAGCCATCATCAGCGTATCACTTCTGTGTACAACACTGGCGGAAATTCCGGAGGGAAAGTGTCATATATTATTGTTTATTTAATACAATCACAGACATCTAAATTAATACATTTTAAATAGAGTCTAGGAGTAAGGATCTTGACTCGCAATCCGAAGGTCGCGGGATCGAATCCCGGCGTGGGCAAATATTTATTTGATTAATATGTATTATTTCAGAATTAATTAATTAAAAATAATATATACTAAGTTCCAGAGTGGAAGATAGTCTCAGTATCGCCCTGGCGTACGATCACCATTCAGAATTGAAACGTTGCTTGAAACGGCTTTAGCCGTGTTTGGTGACCAAATCTGAATAGCTACGCTGAATTCCTCCTCCCCATCTCCTGCACCTCTCCCTACCTTCAGCTTCACAACATACCCCAAATTGGGGATGCCATAGTCTCACTGGCTCCAGACGGGAGCAGCTGGGACTTTTGTGAGGTAGGTATTCACCTAAAAAAAAAAAAAAAAAAAAATTTTTGTTTTTTCTCGTCTGCGGACGCCGTGAAACATCACTCTTGGACGTGAATCGAATCACACGATATGAATCATTCATACTCGACTTAACTACAACACTTTCGATATGAATCTACCGGTTAAATAAGAATAAATTATTCACAGTACGTTCAAATGAATGAATCGATTCATATTGAAACATCAAACTTACCACCACTGGCACTGCGAAGTAATCAATCACTTGTTTCGCTTTTAAATTGTTAACGACAATGAAATTGATTTCAATGGAGCTAACAAGAACAACACAAAGTTATAGTCGTTGAAACAGCGCAAGATAAATAATAACAACATTAACACCGGACCCGTCTCCCCCGCGCGGGTAATTTGTTGGGAAAACAACGTCTCTTGTCTGCTCATGTCATAATCAAAGATGGGACGGAATTAATTATAATTTAATTTAGAGATAAACGTAATAAATTGATAGCTATAACCTATAATGAAATAAATGAAACATCTGTTTTATTATTTCCCATCATTCCCATCCATAAAGATATAAAATTTTCCATTCAATGTTTATTAGGTATAGATATTTTGCAAGATCAAATCATCATCAAACAGTATTAATAGGCTTGAGTCTGCGTGGTTGAATTTCAGAACCCAGCTACGAGTGATGACGGACGCCACCCGTGCACGCCGCGCCACAAATAACATCTGTGTACGTGGAATTTCGCACAAAGCTACTGTTACAATTCGGTTTCGAATTTTAGAATTCGACACCAGATGTCACTACTACGGATATACAGAATTTAAGTATCTTTCCGGATATATATGGAGAGATTACAAATGGCGATATTGCCGGTCACGGTTACTTTAACTCTGTGACTCGGTCACTGGATCCACAGTTCACAGCGGATCCGAGGAACTGGCTATTTTTGGAACCAGTTCTTATCGGATTTATAAAATGGTTACCTACACTCAAACTGGGCGAAGCCCAAGCAAAAGCCGCCTGCAAGGCCTAGCAGCAAAAACCTGCGGAGCGGGTTTTTAACTGCTAGTTATATGATTACTGCTACAGAACTGTCAAATGAAATAAGTTTTAGTGAATTTGCAAATGTGAATGCACTATATCTACACATTAGTCTAGTAGTCTAGAGACATTTTATATTTGAATAGAAATACTTTTTGTATTAGGTACATGCAAGCATGTTTCATCCCGTTTGTGTAAAATAAATAAAAGCAGAGTGTGAATCCACACATGGTAGAAGTGAAACCTTCAGGGTACCTTAGGTAGACAAGAGTGGGGAGACTACGAAGCACCGCACAAAGAGGAGACCGGTTATACCCGTGGTCGTCAAACTGCGGCCCGCGCTGGATATTTGTACGGCCCACACAAATATCTGCCGCTTTCTTTTTAAATATATTTTTTTCATGTATTATTTTATACGTATTATCCAGCTTTTTTTCAAATATTTTGTGTACCTTATGATTTTAAAACGTTAATTTTAATTGATTTACATTTGATTTTAAAACGCTCAGCTGGTTTTTGACTACATCCTAAGTCGATTATAAACACGCGTAATGTACTTCAAAGGTTCTCAATGTGGGCGTTAACGCCCCCCTATGGGCGTTTGAGACTTTCGGGGGGGGCACTAGAAGACCCAGAGAAAATTAGATAGTATTGAGATGGCGCAGTGAAGGCGTGGGCAGATAAAAAAATGGTCTAAAAAGGACAAAAAAATGCTAATCACGTACTAATAAAGCAATGTAAATTTTAATATTGGTTATTGTAATCTAAACACAGGTATCGAAAAACCATTACAGATCTACATAATTTTTTTATCATCCTATGTGTATTATTATTTTTATTAAGAATTGACACTATATCATGAATACAAGAAGGAAGGAGGTAGCAACCTGGAAAGAATTGCTTTTTTAACTTGCTAAACAAAAAGGTACAACATCACCCCCCCCCCCCCCCCCTCCCCCCCCCGCCAATTCATGTGCGGCCCGCGGTGATATCTTACTTTGTCCTATGTGGCCCTTGGACCAGAAAAGTGTGACGATCGCTGGATTATACTATCTCATTCTCTGGCAGCTTAAATCCTATAGATGTATGTGTTTGTCTCTTTTTAATGTCGCTATTTTTCATTTCATCGAGTTTCGAATCACAACGGTGCTAAAAAAGTTTTCATATCAATAAATAACATTTAAGAAGAATATAATACTAATAAATCTAAACGAAACATGAAATAGAACAAGACAGAAAATAAAAAGGTAACGGTCGCAACCGGGAATCGAACATAATAATTGGATAATTTGTAGAGCGCCGTTTTTGTGAAAAATCACCTCAATGGCGCTGTACTATTTATTTAGAATTCTTAGGTTCTATTTAATTTTACTATTTATAATAGATACTGAAACATCTCAAAAAAATTAATAAGATTAATAAATTTCCAAATTATTTTTTTTGGGAACGGTTTCACCATGCTTCGGCAATCTGTAAACATTCCAAGATAAATTCAAAACCGAAATTAATTTTAATCTCATTTTAACAATATAAGTAGGTAGGTCTCTTAAAATTTCTATTCTATTCAATTACAAAATAACAGTAAAGGAATAATTTACAATATTTGGGAATTATAAATCTAAGTTCTTGAAAAAAGTTCTCTAAAACTGTTGAAAATTATATCCACTCGATTCTCGAGGAGGGGAGCCACGTTGAATAATTGTTTGAAAATGATTTAATTAGGGGGCATACACTAATTACGTGAGCTGTTTATTTTTTCAATTTAGACTCTCCCCCCCCCCTTGGTGAGATTTGGCGGGACCCCCCTTCCCCTCACGTGAGATTTACACTACAGTTGTTAAAGAATTACATTTATTTTCATAAAGAATAAAAATTGGATTTTTTCAGAGGGCAAAATGGGACTCTTCAAAAGAAATGAAACAATTTAATATTTTTTTATATATCTGTAACAATATAATATATTCTTTTGAAGTTGACGTGAGATTTTATTGACCCCCCCCCCCTCAGTTTAAATGAGATTTGATGAGATTTTACTGGACCCCTCCCCCTTATTTTGAGCTCACGTAATTAATGTATGCCCCCTTATCAACTACGTGCATCACTATTTTTATTGTTTAACTATGGCCATTTCTGAATAAAATGTGTTTTGGTTTTATTCCTGTAAAATGCAAACTTGGATAAATTACATTTATTATTTATTAATTTGTTTTGTTTCAAATCTTTAAAAATATATTTACATATGATATAGGTTTAAGTCTGCATGTATTTGAAGGTAAAATTGAGATAATATCTTCACAGTTCTGGCAAAAAAATACATTAAAATTAATAACAATTCACCACCTGGTCCTGATTACTTGTCTTTTATCAATACCAAATGCGAAAAACGGCAACGTCGCAACAACGATCAAATAAATGTAAAGCATTATCAAAAAACCAATTAAAATATCAGCGGACGATTATGTATTATAGGAATATAAGGTAGGGATAATTATTTTAAAAAGTAAACTTTTAAATTGTAGATTGTATCCTTCAAAACCGATGCACTTTGTAAAAAGATTTCACGCTTTATTTTTATGTCGGGACAATGTCGTGCAAGACAATGTTGCCCTTTTTTTTAACAAAACCCCGACATAATTCACAGCAAGTTGAACCCGATAGACAAGTCAGAAACCCGAAACCAAATTAAAATACTAGTCTGTGTGCACTTTGCAAAAAAGGCCGTGGAATCCCTACCGTTCATTTAAACTATCAATACAAAAGGAATTGACCTGCTTACGAAGTGGTCTCCGCAGAATGTAGCATGTGGATCGCGCCATGTAGAAGGTCAAAGAACCACACCGTCTGTATCGGTAAATTTAGGGTAGAGTTACAAGATCATTTCTAGAATAATCTCAAGATTCGGACCAGGTTTTTACTTAAATTCTGTTGGCGGAGCACAGAGTTCATAAATCATGAGCGTCTTAATTCAAATTTTATCAGTTCCAGTATATTAAGGGTAGAATTACAGAATCATTTTAAATGCATTATCAGTGTTTGGAATCCAGTTTGGTCGCATTTTATACGCAAGAGCATTGTGTTTAAGCAAAGCGAGGTCTTGTATTTTTGATTTATTCATTTCGTCAGGCCCAAGGCGCATTACGTCATACTGTGAATTTGGTAGAGGCCGACGGGGGAAGACCAGGGTCTCTATTCCCGAGCAAACGATCAAACGTTACTCGTTATGCGCCTCGCAGCGACCAAAAATTACTCGTCGTCGCGACCAACTTTGTCGAATCCTTCAATTTTACGTATTCTTGAACGTCGAACGATCGAAGAGATGATTATATTGGCAGCCCTGTGAATATTGTCTATGTTCTTGATGTTTTTGAGATTTCTATGGTGTGAATGTCAAACGTCAAACAGTTGATATTAGTCGGGTTTAGCATATTTATGAATTGATATGCTGATAATATTTGAAATGGCTGCAGGATACAAATGATTGGTTTATTTATGCATTACAAACAGCCAAAATCAATTTCTAATAATCGAATTAGTAAGTTCGGAAAGTTTTTGTCGTCACTCACCTTCGGCGAATCTCGACGGAATTCAAACACCGGAGAAAGGTTAGTATTTATTCATGTCCATTAATTTGTGTGTAAAGTACATTTAAAATGTCTACTTGTTATCCTAAAGCTTCGTTCGGATGAAGCTCCGCCTTTGACGAATTTCTATTCAACAAAACGAACAAGATGCTCACTCAGAATGAAGTCAACTACATCTCTTTGAAGTCATTAAAAGCTATGAAACAAATCATTTTGAAATAGCCCTTAACCTATATTTTTGTATCATCACTTATGACTTCATCGCTCACATGGTGTTCATTCTAAGTCTTAATTTGTATGTTACAGGTTTGCAGGATACAAATGATTGGTTTATTTATGAATTACAAACTGTCAAAAGCAACTGCTAATAATCGAATTAGTAAGTTCGGATATGGATTTAATGAGAGGAAAGTTTTTGTCTTCACTCACCTTCGGCGAATCTCGACGGAATTCAAACACTGGAGAAAGGTCAGTATTTATTCATGTCCATTAATTTGTGTAAAGTACATTTAAAATGTCTACTTGTTATCCTAACGCTTCGTTCAGATGAAGCTCCGCCTATGACGAATTTCTATTCAACAAAACGAACAAGATGCTCACTCAGAATGAAGTCAACTACATCTCTTTAAGAAGTCATTAAAAGCTATGAAACAAATTATTTTGAAATAGCCCTTAACCTATTTTTTATATTTTTGTATCATCACTTATGACTTCATCGCTCACACGATGTTCGTTTTAAGTCTTAATTTTTATGTTAAATATCACAATATTGAAAAGAATTATAATGGGGCTACGTTACTTCAAAGCCAATCGTTTCAAAATTCAAGTAAAATTGTGTGATCTTGATGTTGTCCTTCTTTTTGAATACTCTACGATATAAGAAAGTCTCTTTTCACTAATATTTAGTGTAAATAATTAATATGATTCAAAAATATTTTCAGGCATGGCAAGATTTACGCTCAAAGGCCGAAATAAAGAATGCCTCCTTGAGGCGGCTTGCGGCCGAGACTAGAGGCGGACCACCGCCACCGGCACGCGGTGCCAGCAGCAGATGTGATGGGCTGATACTACAAGCAGTCAACCCAGTGTGATTACAGTGTGGGCTGTACGGAGATCAACTTGGACTTTTCCTTTCTCGGAAGACCCCAGTCTGTTGCTGGCTGCAGCAGCTGACAGTCTGCCAAGGAGCCCTGGAGGTGTTCTTGAAGGCCACACCTCCCCTTGTGGAACCCCCTACCATTGATCCTCCACCCGTACAGACTCCGAGGTGTACTGAATCTCTTCAATACCCTCATTTTAAATTTAATTAAAACCAAAATCATACTTTATTGTCAGTACATGTATTCTTCTTCAGCTTATAATACAAAATATGTTGAAATAATTTCAATTGTAATTACAGTTGTTAGTTTTAGTTTTATCGTGGATAAATATAATATTTTTCTTTAAATTTAACATTGAAGATAATATTTAATAGGCAATATCAGACTTGTTTCTTATTCTTTAGCTTATAATACAAAATATGTTGAAATAATTTCAATTGTAATTACAGTTGTTAGTTTTAGTTTTATCGTGGATAAATATAATATTTTTCTTTAAATTTAACATTGAAGATAATATTTAATAGGCAATATCAGACTTGTTTCTTATTCTTTAGCTTATAATACAAAATATGTTGAAATAATTTCAATTGTAATTACAGTTGTTGGTTTTAGTTTTATCGTGGATAAATATAATATTTTTCTTTAAATTTAACATTGAAGATAATATTTAATAGGCAATATCAGACTTGTTTCTTATTCTTTAGCTTATAATACAAAATATGTTGAAATAATTTCAATTGTAATTACAGTTGTTAGTTTTAGTTTTATCGTGGATAAATATAATATTTTTCTTTAAATTTAACATTGAAGATAATATTTAATAGGCAATATCAGACTTGTTTCTTATTCTTTAGCTTATAATACAAAATATGTTGAAATAATTACAATTGTAATTAAACAACTGAAACTGTAATGTTTTCTGTGTTATACGATAAAAATTGGGATACTATCGAGAAGCAGATACGTTTTTAGATTTTCACGGGCAAAAGTATTTTCATTATTAGTTTTTGGGGTGTTACGCTTTGCGCTACCTCCTTTAGCCAACGTTTCGGACAGCGTTGCAGTGTCCATCATCAGGGCAGAGCCGGCAGATTAGACATATCTGCCCTGATAATGCAACGCTGTCCGAAACGTTGGCTAAAGAAGGAGGTAGCGCAACACGGCATAACACCCCAAAACTAATAACTAAAATATTTAGAAGATTTTTAGTTTTATCGTGGATAAATATAATGTTTTAATTTAAATTTAACAATGAAGATATTTAATAGACAATATCAGACTTGTTTATCATTCTTTAGCTTATAACACAAAATATGTTGAAATAATAATTGTAATTGAACAACTGAAACTGTAATGTTTTCTGCGCCATGTGATAAAAATTGTGATGCTATTTATTAGTAGCATTTGAATTTTATCGTGGATAAATATAATGTTTTCATTATCATCGTATCAGCGTAATGAATGAGAGTGTTTTATTTCTATCATGGATAAATATAATGTTTTACTACTTAACACCAGAGTTGTTTTTTAATTTACTAGAAAATATCATACTTGATTATTTCATCAGTGTACTAATTCTTTATTTTTAGCTTGTTTTACAAAATATATTGACATTGTACATTGAAAACTGTCTTGTTTCTATATTACTTGATAATAATTATAATATACTTAATATTAAATACATTTTTTATGATAACACCATTGTTTTCTTACATTTTACATCACTATATTATCACAAAATATATAAAACCTTGTTGAAATTCACTTTTCAAATTACACAAATATACTGCACATGGGGCGAGACCCACCCACAAGAGTCTGGCGTCTACCGTTGGTGATGGGGCTTATTATTTTGTACAGCAACAACTTAGATGGTATTTTGTTGGCCTTAAATAAATCAGTTGGCTTGCAACCAAAATAAGGTGATGCTTTCAAAATTACTTATAATAATTAAAAAAACTGGGCGTACTGTACAGAGCCCGCAGATACTTTAATAGTACACAACTGCTAACCCTGCACAAATCACAAGTGCGCCCCACGGTTGAATTTGGCAGCCACCTCTGGTCTGGAGCTCCAAAATACCCTCGACTCTGTGTAAAAACGGGCGGTCCGCTTAATAGGTTCTCCCATCGTAACAGATGGATTGCAACCTTTAGAGTACAGGCGTCGGGTGGGAATGCTATCCTTGTTCTACCGGTATTACAATGGAAGATGCTCCGAGGATGATGATCCCTTCGGCACCGGTGCATAGTCGGGAAACATGCCAAACGCGTGCCCAACATAATGTACACGGTTGACACTTGTCACATGAGAACGGGTCGCTTCTTCGACTCGTTCTTGTGTTTAACAGCTCGGCTGTGGAACGATTTGCCCGCCTCTGTGTTTCATCCTTCCTACAACATGGGTCTCTTCAAGACCAATGTTCATTCCTTCCTCTCCTCAAAAAACCCTCCACACAGCATCCCAGATGACATAGGCCCCGAGGGAAATTATTTTCCTCAGGGCCTCCTGTGTGGAGTTAATGTAAAAAAAAAAAATCATGGGTATTGAAGTATTTGTTGTAACGATTTGTATTTGAAGTGTTTGTTATAACGCAGCTTCATGTAGCCTCACCCCTCACCTCACCACTCATTATTTGTGTGTGGCTAATATCATTTAATAATATGATCTAGACACTTTACAAATGATGTACAGTGAACAGAACAACAAAAGGATAAAAAGACTAGGTACTTAGTATAAACACAGAAATAATTTTGAACTATCCTATTTCGAACAGCTCTACCAGCCACTAAATCTTCTACCAGCCACTAAATCTGGGTTTCTAAACAGCCTCGGGCTCAAGTGGAGCCATTCCTCCAGCAATCAGCCCTAAATCTAGATTATGATCGGTCAGGTATTCTGGAAGATCAAATTTATCTTTTACACACATTTTGTGAAGCACCAAACATGCATTGATAAATAATCGAATTGATCTGACGAAACATTCTTGTCAGTCTCGAAACAGTTGTTTCTTGACAGTCGACATGGTTAATCAAGCCAACATCGCCGGTAAATCAGCCATTCTAAAATTGCAAAATGACTTTACAAAAATAGACGATGTCTCTGCGGGTGCGAAAGTTCGCGCGGGAAAACAATAATGCCAGATTTTGACAGCTAATTGCGTAGATACGCTAACAACCTACCACTCGCTGCTCGTTTCGACTGGTATACCCCACTCGTTGTTGTGTGGAATGACTTTTGACGTTTTGCGTCTAAGAATGTTCCTTCGACCAAGCTCAAGAATAACCAAGTCGACCAACGGACGTACTTTCGACGGCGATTACGAGCGACGACGCTTGGAGAATAGGATGGTTGATAACTAACTACCTCAGGTAATTAAATAAATGTTGTTTACAGGTGTTAGTGATACAATAAAAACAAATATCATGAAGATTTTTAAATCTACGAACAATAATGGAGCCCTTGCCCGGAATAATGTTGTATCCAACAAAACTATCAATAATAATGTTGGGGATATAAATACGGATCTTTTAAGATAGGGATTATGGCAACGAATTTTTTTAGGCCTGTGGCAACATTTATAATGTGGCATCATCTACAATTTGGGAGACGGGTGTGGGTACTGCCGCCCCGGGAACTATTTATTGGATAACCAACACTTCTGCCATAGGTCACCCCAAGTGGTTATCTACATTTGGTGACTTAGCAGGGGTGCCCGGGTTCATGGGGTGGGGTTTGTCCGGGTCTTGGCGGCGAACGCTTCTGCCCACCGGTTGCCTGGCAGGGCGGATCGGGAGAGAATTGTTAGGGAGTCCCTCCAGACGTACACTCTCGAAACATCGCCTTGCATCGCAGTGGGAGGGATGGATTCATACGTCTGTCACTCCTGGATACACTGACACCCAGATTCCTACGCATCCCTGACACCCTTTTCCTTCTCAGAACTTCCTCTCCTTCCTTTCCTAAAAAACTCTCCACACAGCATCCCCAAAGATGAAATAGACCCTTAGAGGAAATATTTTTCTCAGGGCCTCCTGTGTGGAGCTAATGTAAAAAAAATCACTAACATCAGGTTTGAGTACATTATATTTTTTCGCGCGTCGTAAGTGAAATCGTTTCGCGCATCCAGCGCGAAAGTTCATTTATGATATGAGCGCGAACAACGAATGCGCAGGCGCCGCCACCTAGCGGTTATGAAGTAAAACAAACCATTTAGTACTTACACTATAAAAAAATTACATTGTTGCCAGATTTAAAATACATTTTAAGAACAAACCTTATTAGTAATATTTCGTGTTTTAGTGTATTTTTGTTTTATTCATGTTGCTGCAGCAACACGGGTTATCGGGCATGCTGTGGTTTTTGGTTAGTAAGGCTGTTAATGTATAATAACAAATAGTATATAATAACATAAGGGAACGTACCCATACTACGTGACCAACTTTTTGCCGCTCATTTGTACCCGAGCGTGACATTTTGAAGACCCCCTCCCCCCCCCTAATCGTGTCACGTAGTATGGGTACCCCAAGTATAAAATAGACTTAAAAAACATATAAAATATAAAGTTAGTATAAAAAGTTAGTATTACATAGGTAGAATAAGTGAAAAAGGTATTTTTTCAGCTATTATAAAAATAAAATAAAAATATGGAAAAAAACATAATTTTTTTTTTTTTTAGTCATTATAATAAACAGAAAACATATTGTACTACAGTTTAGAAAGTTACAGAAAGTGTGTTGTAGAAGGATGGATAAATTTAGAGAAAAAGCATTTCAATATCTACATTATTCAACCATAATTTTACCTGTTTTACATATTTTATCATTTTATTTAACATTTGAGTTTGTAGTGGTAGAAAGTTAAATGTACGAGGATCAATGAAACTGCTATGTGTCTGCAATAATTTAGTATTGGTTTGTGGAGTGTAATATATATTATTTATTCTTTTGCTCATTCTATTTTCATTTATTTAGAAATTATTTTTGTTTTTAAATACACATTTCAAAGTTTGTAATATAAATAATTTACGTATATTAAATATTTTAGTTTCTTTGTATAATAAGTTGGTTGAGAATGTTTTATTTTTGTTATATATGACTTTAATTATGTGTTTTTGAATTATTTGTAGAGGCTTAATAAATGTATCAAGTGCACCACCACATCCTATAATGCCATAAGTGATTGATGATTTCACCAGGGAAAAGTAGATCATTTTCAATTTTTCAATGTTTAGTACTTCCTTAAGTCTATAAAAGATGTAGGTTAGATATCTTAATTTAGAAGTGATTTTGATAAATATGTGATTTCCAATTAAGATTTATATCTATTGATACTCCTAAATATTTTATATTTTCGACATTAGTGAGTTCGTTGCACATGAAGCACATTTCTTGATTGCAACTAGTATTATGGATTCTAATTTTAAGGTTGTCTTTAGGTTTATTTTTAATGGTTTTATAAAAAGGTAAGTAAAATGTTTTTCTATAGTTTAAAACGAGTTTGTTGTATTTTAGCCATGTTGAAACCAGTGAAATACAATCAGTTGCTTTCGAAAAAGTTTCTTTCCAATGATTACCATCCACTATTATTGCCGCGTCGTCTGCGTAAGAAACTATTTTACCAGTTTATTCGTTTGACGTTTGACAGAAATGGCGTCGGAACATGGAAGTAATGTTAGATTTGTTTTGGAAGTGGAAAAAAATGCATGTTTACCAGAATTACTTTACCAGAATATGTAAGGAAGGATTTAGTGGAGATGGCATGGATTGATGTTGGAAAAAAAGTCATTTGAAATTGCTTGACATCGTGTTAACTCCACTGCTGCACGTGAAAAATGATCAAGTTCAGTATATTTCGGGTAGCGCCGTATTAGGAGAACAGCATTAAAGACTAGTATGTCAGCAGGGTACTTGTGGTTGCGTCACAATTACGTAGTTTGTAAGTATCTCCATGAACGGAGGGCCTTATAGATTCAACTAGAAAGGTTTCAAAGCATTGACGCAGGGTATACTTGGTCGAAGTTTCAAAGCCAAGAAGCTGAATAATAGAATTTTTCCATAAAAAATATTATTACGCCCGCTTTTTAGCTGTTGAAAGAGATTTGTTGAATAATGTTGTTAGTTGATTTCATGGCAGTATCTCGAACGTAAATGGTTTGATTTGTTCATATCATTTTTTGCTTTTTAAACTCAAGTATGTGTTAGAAAATTATGCTGCTTTCTGTAAGGTACAAAGACTAAAAAACGTTTTGTGCAATAACGTTGTGTGTGAAATTTATATTTACAACATTTTTCCACAAATTCTAAATTTATTGCCTTTCTTCGCGATTTTCATTTAATACTCTTAAAAATAGAGAACTCCAGACCATTTTTTTTTTTAAATGAATAATGACCTTCTAACTTAAATAAGAGCATTTTTATTTTTATTTTTAGAGTTAGTTTTAATAGTTAAAATAATTGTCAAAGTTTTAATTTTTCAAGATCCCCCTAAAACCACCGTATGTACGGTGAATCGTGTGACGTCACCACTCCTGAAAAATTACCATAGGATCGGGAAATCAGCTGATCAAGTGCCGCCATATTTAATTCCGTTGTTCGAAGCATTCTCCCTAGAAATAGCATTACTATTTTTTTTGTGCAGTAGTTTTTGAATTTTTTCAATAATAGAGATAAACTAATAAGAGATACCTTTATTTTTTAAACATATTTAGGCCTAAATAATTTTTCAATAATCACAACAACTAAATCTATATAAGCAGTATGTAAAAAACGAATAAATTAATACGATGGCTTGTGTCATATCATACATTCTCATACAATGACTTTACGGTGACGTCACGAAACGTCGAACAATGACGTCACCACTAAAATTTCAATAATGCCAACTTGACGGCACGGCGTGTTTTTACGAATCGATTAAAAATGGACTTTTTAATAATTTTTTAAAAACTCTGCTTTTAATATTATTAAATAAAACTTATATATTCAGAATCTGCGTATATTGGTCTATATGAACATATTTTTTTAAAGACATAATATTTTTCACTGGAGTTCCTTATTGTACATCCATTGTATTTTAAATATTAAATGTTATGAAACACAACTGGTTTCGTTTTTTTTTTTCAATTTTTCTCGGAACAAGAATATTGTTGGATACAACATTCTTCCGGGCAAGGGCTCAATTTTTAAACCTGACATGTAACAATTTTTAAACCTGACATGTGAAACTTATATGTAACAGTATTGCGTTTGATAATAATAATTTATGACGATAGACTAGTAAATAATTCTGTAATGGAATTCACACCAATAGTTGAAGATATTCCTGACAAAGCTTTGATTAGGTAGACAGGCATCAGAATAATTGAAATTTCGCTTTATATGGCAGTCGCTGTACAGTACTTCCTCGTTTATGGCAGTTGACAGGTTACGCAAAATAATTCGTTAACCGGGTTAATGGTAACAAAGGATCGGGAAGTGCGCATTCTTTACACAAAAATGTCAACAACACGCCATTACAAAAATATTCATAAAATAACCTCATATTTTTTGTTCATATTAATTCTTTGGTTGTTTTGCACGTCCAACAATAAATAACTTGTAATATATGTTTTATAGGTAGGTATTACCGCGAACAGAGACAAGAATTATGCAAAAGAAACGAAGCTTACGCAGACGACGAGAAATGCCGCTCGCGGTTGCTTCGTTCCTTTCCCATAATTTGTGGCTCGCATTCATGTTCGCAAATGTTCACACCCAGCACAAAGATTAAACTCAGCTTTGATGTTAATAGCCGAGTGGCAAACGCGACGAGTTCCCGCTCAAGTGTCGCGGGTTCAATCCCCGGTCAGCCTAAGTCATACATTATTGCACATGCTACATTTTCCGTATATAATGAAGATAGTAGGAGTCACTAGTACCTATTAGTTTGATAAAATCCCGGCCCGGTACTACCCGCTCATAAAGAAGATGTATAATAAACAAATTTGTCACCTCACATTATTACCATTTCATACAAGAATATTTAATAAAAAATTAACAATATCTAACGGCGCGTAGGCAATTTGGAGGGTGAAAATTGTTTCTTAAAAATAAGGTTCATGGGGTGAGGTTTGTCTAGGTCTTGGAGGCGGATGACCAGGACATACTGAACCCAAGATTCCTACCCACCCCTTAAACCCTTTTCCTTCCCAGAACTCTCCTCTCCTTCCTTTCCTTAAAAAAACCCTCCACACAGCATCATAGGTGAGCATAAAGATGACAGAGGCCCTGAGGGAAATTATGTTCCTCAGGGCCTCCTGTGTGGAGCTCATGAAAAAAAAGAAAGTTTTTTTTTATGTCTTTGGACAACTTTGAATAGAGATGTGAAGCTTGATTTAATATGGATCTTTTTTGACTTTTTGTTTTAGGGTTGTCACTAGAACAATAGCGGAGTTATAACGTGTGGGAACACACGCGTTAGCTTGAAAACAAGCTTATTGTAACTTTAGTGCTCTTGTTATATTAACGTGTAAACACGCTTAATGGTCAGAGTAGTTAAGAGCTTTAAAAGTTTAAATATGAACTGTCATACAAATTTCACCTAACCCGTTCTTATTACCGTGGTATTATCTTATTCTGCGACTATGAGTAAGGCGGAAAGTGTTCAAGGAAAATGTATAATAAATCAATAGAAATGCGGGAAGCCGGGCCTTACATACGTACCGTATTTCTCGTAAACCAATATTCAGCAAAAAATTATAGAGGTACCAACGGAGCTTTCAGTGGCAGAAATATAATACACTTCTAGCGTGTATCGTCGAATGAATCGATCAATAATGAACGAAATATGTTCACACTATAAATAATATAATCGTATAATCTAATCGTAGCGATTTATTCAAAACGCCTCCTGTTACTTACCTGTTGAAATATTTTCCCGTCCAGACATCAATTGCGATAATAATAAAATTTGGGCCATTTCTCAAAATATATTTTTGATTATTAAAATTTATACTTGAAATACTCGCATTACAGAAGATATCATTTACTGTAATTGTCATTTAAAGTGCATTGATTTGCATTCAATTTTTCAAAAAATGTGAACAAATCTTTAAACCTTTCCCAGCCCACCCAGCTTGTATATGGATCTGAGAGGGATAATTAATGTCTTATTTTGGGTCTAATATTGCAAAAGGAAAATTATCACTTACCTCTAGAGCAGGGTTAGAAATATCAGGATATTTATAAATATGAAATTATTTGATATACATTTGTATATCAAGCGATATTTATTTTCAAATGTAATATAGATTTTTTTGTATTTATTGGGCATTAACTATGTAACTATGTTCTGCAGAACGATCTTGATTCTCTTGTCAAATGGTAGGAACTGAACAACTTACCCTTCAGCATTCAGAAATGCAGTGTCGTTACATTTACAAGATCCAAAGATACATTCCTGTTCCCTTACCACATTAATAAACATGAATTAACACGTAAAAATGAGATTCGAGACCTTGGCGTAATTTTTGAAGCAAATCTCTCTTTCAAATCCCATATATCTGATATTGTCTCCCGTGCCAACAAAATGCTTGGTTTTTTTCTTCGTAATTCAAGATCATTTACCAACGGAATCGCAATCCGAAGAACGTATGAAGCACTTGTTCGCAGTATCTTGGAATATAGCTCCATTATTTGGGCCCCTTCTGAGCAAAACCATATTCTCGAAATAGAAAAAGTACAAAAGAGATTCATGCGTTACCTATATATGAGGGAATATATGTACTACCCTTTCCTGCATCCTTATTCTTAGCAGGAATGCTCGATCTTAATACATTAGAAGCCCGCCGAAAAATATTTTTAGGAAAACATTTTTTTAAGATAATCTCTGGAACTATACATAATCCACCTATTTTGAAAGAGATTAACTTATATGTCCCAGACAAGTATACTCGTGGAAGGTTCCATACCCTTTTTTATGCTCCAAAAGCGAGGACTTCTGCCTATCAGAACGCGCCAGTCAACAGAGCGACTGAACTGCTCAACGAGTCTGCATTGACCATCGACATTTTTAACGTAACCTATAGGCAGTTTAACAATCTTTTGACGTATGTCACAAAGTAGTGAAACTGACCTTTTTATGTGTTTTGCTATACTTTTTGTCTAATTTGTAATCTTCTCCATAATGTATTGGTGAATAACCGTTTTACGGAGAACATGGAAAATAAATAAATAAAAATTTCTATTAGAAATTTGTTTAGAAGTTTAATTTTGTTTAGAAGGTTTTTAATTTTCAATGCAGTACATTTGTTAATTTAAATTTTCTGCTACCGGTTTCGACTCATCCGTGCCATTCACTAGTAAACTCTTAAAACTAACATAAAAATTCTATGCAAGTACAAAAATGATGGTAGAAGGAGAGGTGATTTTGGGGGAAGGGAAGAACGATGGGAGGAATCAACATTGGATGGAAACATTATTAATAAGGGTGATTTACAGGATGCTATTATTTTACTATTCAAATATAAATAAATAAAATAATTTAGTTAATAAAACAGCTCGTAGGGCTTTGAAGCAAAGAATGGACGGTTACCTCGAGAGTGTTTTCTCTTGGGGTAAAAATAATCTCGTTGAATTTAATGTTTCAAAGACCCAATCTTGTCTGATTACGTCTAAAAGGGATCGAAATGAAAATCTAGTCTCTTTCGACGAAAGCAATCTTCCGAACAGGCCCTCCATTGATATGCTTGGTGTAACCCTAAGTGACCAGCTCAGGTATGGGGGCTCCATCGAAGCCAGAGTAAAGTTAGCCTCACAGAAACTGGGCGTACTGTATAAGGCCCGCAGATACCTTAATAGTGCACAACTGCTAACCCTGTACAAATCGCAAGTGCGCCCCACGGTTGAATTTGGCAGCCACCTCTGGTCTGGAGCTCCAAAATACCTGAAAAATACCCTTGACTCTGTGCAGAAACGGGCGGTCCGTTTGATAGATTCTCCCATCTTAACAGACGGATTGCAATCTTTAGAGCACAGGCGTCGGGTGGGAATGCTATCCTTGTTCTACCGGTATTACAATGGAAGATGCTCCGAGGAACTAGCATCATTGATCCCTTCGGCACCGGTGCATAGTCGGGAAACACGCCAAACGCGTGCCCAACATTTGTACACGGTTGACATTTGTCACATGAGAACGGGTCGTTTCTTCGACTCGTTCTTATGTTCAACAGCTCGGCAGTGGAATGATTTGCCGGCCTCTGTGTTTCCTCCTTCCTACAACATAGGTCTCTTCAAGACCAATGTTCATTCCTTCCTTTCCTCAAAAAGACCCTCCACACAGCATCCCAGATGACATAGGCCCTGAGGGAAATTATTTTCCTCAAGGCCTCCTGTGTGGAGTTAATGTAAAAAAAGAAAACTATTAAAATGTAAATCAAAAATTAATTTTATTAAGTATCTCTCTACAGCTAATGTTGCCGCTGGAGCAGTTAATATTTGCTCACAAATGATACGAAGTTTTTTTTTTCTAACGACAGTTGTCAATGGTAATATAATAATAATTTATTTTAGTAATTTGTACATTTAAGTTTACAAATTTCTAATTATTTATAATATTTAATTTTGCAGCTAATTAATTATTATATTTCATATTCACTATATTTTTTGTGGTGTGGACTTTAAAGTTTCTGGTAGTGTGTTATATAACTTCATTCCCTTGTACAGTAGACTGTTCTGCGTATTCGCTTTGTCCTTTTTTTGTAGCCTAATTTCCTTGCACGTCCTTATGTTTTATCTGTGAATGTCCTTGTTGTATACAATTTTATTTGAGAAGTATTTTGGTAACATGCTGTTCAATGTTTTGTGGATAAATACCATCGTGTTCAATGTCAGCATCTGTTTTACGGTTAACCAATTTAGTTCTTTTAACATTTTAATTATTTTTGAAAATCTATTTCATCGAAGTATTATTCTCATTACCCTGTTTTGGAGAATTTGTAACTTATTTTGTTCTCTTTCGTTACACAGAAAAGGGATATTTGAGCAGTAGTTGAAGTGTGGAGCAATAATTGAAATGTAAATGGTGAAGCAGTTTTTCTAGATTTTTTTTTTATTGGTCTGCGGTTTCAACCACACAAAGGTTTTCATTGTGAAAATTAGTTCCAAACATACAACAACGTGACTTGACGGTGCTCAGGGAAATCCCAGTAAAGTTAAAAATGAAGAAACGTGGGAATGTTCAGGAGTAAAAACAAAATCGTTAAATCTTTGCGATAAACATCAGTGATGTAATACAACAATTAATTCTTCGAACCCTGACCTGGAGTACCTAATATCTGGAGTCCCTAATATCTGGAATCCTCAGTTTTCAAGAATAACTTGTACACTTGATAATGAGCTATTTTTTCATTTTGTTTTGACGGGGTTACGTTAGTTAGTCGGGGCATTACTGTATTTAGTTAGTAGATCTTCAAAGCTTCGTAGTCTAAGGAATCAAATCCCCAAATGCTAAAGACTGTTTACCGAGCCAAAAGGCTTTCACTGTGAATGTGAATGCCTGTGGAGGTGGAGGGATGGTGCAAAATACAACATTATGTACCGATGTGTTCTTAAATCAGGGTGGCCACTAAAACAGATCCTAGGTTTTCTGAGATTTAAATTTCCTCAAAATCTACATCTATGTACACAAAAATTTAGATTCCGTATGTTTGTGTCCGCAAATCTCGGAAAGTAATCGATGGATCGACTCAAAATTTTTACAGAGCATTGCATTTTGGCAGAAGAGGGTTTCTATATATAATGGTAAGCTCTGGCGTTATGAATTTTGTATTAAAAAATACTAGAGTGAGTGGTTTGAAAATGTGTGTCAGGGAGGGCATGCAGGAGGGGGAGGATGATAACGAAGGAGGTGGGGTTCGTGGGAAGGGTGACGACGAAGGGGAAAGGCGGGAACGCAGGAGAGGAAGGGGACGCAAGAGGGGAAAGGGGACCCATAGGAATGGACATGCAAGGAGAAACATTTTTTTTCTTTGAATGGCATTGCACGCCAGGTACCAGCTAGTTAAATTATATAATATATTATTTTCCTTGTGACACTTGAGCAAATTTATAATCGTTCCCATCTGCTTAAAATTTTCATCCTCGACAATCTTTTCCACAACAGCAGAACCCTTTCACAGCCAGCGACATACGAGTACCTAAATACTAAATACCAGTTTTAGTTTTGTGTAACGCAAGTAGAATAGTTGAAACTTCACTAAGTCATTCTTTCAAGTGTTTTTTATATATATATATTTTTATAGTAATACCTCACAAGCGTCTCAGCTGCTCTCGTTTGGAGCCAGTGAGACTATGACATCCCCAATTGGGGTATGTTGTGAGGCTGAAGGTAGTGGAGAGGGGAAGGAAATGGGGAAGAGGAAGGTGGGGATGTACCTGGTCATTTCAGATCTGGTCACCAAACACGGCTGACGCAATTTTAAGCAACGTTTCAATTCTGAATGGTGGTCTTACACCAGGGCGTTACTGATAGTGTCTTCCACTCTGGACCGTGCCGCAAATATACTATACATTATTTTTTTAAATGAATTAATTGCGATAAAACACAAATTATTCAAATAAAATTTATTTGCCCACGCCGGGATTCGATCCCGCAACATTCGGTTTGCGAGTTAAAAGCATTACCGCTAGACTACGTCGGCCGCCGGTGTTTTCAATAAATCCCTGAAAATTCCCGGTTTTCCCGGTCTGTGGCCACCCTGACAAGCATGAGACTCAAAAAACTTCAACAGCTGTCGTAAGGAGCCGGTAAATAAATAAATTAGTAACTAATAAGACGGGGTGTGCTCAAAGGACTCGTCTAATGCCAAATACTTGGTGCGTCTAGTACTTTATAGTCTTGTTAGCATTTCAGCAATATTCCTAGACAATGGGCAAATAAAAATCCGAAGTGAGCGGCGATGGATGAACGGAACTAGACTAATAAAAATTTACATTAATACATAATTTAAAAGCACGTAAAAATGGCTAAGCAAATGTGGGCAGAGACAAGTCGAAATGATATTATTATTATCAAGTGGTGAAGGTACAATGTTACAAAATCAAGTCATAAGATGAAGACCAATTTTTTATTATTTTGAATTAAGTTTATAATAAGGGTAAATTGTTCGCTTTTCGGAATTTTTCTGTATAGGGCTCACAGAAATCGTTGTATCTCCCTTACTAGCATTGGAAAGAGAAAATACCACGCGTTATGGCGTCATGAAAATTCCAGTTTTTTCTGGTCTAGAATTTCCGATACAGCAATTATTTAATGTTTTTGAGCTAACGACATCGTCAACTCCATCATCATGAGATAAGGAAGTTTAAAAAATATGTATATACATACTTTCAGGGGCGGATTCAGCTTTGGCACCAGGGGGGGGGTCACATAGCGCCAGGGGGGGGTCATATAGCGCCAGGGGGGGGGGGGGGGGTGGGTCACATAGTTGTGGTCAAGTCACAAGAAGTTATAATTTAATTTTGATAATAATAGATACAAGTAAAAAGTAGGTTGGTAGTTTTGATAATAATAGATACAAAAAATATATAAAAACATTATGTTTAACAATTTTAATTAGTGGTCCACCTAGGTCCTAGACCCAGCCCAGGGGGGGTCATAACCCCCATGACCGCCCCCCCTGGATCCGCCCTTGCATACTTTTGAATGTAGCTATAACTTTGTATACTACAAGTAATATACAAGTGGTCCAAACAAAGTAACATTGTTTCATATCTTTAAAAAAATATATTTAAAAAATTAGAAAAAATGTTTTTCAATAATTATTATTACTCAAAAAAAAAACAGTGTAGCGAAATCGGGTAATAACTACTAAGCAGTTATCAAACATGCTAATTTCGACTGTCTCTGCCGTGCATTATCCTCCTGCGTGAAATCTGGTTCAACGAACTCAAATTTGCTCTTAATTCAAGGACCACTTTCAAAATTGAAACTGTGTGAAGAATCCAGACAAGCGATATAGTAGATACTTATTTAACTATATATTTATTTTAATTGTATTTCAAAATTGGTACTGTCGAGATTTTTCAGGATTCCACAAAATTGAAAAAAGGAACAGATACAATACATAAATACCGATATTGTTAAGCTTTTGATTTTGACAACAACTTAGGAAGACAGAAACCCTATTTAAACTAACCTCCTAATCTACAATATGTCTAAAATGCTCCCAGTCCAACCAAATCATAGAAATATAAAGTACACACAAACATAATTTGATCAAAGCTATTATTTAATAAGGTCGAGAAGGTTCAGTGGAATGGGATAACTCGATTTGGGACGACGATTAACTTGGCTGGGCCAAAGATCCCAATTTTAGCAGGTAGAAATACATTATAGGTACCTACTGTACGGAAGAAACGATAGCCATTTATTAACAAGGGATTTCGGCAGCCCGTTCTTATACAGAAGAAACGCTTTATTTTGTTTATTGTCAAACATTTAATTTTTTTTTACAGTGAATACCGCATAATTTAATCAAACCATAAATTGTAATTGATTCAACTAAATTGAATCAATCACATCTAACTATCTTTATGTATATAAAAATCTCGCGACACTATGTTTGTTCGAGATAAACTCCGAAAATACTTAATAGATTTTGATGAAATTTTGCGTACTGTGTGTAATTTGGCCCAACTTAAAGGATAGGATAGTTTTATCTCGATTATCGAATTATAGAACAGTCCAGAACATTCGAGAGTATTCCACCGCATTTTAGAACATTCTGGAATGTTGTGGAATGTTCGGGAATATGGAATCTGGAATAATATTGTGGAATATTCCAGAACACTCTCGGATGTTGTGGAACGTTCTGGAATATTGTGGACCATTCGAAGCCTTTTTTGTACGGGTGGGACTACTTGTTGGTAGGAGTTAAGGGTCGACCGAGACAGGTTTTTTGTTCTCGGCCGAGACCGAGAATAAATTAAAATCTCGGCCTAGACCGAGACCGAGAATAGATAAATTGAGAAAAAAACACTAAAATATTGTATTTTTGCATAGTATAGCAACAATAAAACATTATACCTACTTAGTAAAAAACACATTAAATCGAAATAACACACCCCAACAAACCCTATTGCCACCCTGAATCAATTGCCACATTCATCAAAACACATCGATTAGTTGATTTGTATGTTGTATGCTGTTTTTAGCAGTTAAATAAAACCCGCCTCGCTGCCAGCCGATCAATCACCATCGGGAAGCACCAAGTGACGAATGTGGGCGCGCGCGGTAGATTTTCTTTCATTTCTTAGTTTCTATATCTCTAAGTCTACTATTGTATAAATCTTGCGTTCTTTCTTACATATCCTTTACTTACTTATTACAATAATATTTGTTACTAACTTACACGATTCTTTCATTTATAATGATTTTTTAATTTATATTATGATTTTTTAAACTCTTCTTAATTTTTATTTTTAAATTTATACATGATTTTTTTACCTATTTCTTATTTACAATAGCCGTTATTACTAACTTACACGATCTTTTAATTTACTAATTGACCTAGAACTCCCTCACCAAACACAAGAGCATTGTCTCTTTATGGTGAGGAAAGGCATTTTTTTTATTTCTTTGTTAAAACCTTATGTAACTGATGTAACTTTATATGTAATTTAATCACTATTGCCAATAATTTTTTTTTTTTGATGTTCATACTGTAAACCGATTCGTCGTAAAGATTAATCTAAATAGGATTTGACGTATAACTTCATCTTAAAGACCTCGCCAATAGCATCAATGGCCCTAGTTAGTAAAAGACGAAGGAATGCGGGAATGAGAAATTATTTGAGATCGCAGAACTGTAAAGCAATTAGATGGTTTGTTACAAATTGTAATACGTAAATGAAAAATGTTGTGATATTTAATATCGCACTAATTAAAGTAAAAAATAAAGTTGGTTGTTTTCAGGTGGAAAAAATATAATAAGCAGTAATTGCTGAATGAAACACTAGTATATATTGAATTATTTGGCGGGTATTTGATAAGCCCCCATAGCTCAGTGGCCAAGAGCAGCTGACCGGCAATCAGAAGGACACGGGTTTAAGTCCCGTTGGCGGCAAGTATCTTTTCTCGGAAGATTTTTCAATGTTGATGAGTGTTTCAGGCTGATAATTATTGCTTATAATAATTGTTACCCTTTGTGCTATGCATAAAAATCTTGTCTAAACGTTAGTTTATAAATTAAAAATAATAATTAATATTTGACAAGTTTAAGTATTTCCCCAATAAATGTAGTCATAATTTGTCTCGACGCCACCTAGCGAGGGATTTAACACTTACAATGTCTCTCTCGCAAAAATAAAGTTGGTTGTTTTCAGGTGGAAAAAATATAATAAGCAGTAATTGTTGAATGAAACACTAGTATATATTGAATTATTTGGCGGGTATTTGATAAGCCCCCATAGCTCAGTGGTCAAGAGCAGCTGACCGGCAATAAGAAGGACACGGGTTCAAGTCCCGTTGGCGGCAAGTATCTTTTCTCGGAAGATTTTTCAATGTTGATGAGTGTTTCAGGCTGATAATTATTGCTTATAATAATTAAAGAAATTCAATATGTGAAAGAACGTGACAAAGAAACATATAATAGGCCACAGAAAAAATACATCGCGGTCAAAATTGAGAAAAAAAAAGACTTACGAGAGACCTCCATCCATAAGTGGATACGAATAGGCTCATAATCACAGATATGGATGTTGCGCTGTGACAATGAAATGAGTCATTCCGCCTCGACTAAACAAAAAAATATAATCCATACATAGTGGTAATTATCTAATAATAATAGAGAAAAAAATCTATGATTCAAGAATGAAAGTAAACGTTTTTAAATCATGCAGAAAAAACACTTAGCGGGTCTTTCCTAATGTGTGTATGTACCTACCCAAGTGACACACTAAACGTGAACACTGACGGATCAACAGCATTATTGATACAACAGTGTACACAAGTGAGTAGGTTAATAGTTACTTGGCTAGCTTGTACTATCGGTTGAGTACTTTTTTTACAATTGCAGACGCAAATCTATCTTCTATCTATCTATGTATGTACGCGCATAACTTCCGAACGACTGCACCAAATGGGATAATTATTTTTTGTTGTGTTCGTTATTGTCAGGACAAGGTTTGTATAAAACTAATGGTGAGCTCTGGCATTATGAATCTATCTATCTATCTTTTTCTAACTTCTATATAAATCTATATAATCTATCTATCTATCTTCTATCTATACTATAAATCTATTTATATAAATAAAAATGAATCGCTGAAATGTATGTATGCGCTTAACTTCCGAACGACTGCACCAAATAGGATAATTCTTTTTTGTTGTGTTCGTTATTGTCAGGACAAGGTTTGTATAAAACTACAGGTGAGCTCTGGCATTATGAAATTTGTATAAAAATGAATCGCCGAAATGTATTTATCGCGCATAACTTCCGAACGAATGCACCAAATTGGAAGTTTCTTTTTTTGTTCTGTTCTTTATTGTCTGGTGAGCTCTAGAATTATGAAATGTGTATAAAAAATTTCAATAGGTGGTACGCGAGGTGTTTCAAAACTAAATGTACCGGGAATTAATTTATGGAACGCGGGAGGGGGGTGAGGGGAACCAGGCAGGGAGAGGGGAATCTGGGAGGAGGGTGGGGAACTCGTGATGGGGTTTGCGGGACGGGGTAAGGGGGGAGGGGTGGAGTGGGGAGAGGGAAGATGGTGGAGGCGGATTGGAAACGAGAGAGAGTAAGAGGACGCAGGAGAGGAATGGGGGGGGGGGGGCGGAAGGGGAACGGGACGAATGGGAAAGGACGCAGGGAGAAACAATTTCTTTATTAAAAGGCGTAGCAACGCATGCCGGGTACCAGCTAGTTTAAAATAAAATTGCAAGATTTGCTATCGTATCGACATCCTCCCAGTGATATTTATTTAATATCAACGGTATAAATATACCATAAACACTAATTACATGTCACAAAAATGAAAGTCAACAGAAAATGAAAGTCAACAAAAATGAAAGTCAAAAGTCAACAAAAAGAAATGTCAACAGAAATTTTTGTGAATTTTTAGTGCAATTAGATTTAATTTAAAAAAAGACGGGAGTTATAGTGTTAACCGAATGTCACTCCAATAACAATATTCACTTCGATATACCGAGTTGTAGCTGGATTGCGACAACACTCGAAATCAACAAAAACTCCGCAATATTATTATTCATTAGAAATACACTGATAATACGGAATATTGAGGAAGTTGTTATTGACAAGGTAAACTGTTTAAGTGTAGTATTTATTATGTGTAAATAAACTGACAATTAATTTAAGTGCAATCTACAGGACACAATTGTCAGATCTTACGCAGTTTAAATGTCAACTAAATGAAATTTTTTGCAAAACTCAGGATTTGTTTACGTTTTTGGTTGGTGATATTTATGTGGATATATTTGAAAATCATCGATCTCACCTAAAGGATGGATATATTAATATGCTAACTGAGATGAATTGTAAATCATGCATTAACAATTTTACTCGTGACGTCGCCGGGCAGAAACCTTCCTGTATTGATCATATGTGGGTAAATAGTAATAATACTAAGAGATTTCAGTCTATTGTATATAAAACCGGTATAACAAACCACTATATGTGCTTATCGTATTATAATGCAATAACGTCTCTTCGTGTTAAAAAACCGATGCATTATTTAGTACTTCCAGAATATTTAATTCCCGTGCCATGTTCGCCTAATATTTATATGTTGTTATTTCAGCCATCATATCTATGTATACATAGTGTATATTTAAAATTCTTTGCCTCTACCATTTGTCATTACAAATTACATAAAAGTATCCATAGAATAACTAACCTAAAACTGCAAAATGAATGATTTTTTATGTAACGCTTTGGATAAAAAAAATTGTATAGAGGAAAATTTGTGTCACTCCATAAAAGATTTCAATTTAATTTGTCCTGATAAAGGATTTAGCCTATTTCATGTAAATATTAGAAGCATAGAAAGGAACATGGATGAATTAATAATATCATTAAAAGAATTAAATTATTTCCCGGGCTGCATAGTTTTAACAGAAACGCACTCGGCCGGTGAATTGAATTTCACTATCCCGGGGTACTCTTACTACACAACAACAACAAAGTTGAACAAAAACTCTGGTATTGGAATATTTGTATCTAACCAATACAATGTACTTAATATTAAAGAGATTCACAGTATTGGTAATGTTAACATATTAAATATTGAATTTAAAGACATAAATAAACATTATAACATTATTGCTATTTATCGAACGCATAGGTCATAGTGTCACACTTCATCATTGATGAATTAAAAAATATTTTATTAATTTTTAGAAATAAAAATAATGTTATTGTTGGAGATGTGAATTTAAATATCGCAAGCGACTATTCTAGTAAGGATAAAGATAGCTATCTTAACATGTTAGCAGAACTCAATTATTTATCGTGCATAAATTCGTACACTAGAGACGTTCGAGGTCAACGACCTTCATGCTTAGATCATATTTGTACAAATATACCGGATATCCGAAATATAACAGCAGCTGTCATTCACACAACTATTACTGATCATTATTCAAGTATTTTTAACCACAAAACCAGCAATCCAATATTGCCATCATTTAAACAAACAAAATCTTCCAAAAAAGTACTTAATATGGATACATTAAAAAACAAATTTCAATCAGAAAATTGGATCAAATTATTACAATGTAATGATGTCAATATCTGCTGTAAAATATTTGAAGAAAAAATATCTAAATACATAAATGACTCGTCAAAAAATATAATTCCCAAACACAAACTGTCTAACTTCAAACCTATAAAACCATGGATTACTCATGGATCAATGGTATCTGTACGACGTAAGCAAGCTCTTTATAAATTAACAACTCAACAACCTAATAATAAAAACTTACTCAATCACTTTAAAGCATATAAAAATAAACTTTCATATATCATAAAACATACTAAAGAAAGTTACTATAAACGGAAGTTGGATCAAGCTGAAAATGATAGTAAAAGAATATGGACGGTTGTAAATGAAATAATTGACAAGAAAAAAAAACAATAATAACGAAATCAATGCTATTATTCATGATAACTCAAAAACATGCTGTAAAGAAAACCCCTCAAAAGCTGCAAATATATTTAACACTTTCTTTGCAAATGTAGGTAAAAATCTCGCCAATCTCATTCACATTGATCCAAATATTATAACATCTCCAGACTGTAATATAAATGCTAAAAATAAAATGACAACATTTGAAGTCACCACAGAGGAGGAAATAGTTTCTATCATAACCGATATGAAAGGAGGATCTGCTCCGGGCTTTGATGCAGTTACGGTTGATATTTTAAAAACCATAAAAAATCAAATTTCTAAGCCATTAATGCATATAATAAATACAAGTTTCCAAAGCGGAGTATTTCCATCAATTACAAACAAACTACTATTACCCCAATATTTAAGTCAGGTAATCCAGTAGAAGTAAACAATTACCGTCACATATCAGTAATCTCAAATATAGCAAAAATTTTTGAAAAACTAGTTAAAAAAAGAATGAGCCAATTTATAAAATGCAACGGTATAATTAATGAAAACCAGTTTGGTTTTATGGCAGGTAGAAGCACACAAGATGCAATTGCAAAATTAAGTAGCCTTGTACATAGTTCATTAGATAAATCATTTAAATGCCTGGGAATTTTTATAGATCTCAAAAAAACATTTGACAGTATATCACATGACAAACTTATAAGTAAATTAAGAAACATTGGATTAAATGGTTCAGCACTAGAACGGATAAAAAGCTACCCTTTCAAACGTCCCAAGTTGTAAAAAATAATGTTGTGCTTAGTTCACCAAAAATGAGTCATTTCGGCATACCTCAAGGTACAGTCCTGGGACCGTTACTGTTTATATCTATGTTAATGACATATTCATACAAAAACTAAACGGAAAATTCATACAAAAGCTATTGAGCTAAACTCAATAGTTCTTGGTATCCGGTAATTGACGGTTACATCAAGGCTAAACGCAAAAAAAATGTTGAAGTATATTGTAGCGCCAGCTCGTAGAGGAGTGGAGTTGGCGACACGGTATTGCTCCTAAGTAGATAAGTACTAACATCACCCCTAACTATTACACATCTGCCCTGATGATGGACACTGCAACGCTGTCCGAAACGTTGGCTAAAGAAGGAGGTAGCGCAACACGGCATAATACCCCAAAAACTAATAACAAAATAATTTTTGGCCGTGAAAATCTAAATTCGTATCCAATTGGTTTTATGTTTCGAAATATATTTTTGGCGAACTTTCCAGCTTTCTATTTACAGAGGTGTGGAAATAAAATTATAAAACCCCTCAGGCCTCGGGTAAGTTTTGTTAGAAGATCAAAATGTTTCCGATTAGCAATAAAATTCAAATAAATGGAATATTTCTGAACGCTTCCGAAAACAAAAACTGTTTTTGAAAGGTGACAAAATTCTATTTCAAATTTTATAATTTGAAATAAACAAATAATTTTTGAAATACAAAAATTTGGATTGCAAACATAAAAATATTGGAGTTTTTTCTTTCTAACATCGCATTGAATATATTTCTAACCACTAGATAGTATGGAAAGCACAACGATTTCTATGAGACCTGTACGAGTTGTTCCCAAAATTCAAAAGTGGCCCAACTTTTCAACTTCATAATCATATACATAGGCCATTTTCACTTTCATAATCATACACATAGGCCACTTTTCACTTTCATAATCATAGATATAGGTCATTTTTCACTTTGATAATCATGGACATAGGCCACTCTTCGCCAGATGGGTAAATAAGATTAATAAATGTAAATAAATAATCTTTTACCGGTGGTTGTCGGTAGGTATTGGTCCGTTAATACTTTACATACACTTCTTACCGAATGGTATAAAGAAATTGGTGGAAAGAATTCGAAATGACTATCGCGAGTTGGTCGTGACGCCATCGGAAGGCCGCTGTCGAAATGTGGGTCATCCCCGTTGGCCCGCTCGACACGGGGAAGGGACCAACAGTGTGGGGGGAAAGGGGGGCAAAATGATCTGAACTAGTGATGGCCAAACACTTTAATAATCGAATAAGGTTGTTCTCCTACAACGAAATTTCATGTTTACAAACTTATCATATTAATTAGAGCACGCCGAGAACAGAGCTTTTTGAATTTCTGAAAAATATCGAAGACATAAGCTGTCAAAATGTAGATATTTGCGGCTGGCCGAAGAGTGATATCACGGTACGTGCGCACTGTCATTCACTAGAATTATGAATTGTACCGAAACGCCACGAGCCACCATTGCACACAGTTCTTTGGGGTTGTTGAATGGAGTTTTTTTAGGAAAGGAAGGAGAGGAATTTCTGGGAAGAAGAAGTATTGAGAAGTGGGTAGGAATCTGGAGGTCAGTGTGTCCAAGGATGACGGACGTATGAATCCATCTCTCCCACTGTACGGCTGGAGATGAGGGATTACCTCAACCATTCTCTCCCGATCCCGGTGGGCAGACGCATCCACACCTCGCCCCATGGACCCGGGCACCCCTGCTAAGTCACCAAACGTAGCAAACCACTTGGGGTAACCTTGAGGTGTTGGTTATCCAATAAATGGTTCCCGTATCCACCCATATCCGCCACCCAAATTGAAAAAAAAAATGAAATGTTTCCCCTGAAATTTATAAAAAATATTTGTAGCCGCCCCTGAAACTTTCCAAAAATAAAAGTGATTACCGCCCCGGAAGAAAGTAAAATAACCTCTCGTCTTATCGGGACAAACACAAACACCTTACTAATTGGGCTACTGAGACCTCTTATTTAAAAGTTTTTTTTTTATAATTTCAGATATCTTCAGACTATTTTTTTCCATAATATTTGGCAGCTACCCTTTTCAGTGATCGATGAACTGGTTTGTAAAACTGTTTTGTTTGGATGTTGTTTTTTTCTTCTGTTTTTTGTCCCAGTTGCTTTTTATTTTTCTGTGACTTGTTCGTTTTCATATTTTCGTTTAGATTAATATATTCTTCAATGATAGATTGCATTGAAATAAAAATAAAGTTGTTCTAATAAAAATCGAATTACATATCTATGTACTTACAGATCCTGCGACAAACAAAAGTGCATCATTTTTATGGTTGTCAAGAAAATGATTTTTCAACATTTCGATTTGTAATTAGCAAATACTCGTAGTATTTCCAAATAAAATATGTCGATTAAATTGTTCGATTAAGACGTATCGATTATGTCCATCGCTGGGCGAAAGTAAAGTAGTTTGTTAGTTTGGTAGTTTGGCGTGCGACACGCGACACGCGACACGCACGGGGCACGGACGCACGGGCACAAAGTTCTACGTAATTGAGCCAGAGCTGTTGACTCGGGGGAAATGAAATTGAAAACAACGAAAACGAGTACGTTGGGAGTACTAGGACATTTACTATTTGCACAAGGGGGGGGGGGGGGGGGGGGGGTACCGTCCTGTTATTTACACTGGTGCTTTTGCTGCAGGAACGGGAAAATAACTCACAACCACGGAATTATGGTGTAATGAGTAATGACTTGAGGGTGATAAGTACAACTCAACGATGGACAAATCAACGATCTGCAACTTCATCACTCCTATGAAAAGTCGTTAAAAGTGATAAAAACTAAAACATTTTTATGACTTTTAGTAATGACTTTTCAATTGTTGTCACGGAACTATTGATAGAAATAAGGTATTCATTTAATTTTTGAAGGTCGTATTCAAAGTTTATGCAAAAATGTTTATGTTCTCATTGAGTCTCATAAGATTAAACAGTTTTTCTACCCAACTAAATTTGTATTTATTTATTTTAGTAAAATCTGACCTTTTTGAGAAGCAGTTTGTTTTTAGAAGTTAAGGGTTCATTAATATAAATCCGGTGTTTTTCATTCATTTTGATGTCCTCCCTCCTTCGGATTGCTGTGATGATTTCATCTTTGTTATGTCAATTTTTTACTAACCAACCATCGCGCCATTTCTCCACAGGCTTAGGCAGAGCACGGACCGCCAAACAATTCGGTCTTGGCACACACTCTTTGACTCGTTCACATTCGCACATCGTCTCATACGTATTCTTCTATTATTCTGACTCCTGACATGGCCCAACTCAGTATCTCGTTCACTTGATCGTGCCATGTCTTTCTCGGGCGTCCCCGACTTCTACTACAAATTTGTCGTATATTCTCGTTACACTCCTTTCATCGTTCATTCGCTCCACACGTCCAAACCATCGGATGGTCCCTTTCTTAATCTTACTCATTACGCTTACATCAGCCTTGCATTCTTGCGGATCTCCACATTTCTCACCCGATCGTACATATACACCTCAAGGATCTGATTTCTACAGCATTCAGTCTACTTTCATCCTTCCTCTGCCAGTTCCATGCCTCACTGCCATACATCAGGGTGGGTACCAACACTCAATTGTGGACCGTTTCTTTAGACATTTCACGGCATTCAGTCCTACATTAATGAACTCGCCCTCCTTTCAACATCTCTCTATCAAACTTCCCATAAAAAATAAACATACTTCCCAAATACACAAACTCATATCACCTACTCCAAGTATTTATCATTCACAACTATATTGCATACTGTTTTTATACTCTCTCTTTCAAACATCATGACTTTAGAATTACTTACATTCACCTTTAACTCTTTATACCCAGAGATCATCGTTCATCCTGGACACGAGAGACTGTAGATCTTCTACACTGTTAGAAATCAGCACCGCATCATTAGCATACAACAGGTAATAAATTAATAAGTCAATATCTAAGTTATCACTTATCACCATATAAATAAGGCCAGAAAAAAGTCACCAATAATCGCCATTGTTTTGAGTGACCAGAAAAAGACGCCGGGTTCTTTTTTACTTCCAATCAGACCGCGGCCTTTCATGGACACAGACATTACGAACTCGCACTGGAAATTCCGGTATTTTTACAATAAAATTCCCTGAAACGATTGTTTTATTTTCATTTCTTTCTACTTCGAGAATGTAGAAGGTACACACAACATGGCGTGCACCGTGAATGAATTAGAATAATAATTTCAATACATTACTTTGTTTTAAAACTTTACACATCCAAAGTGGAAACAAACACACAGTAATAATAAATTCACGATGGTTTTTATTTTATAATTGCGATAATATTTATGCCACCAGACAAGTGCACAAAAGCGGTAAATTACAGAAACAATGAGTGCCACAATGCGCAACTTTGTGCAACAAATTAAAACTATTCAAATCTAAATCCATTCAGCTTTTCTAGTGGTTAGACAAAAATATTAATGTGCCATTCATTTAGTATTGGTTGACATTAATTTTTCACATGAGTTCAACAGCTCGGCTGTGGAACGATTTGCCGGACTCTGTAATTCCTCCCCCCTACAACTTGGGTCTCTTCAAGACTGCATAGGTGCAATCTTTGAAGATGCTGTGTGGAGAGAATCTTTTTTAGAACAGTCTTGAAGAGAGGGAAATTATTTTCCTCAGGGCCTCCTGTGGAGTTGAAACAAATTTACAAGTGTGCAGTTCACATGCGGTAGTAGTGGAAAGTGGAGTGGGGAGGCTACAAAGCACTGCACAAAGAGGAGATCAATTATTCTATCTATCTTTAAGTAGATGATTGTGTTTGTCTTTTTTAGTGTCGTTTCCGTTTCATCGAGTTTCAAATAACAAAGGTGCTAAAGAAGTTTCACTTCAAAAATCGCAAATACCAGTTGAATAACTACATATTTTAAAAGTAGGATAATGATTAAATATTTTCACTTTAATCGTGATTTATTTTTGTGGTATTATGCCGTATTGTGTTTCAGATGTGATGGCCGAAACGTTGGCTAAAGAAGGAGGAAGCGCAACATGGCGTAGTAATCCAACAATAAAGTCATAATATGTAATATTTTCAAACAAAAATTTAGAAGATTAAATTTCATGGGTTGCAAATTATGTCCCCTGCGTGCGAACTGTAACTAAATTTCTCTAAATAAACAGTGCTAATCTCAAGTTACCTTCCAGGTAAGTATGATCCTGTATATTTTCTGCTTGTATAGTACATTTTTACGCAGCATTGCGTTCATTGGTCAAATCATTGTACATACATATGGTTTCGTATCGGTGATCAATGAACCGGTGGATACAATTTTTAGCCATAAGTCAAATGGTTTGTCTAGTTTGTAGTTAGAAGTAAGATTGTAGAGATATGTTATAAGTTTGCACGGCGCCCTTGAGGTGATTTTTCACAAAAACGGCGCTATACAAGTCATTCAAATATCATTATTTTTTGATTTTTTGACAAAGGGCGGGAAATTTGCAAACCGAACTCTTAAAAATTTCCGAGCGCTCAATACTGAAATTGATTACATAGCGGAACGCTCCAGCGGATATCATTTCCCACAATATCTGAAAAAAAAATTTAATAATTTTCGATAAAAACAAATAAGAGTTACTATTCCCTTCTGCCTTTTCACATTCGATGTCATTAAACGATGAAGGCTTTTGCTTCGCAAAACCTATAATAGGATTGAAAGGAATCGATATTGTGAATTGTGAACCGGTAAAACCAGATCGCATGTATTTTAAGTAAACACATCATTCAATTATTGACACATTGTGAAAACAATGAACACTTGGACTAAAGAATGTCAAATTGTTTTAAAAATACAAAACAAAACCAAGTTCCTAACCAAAACTTAATTTAACAAAAATATTTATTTTGTAAAAATATTTTCACTTAGCAATAAAATCCAAATAAATGCAATATTTCTGAACGTATCCAAAAATTAAAAACTGGTTTCGAAAGGTGATAAAATATACTTTCGAATTTAGTATTAGAAATAACCATGTAATTTTTTAAATACGCAATTTTTTTATGCAAATTTTAATGGGTTTTAAAAAATTCTCCCCTCACGTTTTTTCTAACTAAAATTACTGATAATGAAAAAAATACATATTTTATTAGACGAATAAATTGTAAACGTTATTGTAACCTAATTTTTTTGTCGTTTCATCATTTCATTACATAGTATAAAATGAAGTCGCTCAAAATGTATGTGCGCATAGATCTTTTAAACCACGCAACGGATTTTCATGCGGTTTTCACCAATACATAGAGTGATTCAAGAGGAAGGTTTATACATATAATACGTGCTTATTACTTATTATAGTAGAGAAAAGCCGAGAAATTAAAATATTCAATTCAGGCAGCGGGCAGCTGGCAAGCGGGTGGTGTTGATTTTATAAAGGTTGGGTAATGGCGCTGTCTTTCGTTTTTTTTTTTTTTTTTTATTCCAGTTAAAAGAAAATTACATTTTCACTCATATTAACTAGAAATAATTATACAAATTAAAATAAAGTAAATATTTCAATACAGCGCTATTCAACATCATTATTTTGTTTATCAAGAATAAATATTAATAATTTTTTTTTAAATTTACCCAGCTTCTTTTCGTTTTTAATCTCGTTTGGGAGGCAATTATATAAGTTGTCTCCCTCGTAACCAATGGATTGTTTACCATAGTTAGTGTGGATGGTGTTTAAATGTATGTTATCGTGTTGTCTCGTAAAGTGTTTGTGTACTTGGGACGTTTTAATGAATTCTGTGTTTGTGTGTACGAGTTTATTGTTTATTTTGTATATAAGGAGACATGTATTGTATTCATATAGTTTTCTTAATGTTAGTAGTTTTGTTTCCATATATATTTTTTTGTGGGTGTTCTGGGCTTGTAGTTAAATAGTTTTTTGATTACCTTGTTTTGTATTACCTGTAATTCATTTATGTATGTTTCACATGCGTTTCCCCAGATTTCAATCAAGTAATTTAAATGTGAGTGTACGAGACTATAATATAAACCTTTTTTAAATTTATTTGGCAACAGATATGATATCCGGCTAAATACGCTAATTAAGGGGATGATTTTATACGCTAATTAAGGGGATGATCGTTAGTCACAGCAACGTGTGGCCGGGTCTGCTAGTGTAAAAATAATTCCTAAAAACGCATATTCTATAAGCCAACGGTGCATCCTTATCACAGTACATAATTAAATAATCTAGAATAATTCCAGGTAAATTCAGATAAATAAAAAAATATATATTTTATGATTTTGAACATGTTATCTCGTCAAAATCGATGGCTTTAGAAAACAATAGAATTGGATGCGTATTCCTGGTATTGACACATCCATTACAATTCCGTTGCATTGTGAATTCAGATTATGTAAGTAATTGTAATCATTATCAATATCTAATCGGTAATTATGCTAATCATCGATCGATCATATTATACGAAAACAAAAATAGATATGTTTATAAACAGGCGATGCTTCACGTCGTTTAATATTTGGAATCGGGTCGCTAACAATAACACTCCTTATGTCAATGGCGATAAGGTTTAAAGTCCTGCTTAACAACATCAGTCGCCTCTTCTGATTTATGCACGAAAAAAAATTCTCCAAAAAACGTGTGTTTTTTTTGCGAAATTTAGTAAGAAATATTTAAATGATTTACGATGAATTTCTAAAGAACTTAATTTGTTACAATATAAAGGCGGTTTTCAACCTGTGGTATGCAGATCTCTCGGGGTACGCGAAGCAAAAAATGGGGGTGTTTCGTTCAATTTCGCATGTAGAACTACTGGTTAAAAATCACGTACACTCTGTACAAAAATGCATTAATTGTATTTGTGTTACTTAATTGTTAAATTTATGTAATAATCACAGCATTAAAAAAATTACAAATGAAACACGCCTTTCATTACATGTGTACACAAGATACTCGTAAATAGAGGTTACGAGGTAGAAACAAATTTGTAGTAAGACAACCGCCGCATTACACTACTGAAACCCATAACTGAAAATGGGTTTGTAAGGCCTATAATTTGGTACCGCCGCGCGCCGCCTCGGAACCATTTATCGTATAGGGGTCATTCATTTATTACGTAAGGGGGCATACATTAATTACGTGAGCTCAAAAGAGGGGAGGGGGGGGGGGGTCCAGCAAAATCTCACGTTACTTGAAAATAATATACGAAGTGGCCCAAATTTATCTCATCAGGGAGGGGAGAGGGGTCTGGATTGGAAGAAAAACTGCTCACGTATGTCCCCCAAGGGGTCGTCCATTAATCACGTGATGTTTTTTTAGCAATTTTTTAACCCCCCCCCCCCCCCCCCCCCCCCCGTGGTGATATGTGGTGAGGTTTTAGACTAACCCCCCCCCCCCAAAATCAGGTGTATTTTTTTAGTAGAAAGTATTTTGAAATTTTCAGAATATTATCACGAAAAATAAATACACGTGATATCTCATTATACCCCCCCCCCCCCTGGTGATATTTCGCGATTGTTTCCGAACCCCCCCTCCCCCTTTTTCGAGCCTCACGTGATAAATGGACGACCCCTAAGACGAACTTTGCTAGTTTTCGACCCCCTCCCCCCCTATTATAAGAACAAAAAAGAATAGGTCCACCCCATCCCCCCCTATTTAATATTTATTACGTAAGAATCTAAAGGAAAAAACGAATACATGTTTGGTTTGTTTAAATGTTTATTTTTCAAAGTAACAATTTTTAGAAATGTTTATTTACACCCAAATTTTAACTTTGCGCATTTTTGTGATCTTACGTAAGAAGTAACGAGACTCCCTCCCACCCCCTTGTAAGAAAAAATAAGACATGGTCGACCCCCCTCCCCCCCCCCCTCCCTAAATCGTCTTACGTAATAAATGAATGGCCCCATAACCTGCCCTGGGGATGCTGTGTGAATGAAAAAATGAAGGGTCTTTTTAAGGAAAGGAAGAAGAGGAAGGAAAAAGGTAAGTAAGGCGGGTAGGAATCTGGGACTCAATCTGTCTAGGAGTGATGGACGTATGAATCCATTCCTCCCAGTGCGATGCAAGGCGATGGGTCGAATGAGTTCAGCTGGAGAGGTATATGTAGGTTAATCTCTCCCTATCCGGCTCGACACGCAGTGTGTGAGTAAAAGCATTGGCCGCAAACACCTAGACAAACATCACCGCAAAAACCTGGGCACCCTTGACAAGTCTCCAAACTAGCGAACCACCTGGGGTGACCTACGGCATGGGTATGGTTATCCAATAAATGGTATCATGGGCCGGCGGTACCCCAAATTGACACGACATGACGACCCGAACAGAGGCTGCATAATTGCTTTAAAATCTGAGTAGTTGCTAAAAATAATAAGGAATTTAGCAGAAAATGAAAATCAAGAATAGCACCTCGAGCAGTTGTACGAGTATTGTGTGTTATGCCGTTATCCCCGCCAGCGCAGAAGTATGCTCTCAGTTGGACTGGTGCCAGAACTTGAAAGTTTGTCTCAATTTCCCACAGTGTCTCTGTCTCGGATGCAGACGCAGAGTCTCGCAATGCCTTGCACTCGATTTGGATGCAACGTAACTCTTTGCTCCGAATTTTTACAAACTGCAGAAACCAACAATACAGCTAACTACAGAAAACTAACCAAATAATAATGCATAATTTACTTTCTATACTGAAAATAAGCACAAATCCGTTTTTTTTTACAATAACTCCAAACAGTTTGGGAGAGGGGTATGGGTGCCGCCACCCCGGGAACCATTTATTGGATAACAAACACCTCTGCCATAGGTCACCCCAAGTGGTTCGCTACGTTTGGTGACTTAGCAGGGGTGCCCGGGTCCATGGGTGAGGTTTGTCCGGGTCTTGGCGGCGGATGCGTCTGCCCACCACCTGCATAATAGGCCGGATCGGAAGAGTGGTTGAGGGAGTCCCTCTGACCTCTCCAGCCATACTCTCTCAAAACATTGCCTAGCAACGGGAGGGATGGATTCATAAGTCTTTCACTCCTGGACACACCGACCCCTAGATTCCTACCCAACCCTTATAACCTTTTCCTTTCCAGAACTTCATCTCCTTCTTTTCCTAAAAATATCCTCCACACAGCATCCCCAAAGATGACATAGTCCCTGAGCGGAATTATTTTCCTAATGAAAGGAGCTAATGTAAAAAAAACAAAAAAAATTGGGTACCGCCGCCCCATTTATAGGATAACCAACACTTCTGCCACGAGTCACCCCATACGTTTGGTGACTTACCAGGGGTGCCCTGGTTCATGGGCTGAAGTTTGTCAAGGACTTAGCGGCCGATGTGTCTGCCCACCTGCTGCGTGTCGGGCCGAATCGAGAAACTGGTTGAGGAGGTCTTTGGACCTCTCCAGCCGGAACCCCTTCAGTCAATTCATACGTCCCTCAGTCCTGGACACACTGACCCCCAGATTCCTACCCCACCACTCACACCTATTTATTTTCTAAAACTTTTTTATCATTGCATTCAAAATTTTTACATAAAAAAAAATTATAAGTTTATTTGGAATTATAAAATTTGAAAGCTTATTTCATCACCCCTTCAAAAACAGTTTTTAGTTTTCGGATGCGTCCAGAACTATTCCATTTATTTGGATTTTATTGGAATGCGGAAATATAACATACCTTCCGACAAAATAGGTACAGATAACCTTAACCTATTAATTACTTTACGTATAATTGCTGCGAGCAAAGAGCGTTATCGCTTTTTCGTTATTGCGCTACCTCCTTCTTTAGCCAACGTTTCGGACATCGTTGCAGTGTCCATCATCAGGGCAGATCCGGTAGATGTCTACATGTCACATCTACCGGATCTGCCCTGATTATGGACACTGCAACGATGTCCGAAACGTTGGCTAAAGAAGGAGGTAGCGCAATACGGCATAACACCCCAAAAACAAATAACGAAAATGCTTTTGGCCGTGAAAATCTTAAAACTTATCCAGCGTTATCGCTGTTTTCGTTACACAACTTTCTCTTGACTGGCTGCTTTCACCAATCAAAATTGCCAGATTGCAAAGTTAAATGTGGGGTAAAAGTTATCACCAATGTCTATCAATAAGTTACCAATAAAATGACATTCATCAATCCCGCTAAGCTTGAATATAGTGTTGAGTGATTTCTTGCGGTTCAAAATCATACCCATCCTTTGTTCGCAAATAATAATCCATAAAAATAGTTAACAATGTTGGTTATTAAAATTCCACATTGATGCACGTTCTTCCAAAATGAAATATCTAAGTAACCCCCGGATCTTACGTAGACGATCAAATCGATGCGCCGAGTGCAAATTATACAATGGTGGGTACTCGTACTTACAGTCTCTAGTTCGTCTCTAGGTAAGGGTACCATTTTGCCTGCACAATATGGCATAATCAAATAAAAGCTTTTGCGTTTCCTGACTTGTATAAACCGCTGGCTTGTGAATCACTAACCATTGATATAAAGTATACAAGATTGGTAAACATGGCAGCAAAAAGAATTAAAGTCAACCAACAGTCTGATGACTGTGTGTTTTTGGAATGTGTACAATGTTGTAAATTTATTTTTGAGGCGGAGCGTTCTTGAGAAAAAGTATCTTGTTATGTAATTAAATATTGATTTAAACGATTTCTTACATTAGGGACTGGGAAACATTTTAGGGCAGTATTCCCTGCCAATTCGGTAGTTTTGAGTGTTCGGAAAACTCAATAAATCATAATTATTATTTTTAATTTATAAACTAACGTTTAGACAAGATTTTTATGCATAGCACAAAGGGTAACAATTATTATAAGCAATAATTATCAGCCTGAAACACTCATCAACATTGAAAAATCTTCCGAGAAAAGATACTTGCCGCCAACGGGACTTGAACCCGTGTCCTTCTGATTGCCGGTCAGCTGCTCTTGACCACTGAGCTATGGGGGCTTATCAAATAACCGCCAAATAATTCAATATATACTAGTGTTTCATTCAACAATTACTGCTTATTATATTTTTTCCACCTGAAAACAACCAACTTTATTTTTCAACCAACTTTTTTAAACATAATTGTTTATTTTATGCTATTGAGTTTATTTTCGAAAAAAATTATAATAAAGGTATTTTTTTTTACGTTAATGAATAAATTTTCTATGACGATTTAAATGTGCCATTTTCCATTTGTTGCCAAAACGGCATGTTCGTTTTCTTTCGTGAATTCGGCGGCATTGACGTCACGCCGGGCAACATTGGTGACAGCCATATTACCAGCAAATGGCGTTTTCTGTGTCATGACATTGTAGCCGATTGGAACCGTTTCAAATCAAATCAATAATTTTGTTTTTCAAATCAATAATTATTAGAAGTGAAAATATTAAAATTACAAATTTTTAGTTCAATGATCAGAATCGGAAAAATAAACTTTATAATAAATAATCTTACTATAAATAATCTTCCAGATTTTTTAAAGGTATTCGCGATTTGTGAAAATACCTTATTCCATAAGGCCAGGAAAAAATTAACACTATTCAAACTTTAACGATTATTAATAATTGTTTCTGCATGTACAAGCTTAAAATTATGTTATTTTTTTATTGCAACATAATTATATATTATTGTTTCGCACAAAAGGAGGCGGGTATGGGTACCGTAGCCCCAGGAACCATTTATTGGATAACCAACACCTCTGCCGTAGGTCACCCCAAGTGGTTCGCTACGTTTGGTGACTTAGCAAGGGTGCCTGTGATGCGGATGAATGGGATGAGGTTTGTCTGGGCGGATGCGTCTGCCCACCAGCTGCATGTCAGACCGTATCGGAAGAGAAGAATTCAGGGAGACCTATTGACTTCTCCAGCCGTACTCTCTCGGAACATCGCCTTGCACCGCAGAGAGAGGGATGGATTCATACTTCTGTCACTCCTGTACACAATGACCACAGATTCCTACCCATCCCCAGTACCCTTTTCCTTCCTAGAACTTCCTCTCCTTTCATTCCTAAAAAGACCCTCCACACAGCATTCACAAAGATGTCGTGGGCTCTTAATAATCTTCCAGATTTTTTAAAGGTATTCGCGATTTGTGAAAATACCTTATTTCATAAGGCCAGGAAAAAAATAACAGTATTCAAACTTTAACGATTATTAATTGTTTCTGCATGTACAAGCTTAAAATGATGTTATTTTTTTATTGCAACATAATTATATATTATTGTTTCGCACAAAAGGAGGCAGGTATGGGTACCGTCGCCCCAGGAACCATTTATTGGATAACCAACACCTCTGCCGTAGGTCACCCCAAGTGGTTCGCGCACTTGAAGTGAAACATCACAAAACTGCGCTATATAAATACTACGTTATTATTAATGTGGGAATTATTTTCCTCAGGGTCTCCTATGTGGAGCTGATATTAAAAAAGATGCATTTTAATAATTATTAACGTTGCTTATTTAACAATTTGCGTGTTGTCTCCTTAATCTTACCTTGATAGTATAATTTTAACCCCATTTTAAATCATTTACACTGGTTACATCCCTGCCTTATATTTCAATATTTAATTAAAACATTTGTTCAATTTGAAGTTAAATAAAAACAATGTATTTTTAACGAGGAAGATTTAGAACGAGGAAGAATTAAAACGAGGAAGATTGCTTACTATCTAAGGTCATCTAGGCAATCTTATATCGACAGTGCTATAATTCAAGAGATGAAATAAGATTTTCTCTTCTCTCTTACAAGTCATAAGGAAGTCACGGACTTGATACCAGCGCTCGCTGCATTATTTTTTCTACCGTTAATTAACTACCATTCATTCGCATTAATTTGCATTCGGTCCAAAAGTTGCTGGTATCATTATTGTAGTTGGTACCTACCTACTCGAGGTCAATTTGCAGGTACCTACTCGCGAACGACGTACATGAAATGTGAATTATGCGATTGCGAATTTGGAATAAATTAATTAATACATAAATATGGTGTTTTACTGATTAAGATAATATTGTATTAATAAACTTTATTTTGGACTCCGGCAATGTGTCCTGATTTATAAAGTACATTAACATAGTTTAGCTCTCTCATACCTAGTTTGAATCCAAAACCAATACCACCTATGAGTAATTTCATATTACAACTTACAACTACCCATCGAATTCCGTCGTATCTCTTGCGTGGCTTAGTTGTAAGGGTCGACCGAGACAGGTTTTTCGTTTTCGGCCGAGACCGAGAACAAATCAAAATCTCGACTGAGACCGAGAATAGATAAATTGAGAAAAAAAAGAAAGTGCGCTATTTTTTCATAGTATAGCAACAATAAAACATAATACCTACTTAGTAAATACATTCAATCGAAATAACATCGACCGCTCTTTCTTACGGACAAACACCAAGTGTCGAATGTAGACGCGCGCGGTAGATTTGAATTTGAATCCCATTATCCTGTACCGAACCTACTTACAACGGTCTCGGTTATGGACGAGAATCTCGGCGATTTTTCGTCGAGAACCGAGACAGAGAGTTCTCGGTAGAATTTGTAGCCGAGAATGCCAAGACCGAGATCTCGGTCGACCCTTACTTAGTTGTTTAGAAAGAAATTAAACTTTTTTTTATCAAGTGTTACTTTTCTCGATACGCTACCTCAAATCTATATGTTATGAATGTATATTTTCAGCATTCATATAACTGATTAAATTATTAAGAAAGTCCGCAATAGCCCATACCTAAAATATTTCTTACTGCCTCAATTTTAGGGTTTGGAAAAATGATCTTCACAAAGCTAGTGATTAGGTTGCCGCGAACTTGCTGGAATACAAATTAGCTCCAAGCAGACCAATAAAAGGTAAAGACCAAAGCTTCTTGCGATCTTTCGATTGTGAAATAAACTTTCTTTTTGATGAATAGTCACTTCATTTGGATAGGGTTCTAACTGGAATCTTCTTCTTTTCTTCCTTGCGCTGTCCTAACTCATTGCCTAGGTAGGCTGTTGGGGTCGGCTCTTCTCGTTCTCAGGTTGTAGTTTCTTCTGTTCTGAGTATCGCCTTCATCCAGGCCGTTTCTCTGAAGTATTTTGGAGCATTGAGTCATCCAAGAGTTCTTCGGTCTTCCTCTGGATGACTGTCGATGAAGCTCCATAGACATTGCCTGATTCACTGTGTGGTCTGATGGTCTAACTAACTAGGGTTCTAACTGGAATGTTTTTTAAAAATGAACTTTGAATGCCAAAGCATTTCTTTTGCTCCTTTCTATAACCAAAATAATTTCAGAACCATCTGTGTTTTATTTTTGTAGATGTATGTTGACAAAGTTCTAAAGTCAAGTATTGTAGATAATTATTTATTTCACAAGGTTCTAACATCACTTACACTATCTATTTTGTTTGTATCTGACAGTTGATCGTTATTAAGAGGCGCATTATGGTTATTATTTGGTTGGATAGGGTTCTAACTTTGTCTTACCATGTTTTAAGGTTTCAAAGTTTGCAAACACTTTTCGTAAGCTATTTAACAATTTGTTGTGTATCTACAAGCTTCTAGCTTTTAGTCATAGATGGCGGTGACAAGAACTGTCAGTAGATTCCGCTAGATGGCAGGTGGCTTAATATCTAAGTTGTCCGACAGAGGTTCGGGGGGGGGGGGGGGCGAGAGTGGGTGTTTTCAGTAAACAATGGTTAGAACCATTTTAGCTAGCTCCTAGTTAGGTAGACTACCGAGGTCCAGATTGTATACGCGAAGTATTAAATAAAACCAGATAACGAACAAGAATCTATTTATTCCCGAAGTAATCTCCTTCCAACGTATTTGGAGAATCTGTTAGTGGGTCTTCTAATAACAGAACACTACACAATTTTAGTTAAAGTATTTCAGTTTACCATATTTTAATAAAAAAAAATATTTAAATAAAAGTGGCCCTAGGGCTTGGAATTACATTATGAATATATAATTAGAACCGTGTGCAATGAATTATTATGCCCTAGCTGGTTGTATATGGTTCTGTTTGATCGGTAGTTTAGGTATGTTCTAAAATGGTAAGTTTACGTCCTATTTAAATATTTTCCTTTAAAATAGGTTCATTTAAAATACTTAACACAAGGTTTAATCTCAAAATCGGAAATTGGTAAATAGATAATGAGAAATCGTCTTTACAAAGTTTGACACCTCATATCTCAGAACAAGGTGAAATGAAGTTAGAACTCTATCCAAATGAAGTGACGATATGTTTCCGTAAACCAATATTTTTGGCTCCGTTGTCACTTTTAAGACCCATTCGCCTTGTCTAGATATACTTGGTCGAAGCACCCACGTCTTCATTTTGTAAAATATGTTGAAACAATTACATTCCTCAATCCGCATTAAAATTTTCCACAATTAAACACATAATTTCACAATTCCACAAGTCCCCAAACCGCCGACCTCCTAATCCGGCTGGCCGCAAGAATAAAACAAGTCACAAATAATTAATCCAGCCATTATGTTCGTCGGGAGTCGGGAGAGGCGACCAATAACTTCGGGTGATCCGAGAGTAATTTTAATCCACCGCTAACAAATTACAAAGGGGGCATTTCGCATTTACGTCCTGCGGCTGCGAGCTAAAAAGATACAATTAATGTTTTTAAAAATACGCAAATGTTTTGGTTTCAGAATAATTATTATTGGTAACGAAATAAAATAAATTTAATTATGTATTCAGCACATTTACATTGAGTGGTTAAACACTCCGACCCCTAAGCTTATTTACACGACAATGTAGGATAGCAGTCAAGTACAATAATCTTGTTTTCAAGCTAACGCATTTTTTCCCATAGAAATCGTTATACGTTATAACTCCGTTATTGTTCTAGTGACAACGCTAAAACCAAAAGTAGAAGGTCCATATTAAATCAAGCTTCACATCTCTATTCAAAGTTTTCCATAAGAATACATAAAAAAAATACTTATTTTGCAGAAACAGTTTTCACCCTCCAAATCGCCTACGCGCCTTTAGACATTGTTAATTTTTTATTAAATATTTTTGTATGAAATGGTAAAAAAGTGAGGTGACAAAATTGTATAATATACATTTATACGATATAATAAGTGTTATTTTTTTTACATAATCCGTGATTTTAGTACCGTTTTCACATAAAAATATTACGTTAGTCATTTTAACATTTTTTTTATTTTCATTCAAAATTTTTATTTTTACAAAAGTTAATATTAATTTGTAATAATACAATTTGAAAGCTTATTTCACAACCTTTCAAAAACAGTTTTTAGTATTTGGCTACGTTCAGAAATATTTCATTTAAAGTGGTTTAATTGCGAAGCGGAAATAACACAAAGTTTTAATAAATCTGAGAGTTCGTTTATGACAAAAATCGTGCACAATGGCAAAATGCCTGAGTAGTTAAATTCTTTTAACAAATTGATGCGGTCAGCACGAAAGGAAGCAAAAAAAATTAAAAAGTGAACAAAATAAAGCTGTTTAGTGGGTATTATTTAAAAAATGTATATTTGCACAAAGAGTGGAATCTTAAGTAACTAGATCAAGGTTAATCACAGTCAACAGATTTTATATCCAATTTCGTAACCGATAAATCAATTTAAGGTACAGTCACACACAGCGTTAAAAAAACGCAAGCACTTATCTATTGAAGCGTGAATGTATATGTGTTGTACCGACAAACTATGCTATAAATATTTCTTCCTATAGGAGAGGGGGTCAGTTGAATTAGAGAGCTGCCGCAAAATGTCATTTCTTTGTACTGGATCTGTCAACTTGACAGCTGTCATCCGCATGTTTACGCAGCTCCGTAAATAAAATGACCCCCTCTCCTGTTTACGGCGGAGAGGGGGTCGCATAACCTTTCGCAAATCGCCTCAGCAGCGATTACGGCGTATATATAGGTAACTTTGAGCTTCGAACGCATCATCTGCTTATGTATACGTGACAGGTCTATATGGGATTGTATGGAGAGCGATATTGTGCGTGTGATGATCTTTTATATTTGCGTGTGACACCCACATTAATATCAAATACCTAGGAACCCTTAAATTCTGTTGTTATATAAATGCATACCAATAAAAAAGTGTGAAGGTCTCTAAAGTAAACGCACAAACAATTAATTCATTATGTATATTTATATTTTATCAGTTTTGAATGTTGTATTTGATACATACGAGTATTTATTGAAGTGAAAATTTCTTTAGCACCGTTGTGATTTGAAACTCGATGAAACGAAAAAGCGACACTGAAAAGAGACAAACCAATACATTTATAGGATGTAGCCTGCGAGAGAGTCAGAGATAGAAAGTAGATATCCTCTTTGTGCGGTGCTCGTTGCCTCCCCACTTTTGTCTACTTTAGTTTTCTGAAGTTGTCACTTCTACGGCGTGTGAATTGCACTTTTTGCATTTTTTTTGTAAATTGTGAATAGTACAGCTACATATAGAATGTAACAGTATAAATGTAAAGTAAAAGTAATAAGTAATAAGTGAAAAATAAGAAAAAAATAGTTTAAAAAGTTGTAAACGGGCTGCATAAAAATACTATTTTAGTCCATCAAAATTTGTTTAATTTTCTGAGATTTGTGTTACTCTGCCTTCGGGAAAAATCCCAACAAATTCCAATAAATTAGAAGCTAAAAATTTTAATAAAAAATTGTAAAGAATCACTTTCAAACGATGAAAACGGTCGTCGTAAAATTATCAATAATTAAACAAACCATCATTCTTACAATTCAATACATCGCCTAGAATCACAGCAGTTTGCGTGTATCAAAAAATATCATCATGATTGGCTTGGATTCATATGTATATTTGCTTTAATCGACTTGGTCCACTTTTGACTGCAGTTAGGTTCTGAGAAAGGATCATGGACTGGAATGGTTTCGAATAGGTTCTGAACCTTGGGGAGGCGTTTCCAGGAATTTACCACTGCACCGACATGCAATTATTATAATGTTCATACTTAATGCAACGTTTTGAAAACCTTACCATCTTATTAGGAATGTAAATCGGTTATTTAGCCCTTAATAAGATATATTTCTATGCGAATACCACTGCCCGGAGGAAGTGAGACTATGGCATACCAACTGGAGGACATAATGAAGCGGAAGAAAATTGGGAATGGGTAGCAATAAAGAAAGATGGTTAGTAATGTGTCTTTTAACCCCTGTTTCTAACGTTGGTTAAAGCTTATTAGCTTAGTTTCAAGGTTTATTAAACTTAGCTATCAACGTTAAAACACCCAGATCTGTAGGTCCCGCAATTAGTTGTGGGGCGAACAACACATACCTACTAACTATTGTCTGTACCTGGGTATCTAGCATGGTCGATCGATAACTTTCGGTAACTTCTCATCGTTCCCTAGCATGACTGTATATGTACAGCCAACGAATAAATAACAGTTCACGATGACTAAGTGTTCTTAATACATTCAACGTCAACTGTTGTTTGTACGTTAGCGGTTTGCAGTTGTCCTAGGGACCTACGGAACGATAAGAAGTTGACGAAAGTTATCGATACAATTCTTATCGATCGACCGTGCTAGATACCCTGGTGCCTATAACTTCCAATGGTCTTGCTTACGCATTCTTGAAAGGGAAAACAAGTCTTATATGATCACCGAATTAGGATATACATTCGAAAAGATTATAATCTACAATAATTATTGTTTAAAAATTATATTATTTTCAATTTCACTAGAATTTTCTGTTTTGAAGTCCGAATGCTACTTGAAAGCAATGGATAAATTTATCGCATCTGTGTGACTTGTGTTCGAGTCCACTCTAGTTACTATATTTAACTAAAGACGGCTTTACAGGTTTGCTTTACTTGTTTCACAGGATTTAAACAATTCGTCAAAATTCAAATTTTGTGAAAGTTCTATTCTGTTATTATTTCAACATGGGCCGGTCGTTAGTAACTTGGATAGTGTACAGTCTATCTGTAGTCATCTACAGGGACTTTGTATTTTATTAGTACTGGCTAGTATCTCAATAATATTCTCTATTAATTGAAAGACTTAACAGTTCTTTAAGATCACTGTTTATTGTTATTTCGTGATACACAGAAGACGTCGTTATAAGTCGGAAGCTAGATTTTGTCAACGGGAATCAATGTTAGAACTGATCATAGATTGATATTATCATACACTACACTATTGAAGTTCCTAAACTAAATTAAATATTTCAATTCTCAGTGCGTTGAAAGTTATACAATTCAACTTAAATACTTCATAATAAACATTACACAATAACAGAACTTGAAAAGGACTTTCATAGAACTTGAATATTAACGTTATTTTCTTTATTTATTTATATGTATAAATTACAATACATTACAAAATGATACTTTGTCTGTCCAACTGGGAAGGATAACCGTTTCAGGAAAGCCAAATTGTATATTTAGTTCATAATATTTTTAACAAAGTAGTGGTTTCGTTCAAGAGATCACAGGAATGAGTTTCTGTCAAGACAACTTTTGGGAACATTAATAAATGTATTCTGGACGAAGGGATGGTTTCTTTATGTCTTTGAAACAATTGCAAAGATGTGATTTTTTCAAGGTCATTTTGGAGAACAATAATAATTGCATTCAGAGTGAATGAGAGGTTTCTTTAGTGAGATCACAAGTAGGAGATTCTTTCCAGGCCATTGTAGAGAACATTTACAATTGTATAATTTGAATTTACACATTTATAAACCGATATATGAATTTCCATGTATTTATGTCTATTTAATTTCAATAAAGTACTTTGATTTTTAGAATTTCTTAAGTAGTAGAAAGTACACATTTATATACCAAATATATGACATAATTCATATTATGAATTTATTTTCAAGCTCGTTTTGGAGAACATTAAATTATTTAGTTGTTTATTTATTTATTTTATTTTACGCCCTTTGATGAATTGTTTATATTCTGTGAAACAACCCGTTTTAAGAAACAGATTCAAAAAAGAATATATTATTATGCAGAGATATATGTATTATCATGCGACATTTAGCGACAAATTGAAAGCACCCTTCGGTGCTTAAATCGATGTGTAATAATTATGTATTTGCCAACGTTCAAAAGGGGAAGGTTCATTGACTCTTAGATGAAAGGCGGGGAGGTTTACCGTTCCTCCCCCATTGCCTTGTGGGCAATGCTTCGAGCTTTATCGATTGGGATTAGAGGAACTCACTCACCCCTTGGTTTTACCTTGACTATTTTCCCGAATAATACCGACTCAAATAATTCTCCAAAGAATCGAAGCTAGCAGTCCACAATGAAGTCCTAATATTAACCCTGATGTATATTATTGAGGCATGGAACAGACAGCGGAAGGGAAAATACTTTAAATTGCTCCTACCCATCCCTAATACCCTATCCCTTCATAGAACTTCCTCTCCTTCATTTCCTAAAAATACCCTCAATACAGCATCCCCAAAGATGACATAGGCCCTGAGGGGAATTATTTTCCTCAGGGCTTCCTGTGTGGAGCTAATGCAAAAAAAAAAACGAAAACGGAACGCACACACAAATTTTAAAGACAGGCGAAATGCAAAAAGTTAGTTAAAAAAGGACTGCTGTGCTCAGTCAATAAAAAGAAAATGTTAAATTGAAATAAATAAAAAAAAAGTGTTAATAAAACCGAAAAAAGGAGCATTACAAAAAAAACTTTATAAAAAAATGAGAAAAGCCACAAAAATTCATTTGAAGTTATGTTTGCTTTTCTTGCCAAGCTTTTTTTAATATCAATATCATACGGGAGGTTTTCCAACTTCATCTTTGGCAATAATGTGTGAACAGCCTTTTAAAGGAAAGCAAGGAGACACCTGTTTTATCCTTATTTTTTATATGAAGAAAAGCTAACATGCTCAGGTTATGAATAAGCTGACGATATTTGAATTTCTCCTACTTTCATAATATTATTTTGGGGATGCGCCGCATCCACAAACTGAAAGACCTTCATACAAAAAAATTGAAATTTTGAAAAAATAATTCCAGTTCACTGAAAACTCACGGACCGCCACTAGGGCACAGGTTATTTAAAAAAATTGTCAATGCTCTCTCTCTCTCTCTGATTTAAATCCTGGGATTGGTTTGCGGCAATTTCCTCTATTCTTCTCTTCCATTCTTCCCTCTTTTGAAGTCTGCATATGATGAGCAGCGCACGTCCACCAGCAGGTCCTCAGGTACTATCGGCGTGGGCGTCGCCTAGAGTTTGTCCCTTCGGTCATACCCTCCATTATGGCATGCAAGAGGCCTTCTTGTCGTATTACATGGCCGATCCATCTTGCACGCCTTTCGGACAAGGTCCTGAGCAGGTGAATTCGATTCTTTGAAGAACCTCCTCATTTGTAATGTGGTCTCTCCAGGAAATTCCTAATAGTCTTCTATAGGACCACATCTCAAAAGCCTCTAGTCTCCGTTTATCTCTTTCGGAGAGGCACCATGTTTCGCAGCCGTACATCAAGATACTCCATACATAGGTCTTGATGAGGAGTATTCTCAGTTTTAGGTCTATATTTTTCGATTCTATTATTTTGGACCTTTTATTGAATGCAAGCCTAGCCTGGTGTATACGGCTGTCGACCTAAGTAAGCGATAATCATCCGACAACAATATAAGAAAAAAGAAATATTAATCATTATTGATGTCGCCTTACTGGGTACCTACACACGAGTAACTTGGTATCTGCTAATAATGAATCTCACAAAGAACATGGAAAAGCAAAAGCGATGTCTTCACAACACTTCAAAACAATATCATAGGGGTCGGTAGATACCTTACCTATTCATTTATTCATTTCATATATTCAGTATGAAAAAATACAGGTGTTAGTTTTGCGAGATGTTACAAAATTTGCGACTAGATGATAAAAAAGTGTAACTAAAAGATAAGCGGTACCTAAGTCCTAGTATGTTATTAATTAGAGAAAACAAACAAATAATAATAGGTACATTTATAACTTTCTTATCTTGGCATTCTAGAAATAGTAGAACGTAATGTGATAATATTGACTTTAAAAAATAATTATGAACAAAGCAATAGGTTTTCAGGAGAATAAGGTCAAAGATGTTATGTTAAAACTAGACCTGGGAACTGCATCACACCTAACACCTGTTGAGAACGCGATGGATATTTTTCTACCGATTATATTTTTATCATCAATCATCATCATCAAACAGTATTAATTAGTATTAATAGCCTAGAGACTGTACGGTTGAAATTTAAGAATCCGACTAGGAATAATAAATAATAAAATAAACCCCGGATTGCCGGTACTGAAACTAAACTTAATTTTTCTAAAAAAATGAAACAATATAACTTTGTATAAACCACTTATATTATTTGCAAATCCGACCGGTTTCTATTAATTTTTTTATTAATTTTTCTATTTGATAAATAGTTAAAAAAATGAGAGCAGATTACAACGGATTCCTACGATTTCAAGTACCTTAATTATTTGTTTATGGCTGAGTGTATCAAAGGAATTTGAGTTGATAACAAGTACCAGTACGTGTTTTTTAGAGTTTAGCTGTGAGTTTAGATATTAGAAAAAAATTCGAACAATTTATCACAACCTTTTTTTTCTGAAAACCATACTGGCATTAATCTATAATACGTGGATCACAGAGACCGAGTAGAATAGGCGAGACAGTGCTATCGGCCGAGTACTCGGTACATTAAAAAACACATCACCGAGTACTCGGCCCAGGGCTCGGCCGAGTAAAAGGGCGAGACAGTCACTCGGACCCTGTTCTACTAACTGGGCCGAGTGCACACCCCCGCACTTCCCCGCACTGGTCCTCTCGGCTGGTACAAACAATAAACATGCACTCGCTTCGTACTCGCCACTGTCAGTCGCATCACGCTACGGTTTCGCGCGATTTTTGTGATTGTATTTTCATCAAGTTTTCGTGTTTGTGTTTAAAGTTAAATATAAAAACAAATGGTAAAAAATGAGTTAATGTAATGAGTAGTAAATAGAATTAAGATATATGTATGTTATTCCTAATCTATATTAATGACCTATGTAATATTAGTATTTATTTATTTATTTCAAAACATACGGCACAACATGTGCCATTGACATAACTATATTTATATCTATTATAATACAATAACATAGGAAAGTGACATATAAATGTAGAGTCAAATCTAAAAACAAAAGGAAAAAAAAGGAGTTAAGGTAATTAGTAGTAAATAGAATTAAGATGTATGAAATGAAAGTATAAAGTAAAGGTGTAAACTACAAAATATTATAAAGTATAATGTAAAAGTAAAAGTTGAAATAAAAAGTTGAAAGGCAGAAAATCATTTAAACTATAGTTACCTTTATAAATAATATAAAGTACAAAAGTAATAAATATAAAAAAGTATGACAAGTAACCACTAAGAAATTAAGAAATGCTCTTAGGAGCCAAATATTGAAGATAATAAAAAATAAATAAAAGGAAGGTATTACGGAGTATACAACGCGTTATAAAAAGTAGGTAGCTTTGATATGTTTCTAATCCATAGGTATTAGAGTGCATACTGGTAGAAATAATGTTGGGCGCGCGTTTGGCATGTTTCCCTTCGCACAGTTTCCGTGTGCACAGGTTCCGAAGGAATCAATCAAGAGCATCTTCGATTGAAATACCGGTAGAACAATGAAAGCATTCCCACTCGACGACTGTGCTCTAAATATTGCAATCCGTTTGTTAAGATATGAGAATCTCTAAAACGGACCGTAGATTTCTGCATAGAATGGTTTTTTTTTTAGGTACGTTGGGGCTCCAGACCAGAAGTGGCTGTCAAATTCAACCCTTGGGCGCACTGGCGATTTTTACAGGGTTAGCAGTTGTGTACTATTAAAATATCTTCGGGCCCTGCACAGCACACAGTTCGTCGTTCTGAGAAGCTAACTTAACTGACAATTAATGATGAAAAAATTGAAAAAGTAAATGAAATTAAATACGTGGGTGTAATACTTGATTCAAAATTAACTTTCACGGCAAATTTTGAATATGTGCTAAAGAAGGTATCAAAAAAAGTACATGAGCTAATCGTCTTCGGTAAAAGTGTCGCCGAAGGTTTTAATACAGTTGGTAGACATTACAGTTATAAAGGGCTCACGGCTAGATAGCTAGATACAGGGCCGGATCTACGAAATCTGGCGCCCTGTGCAGTAGGTACCGATGACGCCCCCCCCCCCTACATTTTTATTTTGATTAAAAATTCGTTCACCCCAATTTTTTTATTTACACTAAGGGCCAATTGCATCGAAAAAAGTTAAAGTAAGGTTTAAAGTTAAATATTTAAACTGAGTTTAAGCCCTAACTAAAGTTAAGCTGCATTTCAACACAATTGAGTTGCATCAACATTTAAATAGTTAGTTTAAAGTTACCAGTGTTGCCATTGAAATGGCTTCGAATTTTCCTTGGATTTGATATATTTCTGTAAAAATAAACACACAATTATTTTTACGGGTGTCAACACCGATTTTTAGATTGTATTTATTTGACGTTTATTAAGTTTTTGAGGGTTATGTTATTTGGGAATTGGTTTGTTTATGGTTATTTGTTATTTCACAGTTGCGGTTTAGAAACGTGAACAACGTTTGATGATATTATTATACATATTGTGGCCGAAGGCGGGCTATTATTGCTCTGCTAACCCTGTCTATTATACACGAGACAATACTTTTATGCATCCCAGAGATGTCTCCTGTAAATCTTTGCATCGTTCCCGTTACATAAAAATGCAGTGTTATTAAAACCTACTAGTTCCACAGCACAAGCAGCATGATTTCTGATTTGACAAAAAAATTATTTTGTTTCAGTTCCGTTGCATTAATTGAAATATAACAATGTTAGTATAAATTATCAAAAAGAAGTGTAGATAAGTTTGAATAAACACTTGTTTGTAAATAATGTAGTTTGTCATTGGCAACAAGAAAAGTTAATTGCCCAACCATACTTTTGGACATCCGAAATCTGACAATAGAATCCATATCTCCCTACGGAAAATGATCGGTTTATGGTTTAATTCCTTATTTTAGCAATTTCCTATATATTCTAATCAATTAATTATCAAAACCCGGGTTATCAAGACATTTTTATTATTATTTTCTATTCAAACAGTTTCGTTCCTTGGTGACGGATGACAGCTAGCATTGTTTAGATTTAAACCCAGGACTCAAACCAATTATGGAGTTGAGTTACCATCAAAGGTTGGATTGCGATCCAAGAGTTGTCTGATTTGTTCGTTAGATGTCGATAGAATCATTTTATTTTTGTCCCTTTCTCACACAACAAACAAGGTAAATATAGATGTACGAAACCTTTATAAAAAGGCTTGCATCGGTAAAATTAACTTACTTCTTTACGAAAACTTGCACTAAGAATTTAAAATACTACTGAACCCTTGTCCGTTGGGTGGGGAAAGTTATTGTCGTCAGTTTGTAAATATTCAAATCATAACAATAAAAAATCAAGAACTTAAAGTCAAAACCAAAAAGTGCTTCATTTATAAAAAAACAGTCTACCCAAAGAAATTCTCCTGAGTGAAGACCTCCAATTTTTTACAAGCATCTTTACCAAAAGCAGCCCTGAAGAAATATCAAACTATCGACCTATATCTCTTGTCTCAAACATTGCAAAATTTTTTGAAAAGATCGTAAAAAAGCAACTCATGTACTACATTGATAATAAAAAAATTCTTAGTCCTAGCCAATTTGGATTTAGAGAGAAACTAAGTACTCATGACGCTATTGCTGAACTCTCCTCAACTATATACAACGCATTAGATAAAAAAAACAAATGCCTTGGCATTTTCATTGATTTACGCAAGGCTTTTGATAGTATCTCCCACACAAAACTAATTAATAAATTAAATGATATCGGTATTATTGGTAAGGTTAGGTATTGGCTGAAAAGTTATCTAACTCAAAGAAATCAAAAAGTAAAATTAAATAACTCACTAAGTGTAGATGAAACTTTAGAATTTGGAATTCCCCAGGGGACTGTTATTGGACCAATTTTATTTATAATATACGTAAACCAAATGTTTAAATTATCACTTAATGGTAAACTTATATCCTTTGCTGACGACACTGCAATAATTATCGAAAAAAAGACGTGGAACGATATTACCAATGCAGCCAATCAAGACATGAAGGTTTTAAAAAATTGGTTCGATAACAATTTACTATCACTCAACACAGAAAAAACTTATTACATTCCATTCTCTCTACAAGAAGATGTGCCAAATAATTTAATTAACATAATAATTCATTCCAAAAATTGTGCAAATGACGGTACATGTAATACGGACTGCGCTAAGCTGAATCATAAATCTAATGTAAAATATCTTGGAATCTTAATAGACAAAAATGTTAAATGGAAAGATCATATCAATCTCACTGTGGAAAGAATAAGAAAACTTATCTATGTTTTCTATAACATACGAAATATTTTAAACAAGAAAACTATCAAAATTGTCTATTATGCATTAATTCAGTCTTTATTACAGTACGGCATTATTGGGTGGGGAGGGGCCTTTAAGGCTTCCTTACAGCCCATAATTATAATTCAAAGAATAATTATAAAAACCATTCTTAGGAAACCATACGACTACCCTACTATACAGATATTTCGGGAATTTAATGTACCATCTATTACAGAATTGTATAAGAGAAACGCCTTATGCCAAATTTATAAAGAATATTTTATTCAAAAAGTTCACCCCTCAGATAGCATAAGCAATAGATTTAAAACTAATGGCTTAATAGCCATCCCTATGCTTAGAACGACCACGGCTCAGCACCACTATTTGTATTTAGGTGTAAGATGGTACAATATATTATTATCCAATAAAAAAATTAATATAACAGATACACTGAAATATGAATTATTCAAAAAACAAATTAAGTCCCTTAAATTGGATAATGACATATTGTACCCTTAATGTTTACCCTTTATGTAATTAATTAATTTACCCTTACTTAAACAGCAATATTTAATATTTAAAAAAATTGTATTGATATTGTCTAAATTGTGTACCTACCTAAGATATTTATTTCATTAGTTTCTTTGAAAATTGTTTACATAATGAACATTATTATAATTTTTTTGCATGTAAAATACTCCTCCCATAAACACGAACTCCTAGAGCTCAACTTATGGAGTAGTAGAATAAAACATGAATTATTTTGTAATCTTGCATATATTATCATTGTAATGTATAAACAAAAATCTTGAAATAAATAAATAAAAATAAAAAAAAAATAAAAATCTAACTTTAAACTCTCAACATCGCTGGGTTAAATAAAAGTAACTATTTTGTAACTATTTAGTTAACTTTTATTTAAACAAAGTTGAAACAACCCATTTTTGTAAGAAATGATAAAAAAAGTTACTTTTATTTAACTTTAACTATTTTCGATGCAACTGGCCCTAATTTATCAAATAGAATCAAAACAAACTGTAACTTAACTGTAAACGTGTAACTTTTCCAAGTGACCTGGCGGTAGCTCTCACACACGTTTTTTAAAGAGACAATCGCCAGGAGCCCTATACTCTCTGAATCTATTGGGTAAACATAAAATTATGGTGCTATTTTAATTATTTTAGGAAAAACTCTTTTTTGCAAGTTATGCTTTAAAATAATACAACGAATTGTTTTTTTGTGCCCGTACCATGATTTAAAATATAGGTTACGAGACAATGCGGGTGATTTCGTTGTAGGTCCATTAGACATTCTTGAGATTTACTGCGTTTATGTATATAATGCGAATATTAATAGAAAAAGCAAATACAAATACGTTCTCATGGCAACGTATAACACAAGAATAGCATCTACAGCTTCTGACTAATAAGAATATAACCTCAAATTTGTACCTTGCATTTCCCCTGTGTTGAGCGAACAAACACCAAATTGAGCGAAATACAAACACTAAACACTGACGTGTGGTATCAACGGCTTACGAAAGACGCTTACACTGACACCGTAAAATAACAAGTCCAACAAATCTAATAGATATTAATTATACATTTAACGAACTTCAAATAATATATGTCAAATCAATGATGAAACATGAAACTGTCAACACGTAACACGTTGCAACCTGCAAATCCTACAAACCATGCGATGTTTTTGTTAATGGAATTTACTGAAGATTTCATAAGAAAATGGTATTTAACTACCTTCTCCTAGAGACTTAAATAGTACAAAATAAAACAATAGCGAGCGTACGCTAACTAAAATTGTCAGTTCGGTTTGTTTGATTCTCTAGAACAAAAGTACGGCGCTGTGATTGGTTATTGAATTTGGATCGCACCCATTCGTCGTAAAAGACGGTAAAAAGATATATGGAAAAATAGATCTTACGTTTTAACTAAATATATGGAATTTGTAAAAAAAATCTGTAACCGACTATAAATTCGTAAGCCGTTGATACCAACCTGATGCGTGCGCATTCTGTTTCTTTGGAATGTGTTGCTAGAGCGTAATAATTATTTCGTATTATGGGTAATTTTTAACCGATTCAGGGAATATTATAACAAAATTTTAATACAATATTTATTTTCTCACGGCGCCCCTTCGGAGTTGGGGCCAGGTTTTTTGCACGTTTTTGAACGTATGGCAGATCCGGCGCTGGCTAGATAAATAGACATTCTCTTCCCAGAAACGCGGCAACAGTACCTACTTACTGTAAACAACACTGCGATATAATGTATTTTCAAAAACAAATTATTTGTACGATATTATTAAAATGCTAAGCCAAGATAAGAGTGCAGAAACCGCAGTATCCAATTATTGTTTTCTGCGGCTTCCCTTACGAAATGGTAGTTGATTAAGAGGAAACCCGGTCGCCGAGAAATTTTAACAATAGGTATTTTACCAAAATGTTGCTGTCACTGTTGTTCTTACTCCCAATAATACTGATCGAAAGGGACAACTGCGCCTCAGGGTGATAATACCTAAATAAAATTATCAAAATCGAGGTTTTGTATTCCCCATATCTCTCCTCCAAAACTGGACCGATTTTTAGTTTTTTTTTTAACTTAAAAGAAGAAATTTAATTAGAAGAAAATACTCTACGTCACATGCTCTTTAAAAAATACTTGTCTAGTTTTTATGCTGAACATTTGTTGATGGCGTTCAAACCAATAAGAAACTTATTTAAAAAAAATAGAGTGTAATTTACACGCGATAGAAGTGAAACTAGAAAGTCGCTAGATGTCGTTTTCTTATGTGTTTTTTTTTTTTTTTGGAGTTCGCACTATACCGCTGCGCTATGGGACGCGCTCAGGGAGGCGCGAATTTATTCATTATATTCTGACGACCCGTAAAAAAACAGCCAATGAGCGCAGACCTATCGTCGTTTCCGTTTTATATCTCAACCAATAGGAGCCTTGAGCGCAGTTTTATGCTTCGCAGGAGACATAGTGCGTCATTTCCGTTTCATATGAATTCAAATCACTCTAACGGGGCTAAGGAAGCTTCACTTCAAAAAATCAAAATGTACGGACATGCGATATCTGTATTACATTAATATATTATCTATATAATATTACATTTAATTACATTAAAAAAATATTTGCAGTTGTGTCAAAATCGGACAGAACGCGCGCCGCCCGGTTTCCTCTTAAGATCTTGTGCAGCGATGTTAGATACGGTAACACACGGGCCTAGGAATATCATCACTTGTAAACTAAACTAAAAGCAGCACGATACAATTTTCTCGCAGGGTAGGCAGAGAGAATAGAGAACCATACGCAACTGTTAACGAGGATAACGGCTTAATAAAAAACACCCCTATCATCATTTCAAAAATTCACTACGACAAGCGAACAAATATTGATTTTATTAGTTCGGTGAACAGTAAACCACGCGTCGAAAATAGCATGTTTTAACTTTCCCTTACTAATAAACCAAACCATCTAAGAAGGTACTCAAAATCAAGTAAGTAGGTACTTAATACTTACTTATTGTTTTGGTACTTAATTGTAAACCACAAACGTTACTTAACTTTTTTTATTTGACGGATTTATATAATTTGTCTAAAGAAACGTCTCATGACTTATCTCAATCATAATTCTTATATCAAACTTTCTTTAAGGCAGGCAAGGAAAGGTTTAGAAAGTTCAAAAGTCGAATTAAAACAACCCTACGATCAATCAATCATGTTGCAGACTGTGAGAGGGATCAAATTTGTAGATAAACTAATGTCTAAGTATAAAAAAATTGAAGACGACTCACGGACACGAAATTAACATTTTCTCCATAAATTTGTTGGAATTTCTAGAACCTTCATGGACGTGACACTCTTCAGCGTTGGGAGACCTAAACTTAAGTGGCTGGACGGTGTGGAAGCCAACACAATGTTCCTAGGTAGAACGAAGAAGAGGAAATGAAGGTAGAAGCATTCTAGGCAACTCCAAGGATTGTAACATGCTCCTTGATTTTAATTAATAAATGTAACTAATTACAAATGTAACTAATCACAAAAAAACGTAGCTGAGAATGATTCGCAAACAGTATCATTTCGTCTTATTTCTCTTTGAATCTATTCGGGTCGGGAATCCATCGCTTCGACAAGATGTCTCTGTCATAAGCTTCTTCAGGAGCCTTCGCCCATTACTCGCCCAGCTTCTGTAATTGTTTTCCCCGAGATTGCCAATGTTGGCAAACTGGAACTGCTGCCAGAATTGTATACGGAAATCAGTCTCCTGGCATTCTTGCAGCACATGGTCAAGCCACTTCATCTCTGATCGTCGAGTGTATTCGATCCCATATTGTTAATATCTTTATTTATAAAATACACGATATTTAATTAAGTCATTTACATAGAGTAGATACATTAAAAAAATTATTATTAATTATTAAAAAAATCATTAATACATGAAAAATGGGAAGAAGTTTTAAAAAATAAATGCACCAACCAAAGTGCCTTACTGTTTGAAAAAACTTTAACTAAACACGTTTTAGAAGCAACAAAAACAACACAGATCGTCCCCAATTCAAAAACTAAGAAAATTTAACCATGGATTACTCTAGGATTAATAAAAGCCATTCGAAAAAAAAAAAAACTTTATAAAATAACACAAAGGCCACTAGTTCACAATAAAATTGTACTATATTATAAAAAATATAAAAATATATTAACTACTCTAATTAGAAAAACGAAAAACGACTATTACTCAAAAATTATAACAGAAGCTAAAGACAATAATAAAAAAATATGGTCAACAATAAATGAAATAATAAATAAAAATAAAACATATAAGCACATATCCGAAATATCAGATGGGAAATTAATATATAATGTACAAAATGACACAAAAAATGTTGTAATATTTTAAATAACCATTTTAATAACGTTGGAAAAAACCTAGCAAAATCCATACATTCGACCAATATATCAAATCCACAACACAGAACACAATGTCAAATAAATAAATTTGAGCCAGTCACAGAAGCCGACATTGACAGAACTATTTCGGAACTAAAAGGAGGTTCTGCCCCCGGCTTTGATAACATAGATGCTAAGACAATAAAAGCGATGAAAACATACTTAATTCTCCCAATAACACATATAATAAACCTAAGTCTAGCAAATGGCGAATTTCCCAATAATTACAAAAGAGCAATTATAACTCCCATTTATAAAACAGACTGTCCTAAAGACCCACAAAATTACCGCCCGATTTCCCTTCTATCAAATATATCAAAAATATATGAGAAAATTGTAAAAAAACAAATTTGGACATTCTTAGATGAAAATAAAATAATCAATGATAATCAATTCGGCTTCAAAAAAAATACAAGTACTCACGACGCGATAGCAAAAATAACCAACTATTTATATACAGCCCTAGATTCCGATAAAAAATGTATCGGAATATTTATAGACTTGAAAAAAGCTTTCGACAGCATATCACATAAAAAATTAATAAATAAATTAAAATATATAGGAATTAATGGGAAAGTTTTAGCATGGATAGCTAGTTATTTACATGAAAGACCACAACAAGTAAAATTACTAAATCAAGTCAGCGATTCAAAATATAGCGATTTTTCAATACCCCAAGGAACAGTTTTGGGACCATTGTTATTTATTATATATGTCAATGATATATTCAATATTTCTAAATATGGAGACATTGTCTCCTACGCTGACGACACAGTCCTACTACTAAAAGCAAACACTTGGTCTGAATTAAACAAAATGGCAAATACAGATATCAATGCACTAAAATTATGGTTTGATAAAAACCTATTGACTTTAAATTCTAAAAAAACCTATTATTTGCCATTTTTCATTAAAAAACAAGAAACACCTAAAGAAATAAACTTAATAATCCACTCTGTGACAAATACAGAAAACCACAAATGTAATATATCATGTTCAAAAATAGAAAGCAAAACTGATATTAAGTACCTGGGCATAACAATAGACCAGCGTTTAAAATGGTCTCCACACATAAATATTCTGAACAACAGAATAAGGAAACTAACATATATATTTAGATGTTTAAGAGATATTTTAAACGAAAAATTACTTAGAACCACATACTTCGCTTTCTGTCAATCAATTATACAATACGGCATTATAGGATGGGGCGGTACATATACAAATCAAACACAAATAATTTACATATCACAAAAACTAATAATAAAAACAATTTTTAAAAAACCCTACTCATATTCGTCAGAACTTTTATTCAAACAATTCAAAGTCAGAAAATTAAGTGCATTATACTTTTATCATACAACATTACAAATTTATAAAGATAATATTAAAAATCAAGTTGCACCATTTAAAAATAACAGAAGTCTTAGACAAACATCAATACTTCCCACTCCAAAATGTAAAAAAAAAATTGGACAATTGAGTCATAAATATCTCGGAGCAAAATTTTTTAATTCATTACCAGAAAAAATTAGAAACATGAATACCAATATAAAAATTTTTAAAACTCACCTTAAGAATTATACTGAAAACTTCGTTTAAATGGTAATTTAAATGTGATATAAATAAACTGAATGATATAAAAAAAGCAATACAATAACACCCCCCCATACACACAAGCCTTGCTTAATTATGGGGGTACATCAAATATATCTACTATGTAATTAAATACTGTATAAAATTTATTTGTAATTTATGTACCTTCTATTACTAATAAAAAAAAAAAAAAAAATTAAATCAACAAACTAGGCGGTTGCCTGTTTCATGGTGACCAATAGAGTGTAGTTACTTTGTACGAAGTCTAGTGTATACTTATGTATTTAGTGTATAAATACGCTGAAAATTGGAAAAAATTATAATATAAAGTAGAGGATAGAAGAAGAAAAAGACATGCATAAGGATTAGATTAAAAAATATGCACAACTTTTTTTATATGCGTACGGCGTGGTCTAGCGGTAAGGCTCTTGACTCGCAATCCGGTTGTCGCGGGAAAGTATTTCACAATTTATTTATTTAAACTAATGTATAGCAGGCTTGTTGAAAAAGTATCGATATATCGATATTTTTAATTCAATATATCGATACAAAATATCCAATAAGGCAAATTGTATCAAAAACGATATTTTTAAAAATTTATGTATTTAAAGTCACGAGAATCCAAAACCGTATAGGAACGAACGGAAAAAAGTAACTTTATTTTTATTTATTTATTTATTTATTTATTTAAGTTTTTATTCCAGCAAGACTGGGAGGGTAGTGCAATCCCAGTCTGCCATATTACATAAACAACTATAAAAGAAAAGAAAAAAAAAAAAAATATATAGTTTAAATATTAGGTAGGTACCTAATTAAAGCATAAAATGAAAACAAAATTCATCACACAAATAACAAAAAATAAGCATAAAATTAAAATAAATAATAAGTAGACAGAACTAAAAATAAAAAGATATTTTGGGATCGTCCATCATGGAGGTCGCCTCATCATCTGCATCCACCGCTCATTTAATGGGGAACTGAGCCACTCGGATGCAGCCACGACAATGATATTGGTTGAAGTCCGTATCCTGCTCCAGAAGCTGGCTAGTCGGTGGCGAAGTAGGGCTGGGAATGAGTGCACCCTCCCCTCGGTGAACATCGTGGAGGCACTGCATAACCTCGGTAGTTGCATAAGTTGCCTGTATGCATTATTGTAGCACACCCTCAGTTTGTCCCATTGCGCTGCTGGGTATTGTGTCCACAGTTCTGACGTGTACAGGGCAGTACAGTATGTCTTGAATAGAAATTTTCTGACATCTTCGCTACAGTGGTAGAACCGCCTTGAGAGCATTCCGGCCCGTATATTAATTGCTCTTCTTTGTCGTTCCATATCTTCTATATCCTTCATGTCTTCGGTTAGGATATGTCCCAGATACTTAACCTGTGAGGCCACAAGCAGTTCAATTCCTTCTAAATATATTGGAGGAATATGTGATGGCTCCTTATTGTGTTTGAAAGCGACGATGACTGACTTTTTAGAATTGTACAACAGGTTATGAGAGTTTGCGTACTCTTCGCATATTTGCACAAGTCGTCTCATCGCTTTAATCGAAGGTGCAAGCAGCACCATGTCATCGGCGTAATTAATGTTGTTACTTCCTTGTCCGCAGATATGACAACCGATTCGTGTATCGTTCAACTCTTGTAAGAGGTCGTTAATGTACACATTAAATAGAGTTGGAGACATATTCCCCCCTTGCCTGACACCGCTCTTAAGGAATAAAGGTCTTGAAGAAGCTCCTGCCCATTGAATGTGATTTTCCTGTTGTCCGTACCAAATAGCCAGCATATTAACCACTGCTGCTGGAACATCTCGCTTTATGAGTTTTTCCCATAATAATTGATGGGAGACACGATCAAACGCCTTGCTTAGGTCAAGAAAACACCCATAGACTGTGGTTTTTCTTTTTTTGTAATAGGCTATTGTTTGTTTTACTCCATAAATGGCCATATCGGTTGATGAGGCGCTCTTGAAGCCGAATTGGTTATCAAGGGTAAATAGTTTCTCTTTAACTAGCGCGAATAAGATTTTTTCAAATAGTCTCGAAAGCATTGTCGCGTAGCGTATTGGGTCATGACATCTGGCGGTTGAAATTTTAACTATTAATAGCTTACAAATCTATTGTCTTTGCATTAGGATTTGTAAGTGATCACCAATACTATCTCATGTGTGTAGGTACATACATAGAAATGTATGCTATTTTTCGCCATTTTTTTCTAAGCCACTCCTATGTGTTGGTTCCCAATTGTCTATGATTATTGACTATACCTTGTTCCAAACACGAAGTCCTTTTTGACAGATTAATACGCCAATAGAATGTTACTGAGACGCATACAAACTTTGTACGCGTCTCAGTTTACATATAAGTTAGAAGACAGCTTTTTAGTTTTTGATATTTTTGTAATTATTACGTAATAAAAATGAATAGTGATAAAAATACCTTAATTTTTATTGAGATTTTTGTACATTAAAAAAAGCAAATTGTGTACAACAATTACTATTGATAATATTGAGCTGAATACACTATTATTTTAAAAACGCAAATCTCTTGAAAATTTGACCGATATATCTATATTTTTTCCTCGATATATCGACGTCGATATTGATATTTTAATAAATATCGATACATCGATTTTTTTTTTCACTTTCGACATCCCTAATGTATAGTATATTTGTGGAACGTTCCAGAGTGGAAGATACTCTTAGTATCGCCCTGGTGCAAGACCACCGTTCAGAATTGAAAAGTTGCTTGAAATAGCGTTAGCCATGTTTGGTGACCCAATCTGAATAGCCAGGTACTTCCCCACCTTCCCCTCCCCACTACCTTCTTCCTTACATAATACCTCAATTGGGGATGCCATAGTCTCACTGGCTCCAGACAATGATGTTAAATTAAATTGATAAAAAAATGTTTGCACACATGTGTGTATAGGTGCATAACCTCATACATGCATGCTTACTCGCATATATGCATGTATATGTACAAATATAAATATATACACATGCACATATATAGATGCACATATATACATACACATACATGTATTCTCACATAAATAAACAATAAATTGTAAATCCTTTTATTTTTTTAAGTAATTAAAATTTTTCAAACAACGGTTCACAGTAGTTGAAGGTCACCATTCGAGAACTGACTGGCCATGACCTTCAAAAATAAATATTATCAATAAGTAAGCAACATTCTGCGATGGGTTGAAATCGGCTATGTGGTTTTATGTCCACAATTTGCGAAGAAAAATTATGTATTTTTTAAAAATCATTTAATTTGATAATTTTCAATCACACAATTAACAATCAATCAAGACAATGATTATCGGATGTTATTCAATTGGAAAGAATTATGTATGCACCTACATGTCTTGACATTGACTATGTTTGACCTTCGAACACAATTTTATTGTTTCTTGCATTTCAATGCATTTCCATTGACTATATTAAATTTATTAAATATTTATGCACGTTTTTTTTACGTTGTGTAACATTAACTCCACTTAAGGCCTCAAGGAAAACATTTTCCCGCAGTGCCAATGTCATCATTGGGGATGCTGTGTAGACTCTTTTTGAGGAAAAAACCTGGTCTTGAAGACTGTGGTAGCGAACGATGCAGCTATTTTGAATCGTGGAAGCATTCCTATTGGTTCCTAACACGCCAATAGCGATCCATTAACATTTCCATATAGTCACCGTCTGCCAGGTTAAATTAAGAGGAACCATTCTGTTCAAGATTGCCGAAGACTTTGCTAACTATTGCTTTGTAAATCGCTAATTGTTCGCTCCCACTTTTCATATACACATAAATATTATGATTCGAATGTAAATTGTCATAATAAACTTGTAAGTACAGTGTTAAATGCTACCCCCTTACACATACCCCCTTAAGGCGCCGTAACGTAACCCCGCTCAAAAAGAAGAAGATGGAGAGATATGTAATTAATTACGAATGTTAGAGAGAGCGCGCTAATATTTAAAACGATAAAATTGAAGCGAAAATTGTGAAAATGTTTTATAAAACACGTCTCGTTCAAAATAAAGCAAAAATCTCGTGGGAGTTGTCTAAAACAGCATTCAATAAATAAATAGAAAAACTGTGAATTTTTTCAACGTGTTTATAATAATTTTCGGAGCATACTTTGCGATTTTTTTTCTATCGAGGGAATTTCATATAATTTGCGTTTCAGTGTGAGGAATGTATAGATATTATCTTAAAAAATCACATATATTTTTTAAGAGCTTAAAAACTTCAAAGTTTAAGGGAGATGTGTAAGATATCGGTAGAAATTCGAGTGGCGGCGGCTTAAGACCCATGTTCTAGGAGGGAGGTTATAGACAGATGCTGGAAAATCATTCCACAACCGAGCTATTGAAGTCAAGAACGAGTCGTAGTAACGACCCGTCGTCATAATGTTGACATCGATCGAACAAAGTTAATAGTAAACTAGTCGACCGACAGATTTCAGAAATGCAATTTAAATATTTAATTTCGCAGTCTAACGCTTGCAATATGCACTCTGAATAGAAGTAGGTAATATGACATGCACGGTTTATACTGCATTCATTTATTTATATGAGAAGGCGTTATTTGCTTTGGCGACAGATGTTCAGAGTTACAATAGATTTGATACAACACTTGCGTCATTAGAAACATCCAAACATTATTAAAACAAGTGCAGGCATACACACACTATAGGTAAAAACGGTTAGTAGCTGAATGGACAAATGCGTTGGGTCTTTGCAAAAGATATATTTTCAGCTTACAGTGATGAAACGATGAGAAATCACGCAGAAAACCAATATCGTCAAGGGTATTCATTCTTAAGGGGGGAAACACATTTAGGATTGTTACGTTTTAAGATTTTCACGGCCAAAAGTATTTTCGTTATTTGTTTTTTAGGGTGTTATGCCGTGAAGCGCTACCTCCTTCTTTAGCCAACGTTTCGGACATCAAATCCCTCTTGTACTTATAATCGACTGTCAATTATGGTCATTTATATTCCTCGTCGCTCGATGTATCCTCGAAGTTTATATGGATGAAAGTAGGGAAATTTACGTAAATTTTGGCGAGTAAAAAGTATGCAATTATTTACGTAAATGTCTATTTTGACAGATGTGTCCTGAAACTATTTAATCGCTTGCAGCTAGCAAGGATTTATCGGCCGAGATACCACGCTTAAATTTCAGCAAGGATTCAAGTAATTAGCGAGCATAAAGTGTAACTGAGTAACCGACCCTATGAAAAATGCGAAAACATGTCTTGAATTTTTTAAACATTGCACTACGCCTCACCGCGGGATTCTCAATTTGTGAGGCGGGCATTTATTGGAAAACCAACACCCCTGCCATAGGTCACCCGAAGTGGTTCGCTACGTTTAGTGGCTTAGCAAGGGTGCCCGGGTTCGTGGGGTGAGTATGTATGTGAGTATGTGCGCATATGCGTGTATTTGTGTATGTACATATATGTGTGTATGTATGTACATATATGTAAATGTATGTGTGTGTAAGTTTATGTATATATATATATATATATATACCCGCCTCGGAACAGACTTAGTCTAGTGAGGCGGGCTACTAACTTGTTTGTATAAGATATTATTATTACAATAAACGCCCGGGTTGCCGGCATTGAATAAAAAAAGAAAAAAAGTATAAAGTGTAAAATACGATTGTTTGTTGGTATTGTATAACGAGTATTGCGTGTGTGTGGTGAAGAAGGTCAGTACAATCTATATGACCTTATGAGAAGCAAAAACAGTTTTACTTCTACTAAATACTTCATTAATCACGCCGAAATTTACAACACGATGATATATTATAAAACCCAATGCAATACAAATAATGACGAGATTCACAAATAGTCAGATAGATGTCCTTCGTAGTTTTTTTTTTAACTTTAGCTATACACAGGAGGCTCCGAGGTAAAAAAAAATCCTCAGGGCCTGTGTCATTCTTGGGGATGCTGTGTGGAGAAAGCTGTCTTTTTAGAAAGGAAGTTCTGGGAAGGAAAAATATAAGAGGGGTGGGTAGGAAACTGGGGGTCAAAGTAAGCATTCACCGCTAACACCTAGAAAAACCTCATCCCACGAACCCGGGCACCCTTGCTAAGCCACCAAACGTAGCGAATTACTTCGGGTGACCTATGGCAGGGGTGTTGGTTTTCCAATAAATGGTTCCCCGGGCGGCGGTACCCACACCCGCCTCACAAATTGAGAATCCCGTGGTGAGGCGTAGTGCAATTTAAAAAAAATTCAAGACATGTTTTCGGATTCTTCATAGGGTCGGTTACTCACTCAGTTACTCTTTATGCTCGCTAATTACTTGAATCCTTGCTAAAATTTAAGCGTGGTATTTCGGCCGATAAATCCTTGCTAGCCGCAAGCGATTAAATTTCTACACTTCTGTCAAATTAGACATTTACGTAAATAATTGCATACTTTTTACTAGCCAAAATTTACGTAAATTTCCCTATTTTCATCCATATAAACTTCTAGGATACATCGAGCGAGGAGGAATATAAATGACCATAATTGACAATCGATTATAAGTACAAGAGGGATTTTAAAAAATCCAATGTGAGAACATGTTTGTCTTTAACGGTTGTTTCGTCATAAATTAATGAATAATGCACTGTTCCAGGAAAACAAAATAGTATTTACTATTCTTAGTGCCCGTTCAGAAGGGGCGAATTCGCCGCCAATCGTTACGCGCGTCAGCATACTAGCGAAGTGCAAAATACGGACGTAACTCGCGCGTAGTAAATGGAGTGGGCCCGTTTCGCGCACCCTCTGGACGCAAACGTATGCGCGTAAAGTTTCGCTCCTACTAAACACACTAAACAGGGTCTTAGGTTAATCGCTTATAGCAATATTGCTGAATGGGGGGGGGGGGGCTTAATCAAAAATCAACTTTTAAGTAAAACCCACGTAAAAATAAGCATGGATCTTTTAAATTTTGACGTGTGAATTATGACAGTTTGCTTTTGCAAAGAAATAACAAAACTTATAATATTGGTGAATCCTCGCTTACGATTTTTACGAACGTGGAAGTTAGAAGCTATGGAACGGAAGTCTCAAAGTTCCATTGTTGTTAATTTTTGAAAAAACACCGAATTATTGATTTGATCTCGGTCTGAGAGACCAACGCTTTATTACCCTTCCTATACTCAACGAATAGGAACGTTAATAAAGAAATTATTCTCCCCTGCGTGTCCTTTACCATTCGTCCCCTTCCCACTCCGCCTTCCCTCTCACGCTTCCCCCGTCCCGTGAACCCCTCTCCCGCGTTCCCCTCCCCCTTGCGCGTTCCATATATTCAGTTTTCAAACAGCTCGCGTGCCACCTATTGCAATTTTCTAATACAAATTTCATAATGCCAGAGCTCACCATTATATATGGAAACCTTCGCGGGTGTACTAACAATAACTCATCAAAGATTCATCGCAATCGGATGAATATTTTAGGAAATAATTTCATGACGCCAGAGCTCAATACTACAAAACAACTCACTAAAGTTTGACAAATGGTTTAGCATCCCATAATTTCATGACGCCAGAGCTCACTATTATAGAAACCACCGAGGGCATGCGCAAATCAAATCCTTAAAGTTTCATCGCAATCGAATGAATGGTTTAGCAATGCATAAGGAACACACAGGCAAGCAAGCAAACATACATTGATTTTTATGTATATAGAACATAGATATATTAAAAAATTACAATGTAGCCAAAATTCATTTAACTTAAATTCTCAATACGGCCCTTCACAGGTAGTTGAGGGCGGATCTTAGTTACCACGTACATTAAAATATGCTTTATTTTCTAGTATGAAACATGGGTTCTTTTGCCGTTCCATGGCTTCTTACTTCCATGGTTATGACCTATTTACGACTTATATCATGCTAAGCTCGTCAGAGCAACTGTCACACCATCCCATAGTCTTTCGGTCAAGAAAGGATAAATTTGTTACCTTGCTTTGGCATAAGTTAAATTGTATGGAATTGTGGAATACCGGATTGTGCCAACAAGTTTTTGTGGATTATTAGCTTTTTCTTCAGCGAAATCAATATCCTATAATATACATAGTATTATTTACTTCTATTATTGAAATTCTTATGCCAGTGGGCAATTAAATAAAACCATATTGTTAATTTAGCAAACTTGAAACCAAAGAGTCAAAAATACAAGTTAGCGCCCTTCAAGTGCTATTTCCAATGACGTTATATTTATACTGGCTATTTCAGTTTTAGTGCCGATTATACAAATAATATTTTTCCAGTTTCGTACAACAACAAAACAGTATAAGTACGCAACACATTACCTACCTCACTAGGTAATGAGGTAGGGGCAATGCAATATTTGAAGTAGATTTCAGTGCAATGTTATTGACAGATTAGGTACTGCACAATTAAAAAATCTCAATTAAGGAATCTATATATCCTACTAGTAGTATTATAAAGGTGAAAGTTTGTGTGTTTGTTACTCTTTCACGCAAAAATACTGAATAGATTTTAAAAATTCTTTCACTAATAGAAAGCTACATTATTTGCGAGATCTATAGGCTATATATATTGGTAAGCTCTGGCGTTATGAAATTATTTATCATACGTTTTCTGTCGCTATCAAAATCGATTTATTGCAAACGCCTATCGTCGCCTTGGAAACGATGTTTTTTTTTAAATTAGGTTACTATGGACATCCCTTTGATGTTAAAATTCAAATATGTATAAAATACTAATTCCTACTTTACAGAATGGATTTTAATGAAACTTTACAATAATATAAACATAAAGGCTATAGCTCAGAGCTCTGGCATTACGAAATTTGTATGAAAAAATTGCAATAGGTGGCACGATTAGTAAGATATCTATAATTCTTTAATCGATTCAAATTATTAGGGAAGTAGGTACTTCAAACAAATTAGCTTAAATATTTTCTAAAATAGAATTTTTATTTAAGAATCTTTGTTTTGCAAAATGTCATTCTCAAATTTTGACATAATGTCACACAAGAATTATTGTTTTAATTGGATAGACAGGTATCGCATTTTTTAAGTATAAAACTGCCGTACTGGATTTTTTGGTGGAATATAAAAAGAAGAATAATAAAATTCGTACTTAATAACTATCTATAAAAATGAATCACCAAAATGTATGTATGCGCATAAACCCGAACGACTGAACCAAATTGGATAATTCTTTTTTTTGTTCGTTTTTTGTATAAAACTACCGTTGAGTACTGGCATTATGAATTTTGTATAAGAAATTATAACAGGTGGCATGCGAGCAGTTTGAAAACTGAATGTATCGGGAATGAATGTGTGGAATGCGAGAGGTGAGTGGGGGGAGTGGGGAGTGGGGAAGGGGAGGGGGAGGAGGGTGGGGGGAAGGGGGTTAGGGGAGGGATTCTAATACTTTGTAGAAGGTTCTTACGGAAAGAAAAATTTTAAAAAAATGCGCAGAAAATAGGATAATTTCAGAAAAATTAACGACTATTTTAACTTCGCACGTTTGACAGTTCGCGCGTTTGATGAATGTGAATTAACAGGCAGCTGGTTTTTTCTTGGAACGGGGACGCACGGACATGCAGGGAGAAATTTTTTTATTTCTTTAAATATGGATTTGCAACACATGCCGGGAACCAGCTAGTTATTAATAAAGTAGGTAATGTGTGAAAGAAGAAAAATACTACATCTTAGATCTACGGTTAAAAATACAATTTGATTTAGAAATATAAGTGAAAAGAAATAAAAGTGAAAATGCTGGACAGTGCTATTAGCAATGCGTCAAGAATATTAAGTCCTATTTCATAAGGATTTAAATTTTCTTGTGATCTTTTCTTGTTAGCCCATTAAGTGATGTTTTTGTTGAAGGAATACGTATTCATTAGTTATTAATTAGGTTATTACTTTATTAACGTTCTTAAATTGATCTGCAGTGTCAGTTTGTTGTATGCGTGAGGCGCTGTATATGGTGTCTTTCGGCAAAGGTTGACGTACTCATATATTTCGACGTCAAAATAAAGTCATCCTTGTGTTCTTTACTACGAGTAAATATGGTTTTGAAGCGTGCAGTATTTTTAAGATGACATTGAATAACTGCCTGACATATTCTTTGCTAAATAGCGCAATAAAATAAAGTCATCCTTGTGTTCTTTACTACGAGTAAATATGGTTTTGAAGCGTGCAGTATTTTTAAGATGACATTGAATAACTGCCTGACATATTCTTTGCTAAATAGCGCAATAAAATAAAGTCATCCTTGTGTTCTTTACTACGAGTAAATATGGTTTTGAAGCGTGCAGTATTTTTAAGATGACATTGAATAACTGCCTGACATATTCTTTGCTAAATAGCGCAATAAAATAAAGTCATCCTTGTGTTCTTTACTACGAGTAAATATGGTTTTGAAGCGTGCAGTATTTTTAAGATGACATTGAATAACTGCCTGACATATTCTTTGCTAAATAGCGCAATAAAATCGACAATAATAACTATCCAATAAAGTCATTTTAATTACTTAAATGAAAACAAATCACTTTTATCTACACCACATATTTAATCAAAATTATCATCATGCTTCGAAACCAATGGTTCCTTCTAGATTCTAGAGGATAAAATAAAATAATAATTTTAAGCCGAAGGAACCATTGGTTTCGAAACATTTTGATTATTATTATTTTTTTTTAAAATAAATCATACGTTTTTTTAAAATAAATCATACAATAAAATGATTTACGTACTGTTGGTGTCAAAAAGTTAAAATTTAATAAAGTATCCTCCATGATGGACTATAGAAATGAATAAAAAAACAAAATCAGGAAAATGCAATAAAAGGTACGGGCTCAAAAATGTACAGACCTAATACAAGATGTTTACAAATAAAATAAGTGGTCTATGCGAAGTGATTCGTTTTCATTTAACAATTAACAGTTGTTTACAATTACATGATGATAACGGAAGGCGTATTTTTTAAACTTATTTACTTGAACAAAAATACATATACATTAAAAGAAACCTTTGACTGTCCAACAAGGAGATTTCCCGTTTTAGGACTGTCAAATTGCCTGGTTTAGTTCACATTACGTAGGTACATGCTGTTATTTGTAGAACTTGAGGCGCCGCCACCGGCATTTCTACCGATTTATTACATATCTCCCTTAAACACGTTAAGTTTTAAAGCTCTTAAAAAAAATACATGTTATTCTTGAAGATAATATCTAGACATTACCCTCGCCGAAACGACAGAAAAAAATTGCAAAGTATGATCAAAAAATTATTATAAACACGTTTGTTTCAGTTATTTTACAAGTTATATGTACGAAAAAATTCACAATGCCCGCACATTGCTCTATTTTAAACGAGTCGTGTTTTATTAAACATTTTCGTATCGATTTTGTCGCTGTTAATGTTTTTGGCGCTCTCCTCTAACATTCGTAATTTCGTATATCTCCGTCTTCTTCTTTTTGAGCCCGGTAGCGGAGCCTTAACTACTGCTAGTGCTAATTAATACTCCCCTAATTGGGATATTGATATTATCTTGTTTAGAGACTCAGAACAATCGTGAGTTATATAATTTCGAGAGTACTACCATTGAACACAGATAACACTACAAAAACAGATACTTGGGAAGAAATAAAAAAAAAATCTTTTCGGAAGAATGCCTAAAGTCATAATTTTCTATTGTTAAGAGGAATTGATAACATTAACCGTAAGTTGGTCAAACGCTTATAACATTTTGGAAAGTAGGCCAGACAGAAAATTTTTGTGTCAATTTAAAGGAAATTTGCGAAGTCGTACTAAAGTGAACTGAAAATATTTGGCACGCGAAAAAATAACAACAGTAGGTAGAATACCATAGTCAGGGGCGTCCAACTTTTATCAACCATTATTATACAACCATTGTAATATTACGTAATACATAAGTGTAATACATCTAAAAGAAAAAAAAAAACACAATCAGAGAGTGCAATTCACTCGCGGTAGAAGTGAAACCTTCAGAAAAATAAAGTAGACAAGAGTGGGGGTAAGACTTTTTTTTATCAATTTGAAGGATGATTTTTTCTTATTTATGTCGTCGAATTCTAGTGCATCTTTTCCTATACCTACATTTGATCATCTTAGGGAACGTACCCATACTACGTGGCACGTTTAGGGGGGGGGGGTCTTCAAAATGTCACGCTCCATACAAATGAGCGGCGGGTTGCTTAAGTTTTTGGTCACCGGGGGGGGGGGGGGGGTTAAAAAATGCAAAAAGTTGGTCACGTAGTATGGGTACGTTCCCATATTAGTATTTGTGTTTTCTTCTTCGCAGTCGCTAGATGTCGCTTTGTTTTGTGATTTCTTTGCCTGGTCAGTTTGGAGTGGTTTGAAGATTGGATGTTGATTTTACAAAAATAAAATATTTATTTTTTATTGAAATTCGTTAATTTTTTTATCCTTTTTTCCCATTACATCTAAATACATGTACATTTACAAAACAAATTTAACATATTTTCTGAATACAGTAAGATGTAAAACATAAGGTACAAGTAATATTGTAATAGTTAGCAATAAGAAATATATGATAGACAAAAGTATGTAATGGGAACCCACTAAGGCACTGCCTGTGTGTAGGTAATATAAACAAAAATCTACATTATATCAATAAGTATAAGAAAAAAATGTTAATTTTAAAGTAAATGTTTAGAAATTTAGGTATCTGTGAAAATTATGTAGTAAAAAAAAAGAAACAAAAATTATTTTATTTTTTGTTATAGTTTTAAGAAAGTAAATAGTGTTAGTCTTGAAGTTACCGCAGATTTGTATTGAAAAGTGATACATGAAGGTTTACAAAGAATTCATAGGAAAAGTGTTTCAACATCTGCATCATTCAGCCACAATTTTTTTTTACGTAAGTGATATTTTATCTGTCATTTGAATGTGTTCTGGTAGAAGATTAAATGTACGAGAACCAATAAAACTGCTACGTGTTTGCATTAACTTGATGTTGGTTTGGGGGTGAAAAACATATTATTCGTCCTTTTGCTAATTCTGTTTTCATTTCTGATCCTTGGTCCACTGAATGGCAGCTAAGGTGCATCAGACGCTTTGTACCTCTAGAGCACGCAAGCCTCCTTTAGTCTAGAGTCTAGACTAAAGGAGGCTTGCGTGCGATCGTGGATTTATAGTATTATATCGGAACCGAGTATCCGCGAAATAAATACACATTTAAAATTGAAATTAAAAAACTTTTGCACTTTGTTCCACTTAATTATTTTCACCAGGACCGGTTTCATCCTACTACGGACATTTTCAGACTGGTAGTTGAAATTCTTATGCTACGGAATTTATACAAACTTAGGCAGTGTACCCCTGAAAATGTCCGTACGTAGTAGGGTGAAACCGGTCCTGGTGAAAATAAATAAGTGGAACAAAGTGCAAAAGTTTTTTTAATTTCAATTTTAATACAATGGAATTCCACCACGAATTAACAGTCCAAAAACTAGACTCATTAAATACATATTTTAAGGCTGACTCATTTAGGATTTAGCCTGCGAGAGAATACTCTCGCAGACTTTTTTTTTACATGAGCTCCACACAGGAGGCCCTGAGGAAAATAATTTCCCTCAGGGCATATGTCATCTTTGGGGATGCTGTGTGGAGGGTTTTTTTGGGGAAAGGAAGGAGAGGAGAGTTCAGAGAAGGAAAAGGGTTTAAGGGGTGGGTAGGAATCTGGGGTTCAGTGTGTCCTGGTCATCCGCCTCCAATACCTAGACAAACCTCACCCCATGAACCCGGGCACCCCTGCTAAATCACCAAACGTAGCGAACCACTTGGGGTGACCTATGACAGAGGTGTTGGTTATCCAATAAAGGTTCCCGGGGCGGCGGTACCCAATCCCGCCTCCTAAATTTAACTAAATCCTACAGGTGTGTGTGTTTGTCTCTTTTAGTGTCGCTCACTTCCATTTCATCGAGTTTCAAATCGAAATGGTGCTAAAAAAAATTTCACTTCAAAAAAGCTGTTTTCGTATTCGAAAATTTAAACACAGGCAAATGAAAGACCGCGGGCCAACTCTTGGGCTCAACTGTTTCATTTCATAGTGAAAGTTAGCGCTAGCATCCCAGGAACCGAGCCAAAAGCGAAAAGCAAGAGCGAACAATTCAAGCATTAGGTATATTTGCACCGGAGAAATTATTTTATACACGTTCACGTGCTTTTATTACGATATTATTAGGTATGTATTCATGTTAATCTCGAGCGGTCATTGAGTGACTCACAAAATTCCAAAGAGGTATCTCTGGAATTTTTAACTTAATGGCTAAGATAGTTTTCAATTTAAGTCAGTCAAATTTATATGTTACAGAAAATGAAAATAATAGAATATACGTGTTACATTTGTTACCAATACAAGTTTCATTCGTAATGCAATAAAATCAAAATTAGCTTTCATAAAAACCAGTGAAAATCTGATATTAATCAAAAATGGGACAGTAAAGCTAAGAAGTCTGCATTAAAGTTAAAGCTAAGAATGTATAAGCCCTATATTTTCAATTTGGGAGGCGGGTATAGGTACCGCCGCCCAGGGAACCTTAATTGGATAACCAACACCTACCTCTGCCATAGGTCACCCCAAGTGGTTCGTTACGTTTGGTGATTTGGCAGGGATGCCCGGGTTCATGGGATGAGGTGTGTCTAGGTCTTGGAGGTGGATGACCAAGACACACTGAACCCCAGATTCCTACCCACCCCTTAAACCCTTTTCCTTCCCAGAACTCTCCTCCTCTTCCTTTCCCTAAAAAAACCCTCCACACAGCACCCCCAAAGATGACATAGGCTCTCAGGGAAATTATTATCCTCAGGGCCTCCTGTGTGGAGCTCACGTAAAAAAAAAGCTCATTAGGGCGTGTAATAAATAAATACATAAATAATTAAAAACAGTAAAAAAAAACATCATTATGAAATATATTTAAAGTTGGTGTTTGTATTTGTAATGCGGAATTTAAGATTATTATCTTTTGTAAAGTATAGTTTTTTTTTCTTTAAAGAAAGACAAACACTCCCGGGTTACAAATAACCCGACAATATTTGAAAATCTCCTACTACCACAACAGTAACCACCACAGTAAGCCGAAAATGTTGCTTGAGTCGTGATGGAGGACTTAGCCAGCCGAGGAAAAGAACACAGGCCGCCTGGGTGGTTTTGGTTCGTATTATTGAAAGAGAAGCTGTTTTTGACAGGCGGTTTATTGGTGGGAAAACATAGTTTTAGGAAGAAACACGGTAGTTAGCAACCGGGCTCAAATAGAAGAAGATGGAGAGATATGAAATTACGAATGTTAGAGGAGAGCGCTAAAATTTAAAGCGCCAAAATCGATGCGAAAATTGCGAAAATGTTTAATAAAACACGACTCGTTTAAAATAGAGCAAACATCTTGTGGGAGACTTCTTAAGCATCGTTTAAAGAAACATTGTGAATTTTTTCACAAATATAATTTATAAGATAATAAAAACAGACTTGTTTTTAATAATTTTTGGAGCATACTTTGCGATTTTTTTCTATCGAGGGAATTTCATATAATTTGCGTTTCGGCGTGGGCAGCATCTAGATATTATCTTCAAAAATAACATATATTTATATGTATATTTTAAGAGCCTAAAAACTTCAAATGTTTAAGGGAGATATGTAAGAAATCGGTAGAAATGTGGGTAGCGGCGACTTAAATAAGATTATTTAGAGATTATAAGAATAATGTGATGCGGAAATGATGTAATAAATCTTGATTTGGGAGGCGGGAATAGGTACCGCCGCCCCGGGAACCGTGTATTTTTTTTTTTTTTTTATTATTTATTTAATTACAGAATACATTTTGTACAAAAAATTTGAGTAGACCCACAAAGCTGTCATATGACAGCTTGTCTGCAGGTTCTAACAATTTAAACATTCTTAATATTATATCTAAGAAAATATTTGTAAATACATTTATAGTTTTAAGGAAACATTAGAATAGATCACATAGTAATATTGGATAATTTAACTTACAATTCATAAATATATAAGATATTTCAATATACCTGCCTAATAACAAGATATGTAGGCAGCTATATTAAGATATTCAAAGATACATGGAGTTTTCACTCATTAACCATAGTTTTATCATTTTAGGACATAGTCTCTCATTTTTTTCAAGTTTTATGTTTTTATTGATTTTATTGAAAATCACTGGTATTAGATATTCAAGAGTACGGCTTCCATATTTATTTAATATTCGAGGAGTTTTTAGGCCCTTTCCTTCTCTAAATCTTGTGGTATGTTTGTGTACAAGTAGGTGTTTGTAAGGGCTTTCCCCCATATTATCCATAATAGTAGTGAACCAGTGGAGACCTTTTATTGTAAGTAAGCTCTCTGAGCCATACAGTAGTTTTAAGTTACGTCTCTGTTTGTAAATATTTGTTGTGACAATTTTTTTTATTATGGCAGTTTGTAAATTTTCAATATATTTAATGTAAGTAGTGCTTGCATGTCCCCAAGTTCGAATACCATATCTAAGGATGGATTCTACCATAGAAAAATATATGAGTTTAAGAGTACAATGAGGCAAAATAAATTTTAATTTGTAAAAGTTACTAGCTAAGGATCTGAGCTGGTTACAAATTTTAGCCACTTGTTTATCCCACTTAAAATTATTATCTACAATTATACCCAGATAAGTATATTCATTTGTGAAATCTATTTTTTCACAGTCACAAACATTAATAATTCCTCTATGTATACAGTCATAGCTATGAGCGGTTATTTTAGGAACATTCCACATTTTCAAACTTGGTGATTTTATGTACATGCATTTGGTTTTTTTTACATTAATAACTAGTCCTACATCATGAGCCCATTTGAGAAGCTCGTTAAAATCTCTTTGTAATTCTTGTATAGCTATTTCAGGATTTTCATTTGATACAACAAGAGCAGTATCATCAGCAAAAATGAATCGACGAGCTTTTTTGAAAATCTTACACATAGCAATTACATATATAATATATAATTTTGGACCTAGAATTGACCCTTGCGGTACTCCCGATTTGATGTATCTTGATTTACTAATTATATTTAAAATCTTCACACTCATTTTTCTATCTGTCAAATAGTTTTTAAAGAATAAGAGGAGTTTACCCCGGATACCTATAAATTCAAGTACTTTAATTATTTGTATATGGCTAAGTGTGTCGAAAGCTTTTGAGAAATCAATAAATAGAACCAATACATGTTGTTTACAGTTTAGTTGTGAATTTATATGATTAGAAAATTTTTCGAGCAATTTATCGCAACTTTTATTTTTTTGAAAGCCATACTGGCATTCATCAATAATACTCAGATTATTTAAGTATTTATCTAAATTTATTGATATATATTTTTCTAATATTTTTTCTAATGCAGGAAGTAAGGAAATCGGCCTGTAATTGTTTATTAAAGAGTGATTTCCATTTTTAAAGATAGGCCTTACAATACTATATTTTAGTTCATCGGGAATATGGCCCGTATCAATTATTCTGTTAATTAAGTGGGCGATTATAGGACTAAGTAATTTAACATGTTTTTTCAAATCATACATACGAATTAAATCTATGCCTGGTGTCTTGGAATTTTTCATACCTCCGATAATTAATTCGATTTGCTTTGTATTTGCTCGTGGTAGATACATTGTGTGATTTAAATATTCCGGCGTGTATTCTGACGCTCGGACATCACATACATGTAATAACTTATTTACCCCCTCATCAAAAAAGTCTGCAAAATTTTCTGCCACTGCATCTTTCGATTTGGATTTTAAGAAATATTTTGATATGACTTCATCACAACCGGATTTATCTTTCCTTCCTAAAGTTTTATTAATTTCATTCCATGTTTTTTTAATGTCTTTGAAACAGTGATTAAATTTATAGTTATAGTATAATTTTTTTTGTGTTTATTATTTGTTTATTTAATTTATTTCTGTATTTTTTGAAATCGATTTCATATTTTTTGTTGTTTGGTGAGTTTTTCCATTTCCTCCAAAGAGTATCTCGTGTTTGTATATTTTCAATGAGGCTATCATTCATCCAAGTTTTTTGATAATTGCGATATTTTTTATTAAATTTTGTGATGTAACTTAGTCCATAAATATTTTTAAATTTCGATTTCATTTCTTCGTACAATACATTTGGTTCAGATAATTGTAGCATTTCATTCCAATCAGTGATTGAGATAAATAGATTAACTTTTTTTTCAGAGAGTGCAGTATAGTACTCAGTGTGCGGTATGTCAGAAGTGTGTTTGCCGTAGGTAGGGAAATAAATCGTCGTTGCAATTAGGTAGTGGTCAGCTATTATTGTTTCACATACGCACGAACTGATTTCTATGGTCTCTCTCTCTCTTATATAGATATGGTCTAGACAAGTAGCCGTTATATAGTTTGACAAAACTGCTTCTCGTGTCACATCGTTAATAGTTTTGACCAATCCTAAGTTGGCCATTAGGTTTTCGTATTGGATTACAATCGGTTCGAGTTCATTTAAAATGTTTATGTTGGTATCGCCAAGTAATAAAATGGATTCTTTAATGTCAATACTGCCCAATACTGTATCCAGTTCATGGAGAAATAATTTTTTATTTGTGTTTGGAGGTCTATACATTGCCAATAGATGTATACGTTTATGTTTGTAAATAGAAACAGTGCCGTAAACGCATTCAAAATTAGTTGTTACTATATTTATTTTTTCGAATGTAAGATGATCCTTCACGTATATGTATAATAACTCCGCCACCCGATCTTTTTATACGACAAAAATAGTAAGAGTTGAAACCCGATATTTTGTATAGATTTACATTATTTTCATTTATCGACGTTTCACATAGCGTTATTATGTCAATATTTCGCAAAGAACTAGAAATAGTTAGGAGGAAAGTATCAAAATGTTTTGATAAGGATCGAATGTTAAGGTTAATGGCAGTTATATTATTAATTCCTAATACATGTTTATTTGACCAATTTTCAAAGTTGTGAGTACGTTCATAATCAATTTCTGATATGTCAAAATCTCCGTTCAAATCACCCATACTGAATAATATTTAAATATGCGGGAATAGTATGTAAACATGTATGAAGATTTATAAAGGCAAATTATAAATATCAATGTTTTTATAGCAGTAAGCATTAACAATATATTCATAGTTAGATTTTGGTTTTGATCAGAACATATTTGGTTTAATAATTGACAACAATAAATATTTTTTCTGCATGTACAAGTTAACAAAGGATAGACTAACATCAACATACATTTCAATACTAGCGTGTTAACACTGTGGTTACCGGACAATAATTCAGAATATAATAAAGTTAGAGAAGAAAAAAATTGCAATGATATGAGATACTCAAATTTTCTAAGTAGAAGACATATATTATTGAGCTTAACAGAAAAAGAGGTTAAGTATTTAAATAGAGTTTTGGTTAATAGCATTGAATTTTGTTTTTTAGAATAAAAATACATACAAAACATACCTAATCATAATCGATGCGACTTTGCGCGATATACATCATCTTTTTAAAGTAAGTGCAGTTTGTGTCGTTTGCTTTATGATTAGTGTTAAGGGTCATCTTGAAAGTAGTGTTTTGATATATACAGTTGCTACATTTTTCTTCTGAGTTTTTGTTTGGGCATTCCTTCCATTCGTGATCCTTAGCACAATGTAAGCAGGTCGCGTTTTTATCTTTACTCAAACATTTCAGTGCAGTGTGTCCAAATTTCAAGCAGTGGTAGCACTGCATCAGGGGGTTGGCGTCTACCACTCGTACTCTGCTGAATCCTATATTTATTTTTTCCTTTTCAATGAGGTAAGACCTCAGTGCTCCGCTGGTTTCCAGTATATAATTTGTTAGTCCATTTTGTGATTTAGGTTTAAACATTTTTATTAGTTTTATAGTGTTTTTTGTATCATAATCCATAATATCTTTGATACCATCATTTTGGGTTTTTAAAGCCTCGATTATATCTTCTTCTGTCAGATCTGCCTGTACATTTCTTACGAAAATTTTGGGGTTTTTCTTTTTTAATTCTTCGGCAACCATATTTTTTTTGAGCAATTTATTTATTTCATCCGTCAATTTTTCTGCGTGGATTTTAGTAGGGCAAGATATTATCAGTTTATTTTGAGCGGCTTTGCGAACTCCATTCACTGCAATACCTAGATTTGCTATTTTTATTTTTTTGACGATTTGATCTTTTATCGCGTCTGATGTCATATTCGTGTTTTCACTTTTTATAATCAATGAATATTTCGATTCTGGCATTTCTTTTAGTCGACTTGCATAGGTTTTTTTTTTCCATATTACTCACATTTTCAATTTTTTTTTCAAATTTTTCTATTAGTTTGTTTTGCAGAGAAGCGATCTCGTTTAGAAATGAAGTTTTTTCGTGCATCCATTTTTCTTCTAGAAGTTTTATGTTTGTTTCTAGATTTGTTTTGGCCTTGGAGTCTTGTTTGGTCGATATATTTGAGATTTCAAGTTTTATGTTCTCTATTAGTTGCAGCACGTCCATAATGGGTTGGGTTTAGTGACCGCGGTCACCTCACTCGCGGCAAATGCTAGTAGCGGTGTAACAATAAAACCTCTTATATTGTAAAGACGAAATTTTTTAGATACGTCCACACACAACTGAGGTAGGCGGACTAATGATGACCAATATCCCTGTCATAGGTCATCCCAAGTGGTTCGCAGGGGTGCTCGGGTTCATGGGGTGAGGTTTTTCTAGGCCTTGAATGCACATAGTTTTGCCCACCTACTGCGTGGAGGGCCGGATCGGGAGAGACTGGTTGATGGAGACCTTTTTATCTCTCCAGTCGGACTCTAACGACCCATGACCTTCATTCATACGTCCGTCACTCCTTGACACATTGACCCCAGATTCCTGCCCGCCCCTCATACCTTTTTCCTTCCCAGAACTTTTTTTCCTTCCTATCCTCAAAAAGACCCTCCATACAGCACCCACAAAGATGTCATAGGCCACGAGGGATTTGTTTTCCTCAGGGTCTTCTGTGTGGAGATAATATTTTTTGCAATTGAACAAGATTTAAATCAGAAACCATCAGACCTAGAATCCAGTTTAATTATTACAACAAGCTGGAGTTCTCCGTATCAATACTGTTGTACACATTTATCTTGAAGAATTGTAGCTGACTCCAATTGAAATCCCAATGAAATCACAATAACGATATAAAAATTCTTTTTTTGGCGTCCTAAATGGCAACCAAGTAAATTTGCTAATCTACACTGAACTCGTACAATCCAAGTAATTATGGCGCCTCGCAAAAAATTATATCACCAATTGAATCAATTAATACAAAAAGCAACATAACATTTATACTTTTTTACGTGTGCCATCGTTTCGCTGTCGGCCAGATTGTAGATTTATATTATTTCTTGTTCGCGGCGTTCGAGGAGGTTATTTTTTCGTTTATTATAAAAAGCGTGACTACCTGATACTAACAGCATTTCCCTCCCCTTTTATATACGTATAATAATGTGTTTCGTTTTGAAATGCGACCCTAAATGCTAAAGACCTTTAAAAATAAGGGAATCTTATTTTATTTTGTATGCCTATATGTATACAACATAGGTAGCTTTAATAATAATAATTGGATAATTTGTAGAGCGCCGTTTCTGTGAAAAATCACCCAAGGGCGCTGTACTATTTATTATTAATTATTAGGCTCGTATCTAATTTTATTATTTACAATTAGACATAATTATTAATTTATTTTTTAAGTATTTTAATTTTTGAAGTGAAACTTCTTTAGCGCCGTTAGTGACTTGAAATTCGGGTGAAACGGAAATGCGTCACAACTCAGTTACACAAATACTCGGTTCTAATACACTAATGCGGTAAATTTGCACATCGGCGCGTGCCTTCCACAGCGTAGTGGGCAAGGTGCCTGACAAGTCTCAGCGGCTAGAGACCTAGAGAGACAGGCATCAAGCGAACGGGGGTTCGAATCCTACGAAATCAAAAAAAAAAAAATTATTTTGTGAAATCAACATTAAATCTTCAAACCACTTTAAAAAAAAAAGCGACATCCAGCGACTTTCCAGTTTCACTTCTACCGCGTTTGAATTACACATTCGACTTTTATTTTAATTTCTATTACTTAATTGTATTGTAATGTATTATGTGTTGAGATTTGATTTAATGATTTCTTATGTAATAAAATAATTTAAGTACTTAATTGAATTTATTTTATTTTAAGTACTTACCTAATTAAAAATTTATTTTCTGTTTTTTTTATTTTTTATATTGGAGGCGCTGCTGAAAACCAGCTGAATTCCAGGAGAAATCCTGAATTGTAGCTGAGCAGTGACCTTTTCGAAAATAGAATCAATGATAAAAGAAAAAAATATGTAATATTGTAAAAAAATCTATTGATGAATAAAAGTTTTAATTATTAATTAATTATAATAATCAGAAAATATGATTGCTTATAATTTGAAGGTCACTTCCGATAAACACACTTTAATGAGAAAGTTTATGCTTGGAGAAGATGCGGCTTTGCACGCGGAGGACATTAATTATATTTAAAACACTGGACACTGGACATTGCATGATTTTACTTTTGCTAACCTCATCTTGACTATCGATATTTCCACTATTGATAAAGAGCGCCATTTGAAGTAGGTTTATTTTGGTACAATGGCCACGGGCACATATTGCACATTGCATAGAAAAATAGTGCAGTAAACATAATATCGTTGACATAACTGCAGTTCTTCCGGAAATTGCACTAATCACAATCGCAGTGCACACATTGTGCTGCACAATAAACTGGTGGCTATAATATGTAGATAATGAAATAGGTAATTTACACTACAACTAACTACTGACTAGTAGCTATATATATTAACACTAAAGTAAGGCAAAGAACTATGAATTCATGAGGACAAATTAGGAAAGGGAATCGTCATGTAGAAGGTGGTAGAGATAACTAAGTCAATTTACATGAACATTTTCGATTCCGAAAAAGACGCATTTTTTTGTTGTTTGTTTTTTCACCTTTGAATGGGATTGTGGGGATGGTCTTTTAAGCCGCCGGCCGCTACCCGAATTTCTACCGACTTCTTACGTATCTCCCTTAAACATTTGAAATTTTTAAGCTCTTAAAACAATATAATATGTTATTTTTGAAGATAATATCCATACATTCCACACGCCGAAACGCAAATTATATGAAATTCCCTCGATAAGATACGAGAAAAAAATCGCAAAGTATGCTCCGAAAATTATTCAATGCTCCGAACATTTTCACAATTTTTGCTTCAATTTTATCGTTTTAAATATTAGCGCGCTCTCTCCAACATTCGTAATTGCATATCTCTCCATCTTCTTCTTTTTGAGCGGGGATACGGCGCCTTAAGGAAAGTAAGAAGTTATCGGAAGGAAAAAGGTATGAGGGGTGGGTAGGGCATCTGATATTAATCCATCCTTCACTGCGGTGCAAGGCGATGGGTCGAGATAGTCTTGCGGCAGAGGTCAAATATTCTCCCTCAAACCAGTTTCCCGATCTCGCCAAGCAGTCGGTGGGCAGGCGCATCCGCCGCCAATGCCTAGACAAACCTCACCCCATGAATTCGGGTACGCTTTCCAAGTCACCGAACGTAGCGAACCAATGAGCAAATTTATTGATCAAAGATGACCGGTATTTCGGTATTTGAAAATGATCAAACACTTTCACCCAAGGAAAAACGTTATCTTCAGTGTGCTTTTACATAATATTTATTGAAGTGAAAACTTCTTTAGCACCGTTGTGATTTGAAACTCGATGAACCGAAAAATAGCGACACCAAAGAAAGAGAAAAACATACGATTTAGACATATAAGATTTAGCCTACGAGAGAATGAGATAGTATAATCGATCTCCTCTTTGTGCGATGCTTCGTAACCTCCCCACTCTTATCTACTTTAGTTTTCTGAATGTTTCACTTCTACCGCGTGTGAATTTCACACTCTGATTTTTACATACTAGCGTAGACCCGTGAAAAATCAACAGATATTAGATATAATTTCAATTTTGAAAGTACAATTAAAATGATTTTCTGTAAAAATATCATATTATGGGTACTGTAAGTTGGTATTTGCTGGGTTTATTGCTTCAATACAATCAGTTGGATTTCCATCACATTAGAGTTCATTGACCCAGAGTACACAAACTAAATTAGTATTTTTGGTAAAAAGGCTTTTGAAGATTTTCAGGCAATCTTTTTAACCCCTTTTTTCTCAAAATCATCCTCCTCGCCTATTCAATCTACCTATACATTAATCTAGGTCAGAGGTTCCCAAACAACAAACTTTCGTAGCTCACTGAGTTTTAAAGAAAATGTGAGGGGTGAGGAATTCCTAGGTAGTACGTTTGAATTTTTTTTTGATTATCGTCTTTAAAAACATATAGCCTGTCAGTTCACGCTAGGTATATGCGCTCTGTACTTTCGAGACTTGGCCTATTTCAACACATTCCTTGCAATACATTACCATTGGAAACGGTTGGCGAGCGATATGCTAAATTAGGCCAAGCCCGAAAGCGCTTGCTACTTTATAGCGTAGTCTGACAGTACCATACTAGCGCAGTCCCGTAAAAAAATCACGGGATATTATGCTAGTAAATAACGCTTCATTGAAAATAAAGGGCTTTGAAAAATCGTGAAATTATCAATAAGAAATTTAAACGCAAGAAATACACTTCTAAAATATACATTAAAATAATTTTCTGTTAAAAATATTATATTATACGTAGGTAGGTACTTTATCGCTTTTTGAGGCCCTCGAAAAATCGCGTAATCTGAAGTACTCGTCAAAATTATCAATAAGAATAAACCACGAAAATATATACTTAATTAAAATAATTTTCTGTTAAAACAATATTATATTAAATGTAGGTAGGTAATTTATCGCTTTTCTGAATTCTCGACACAATCAGTTCCAATTTTGAAAATGACACCTAAATTCAAAACAAATCTGAGTTCATTCAACCGGAATTAAATCACAGACAGAAGACCCATAATCGAAATTAGTATGTTGGATAGTTATGATAAATACTAAATACTAGTTGTTATCACATAGGTATACCTAGGTACTTTGTTTAATGTATATTTTTATTTTTACTTTGCTATAATTGTAATTACCCTCCTGCGTACCACTGTGTAATCTCATCTATCACTTGATTGTAAATTTATTTATTTGAACGTCATTTTATGGCGTATTTATTTTTTTAATCTTATTTTTCAAAAATATTCCTGAGCTACTAATAACCTGACAATACTCCTACTATCAATATAATACGCGAAAAATGTTGCATATGCAATGATGGAGGTTGCTTAGCCAGCAGAGAATTGAAACCGAGACGCCAGAGTGGTAACCCGTCGCATATGTCCCCTACGCTACTAACTTGTCAACACAGTTTGAGAACTTCTGGCACGAGACGAGGGGATGTTTGTAATACGCATTATAATGCAACTTAGAAACTTGGGAAGAAGATGTCGGCAAACAGGGGAAAAGGACAGGTGTGGCATTTCTATTCCTTCTGTTTCTCTGCCTTCCCCTTCTCTTAGAACCCAGGTTCATTGCACCAAGTACCTACTCACTCACTTGATTTGAACTCTAAGTAATATGTTGCTACAGTATGTTTTATTATTGACTGATTTTTTTATTGACTTTTTTTATAACTTGACAGTTTTGCATGTTTTAAATTTGTTTGCAAGATGTTGACCGTTGTAATGGTTCAGCAAAAAAAATTATAAATGTAGAATCGTCGTGTTTATTTGATCTTTCTTATTCTACGACTCTTTCTTGAGTTCAACAGTTCGGCTCTTGGAACGGCTCTCGAACATGGGTCTCTTCAAGACCCATGTTTACTCCTTCTTTTCCTCAAAAAGACCCTCCACACAGCATCTTCAAAGACAACGAATGCCCTGAGAGAAATTATTTTGGTCAGGGCCTCATGTGTGGAGTTAATGTAAAAAAAAAAATCGTTTTTTTTCAATACTATGGTACCTACCTATCTAGCTGAAAGTTTAAAAAGAATTGTCTTTGAGGTAGTGCGTTTCTTTAGACAAATTTTGTATAAATCCTAATTTGATATTGTTAAAAAGTTACATAAAATATTATAATTTAGTACATAGGTATTTTTTGTTATTAGAAATACACTTTTTTTGGATACAAGGTTTAACAATTCTGTTCAAAAATTACTAAATAAAATGATAATACAATAATAACAATCGAAGGTTCATAAAAGAAAAACTTTTTTAATCCTTATAAAATGTTTTTTTTTTCAATTTACATTATTTTATCGAAGAATAGAAAGGGGTGGCTTACCTTATCTATCGCGAATGAAGGAATGTAATAAAATAAAATTGAGATAATCTGCCTAAAAGAAACCTTTATTCATAATAAATTTCATTGTGGTAGGTAGATACTTTCAGCACAGTAATGGCGCCATTAACAATAAAAACATTGATTGAAATTGCTTTTCAACTTTCCTCTTCCCCATGTCCTTCAGCCTCACAACAATAATAAACTCCCACTTAGTATCAAACAAATTAAAACTAAAAATAGCTACATTAAGCATATTAAATGTTGGCTGAAGGAACTATCGTATACTTAAAAATTGTCGTAGAAGTTTCTGGAAAACCTTATCCAAAGAATGAAGTTAAACCATAGAAGTCGCTGAAAACTTATCCAAAGCATAGTCCCCCTCAGCACAGGATCTCCTAGTGAGGAGGACGACGAATATATTTTCTATTTTATCTATATACCAAACATGTTTCATATAAAAATGTAAAAAATAATAAACATATAGGTAGGTAGTTACTAAATAAAAAAAGGTTCTTGAGTTCAACAGATCCGCTGTGGAACGATTTGCCGACCTCTGTGTTTCCTCCTTCCTCTCCTCAAAAAGACCCTCCACACAGCATCTCAGATGATATACCTAGGCCCGGAGGGAAATTATTTTCCTCAGGGCCTCCTGTGCGGAGTTAATGTAAAAAAGGGGATGCCATAGTTCCACTTGCCTCGGACAGACGTTTGTGTTTTATTTCTGGCTGTTAGCGGTTAATTCTATTATTCTCCTACATTCTTATGAACAACGCTTAACAAAAATTACAAGTGTGCAGTTCACAGACGGCAGAAGTGAAACCTTTAGAAGACTAAAATAGACAAGAGTGGAGAGGCTACGAAGCACCGCACAAAGAGCAGACATTCTCTCGCAGGCTAAATCCTATAGATGTATGTTTTTGTCTCTTTTTCATTTTATCGAGTTTCAAATCACCACGATGCTAAAGAAGTTTTAACTTCAATATTATCTGAAAGAGAGGTTAAAACGGAGCTTGAAACAATGTAATGCACTTTATTGTGTGAAAACCGAACTTGAGATTCAATTCATAGATACCCACTGCAGTTATGATTCATCATTATTTAATTTGAACTATACTGTACTTATTGTTACCTGTTATCAAATTTTATTGATGTTATTCATAATTTAATGTCTACGACAGTTGCATGTGACCCGTGTTCCTGTACCTGGCGAATATACGTGGTTTGATAGGAGGATAAAACATATTTTTAAAAATAATATTAATAAAACTACAATTTTACGATTATCTGGTTTTTAAATGAATCGTGACAATTATTGATGAAAACTATTAACAATTTTAAAATCTCGGTAATAAAAGATTCAGTGAATAAACAAACAAAATTGAGTGAGAAGTAAATTGAAAGTGATATTATTATGTGTATACTAGGTACATATTTTACGATAACGTAATGGTATTTAATGAATAATATTTCGATAGTGAACTTTTAATAGGTAATTAATTACCAGTAATTTTTCACATAAAAAAGGTGTGAATAAAATAATAACTGCAGTGTGTTGTACGACCTCCGTAGTCCAGTGGGTAAGACTCTTGACTCACAATCCGGAGGTCGCGGGTTCGAACCCGGCATGCGCAAATAAATTTTATTTGATTAATTTGTGTTATTTCATAATTAATTCATTTAAAATAATATATAGTATATTTGCGGCATGTTCCAGAGTGGAAGATACTATCAGTATCGCCCTGGTGTAAGACCACCATTCAGAATTGAAACGTTGCTTGAAAATGGCTTTAGCCGTGTTTAGTGACCAGATCTGAATAGCCAGGTACTTCCCAACCTTCCTCTTCCCCACCTCCTTCCCCTCCCCACTACCTTCAGCCTCACAACATACCCCAATTGGGGATGCCATAGTCTCACTGGCTCCAGACGGGAGCAGTTGAGATTCTTGTACGGTATTCACAGTAAAAAAAAAAAAAAAAGGTACCTATAAAATTGATGGTCAAAATGATTTTCGATAATTTTATTGGCATTATAAAAATAATTTTAAGCATTCAATTGTTGCAAAAATTATTGATTTTAAAATGTGTATAACTAACCTAGACATAACGAAGACCACCACAAACAGAATCATCTGGGCGATTGTTTACCCCCACGTTTTTGAAGTGAAAACTTCTCAGCACCGTTGTGATTTGAAAATCGGTCTCCTCTTTGGGCGGTGCTTCGTGGCCTCCCCACTCTTGTCTACTTTAGTTTTCTGAAGGTTTCACGTGTGAACTGCACACTCTCTTTTTATACGGGGTAACTTAAAACAGCGAAAGAAAGCGGATAGGCGCTCTCAAAATGTGGGAGAAAAATGCTTAGGATTCCATGGACACCCAGACACACAAACTGGAAGAGCTGGCATCTAAAATAGGCTCTCTGCTGTCTGCTTTTTGACACGTTGCCGCCAAACTGGGGATTCCGACATGTGGGAACTTATACCAAAATCACCAATGGGCTGGAGTGATCAATCACTGGCGCCGGTGTCCTTGGCTCTCCACGCAGGAAGAGCGTTGATCACCGTGGAAATTGGAGTAGAGGTCAAGATCCTAAGCAATGAAGAACCGACTAAAGAAGATAACTAACCTAAGAAGATAAAAACCTCCAGTATCTGCGATGGACTGAAGGGTAGATAGACTGCGTGAAAGAGAATTGGAGCAGATTGTGGAGAACTGGGGGCTGGGGTTGAATTGATCACAGCCGGTGGAGAGAATTTTTTGTGGAAGGGGACCAAATCCCATCATAGAACTTACAATCTACATACGTGTACAGTGATAATGATGTACCTACCTACCTGCCTATTTTCTTAATTATTTTAATGTCGGTGCGTTCAATAATATTGGGAGAAAGGTGTAACAAAGGTTTTCTGCAATCTTTGATTTATCTCGGCTGGCTTGGGCAACGAGGCGAATTCATCAGATAAAATTATCGCACAGTGTGATATCATTTATTTTGATTTGTGGTTCAATAACACGTCACAAAATGTGTAAGTAATTAATTTAATCATTCAAAATACGTCTATGTAATTAAGCAAACCCATGCAAAATCTTGTTGTGTACTGAGAAATAAATAATAATCTCTGCAGAACGAAAAAATATTATAAATCTCAAACATAGAATAAAAATAATCGTCTCCATTATATTACTAGCTGGGGTAGGTAGGTACCCGGCTACGCTCAGAGAGTTGATATTATGAGATACCCACGACGGATCTTGCTTTTTTTTTACATGAGCTCCACACAGGAGGCCCTGAGGAAAATTATTTCCCTCAGGGCCTATGTCATCTTTGAGAATGCTGTGTGGAGGGTTTTTTTTAAGGAAAGGAAGGAGAGGAGAGTTCTGGGAAGGAAAAGGGTTTAAGGGGTGGGTAGGAATCTGGGGTTCAGTATGTCCTGGTCATCCGCCTCCAAGACCTAGACAAACCTCACCCCATGAACCCGGGCACCCCTGCTAAATCACCAAACGTAGCGAACCACTTGGGGTGACCTATGGCAGAGGTGTTGGTTATCCAAGAAAGGTTCCGGGGCGGCGGTACCCATTCCCGCCTCCCAAATTGTTTATATGTATAGGTAGGTACCCCTACCAATGGGTAGCCCCATCCAGGCTCCGAATGATTCACAACGTTCCAGAACATTCCACAACATTCGAGAGTGTTCTGAAACGTTCCACAATGATCTGGGATGTTCCCGAACGTTCCAGACTATTCCAGATGTTCTAGAATGCTCTCGTATGTTCTGGACTGTTCTAGAAATTTCTAGAGGTCGAAACTTTCAGCCCTGGTATCTTCAAAAGAACCTTCTTCATGGATGGGGGATAGAGGGCTACCATACCATATAACTCCCTTGATCGTTCCGGGACTCGTTTCTGGGTTTTAGCGGCATGCACATTGTAGTACACTTTCTTTTATAATATATATTAATTATAGATAGGTAGGTACCTACTTTAATTGCTTCAAAATATAAAAATGAGCCTACGTACGTGCTTGCGTTTTAACAAACGAGAGGTACCTAGGTACCTACCTACCTAGAAGACGTTGTTTTTATTTCATTATTGAAATTTGTAGTAAACGTATCATCTGGTATTTTGTCGACTTTGTTCATAACACGATAATTAAATATTTAAACAGCTGGAGAAAAATTTGCATTGCGATAGTGAATGTCAATAAAAGAATTATTAACGTGAATAAATAAAATTAAAATATAATATTAATTCGCATTTTACTTTTGGTAAATATGCAGTTAGTCCACCTCGCGGATAATACGGAACGTTCGTGTTGTTGAAGTTTGATGCGGATAATACGGAATATTCCTTTTTAACAAACAGATAATAGACAATCAAATGTGACATTTGCCGAAAGTACCAACATCATAAAATAAATTCTTGTATATTCTTGATTCAACTAGTTATATTTTCCTAGCCAGGAATTAATGACGTACAGTACCTACCTACTCACTGGTTGAGCTAAAATACGGTAAATTTTTGAGATCGCTGGCAATGGTTAATACGCACTTTTTTTTGAAAAAATCTTTTGATTCACCATTTACATTAAAAGACAACTATATTTGCATTGGGGGAAGTGGAAAATATTTCATTCTAAATTTCGATTACGTAAAATTAAAATTAGCTTTCATTCTGTGAAACGAGACCGTCCATTTTCAAACATTATTTTCAAATGTCATTTTGTTATGTTGGTATAAGTTTGTGTGATATGGTTTATGATACAAAAGTGCCCCCTTTATACCGCCTGCTCGCGTCAAGGCAAGAAAAACATCCCAGTTTTCAAGTAGTTTAGCGGCTACGCTAGGTTTGTGTAACATGGTATGTGATACAAAAGAAAGTGCCCCTTTATAACGCCTACTCGCGTCAAGGCAAGAAAAACATCCCAGTTTTCAAGTAGTTTAGCGGCTACGCTAGGTTTGTGTAACATGGTTTGTGGTACAAAAGAAAGTGCCCCTTTATAACGCCTACTCGCGTCAAGGCAAGAAAAACATCCCAGTTTTCAAGTACTTTAGCGGCTACGCTAGGTTTGTGTAACATAGTTTGTGATACAAAAGAACGTGCCCCTTTATAACGCCTACTCGCGTCAAGGCATAAAAACTCCACAATACTAGTTGGTGTACCTTCCTAAAATATTTGAGAATCAATTTTTCCGCTATGGCAATCTTTTTTAATATTCTAACTATTGGTACCTTGGAAAATGTGAAGGATTAATTGTCTATGAACATATAAGTTGTTGATATAAATATAATATGGCGAAGAATTTGTAATCGCGTAAGTGAATTAATTTAAACAAAATTAAAATGTTAAATGCATATTTTTTGCATGTTTTTTGGTCTTCCCCGACTTAAATACTCATTTTTCGTGATAATAAAGCTAAATACAACAGTTTGAATAAAAAATATTCCGTATTAACGAGTAAGCGGTTTAATGCATAAATAATTTACTTTTTATTACTTAGATCTGCAAAATATTTTATTAATATAATTTTACTTGGAAAGAATACATTTTAATGTTTTTTTTGATAAATGTTAGACCAAAATACCTACCATGTAAAATAATGGGATAATTTTTAAAATACTTAATAAAATATTATTTCATATGTAGGTATTTTAATGCTTATATGAATTCTTCACACAATGAGTTCCATATTTAAAATTACAATTAAATTGAAAGCAAATATGAGTTCATTGAACCAGATTTCATGTAGGTACCTATAACGTCGTTGTAAGTATGAGTGACATAGGTATTCAAAATTGGATACAGAAACGCTATGGCATTTTCAAATCCAATCCAGACCCACCTACAATATATTTTACTAGGTATAGGTACCTACCTACCTAGGCGATTATTTTTTGTATTCTATATTGAAATGTGTGAACAAACATTCCCAGCTTTCATCCAAGCTACCTCTACCTACCTACATTCACAAATTTTCACGGGTATATAATATAGGAACCTAGTCATTCAATGACATTATTTACTAAACCTTTATGGAATAGACGTTGACCATAGATAACAAGTACAGTTTGTTTTGACGGAAAATTTTCAATCATATATTTTCAATGTTGATATTTTTTGTTACTAATATGGTATTTTTTTTTGCTGTGTTTTAAAACAAAATATTGTCATATTTTAACGTTATTTACAATCTAATTTATTGTATATATTATTTCAGTGTGTAATGTATGGATTGGCAATCAACAAAGGTAATGGTTTTGTGGGCAAATCCGTCGGATTGAATAGGTAAACGCCTAGGCCTAGAGGCTGTGTGAGGTCAAAGTCGGTATATTTGAATAGATAAGAAGGCGATACTCCATTAGTAAATGGACCTGGGGATAAAATGATTATTATTGGCGACATATCATGACAATTCACAACAGAATTGGGCCCGACAATTGGAATGTTAATGCATAAATACGTGCGTACGTCACACGACCTTCTGTATCTGTCCCTGTCATTCTGCCCGCGTCAACGGAGACGGCAATAGACACTTGAGCGGCTGCCTTCCGTGCGGCTATGCCTACAGAATATAGATACAGCCGTCCTCGTCTCGCGCAAAGGCGAAATCCCAAGAGAAAGTAAGTAAAGACACTAAAATAATATTATGTAGTGAAATGGCAAACGCCATTAGCGCAAATTAAAAACTATATATCTGGTCAGATTCCATGATACCAGGAGTGCAGGGATATGACAAGACACTAGACGATATTTTGGACGTCAGGCATGCAATGATAATAGTGGTCGGCAGTTGGCAGGTTGATGAGATGGCTGGGCTATATTCAACTGGTAGCTATGTTTATCCTTGTGATGCTGGAAGAATGTAACAATAGCAGGTGATGCAGAGTGTCGAGGTGTAGTGTCCAGCAGGTCAGGAACCAGGGCACGGGTCCCAGCAGACCAGGCGTACAGCACACACACACAGACATTACGCACCTAGCTGTCAAACGACAATGTAGTAAAGTAACAACTGATCTCACCGTCGTTTCTTCATGAGCTACCACGGGCCGAGGTAGCTGCTGCCAGATTGCAGATCCCACAGAGAAACCACTCATCCAACAGCATTTTATGCAATACACTTTTCATCTATAACGGGATCCAATATCCCAAAATGTCACAACACTGAACAGTTCCCCTCTTGACAGAAGGAAAGAACGATTGATCTAATTTTATTTTATTTCACGTAGAGACGTCACTTGCAATATTATTATTATTTTTTTTGATACACTTTCGAGATAGCATGATCATTAACACTTTGTATATAATAAATTCACTTCCCGAAATTATCACCGCATTTTCTTTTATACTAATTTCCAACACTTGACACGGATCGAAATAATCGCTCGGACAGGGAACGGTGTGCGTACGGATACGTCGGGTACTACGGCGTGCGTTTTCACACACCTACTTAGTTCCTTCGCTCGTAAATGGACTCGTCCGCTGGACCGACGTGAAGTTGGCGCTAGTGACGGTAGCAGCTGATTGGTTCTGCTGCCGACCGAGCCACCACCGGCCATTGGCGCCACTTATCGGGCTTACCCGGCTTTTTGAAATACCCGCTCAAACGGGTGGAAATCTGTGTACTGGAGGCCACTCTACCCGGCTTTCTCGTCGAAAGATAATAATAATTTAACATGAAATAATTTTTTATATACATATACTATACCGTGTTGTGGCTCTGCTGTTGAGGTTTGTTACCTTTTTCTGATACATGTGTAATTTAATTCGGTAAGGGAAAAGTTAAAATGGTAACTTACACACAAAAAAAGGACACGACACCAGTTATAATAATAATTGGATAATTTATAGAGCGCCGTTTTTGTGAAAAATCACATCAAGGGCGCTGGAGCTATCAGTTGACAAAGCGTTGCATTTTGACTTTTATTATTGTCGCAAGGATTTTGCGCAAATTTTAATTCACCATGGCTTCACCCATTTCATAAGCTGCACAACAGCAACATCTTTTGGACAGAGAAATGTTAAAATCTATGCTACTTTAAAATGCTCTATCAAATCAAACAAGTAATTACTACTAATACCAACTCTGTATGTTAGTACAACTTGTATAATCATATGAATATTTGTCCTTGGCCCATTGTCTATGTTTGCTTAATATAATTTATCTATTCCATGAAAAAAACAGAAAATGTAACTAATTTAAAAAAAATATGAAAATGTAAATAATTTAAAAAAACTGATAATGTACCTAATTTAAAAAAAAACTGAAAATGTAAATAATTTTAAAAAATTGATAATGTAAGTAATTTACAAAAAAAAAAAAATCTGGAAATGTAAATAATTTTAAAAATATGTAACTTACTTTAATAAATGGCCAAGATCACCCTTAATGGGTGAAAGCCAAATAAATAATTAAAAAAAAAAAACCAAACAAAAAATAACAGAAATGAATACACTTATAAAAAAGATAAAACGTGGCTGATAACTGATAATCAACTTACAAACATGATGCAAAGGTATCCTAAATTAATTAATTTTTAAGATATGTGAATTTTAAAATGGGCATTCCTAGTGAATGCCTAAATTACGATAAAGTACTTTGTTCATTAAATTTAATAAAATTATCTGATCGTAGAATCATTTCCGATTTAACCTGTTTGTATATAATCATAAATTCAATGTTTGATACCCCTGATTTATTATATGTAATTTCTTTTCATACTCCAGGCAGGTCAGTCACAAGACAGAACCTACCATATTATTGTAGCAATTCTAATTCAACAAGTCAATATTATACTCCTATGCGACGGATTCAACAGCTTGGAAACAAATACTCCGATGTTGTTGATATATTTAGTACATCAATTTTATTATATAAGCATACCTTATTGAAGTTTTTTTCATCAAATAGGGGAATATTTTGCTAAAGCTATCAAAATTTACTAACACATTGACAGTATTTTGTTGGCTGAAAGAAAAAAAAACTATTTCGGATTTTTTGTATTTTGTACCTACATACTGTGTGGTTCAAAATTCAATACCTAATATTTTTACTTTGTATTTATTTTTGTGCAAGTGTTTTAAACAGTAGTTTCCTACACTATTTACTAGTATAATATTGTTATATATATGTATGTAAAAGCCTAAATAGGCGTAAATAAATAAATAAATAAATAAAACCAAACACAAAAGTTTAAAAAATTCTACGCCGCCTCAGAACAGGAAACCCTAGTGAGGAGGAATGTGATTTTTGAAAAAATTATACTTATATTATACTTTTTACCTTCGTCATGTCAAAACTTTACCATTGGAACTAATAAAAAAATATATACTCGTATGTTGGTTGGGTTATGGAAATGATTAGTTTTGATTAATAAAACCACCTATTGCGAAAAAATAAGATTATATATTATATTCTCCTCATTGCCTACAGTGCCAGATCTACCATGTGTTTAAAAATATTCCAACTATGGAGGGGCGCCTTCAGAAAATAAAGATCGCGTTAAAATTAACATTTTTTTTTCATATTTTGTAGATTTCCTAACTCCACATAATATCAAAAAGAAAAATTTCCAGACCTATTGTGGTCAAAGAAGAATTTATTTCAGAAAAATAAAAACATGAAAATTTCTACACTATAAATAACTAACTAATCTAACTTATGAATCCAATATCATACACGACGATATTCCGGTACCCTATTTACAAAACCTATACCGGTTCCGTTGCGTTTTGTTGTGTAAAATTTCCTACAAACCCCACACCAGGTTTTGTTGTGCAGAATCATTTACAAATCCTATACCGTCTCATCTATTCTGCCTATTCTGTTGCAGAGACGGTGCCGATTAGTTATCGAGTAGCTTTTGTTTGTGTATTTACTTTGTTATATATATTTTTTATATTTATACTTACCTGTATTTTGTTAACGCTTATATTTTATGTAACCTATTTTTTTTTCTTCTTTTAACTCTTCTATTTTATGTAACCTATATTTTGTTTTTAACATATATTTTTTTTTTTTTTTTTTATAATACATTACTCCCAATGAGTTTAATAAAACTCATTTTGGGAAGGACAACACTATACATCTAAAGGAAAATTATTTTTACATAAGAACACGGAAATCAATGAACAATACATAGATTTTTAAATGGACTAGACACACTTGATACAGGTAATTGAAGAATATACAAGAGTTACAAAGGAAGATAGATAAATTCGTCACTGGTTAATAAAGTTGCTGAGAAAATATCCTTTTAGAGCCTTTGCCAATATTTTTTTGTTTGATTCTGGTAGTTTTAGGACATTAGGTAATGCGTTGTATTGCGTATGTGCGATGTATTGTAAGGAGTTAATTCCAAATTTAGTTGTGTGTGTAGATGACGATAGGTGTATTTGATTTTGTGATCGTGTTTTGTGCTGGTGTATATCGGAATTAAAGGCTGGTTTAGTGGTGGTGTGTGACGAGTGTTGAATTATTTGTAGGATGGCAGTGGTGATGCTATATTTTGGCAGAATGGTAAAGGGAAGAATTTGTGTCAGTGAGTATATGTCTTTGACATGCGTATCCCATGGTAGATGGTATATATTTCTTATGGCTCTATTTTGGATTACTTGTATTTCAGATATTTGTTTCTTAGTAATGGTGCCCCAGATACTAACCAGATAACTTAGGTGAGAGTGGATCAAAGCATAATATGTGGCACGCAGTATAGCTGTGGGGAGCACATTTTGAAGTCGATAGAGTACACCAGTTATCGGGGAAATTTTGGATTTAACATATTCAACATGGGAGTTCCACGATAGGTTAGAATCTATGAATAACCCTAAATATTTCGTTACTTGTACATTTTGGAGCTTTTCATTTCCAAGAGTAATATTCATTGTCATATAATCTTTTTTCCCGAAAGTGAGATAGTGAGTTTTTTTGACATTGAGGCTTAATTTATTTATCCGCAACCATTTAGCTAGCTTTGCGAGATCTTTATTCATTAGAGATTCAAGTTCCCTCAGATTTTTACAACGATAATAAATCACAGTATCATCAGCGTAAAGTTGAAGTTTTCCCAAGATGCCGCATTTAGTTATATCATTGATATATAGTAAGAAAAGTAGGGGTCCTAGAATCGAGCCCTGTGGCACTCCACATGTGATTTTTCCAAAGCCGCTTAGGTTCCCTTCGATGTCGACAAGACAATATCTATCAGATAGGTAACTTCGGAGGAGCTTTAAAGATTTTCCGACTATACCCGAATGTTCCATTTTTTGTAGGAGTATTTCATGATCTACTGTATCAAAGGCTTTTTTTAGATCTATAAAAATAGCTGCTACATATTCGCCCTGGTCTATGTATTGCTGAATGTTCGAGATGAAATCGAAGGTGGCACATTGGGTACTGGAGTTTTTTCGAAAGCCATATTGCTGTGGTGTTAGGATATTGTTGTTAGATATGTATTTTAGAAGTCTATCCTTGATAATAGTCTCGAACACCTTTGAAAATACTGATAAAATCGATATTGGGCGATAGTTAGAAATACATTTTTTGCAGCCTTCTTTATAAATTGGTATAATTTTTGCTAGCTTTAATTGATTTGGGAATACTCCCGAGCCTATGGAGGAATTGATAAGTTGCGCTAGGTGCTCAGCTAGTTCTTCTTTACAGGTTTTAAGGATGTACGGGGTTACTCCATCGATACCTGCCGCTGCATTCGACCTAAGTTTCGAGATGATCTTTAATACCTCAGCCTTATTTGTCCTAGCCATATATAAGGATTGACTTGCCTTTGCTTCTACATATATAGTATTACAGTCATCCGGGAATGATGGAATGGCAGCTGCCAACTTTTCTCCAACTGATAAGAAAAATTCATTAAATGCTGAAGCTATTTCACTGGGTCCCCTAAGCTCACAATTATTTACGATGAGAGATTCGATGGTGTTGGAGGGTTTATGCGCACGGTTAGATAAAATTGAGTTAATTGTTTTCCAAGTTTTTCTAGGGTTATTCAGGTTTTGTTGAAGGCTATTGGCATAATATTTGTTTTTCAAACTTCTCCTATAATTAGTTATTAAGTTTCTCAGTTTATTTTTATGGACTACAAGAGACATATTTCCTGGGTCTTGTTTCCACTGCTTGTGAAGCTGGTTTCTTTCTTTGATCAGCGAATTCAGTTTAGAATCGAACCACGGTGTATTTAAATGTTGTCGATTAGCTATTTTCACTTTAGGTGTCGTTTTACCTGCTTCTATTGCATTTTTGACATAATCGTTAAAATCTTTATAATTGTCTTCTTGTTTGGTTGAGTTGATGGTAAATTTGTTAGCTGCAAGATAAGATTTTACTGCCATATTGTTGATGATAGGTTTTGTAAGGCGTGGCTTGTTCCTATTATTAGACCATTTTTTTAGGTTATTCTTGAAATCAATAATAAGAATGTTATGGTCACTAAGTGAGTCATCTATGTTCGATATGGTAATTGGAATGTTTAGTCTATTTGATATGATGTGATCTATGAGGGTGCTGCTTGTGTTAGTGACTCTAGTGGGAAATGATTTGTTTTGTATTGAGAAATTGTATGTTTCTAAGGTGTTGAGGTAATTTAAAGAAGAGGATGTGTTTATGGTAGTGTCAATATTAAAGTCTCCGAGTATTAATGTATCTTGTCTGCTTTTGTCTAGTATTTTTTCCAAATGTGTCAGGAAATCATGTATATTAGGGTTGGGTTTCCGATAGATTGCATAAATGTTAACCGGTTTCCTATCCTTGCTACATACACTTATACCTAAAAATGAATTTTCGTTGGAAAATTTATCAATGATGGAGAACTTCATAGAATCCAGTACATATATGGCTACACCACCTCCTGCCTCCTTGGGGCGAGAAGCAAACGCACAATTGTAGCCTTTTAATCCAAAAAACTTTTCTTCTCCAACATCAAGCCATGTTTCAGTGATGACAAGGACATGAACAATATCGCGTAATCCTCTGAGTTTTTCTTCAATTTCATCAAGTTTGTTCCGGATGCTTCTCGCGTTCATGTACATTATTCGAAGACAGCTATTCACAGGAGTATACTCATCGATAGTTAAGCACTTGCGTTCGTGTCTATTACACTCCATAGTCTATTGTAGTGAGGTCTTTCTTGAGGGCAGCTATGTAGGCCGGGCAGTTGTCCCTGTCTCCAGTTGAGTGATCAGCAGGTTTTCCAAATCTGGTGCATGTTGCGCAAACTGGTTTGGTGGTGGAATTTGGGCAAGCCTCACCGGTGTGATTCTGTTGGGCACAGTGTCCACATGTTGGTTTGGTATCTCTACAATATTTGTAAGAGTGACCAATCATATGACATTTAGCACAGACAGTAAGGCCAATGAAGTCTCTGACGCGGCAAACAGTCCAGCATACAAATACCTTCTCTTGTTCGACTAGAAATTTACGCACGGTAGCGGGTACTGCATAAATTCGATGACAGGTGTTTCCTGTTCGAGCACCAGCCAAGTGACTCAATGTACAGGACGCAATGGTTCCTTCAATGTCGTCAATGTTGGGAACACCAGTTAGTGCCATTCTTAAAAATTCTTCATCAGCCAGGTCTCGGGGAACATTAAAGAAAATTATTCTCGGTAGTCGCTTAGTTGATAGTCGGGCCTTAAGTTTGCTCGATTTGTCGAAACAGGGTGCATTCAGTAATTTTTGCTGTTCGCCCGCGGTTGCCGTGTTTATTAAAATACCTTTATTTCTAATTTTTTTTATTCCCGTTACCCGAATGCCCAGTTCAGATGGACGAATTATGTCCTCAATGATTTTTTTGGTATGGTCAGAGTCCTTGGCGGCATCCGCATCCGTTGGAAAAATACAAACGGCAGGTCTTGGTTGCCCAACGCGATGTCCATGTTGCGTGATTGGTGGGGGTTGGTGAGGATCAGTAGGTTGTTTGCGGGCGATGTCAGCAAAGGAGAGGGTAGCCTCCGTTGCCACCGCCACCCTCCTCATTACAGGTCCAAGATCAGATTCCAATAGGATAATTTTTTGCTCTAGGTGGCGATTTTCCCTCTTCTCATGGCGGATTTTTATTTCTGCCATTCTTAGTTGCGCGGTCACTGTAGCTAAATCAGCACGAATGGTCTCGCGCTCCAATAACAGCTGCGATACGGATCTGAAGACTTCCGATACGTTTTTAGCGATTCTCAGCTGCTGGTCTTTTGAAACCTTAGACTGCTTCTCTGCCAACACGTTTTGTAGAGCTGTCAAATTTGCTTGAGCTTCGTTTAGCACATCTATTCCAGAAGAGCAAGGATATTCTGCTTCAGGTATAATAGGTTCCAAAGGCTCTTGCCGAGTGGAGTCCTCTTCGTCAGAGTCCGACGACATTTTTTTCCACTTAATTTACACCAAAAAGAGAAAAAGAAAAAGAAGACGACTCTTTTCTCGTCAGCTTGATGCAGAACAAAATTTAGAGTATGTTAACACTTTGAAATTTTCAAATATTCCCGCTGATTGTCTTTACAGATAGGATTGATGAAAAACCCCGCGGTGAATCGTCTTTTATTATGTTACTTGTATTTTGTAAACCTATTCTTTTCACTGTAATTAAAAAAAATGTACTGCATTCTATGTAAAAGCCCTATGGGCATTTAAATAAATAAATTTCTTCAAATTTTGCAAATTCACTTTGTGGCACCATTTTATTAATGAAATAATTAAAAACACTTCGTTTTTACCAATTGAATTGTAATGGCTGCAACCATTTTTACTTAGGTAAAACTTGCAGAAATTTTGAAACGAGGGAACATCTGAGATGTCTAAATAGCAATAATTATTCGGAATTTGCTAACCATCTGATTGAATTTAACCATTCATTTGATATAAATACTGGTTTTAAAATTTAACACACTAACGTTAGTGGTTTTCACTGATCTTTTAGAAATATTAGAAATTAGGAAAAATGTCAATAGAAATTTAAATATTATTAACAATCAAATTAATTTTGTGAATAACCCTATCTTAAACATATTTCCATTGTAATTTTTGTCTTTGTTCTTCTAAGCACCCCCCTTTCCACCTCTCCCCCCTCCCTCCCTTGTTGATCTTCTAAGCACCTCCCCTTTCCACCTCTCTCCTCCCCCACTACTTCCATTTCGACCCACGCCTGTCTTTTTATGTTCGATCATTTAGTTTTAGTACGTCCTGATGAAGAGAACGTCGTTCTTGAAACATGTTGACTTTTAAATAAAGATTATCTTGGTAAAAACAAAGTGTTTTTAATTATTTCATAAATAAATAAAAATTAATACAAAAGTACACAATACCATGACATGCTTGGTGGCACCAAACATATCAATGGAAAGTCTGTTCGGAAGATTGCTTCCGTTGAAGGAGCCCTTTGCGGGCTTGTCAAACAAAAAGCTATCATGGACTGTACTGTCATCTGCATAACAATTAATTGGTGCACATGATAGGAGGTCATTGTGCAATAAAAATAAAGTCATTGGTATGTGAAATAAAAACAAAGTCGAAGATAGAACCGATCCTTATGTGACGCCAACATTTATCAAATGCGAGGAAGTAATAAGAATCCATCAGTAACCGTCTGAATCGACCTCTCCCTCAAAAAGTCGGCAATCCACGTACACAGGGATGCGGGAAGTCCGTAAGGAGGCAGTTTGTTGAAAAGTCCTCGGTGCCAAACCTGGTCAAAGGCCTTGGAAATGTTTAGTGTTACCGTTTGGGCTACTGGCGCTGACCCCAAACATGGAAATGTTCAGTGCTGCCGTTTGAGCAACTGGCACTGACCCCAAACATGCGTAACATACGCGAGGAGATCGGCGCACTAGCGGTTCCACCAGAATCCGTATTGACGGTCGTTAATAATTTTGTTCTTCTCGAGATATGTGAGCACTTCGTCGTTGATCACACGTTCCATGACCTTGAATAGCACTGATGTGATCTCTATGGGGCGGTAGTTGGTCTGGTTGGAGCGGTCACCCTTCTTTGGAATAGGATGAATGTCCACTTTTATCCAACCAGAGGAAAAATTTTAAAAGCTTCGTCAAAATTGGAGCTGTTTCTGTTGCACACGTCTGCAGTACCAGGGCAGGTATTCCGTCAGGCCCACTAGCTTTATTAATATCACGACCTAGTAAGACTTGGAGTACGTCTCGGTGCTGGATCATCAAGCTTTTTCAAATGAAAACCGCAATGAGGAACCGACATCGGGACAGCACCTTGGTCATCGTGGGTTCAGTTTTCCTCAAACATTTTTACTAATAGGTTAGCCTTTTCGGTGGCGGTATTTGCTAGTAAGCCGTCAGGCAGTGCCGGATCTACGAAATCTGGCGCCCTGTGCAGTAGGTACCGATGGCGCCCCCTCCCCTACATTTTTATTTTGATTAAAAATTCGTTAACCCCATTTTTTAAATTTAATTATTTTTTTTTACACCAATTTATCAAATAAAATCAAGACATATAAAGGGTGTAACTTTTCCAAGTGACCTGGCGGTAGCTCTCACACTCGTGTTTTTTAAAGAGAGAATCACCAGGAGCCCTATACTCTCTGAATCTATTGGGTAAACATAAAATTATGGTGCGATTTTAATTATTTTAGGAAAAACTCTTTTTGCAAGTTTTGCTTTAAAATAATACAACGAATTGTTTGTTTGTGCCCGTACCATGATTTAAAATATAGGTTACGAGACAATGCGGGTGGTTTCGCTGAACTAGGTTCATTAGAAGAGTTTTTTTTAAAATTATTATTCTATTCATGGTAATCCATAGTACTTTTATAACCTCTAACAACCAATAGAAATTTTAAAATCTAATAAGAATATTACCTCAAATTTGTATCTTGCATTTCCCCTGTGTTGAGCGAACAAACACCAAATTGAGCGAACAAACACCATACAAACACTAAACACTGACGTATGGTATCAACGGCTTACGAAAGACGCTTACACTGACACCGTAAAATAACAAATATAATAGATATTATTTATACATTTAACGAACTTCAAATAACATGTCAAATCAATGATGAAACTGTCAACACGTTGCAACCTGCAAATCCTGAAAACCGTGCGATGCTTTTGTTAATGGAATTTTCTGAAGATTTCATAAGAAAATCGTCTTTAACTACCTTCTCCTAGAGACTTAAATCGTACAAAATAAAACAATAGCGAGCGTACGGACGACACACTAACTAAAATTGTCAGCATTTTGAAAGGCGCAAGTTGGTTTGTTTGATTCTCTGGAACAAAAATACCACGCTGTGATTGGTTATTAAATTTGGATCGCACCCATTCGTCGTAAAAGACGGTAAAAGTTATATGGAAAAATAGATCTTACGTTTAAACTAAATATATGGAATTTGTAAAAAAATTCTGTAACTGACTATAAATTCGTAAGCCGTTGATACCAACCTTATGCGTGCGCATTCTGTTTCTTTAGAAAGTGTTGCTAGAGCGTAATAATTATTTCTTACTATGGGTAATTTTTAAACGATTCAGGGAATATTATAACTAAATTTTAACACAATATTTATTTTCTCACGGCGCCCCTTCGGAGTTGGCGCCAGGTTTTTTGCGCATTTTTGAACGCATGGCAGATCCGGCGCTGCCGTCAGGTCTGGTAAGAGGTGGCAAACTGGATTTACAGAAATTGCGACCTGTTGAGCCTGCAGGCGACCAGACTACTCTGCTGCCATGCGGGCATGTAGCCAGCTTTTTGCCGATCTGCAGATCGTGCCCAAATTTTGACCTGTACGTTTCTCTTGATTTCCTTTGCCATTTTTTTTTCTGTTTTCGGATATTCTAGATGTGTTGAAGGTTGTAGGCTCGGTAAGCCGCGTTTTTCAGTGGAACTGCTTCGGAACATCGTCGACTGAATCACGGTTTTGAGCCTACAACAGTTTCCTGAATAGTGGATTGAATGAAGCCTTCCATCGAAGATGTTTTTATTTTGTTTTATTTTTAGATGTGATGACTACGTCAATTTCGCGGGCACATCTTGAATGATCCGAAATCTTGAAGGTCTTGAGGGTCTGAAAACAGACAGCTGACCATGGGAAAGCATTGAAATGCGCCCGCAGACCGAACCAATCTGCTGACTTATGGTACCACACTTTTCTCTTCAATTTCTCGTTCGAGATTCAAGATTGACGGAGATTGAGGTCGTCACCATGCAGTGGTCGGACGATCCTAAAGGCGCTGTGACCTCAATTAGTAACTGTGTGGTTGTAACCGACGTGTTACGTACCCTCGTTTGTTTTTTCAGCAAAGTCAACGCTGACGGCATCCTCTACATTTAGTGGTCATTTCTTTGAAATTTCTTCCGAAATTTCTGGCCACTAAGCTCGTTAGTACCGTGCCGCCAGCGACGATTTTTCGCCGAAATATTTTATGTAAAAATTTATCATTTCTACTACCCCTTTATTATGTACAATGCCCCGGTGCAACAAATAAATGCTTGCGTGCTCAGGTTGCCACCGGGAGACATTTTAAATTCTTATTATTTGTATACTTGTTATTCTATTGTTTTAAATCCTTCGCCCCCAGGGGCAAGGCGAGTCCTTCAGCTCCAGGGGCAAGGCAAGTCCTCCGGCCCCAGGAGGCAGGGCCTTTCCCACTGGGCAAGGCGAGTCCGCCACCAGGAGTGCAACCTTAAATGTACATTTTTTCGATTAATTTAACTTACACACCTGCAGGACAATGAAACAAACGTATTTCATTCCAGAGTCCTGCAGGGCATCCAGGGAAAGAGAGTTTGAGTCTCTGAACCTTAAACTCACAATGCTAGGGCGTTTTTTGCCCAGTAAAAACACTTAGAAAAATTCCTTGCAAGAATCCGTTTTTTCCCATTTTAAAAATCCAGGGACCTCGTAAGACGATGAAACAAACAGGTTTCAGTAGCTAGTCTTGCGGGGAACCTGGGATTACTAGATTCTCATTTTAACTTTACACAACTAGCCAAACGGCAAATACCTATCACAAAATTATAAACTTACATTAAAATCAATGCAAATTCGTCAAAATAAAAATCTGCGGATAAAACATGTTAGACTTAAGACATTTACCTGTATATACCAAATGTAATCTGTAGAATTATTTTTAATTTCTAATTTTAAGCGACCAGTTGTAAGAAAACGGTCGGCAAAACAGGTGGCCCACGGGCAACCAGCCCTTATATACTTGCAGGCGAGGACAAACCTCCCACCCCAAATTTGTACCACGTGACCAAATTTTGTACCAAATTTGGGTATATAAGGAGCGAAATTTCCAAAATAAATCAGTTCATCTCTACTCAACAAACTCGTCTTATTTATTTCTTCAAAGTTTTTTCATCGACCATCTGCCTCCCGCCGACTTCTGCCTGTCTTCAGTCCTGGTGCCTACCTCTTCCAGACAAGCCGGCCCTACTCTAGGCAAACCGCCAGGCGCCAGGATCAGGCAGAAGAAAAGGCACACCCAGTGTCCTTCACGCATCAGGCACTGGGTGCTGGGAGGTCAGTTTTTATTATTTACTCCATTTTATCATCTTGAGCGTGCACTAAAAACCCGGTACTTTTTTACAGTCTCGTGAAGACGCTGATACGTCTGTTACAGTGGCATAGTGGTTAAAATAGGTTTAACAGATTGGAGCGGTGAGTATGGACATCAGGAACCCTTATAGGCTCCTGAACCTTTTGCTTCAATCCGTGGCAAAGGGCAAAGGATTCCGCCTATCGGCCAGCCGAGTCTGTTGATCCTGAGAACTTCAACCCATTTCGTTATGAACATTGAAGTCCCCCAGAACTATAAACATGGCCGAAGGGTGGCGGGGCAAGAGGTCATCATGTTCGAATAGCTCGAATGCCTGTCGAAATGTCTTGGTACAGCCACACTGCGGTCAACTTCCAACTTGTGTGGAGGGGTAGTTCGTGCGTTGGAAGTTCGAGTTGGATGGTTGGAGCTCGAGTTGGCCCGGGATCGTCTCCAAGGCGATCGGCGATGGCTGAGGCCGAGACCTGATGACCGAGTTGACTCTACACATCAGTCTGCGCAATATTATTACGGCAGAGAGGTAAGAAAATAGTTTGAATTTTTTATTTTTTAGCTTTACGAATCGAAATCAATATTATGTAAACCGAACCATCGCCTATGCATCGCCTGTACAATTGTGACGTCTGCCATGTTGGAGTTTGGAGTTCGGAGTTGGAGGGTTCACCACACGATCGACAAATTTTGGTGTGGAAGTAGCATCTGATTCGCTAAGGTAAGCGGTATAGACATGCGTAAAATCTTGCCGTACGGCAAGACGACTGACACATTACGTCGAATCTGGAGTTTTCCAGATTCAACAGTCGCACAGAGTTGACGTCAGATCGGCTGTAGAGACAGACACATCTTTCGGGTCAGAACTTGCCAACGAGGGCGAAGCTCGGGCAGTCCAAATAGGAGACGTCTAGGGGCTCGGCTATCTGGGTTTCATAGAGAAAGAGAAGGTTGGGACATTGTGAGAGAAGGTGGTGATGATCGGAATTTAATTATTTAATAAATTAAGATTGGCGAAATTCACAAATGACGCCTTCTACTCACCACTGTTGATATGTTATAGATGTTATACGCTGGAAGTACGGGAAAACGGGAAATTTTAGCTTGTCTACATAAGGGCATAAACGACTTGGTTGTGACAACGTGACTTCGAAGTAATGGATGAAGAGGAACGAACTTTCCATAGTCGGTGGTTGTGTATTATGGCAGCGAAGAATTGTTATTCCGAGTTTTTTGAAAGAACAAGTAAGTATTAGGGTTGTTACACAGATTCCATCCAGGCATAGTGAAAAGTCTAGCTAAATTATATTTTGGTGGCCCTCGCTGAACAATGACAGAGAAAATTGTTCAAGGTTGTGCAGATTGCGCGTCAATTAATTGAGATTTTTTGAGATTTTTTTTTTCAAATTTTGGCAATCTTGATTATGTAGTTATGATTGTCGTAACACTCCATATTGGACCACAGCAGCAGTCGGCAACACGCGGCCCGCGGATGTCCTACTTGCGGCCCGTGAATGTTTTGCAAAAAAGTTATAAATATCAAAACAAATGCCTTTTTTCTCTATTTATTAAGCCACACACCATAATGGTTAAGCCGGCTAAAAATAAATGCATTAATTAATGAGTAAGCGCGCCTCTTATACACTCTCGTGCGAGTAGGGTTGCCGTACGTCCCGAATTTTCCGGACAAGTCCGGAAATATAGGTCTTTGTCCGGAATGCGGGGGGGATTCTAAACAGTCCGGAATTTCTACAATTAAGTGGAGATTGATATAAAAAAATGAAATAAACCAAATTATTTTTATTACAAATCAAAGTAAAAACATCACCTCTGATATTTAATTAATTTTAAACAAAATGTCTAGAAATTTTTACACTTAATGCCAAAAAAATACAAAAAAAGTTTATTATGTATAAAAGGAATACCTACCACTTTCCAAATCTTTATTTCAAAGCCCCCCCCCCCCCCCCCTGACGCGGGTTTTGACATGCAACGATGCATAACGACATTCAGGTTATATTTACAAGAAAGTCCGGAATTTTTATCAAATGTCAGGAATTTTCTCCGGAATTTTGATTTTTTTGATCTGGGGACCCTACGTGCGAGTGGCGAGACTAGACATGAGGCGAGGCTCGAAGCGAGAGTGGAATGAGTAGCGGCTAGGGATGGACAATATACATCGATGTATTGTAAACACTCGATGTATAGTACCGATGCATCGTATTGAACCGATGTATTGTTAATACTTCAACATCGAATTTATTTCGATGTTTTTTATTCGATGCATCGAATACGCAAACTATGAGATGAGTGTCTATGAGTATGACCAACAGTGACTTATGGCGATATTATACACTTCAACCACATTCATGCGATTTGGTTGAACGGCGTATAATTGAAAGAATGGACATCAGAACCAATCGCATTGAAAATATTAAACAAGTTGAATATTTTCAATACGGTTGAAAGATGACGCGCAATGACATTGAAGCATTCAATGTCTTGTTTACACGGTCCAATTTGGTAGCTTCAACCAAATTGCGAGGCAGAATTGAACCGTATAATATGCCCATTACGACTGCAGTTAATTTCACGACGTTTCGCGAATCGTAACGTAATAATCAGTTCAGTCAATATAAAACGCCTACCATTTATAGGTTTGGCTGAATGGGTTATGTTCCCTTTGCTGCGAAGCCGGTAAAGTCAAACTTAAAAAATCAAACCCTAAATATAAAATAAAATTAATGGAGGGATTATAAATTACACTTCCCAAAGCTGTACAAAATAGCTTTTAAGTATTTAACAATTGTTGGCACATCTGTCCCATCAGAAAGACTATTTTCACAGGCAGGGCTAGTTTTTGACTGAGCAAAGAAACGGATTGAGTGGAAAATGATTAAGTAAACTTTTGTTTTTACATAGCATTGAAAAAATATATTGGAATTTGTAAACAAAATAAAGCTGTGTTAAATGTGTGATTGTGAATTTTAATAAATATTTTTCCTTGTACTTAACTTACCTAGTATTCTTTAAGGCCTAAACATGTCTATTGCGAAAAACAATCGATGTTTTGGAAACATCGATGTATTTCTCAATACTTCGTTTCAACATCGATGTAACCGATCGATGCATTACATCGGAAAAAATATCGATGTATATTTTAAATGTCCATCCCTAGTAGCGGCCTACACACGACAACACGACACTGCATGCCGCTGCATGCAGTGACTGCAGAGAGGGTGGAGTTGAGCGAACTAGCGCTGTCTCGTTTGGGCCGCTAGAACGAGACAGCGCTAGTTCGCTCAAACCCACGCTCTCTGCAGTCACTGCCGCAGTCACTAAATGCAGTGTCGCATAGTGTCGTGAGGAGAGCCCATGAGAATGCGCTTCGCTCTGCCCTAGGGATGGACGATATACATCGATGTATTGTAAACACTCGATGTATAGTACCGATGCATCACATTGAACCGATGTATTGTTAATACTTCAAAATCGAATATATATCGATGTTTTTTATTCGATGCATCGAATACACAAACTATGAGATGAGTGTCGAGTACGACCAGACCAACAGTGACTCGCGACTGCAGTGACTTTCACGACGTTTTGTGGATCGGAACGTAATAATCAGTTCAGTCAATATAAAACGCCTACCATTTATCTGTTTGGCGGAATGGGTTATGTTCCCTTTGCTGCGAAGCCGGTAAAGTCAAACTTAAAAAATAAAACTTTAAATATAAAATAAAATTAATGGAGGGATTATAAATTACAATTCCCAAAGCTGACAAAATAGCTTTTAAGTATTTAACCCCCCCCCCCCCTAAACGTGTCACGTAGTATGGGTACGTTACCTAAGGGATTCGCAGTAAACCCGTTATATAACTTATTGATGAAAAAAAGTTAGACTTTCCGAATTGTAAAAAGGCTGTCGAGGAAGCTGGAATTAATTTTCATTGGAAAAGAAGGATATTTAAATACAAATGCAAACTCAATTCATCGACAGATTTGGTGATTTTGAGAAAGTTTCAAGCAAACTGAAATTTTACAAACATTTACAAATGAACGTTATTGATCTCCAATCTAATGATGTTCTCAAAAGCTCTTTCTATGAAATCAAAGATCTTGTTAAATTTTATGGCAGCTTGCCATCTGATTTTGGGGAATTGAAAAGGATTGCTCAGCAGTTCATTACAATTTTTTTTCAACAAACGTTTTCAATTGTCAATTATAGAAAAAATAAATATGCTTCTCGTCTCACTGATGAGCATTTGAGAGCCATTCTACCTACAAATATGACAGCGAACATACAAGAAATAGCCTCCCAAATGCAACCTCAGACATCGTCAGCTGCTCTTGACCACTGAGCTATGGGGGCTTATCAAATACCCGCCAAATAATTCAATATTTACTAGTGTTTCATTCAACAATTACTGCTTATTATATTTTTTCCACCTGAAAACAACCAAATTTATTTTTGCGAGAGAGACATTGTAAGTGTTAAATCCCTCGCTAGGTGGCGTCGAGACAAATTATGACTACATTTATTGGGGAAATACTTAAACTTGTCAAATATTAATTATTATTTTTAATTTATAAACTGACGTTTAGACAAGATTTTTATCCATAGCACAAAGGGTTACAATTATTATAAGCAATAATTATCAGCCTGAAACACTCATCAACATTGAAAAATCTTCCGAGAAAAGATACTTGCCGCCAACGGGACTTGTCTAGACGGGTGCTATGCATAAAAATCTTGTCTAAACGTTAGTTTATAAATTAAAAATAATAATTAATATTTGACAAGTTTAAGTATTTCCCCAATAAATGTAGTCATAATTTGTCTCGACGCCACCTAGCGAGGGATTTAACACTTACAATGTAGGTGTAAATATCAACTTTTTTTGCGATCATTATAAAATAAACTGAATTTGCCAGATTATACAATAAAACCATAACCGAAAAGGGGTTTATAAATAGGAGAGTTTGGACTTGAAAGTGTGTTTTTTAGACCTTATACTTTATTTTTTTATAGGCTTATTAAAAGACTTATATAAAAATGACCGATATTTTTAAGGCCCAAGGTATGTTCTACACGCAGTATTTAATTGAAGCATCTACAATACTTCTAAGCGATCAAATTTTCAAAACAAAAACATATGATTTTGCATTTACTATGGCTTCATCAAGTATATTCTGGGAAAACAATTTTTTCTTGTAAGAACGAAAAAGTTGTGACAGCACTCACCACAGATTAAATCGAATTCGATACGGAGTCAAAACATCACACATAGCACCGTGTGCTTTACATTTCCTCCTTGAGAAGTTCTTACCGAGCAATAGAACTGGCCAGTAACTTCATAGTGGTTATAGCCTTTAATGAGAGGAATACGATATCTATCTATTTTTTATTTGTTGCTGATTGTTGTCAAATTGTTCTGTCAAAAGATCAAAATAGGGCACAAATTTACCAGTTTTTGTCGTCGACCTCTCGGCGCACCAGGCATAAACATGGAAGATGAGATACAAGATGACATGGACCTTCTAGAGTCGGGTATGATATACAATATTTACAAATTGTTTTACGAAGTGCGTAGTTTTATTTAATTTTCTTTGCATACTTCGTGGGGGTTTCGCGTTCAAATGAATTGTATTAATTGATTTGTGTTTGAAAGTGGGAAAACTTTCCACTCTGATTGGAATGTTATAATTGACGGTTATTTATTTAGCTTTGTTGACACAACATCGCAAAAGGTAGATAAGTAACCGTATTGATTATACTATCATAATATTTTCGTTATAGTTTTTACTCCATCTAAATTTACAGAGATATGCCGCGTTCTGACGTTTCAGTTTAAGTTGATAAACTTTAAATGAAGGACAAAAATTGTTTGGAAAAACTTGACCAACTTTGTTGAAAGAGGTTTCATAGATACTTGTCAATACACGCTCAAGTAGAAAGTTGATCAACTAAAGCTGAAATGTCTGAAGGAGGCGTTAGCTACAATGGCGGTTCTTCATCAGGGAATAATGGGGACTTTATATAAATATATGTTGCGTGGTTGCATCAACCGGAAAGTTTCCGCATAAAATTCATAGTAAACAAAGAAAAACAGATGATTAAAGTGAACATAAAGTAATAGAAAAAAAAAAAGAAATAAACACAAGTTAAAGTAGGAATACAAGATACACAATGTGGAATGAAACCACAAACCTGTATAAAAATAATACATTTAACAAAATAATAAAAAAAGAAAAACAACGTAATGAGAATGAGAAAATAACACAGAAAATAGCAGGGGTAGAGAACTAACTAACTAACCATCACTCCGTTTCTCCGCAGGGGTAGGCAGAGAGGACGGACCGCCAAACAACTCGGTCTTGGCACACACTCTTTGCCTCACTCACATTCATACATCGTCTCATACATTTTCTTCTATTATTCTGACTTTTGACACGGCCCGATTCAAGTATCTGATTCACTTGATCGTGCCGTGTCTTCCTCGGGCGTCCCTGACTTCTTCTACCATTCACATTTGCGTCATATTCTTACATTACTTTCTTCGTTCATTCGCTCTACATGCCCAAACCATCTGAGGGTCCCTTTCTTAATCTTACTCATTATGCTTACAGCAGCCATCATTCTTTGCGGAGCTTCACATTTTTACAAGATCATACATGGTTGTACACCACAGATACGCCTCAGGGATCTCATTTCAATAGCATTCAGTTTACTTTAATCCTTCCTCTGCCAGGGTCAGGGTAGGTACCAGCCGAGCAATTCCGTATTTTTTGTTGGATCGTTATTGGATAGTGGACTTTATCTCCTGTCAGATTTGTGTGATTTTTTCATATTTAATGTCACAAATTTTAGTTTAGATCGATTTAAACACGAATTCCTGCAAGTATGCATGATGATTTATTCATTTAATGTACGTAAAATAACAGCCATAAAAATCACACAAATCTGTCTAGAGGCTTTTTAAAATTAAATGCATTTTGAAGCTTTTATAAATATTGTTTTATACAGTCAATAAGGGAAGCTGCTGTTTTTTTTTTGCCAAAAAATGCAAAAGTTACAGTAATCTTGTAAAAATGCATGTTTTACGAATAATGGTGAAAAAAAGCAAAAAATTCAAATTGGGGTCTCTACTTATTACTATTACGTACTAGCTGGTCGCGGCATGCATTCTTGCCACTTTAAAGAAATTGTTTCTCCCTGCGTGTCCTTTCCCACTCCGTCACCTCCACCTTCCCTCTCCCCACTCCACCCCCCCCCCTCCCAGGTCCCCCTCCCAGGTTCCCCTCCCTCTCCCTGATTCCCCTCCCCCATCTCTCCCTCCCTCCAGCTTTCCATAGCAATAGCCACTTCCTCGCGTGCCACCAACAGCAATTTTTTTTATACAAATTTCATAATGCCAGAGCTCACCGGAAGTTTTATAAAAACCTTGTCCTGACAATAACGAACACACAAAAATAAGAATTATTCAATTTGGTACACATGCAGTCGTTCGAAAGTTATGCGCTTAGCGACACATTCAGCGATTCATTTTTATATTATATTTATTTATTTATTATTAGTTTCAATAGCAAGGTTTGTACATGTATGTATAATGTATAGTATAAGTATAGATTCTTTTTTTTTCACAGACCTCCTCACTAGGATTTCCTGTTCTGAGGTGGCCTGTAGTTTTTTTTAAATATTTGTATTTGGTTATGGATTGTCTTTATATCGTCTTCATGATGTTTGTAATTTTATTATCACTTTGATCTCTCAGCCATGTTTTTACTTTTGTTTTAAATATATTCATTTCCTTTATAGATTACATAGATTGTCTTATTACATACTGTCTTACAGGTTCCAGTGACTCTGATGATGACTATGGGCCGATGGTGCGGACTGAGGGAATGGAGTTAGAGGAATTTGACAGAAATCTCCCTGCCGCACATTCGGTGAGTTTTGATGTAAAATTTTTAACAAAATATTTCTTGAATGTGTCTTTTTATGAACATGTTGTCTTATACTAATTTTATTGAACTTGCCATCTTGAACATGTTGTCTTCATCTGAACTTGTTGTCTTATACTAGTTTTATTGAACTTGCCATCTTTAACACATCTTTTTTTTTTGAGAATTTTTTTCTTAAACTTGTTGTGGACAGTGCCATTTTATTTATTTAACAAATGAAAGATTCCCGTTGAATGCCAATTTTTGGTCCGTTTCAGCTCTCTATCTAATTGTGATCAGCTGACAAGCATGAAAATATGGCAGTTGTGTTTTTAAGCTGATCACAATTTCTTCAAAAGGTGAAAGGAGCCTAGAATGTGCTTTTAACGTGGTTAATTTTAAGGAGAAAAAAAGAATTGTACTGATTTGCATTTTGATGACTGTGTTATAATTTGTGTGAAATATCTCAACCTGCTGTGTTGCTGCTTTGGACTTGTCTAGAAGCCAGTGTCTTGTATCTGTTTTCTTGAATTTACACACTGACCCTGACACCGTTTCCAGTACCTGCCCAACAACCTGCAGCCCATCCCGGGACGCTCGGTGCTGGAGCCCGGATGGACGGGGCGCGTCCTGTGCTGGCGCCACAAGAGCGTGGTGTTCCCGGGGGAGACCATTCCCATGGTGTTCGTCAATACTCTGGACATGGACATCATGCAGCACATGATTCAGGGCAACCGCCTCTTTGGACTTGTGTTTAAGGAGTGCGTAATCTCTGAATAAACTGTGAATTTCTTTAAAAACAAACCCACACATTTTTCACAACCATTTGTAAATATGGTCTTATTTTAGTTTTATAAATGAGATATTTGCTTCTTTTACTCCAATATGACCTTATGCTGCATATATATGAACGTTAATTATGGGAAAGGAATTCGCGACTCAGTTCGCAGTAACATCTACCCATTTATATGCGCCATTTGATCGACCAATCATCTGCTTCCAGCAAGTAAAATGAATTTTAGATATTTCGTGTATGTGATTTCTGGTAACCGGATAAAATAGAACAGTGACCAAAAGTAAAATGGTAAAAGAATAGGTTAGTTTAGTTTGTTGTGTCTGGGTTAATATCCACATAATTGTGGTGTTGCGCTTTCTCAAGGCCTTCTGAAATATTGGCAAAGGAGGAGGAAATTCAGCACGGTGTGTACTCCAAAAACCAATCACTTAATATCTAAATAAATAACGCCCACCCCCCATTCACAAATGCTTACTTTTTTATAAGAGTACATCTTTAAATCAAAATATATATACATATGCAATTATAAAAATAAGATATTACTACATGTATATTAGGCGCATGAATTATTGCTATATTGTCATTAAATTGTCTTTACATTTTTGATTAAAAAAATTTCTTGAAAAAAAAAACTTTTATACTCTTAAAGTAATGTCCTGTTTAGGTTAGGTTTCTTTTGTTTTGTTGTTTTTTTTATTATCTTTCTTCTAGTTTTGTCACGGAAATGAAGCATTTAACAACAAGATGTTTTCTTCCAGAATCCAAGGGCTGGAGGGCACCCACACGTACGGGGTTCTGTGCGAGGTGGTGGAGGCCACCCCGCCCGTCAACACGGCTGGTCACCACCTCTTCAGGGAGCCCTTCTCCTTCAAGGCCAAGGCCCGCCAGAGGTTCATCTTGAAGGCCAAGGGGGATGTGCTGATACGGAGGTCAGAATGCTTTAATATTTACTTTTACTTAAATATTTACTTAGTAAAATGGATCAAATCTGAAAAAGTAGGCTTTCCACCATAGATAACAGAAGCAGGGAAGATGGATGATGAATCGTTTTTTACTAAAAATTATTAGGTTGAATATATACACGGATATGGTGTCTAAACCCCTCAGGACTCAGGCGTATTCTGTCAGAAGGTCAGAAAATTTCTGCTTTGCAATAAAATCCAAATAAATGGAATATTTCCGAGGAAGACATGGCACGATCAAGTGAATCAGCCATGTCAAAAGTCAGAATAATAGAAGATTATGTATGAGACGATGTATGAATGTGAGTGAGGCAAAGAGTGTGTGCCAAGACTGAGTTGTTTTGCGGTCGGTCCTCTCTGCCTACCCCTGCGGAGAAACGGCGTGATGGTTAGTTGGTTAGTTAGTTAGTTGGAATATTTCTGAATGAAACTGAAAACGAAAAACTGTTTTTGAAAGGTAATGAAATAAGCTTTCAAGTGTTATTATTACACATACCTAAACATGTCTTTTTTGAAATATTAATATTTTTAAAGCAAACATGAAAAAATTTAAAAAAAGGCAGTAATTTTTTGGGATTAGTGTCCATGGCTATTACGAATAATTTTTAGAAAAAAACTTTAGATTCGCCTTAATTACTATAAAAGGAAACTTTTTGCATCACGGCTGGCGGAAAATAATGCATTTTAATTTTCAATTTCGTTAAATAAAATTTCACTTCGCGAACCGATACTACGACAGCCCGCCCGCCATTTTGTCACTGTAAACCATTCAAATCCTGGGATGTTTTTTAAAATAAAGATAATATACACAAGCCCGCTACACAAACCCTGCTTTGCCAGACAAACCATTCAAAAACGTAGGCGGTTTTTTAAAGTAAAGATAACATACACAAGCCCGCTAGACAAATTTCATAATTACGCGCCTTATCATATATCCCACAAAGTCGGCTACAATCGTATCTGCTCTTGTTTGTATCAGGTTGGGATACCGACATAACAGTGACAAAATGGCGGGCGGGCTGTCGTAGTATCGGTTTGCGAAGTGAAATTTTATTTAACGACATTGAAAATTAAAATGCATTATTTTCCACCGGCCGTGATGCACAAAGTTTCCTTTTATAGTGATTAAGTCGAATCTAAAGTTTTTTCTAAAAATTATTCGTAATAGCCATGGACACTAATCCCAAAAATTTACCAAAATGGCTCACCTTACTTTTTTTCTAACTAAAATTACTGATAACGAAAAAAAGAAAAACACACGTACATTTTATTGGACAACTGTATTTTAACGTAATGAGTAAGATCAAGAAAGGAACGCTCCGATGGTTTGGGCATGTGGAGCGAATGAAAGAGGAAAGGAGTGTAAGGAGAATATATGACGCAAATGTGAATGGTAGAAGAAGTCGAGGATGCCCAAGAAAGACATGGCACGACCAAGTGAATCAGATACTTGAGTCGGGCCATGTCAAGAGTCAGAATAATAGAAGAGCATGTATGAGACGTTGTATGAATGTTAACGAGGCAAGGAATGTGTGCCAAGATCGAGTTGTTTGGCGGTCCGTCCTCTCTGCCTACCCTGCGGAGAAACGGCGTGATGGTTAGTTAGTTAGTTTTAATCACCTCACTATTTTGTCATTTGATAAAAAAGTTTCATTTTTTTTTCTCAAATTGCGGTCGGAAACTTTGGTTTCGTAGAGGTGCACTTTTTAATTTTTCTGTAGTTATCTTCTAGATTCTAATGTAAAGAGTGGCGTTATCTCTTTCTAGCATTGTTTAGATCTTATTGATATTGCAATACATTTTATATTTTGGGAGGGGGATGTGGGTACCGCTGCCCCGTGAACCATTTATTGGATAACTAACACCTCTGCCATAGGTCACCCCAAGTTTGGTGACTTAACAGGGGTGCCCAGGTTCATGGGGTGAGGTTTGTCCAGGTCTTGGCAGTCGATGCGTCAGCCCACCTGCTGCATTGCGGGCCGGATCGAGAGAGACTGGTTGACTGGTCTTTTGACCTCTCCAGCCAGAATCCCTCGACCCGTCACCTTGCACCGCAGTTGAGAGGGATGGATTCATATTTTCGTCACTCCTGGACACACTGACCTCCAGATTACTACCCACTGCTCATATATAAAACCCTCCACACAGCATCCCCTAAGATGAAATAGGCCCTAAAAGAAATGATTATCCTCAAGACCTCCTTTGTGGAGCTAATGTAAAAAAAATTAAAAGAAGAGAAGATGTGATATGACACGATGTCTATTGATATCGCATTAGAGAAGATGTGATATTGACATAATTTGTCAAATATTTGATATTCTGTCTATTGACATTATTTATTATTTAATTTTTGATATTCCGTCTATTGATGTCATTTTAGAGGAGAAGTGATATGACATAATTTCTCTTTTAGAAGAGATATGATATGACACAATGCCCTTATATGTCTTTTAGTTAGGGTCGAGATATAATACACAGGAAAGGGAAGTCAAGTTTTTTATAGTGGTATGTAACTCGTCTATTTTTGTCTACTTTTTTACTTGATAGTGTCAAGGCAGATTTTCATCGACTTCACTAAACACATGTGACAGCATTTGTCATACCACGAATCTCTGTTTTCCGGCAAGTGTTCGTCGATGTGTTTTTTATTTAATTTTTTTTTTTTTACATTAACCCCCCTCAGGGCCTATGTCGTTTTTGGGCATTCTGTGTGTAGGGTATTTTTAAGTAAAGGTATTAGGGGTCAGCATGTCATGAGTGACGGACGTATGAATCCATCCCTCCCGCTGCGGTGCAAGACGTTGGGTCGAGAGAAACCAACTGTGTTAACCCTTAACACCACCTGCGGGGGAGTAGAGTCCCCCATCACGCAGGTTATCGCAAATATTTCTTTTACTTTATGCGGCTCCGTGTATTCTTAGTATCGCATTATACACGGATTAATACACGGTTAGCATTGATGAGGTACGAAGTACAGAGACCTAGGCCCTCCACGAGTGTAGTTACTTAAGTAAAATTTCTTGATTGCATTTTTATGCATAGCCTGGATAATGCAAATCTGAGTGACATTATTGTGCATTTGCCTGGCCTAAGGTTCCTGCTCGATCGAAAAATGAGATGACTCCGCTTGAAATTCCTATAAATGTCATATGTTTGTTTAAAAAAAATGTAATGAACTAGTTTTCTTGGATTTATTGTCTTTCTTATGTGTCTTTCTTTAATTTTAAATAAATTAATCCCGAAAAAGTGCTTATTTATATTTTTATGAAGCATAAAATCATGGGGGACCTAGGTCCCCCACAAGTGAATTTGTGTAGGCTGAAAATAGCGAGTGTTGCTAAGGGTTAAGCTATAAATTGCCAAAACATCTGAAATGCATCTCTGTCACTCCAACATAGACACTTTGTAATTTATATTTAAATGTGTGTAATTATTTAACTTTCAGAATTGACAGTGTGGAAATTAAAATTCTACCGGACGTCAGCTTGAACGACCCCCTGGAGAATGTGAGGTTTTCCAGTCTCGGCCGCCATAAGAATGTCCCCAAAACAAGGTTTTAAATAATTACATGTACATGGTGTCCGGAAACTAGTAATACAAGCGAGAAATTGGTAAATCTACATCAAATTTGGAGTTGATTTTGTAGTATAACTTTTTATATTTTGAGCTTTAGTTTTCGAGTAATTCGAGTTCAAAGTTGGTATTTGTTTTGGTCGTGTTCGAAATATCAGCTGTTTATTATCTTTTTGAAAAAAATTATTTTTTTGCATCCTCTGTGTAATAAAAAGAGTGTGATAAGATGATTTTTCATCAACATTTATTGCTAATGGCCGATCTATAACAACTGCAATTGGAAATTACTCAGTTTTGGGTGAAACATCAAATGCTGCCGTACGTGAATTGTATGGATTACTTGCTGGTCCTTCCAGCTGTATGGTGACCTTGAGTGTGCCCTCCGTGTCGAAACGTGTTGCGGAGGTGTGAACTTGCTGTCCTATCTATACTTGCTGTATACTCGAGCTATAATCCGAGCGGATAATCTATCATAAAGTCATACAGAATACACATAATATGAGAAAGTACCATTTGCAGTTTAAAAAATGCATGAGTTTTATGCACCTCTGATGAAGGTTCAGATTGAACCGAAACCGGTTGGTTAAAGGTATATAATAAAGTGGTATTCAAACAAGGTTATTTTATTTTAATTATTAAAAAATTGAGATTACTGACTTTGCAATTACTTCTTTCAATTGTTTTAATTTATTTATTTATGCCCTTTTGGGTTTTTACAAGAAATAAATATAAGTAATAATACAGTTGTTTCAACAACATATTTGTTGTACGTTGTAACATTGGCAGAGCAAGATTAAAACAAATTATTAAATGCGGAACCGGTGTAAAATGCTAAATAAATTAAAAAACTAAATATATAAGTAAAATGTACACGTATAATAAATAATCAATGTTTCTTATTTGATTTTTTTAGGATGAATGAATTAGTACGTAAGGCAGACTCAATGACAACTCCGTGGCCACAATTTGTCTACGATGTGTTTGATGTAGATAGAGTTGTAGAAAAAATAAGAGAATACTTTAGCAAAATGGCCTTTGGTAAGTACACAATATTATATTCTGTTAGCAGTATTATATTTTAAAAAGTAAACATTTTTTGCTTCTTCAAGCGGGGTCTCCTGCGACTGTCTTCACAAATAGTACATCAAACATTATTTATTTTCATCCACATTTCGTCGTTTGTTGAAACATTGAGGGACAGTAGGCGTGGCCACACACATTTTATTTAGTGGTCTGTGGTGAAGACTTGTCTACGCACTGCACATTTGACATCTACGTAAATAATTAAGTACACATCAAAAATCCATTAGGGGCCACCCATAAATTATGTCACAACTTAAGGGGGGGATCATCAGCTTTGTGGCGTCACGTGCACAAAACGACTGCGACACATGCGACTGCCACAAAAATATTTTCCCTATCTCATTACTCCCCTCTCTGTTGTGCATTGTGGTATTCCATTACACCCCCTCTGTCGTGGTATCTCATTACGCGCCCTCCGTTGTGGCAAAAAATGTAACCGTGATATTAAATGTTGTCGAAAAACCTTTCAAATATTACCAATCAGTTAAACAAATTTTTACTGGAATCGAATCTTTGAGAGACAGCTGCATTTTCGGAATACTTGATGGTGACATTTTCGGGGGCCTTTTAACGCATGCTTCTTCATTGAAAAATACTTTTACCTTTCAAAACAGATATAGTGACTAATTTTATAATCCCCCTCTAAGTACGTACAATAAGAAACTCCAGTGAAAAATATTATGGCTTTAAAAAAATATGTTCATATAGACCAATAAACGCTGAATCTGAATATATAAATTTTATTTAATAATATTAAACGCAGAGTTTTTAAAAAATGATTAAATAGTCCATTTTTAATCGGATCGTAAAAACACGCCGTCAAGTTGGCATTATTGAAATTTTGTGTTTATGTATATATATGTTGTGTTTATTGAAACATTATTTAGGCCTAAATAATGTTTCAAAAATAAATGTATGTCTTATTAGTTTATCTCTATTATTGAAAATATTCAAAAACTACTGCACAAAAAAATAGTAATACTACTTCTAGGGAGAATACTTCTAACGACGGAATTCAAAATGGTGGCAGTTGATCAGCTGACTGCCCGATCCTATAGTAATTTTTACGGTGATTCACATACGGTGATTTTCGGAGGATCTTGAAAAATTAAAACTTTGACAATTATTTTAACTATTAAAACTAACTCTAAAAATAAAAACAAAAATGCAGTTAAGGGGTAATTTACCAAAACCGAAATAATATTTCGGGGTGGGGAAGTATGAAGTATGCTCGAACGGGGAACCGCTGCGCGCTACCGACGAAGTCAGAGCAGCGAAGAATCTAGACTAGATGGTACACTTGAGTAAGATTTGAACATGAAACGTTAAATATTAGGCATCTTTCAAATTAGGTTTATTAAATTGAATGCGCATGTTTTAGGTAAATTTAGATAGAAACATTACCTATTGCAGGAGGAGCTCATGATTTTATGACTCTTTATCAGATTTTGATCAAACTTGTTTGATAAATTATTCGATACAACCAACTACACTGCTGGACGGTAGGCATTAGTTCTTCATTGACAGATGTCAAAACAATACGGTATTCAATTTCGCATTATTTTCATAATATGTGATCATAATTTTATCTGAATATATTGGAAAGATAAATAAAATATCGGTCATTTTCAATATTTATTATTATTGTTTACAATATATATTATATGTATATTTATATAAAAGTTATATTTTGATAGTGTCCCGCACTCGTGGCTTATCAAAATATATAAAGTTAAACCAATTATAATTAGATTTTTGAAAAATATTATGTCCTTTTGGAATACAGATTTACTAGTAAATTTAAAAGGTAAGAAAATAGTAGTACCGGGCATTTCAATAAAAAGAGGGATTTTTCAAGGAGACTCATTGAGTCCTCTTTGATTTTGCTTAGCATTGAATCCTCTGTCTAAAATGTTAATTAAAAGCAAGTTTGGAATAAAAATTAACGGTAATACAAGAGAGAGTAGTATAGTTTCACATCTATTATATATATATATATATTTTTTTTTACATGAGCTCCACACAGGAGGCCCTGAAGAAAATAATTTCCCTCAGGGCCTATGTCATCTTTGGGGATGCTGTGTGGAGGGCTTTTTTAAGGAAAGGAAGGAGAGGAGAGTTCTGGGAAGGAAAAGGGTTTAAGGGGTGGGTAGGAATCTGGGGTTCAGTATGTCCTGGTCATCCGCCTCCAAGACCTAGACAAACCTCACCCCCATGAACCCGGGCACCCCTGCTAAATCACCAAACGTAGCGAACCACTTGGGGTGACCTATGGCAGAGGTGTTGGTTATCCAATAAAGGTTCCCGGGGCGGCGGTACCCATTCCCGCCTCCCAAATTGAAAATAAATATGGATGATATAAAATTATTTTCAAATTCTGAATCAAATTTAGAGAAAATGATTAAGGTAGTTAAAATTTTTCAGATGATATTAAAATGACTTTTGGTTTAGATAAATGTAAAACGATCCATATAGAGAAAGGCAAAATTGTAGATGGAGACGAGGGTATATTTAGAAATTTCAAAATTAAAAGTATGAAAGGGGGTGAGGTTTATAAATATTTAGGAAACCCGCAATCGAATAGATTAGATCACACTAGTATTAAAAATGATATTAGGATTAAATTTCAAACTAGGATCAGAAAATTTTTAAAATGCAATCTATCTGCTAAAAATTTTGTAAAAGCAATAAATACTTAGGCAATACCTCTACTAACGTACTCATTTAGCATAATTAAATGGTCCAATACAGATTTAGATAGTTTAGCTAGAACGATTAATTAGAACAAAGTTAACAAATTTTAATTGCCATCATCCAAATTCAGCTATAGAACGAATTAATTTACCTAGAAATTTAGGAGGTAGAGGTGTAGTCAAAATAACATCTTTGAAACACAATCAGGTAGAAATGCTTAGAAATTTTTTCCATAGGAAAGCTCATAGCTCAGAAATGCACAAAATAATTTGCAAGGCAGATATAAACATTACATTTATATGACGAGAATGCCAATATTCTTATAAATACTAACCAGGAATTGTTAGATTCCTGGTCAAATAAAATTATTCATGCATAACACTTCAATTATCTCAACCAAACGTATGTTGACAAACTTTCGTCAAACAAATGGTTGAGTATTGGAGAGTTGAACTTGTCATCTCGAAGTATACGCTCAACTTTTAGAGGGAAGTGTGATAACTAATCATTCTTCTCTTGCAAATCTTACCAAACCACGACGCTGTCAAAAGATTTCGGCGCCTTTCTAACCATTCACCACTCTCAGACTGTAAAATGGTTTCCCTTTCAATTCGCCGACGTTCTGGGGAAGAACATTGCAAATCTTTTAAAAACTGCTTTCTTGCAGCATCAAATGATATGTTATCCATATCCGGCTTTTGACATGCATCACCATATTCGGAATCTGGTTTTAATGAATTCTGTGTTTTATTTACTGTTTTTGTTTTGTACTTGTATTTTTGGTAACTAAGTTTTCTGTGTTTATTTGCTTCAAAACGTTTCAAAACATTTCGCGGGCTGCTATCAAAAACCGTTTTATGGAGAACATAGTGTGGCCGTTTTGTATTAAACGCAACAACAGATGCTGCGCACCTCCCAGTATAAGACTGTTTTGTTGAAAAATTAATTCGTTTCCCACCTACCATTTGGCGACAACGCTGTTATATGATTCTGCAATATTACTATCAACATTATATATTAAGCTACGGGAATTTGAAGCTAAACGCGAACAGAGTTAGGAGAGTTTAGAAAATAAGTTGCACGATTTTAAGTCTTGAATGTAGTTTTTCTCATCCACATGCGTACAGTAATAGTCGTCACAGGTAGCGCGGTCGCCAAACACATGTTTGATGCTATTTAAAATATCTTTATTTAAATTCCCGATTTTGGTATCCATCAAACAATCTTCTGAAATCCTATATTTAATAGCAGATGTGATTGATCTACGCAAGCGGAGTAATCTTTCACTAATAATTTTGCGTAGGCGTATAGGGTACTGGGTATCTAATGAAAGTAAATTAATTTTATTTATATAATTACGTAGAAGGTGATTCCGACATTCAATTTTCTCTACGGTTTTATTGGAATAGGGTCGAGCTTCTAATATTTTCTTGTAAGTGCTACAATCGCCATCTGCTATTAACTTGGAATATATTAATCCATATGTAGCTACTGAGCTTTTAAATCCTTCAACAATTATTTCAGATTCCATGCCGCTTGAAGAGCCTTCGTAATTCTTATAGCACTTATGTTTGGGTGGGGTTACGCTTTTATTTGAGGCCCGAGTGCAAGTCATACAAAACTTATTCTTGACACCCATATACAAAACTTTCTTTGTCCTATATCCAATAATTACAGCTGCGCCAGATAAAGCAGCATATTTTGTCTTATAAGATCTTTTGGACCAGCACCCATTTGCCACAACTGTAATCATTGGAACCCCATCCCCATTAAAAAAATACGCGATATCGAAACATGTCAAAAAAGTTAAACTATCGTAATAAAAATTAAACGCGATTTTATTAGCGACAGTGTTAACAACTACTCCATGGTGATAATGCCTAGTTAATCCAATTTAAAAGGTTTATAACCTGTGTTTTTAATAATACAACAGATATAACCTGTGTTTTTATTCAAACTAACTACCAAGTTCACACACCTATAAATCTACGGCATAATCTAGATTATAAAATTGTCGATATATTTAGGGATTCCGTATTAGTAATGAAACGAACTCTTCACAAACACCTCATTGAAAAATAAGAGAATATCACTTAGTAAATAATATATTTTTCCTTTTCTAAATGTTGATCTGTATTTTTGAAGTTAAACTTCTTTACTAAGGGGTCTGAAATTTTGGAGTGGCACGAAAATTCTGATTTCCAATGCATATATTAAATAAGAGTTACATCACAATATTTGCCCTTGAGATTATAGCCTACGAAACTACAAAAATATTCATATTATATTCCATAGTTCTCATTAAAAACTTGCGGCAGGAATGTGAACTAACATTTTTCAATATGAAATAGCACAATTTGTTGGTTATTCACATTTGGTAGTTTTAATTATTGCTACGAGGTTTGTTAGATTCGTACTGGGAGATATATATGGTGAGGATCGTTTCGTGTTATTATGAAACTTTTTCCCTACTATTCTCAATTATTATCTTTTGTTCACTAAAAAATACTAATAATATGTCTGCAAAGTGAACAATACTATATATATCTTTATCTTTACCTAATTTATGTAAAAGCACAGTAGGACGTAAATAAATAAAACTAGGAATACGAAAATACGGGTAAAGGGGCACTCTAAACCATTCTATGCCGCTGGTTGCAAACAGGCGGCCGCGAAATGGAAGTTCTAGTAAAAAAGTCAACTTGGTTTTGAAATAAAACACAATAACATAACGACTAATCTTTAGTGTGACCCCTTTTCTTATGTGCCTACACATTTACGTAAATTTGACGTGCTTCCACTCTGAAATCATCTCGCATACTGACTGGAAATAACTCGTGTCTTGGTTTATATAATGGCGTGAGACAAAATAACAATATCGTGATATTGAAAAACTGTTTTTATTTATTTAAGCATTGTTTTAATGCTTTTTAAAATAATTTTATTATTCAGTCGTTTAGACAACATTGATGTGGTGATAATGTATATTTTTTATAATTCTCCTGTATTTAGAATTAAAAGATATAATCGAACTTTAAGCTATTTTTAGAGGTTTTGTAAATATTTTTTCACGCAATTGTTTTAAACATTTTAACACGTTTTTTTAACGCACCATTTAGAAGAATAGTTTATTTTTTCAAAACAGAATATTTTTTTCTAATAAACAATATAGAAATGTTCTTAAAACTGCATCAAAAATCCCTAAATATGCTGCGCTTGCGGTAATATACCCTTAAGTTAGAAGGTCATTTAAAAAAAAAAAAAAAATTGGACTGGAGTTCTCTATTCTCTCCACTTTTAGGTCTCTCCCCTCCCCTTGTTACCCGATGGTTCATATTACTTAGTAGTTAAGATGCATAATAATAATAATAATTTGAATGTTTCAGCAAATTTGCCAAATGACAATTTGTCACTTTCATACTGGGTTGGCACTAATCTGAGTGTCTCCAATAAAGACAGGCTTTCCCTCTTCTGCACAAACAACATTGTTCTGAGGCTGTCTATGGAATTGTACCACATTGGGCAAAAGGTATGACTCCATTCATTAAATTATTGTTACATTGTTGACTGAGCTTAGCCAAGTCCTGCTTTAGGGGCCATCCATAAATTACGTCACACCGGCCCCTTAACTCTTTGTTTGTTTTAGTCTGTTGTTTGTATGTTTTGTTTGAATTCAGTGGCCATTTTGATGGATCAGTAAAGATGTTTTTTCTAATATGAAATCGTTGAGTTTATTTGGATTTTTCAATATTATGGTACCTAACTGCCTGAAAAAAGAAATTTTTATTGAGATAGTGACATTACATAATTCCTTGTTTGAAATATAATTAATGGAGGACTGAACGCCCTTGGCGGCAACAAAAAACTGTCCAAAGAAGCGAAGTTAGCCGTCCATAATGGAGTGCTGATACCTACCCTGACATATGGCAGTGAGGCATGGAACTGGCAGAGGAAGGATTAAAGTAGACTGAATACTGTAGAAATAAGATCCCTAAGGCGTATGTGTGGTAAAACCATGTATGATTGTGTTAGAAATGTGGAGATCCGCGAAGAATGCAAGGCTGATGTAAGCGTAATGAGTAAGATTAAGAAAGGGACGCTCAGATGGTTTGGGCATGGAGAGCGAATGAATGAGGAAAGGAGTGTTAGGAGAATATATGACACAAATGTGAATGGTAGAAGAAGTCGGGGATGCCCGAGGAAGACATGGCAAGACCAAATGAATCAGATACTTGAGTCAGGCCATGTGAAGAGTCGGAAAAATAGAAGAGCATGTATGAGATGTTGTATGAATGTGAACGAGGCAAGGAGTGTGTTTGGCGGTTCGTCCTCTCTGCCTACCTCTGCAGGGAAATGGCGTAATGGTTAGTTGGTTTGTTTAGAAATACAAAAAATGTTTAAAGTATACAGATTATAATTAAGAAGTAGGTATTTAAGTACCTACTTACCTTACATTTAAATTCAATATAAACTGTAAAGTATCGCAGATCGTAATATTATTTGTAACAGCTGCTTAAAACCCATAAATTAATATTTTTGCCCTGCGTGCTCTGAATTTGACAGCAAATGGTGTTTTGCAATATTTGCTCTCAGCACATTTATAATTAAATTATGGTTTTTTATAACTAACTAACCATCTCGCAGTTTCCTGGCACACACTCCTTGCTTCATACGCATTCAGACATCATCCCATACATTCCCTTCTGTTATTCTGACTCTTGACATGGCCCGACTTATGTATTTGGTTCACTTGGGCGTGCAATGTTTTCCTCGGGCGTCCCCGACTTCTTCTACCATTCAAATTCACATAATTTATTCTCTTTCTTCGTTCATTCGCTCTACATGCCCAAACGATCAAAGCTTCCTTTTCTTAATCTTACTCATTACGCCTTGTAGCTTTACACTAGAGTTTTATGTATTTTTTTATTTCAGAGTCGTGTGCTTTGCTGCGTCCTTTGTGGAACAGAAGTTTGCGAGAAAAGCAAAGTTTTTGCAATGTCCAATGAGGGAATCTACTCTAACTTCTGCAACATTGGTAAACAAATTTAATATATACTTGTAAATGGACAACGGGGTATTTTCACAAACTGCGAATACTACTGATACTAACTACTAAGTATGTGTGGAAGATTTAAAGTTTTCTTTATGATTCTGATAATTTTACTACAAATGTGTAATTTTAAAATTTTTATTCATAAATTAGAAATGTTTTAACTGGCTACAACTTCATTATGACACAGAAAATGCCACTGTTTGGTAAGATGGCTGTCACCAACACAGGATTATGTTTGCTGCATTGGGTTTTGGCCCTAATAACCGGCTGTTCTGATAAACTGGTGGACTATTTAAGCAGAATCGACTAGATTGTCAAATTACTTGTCTTCTACATGATTGCCTGTTCCTACACTGGCCTTTAAGAGATAAGGGATACGGATGCTGGGTGTGGTTTATATCATGCTGAATGCAATTTGCATTTTTTATCGGTACTTGCCAAATGATTTGAGACTTAATTGTTTATCGTATGTTCATTCATGAGCTTATCATATAGTTATCATGAGCTTCTCGAATGAGTTTATTTTGCTTTAAATATTATTTTACTTGTATTACTAACATGATTTGTTGTATTATGTTTTATTTTCCTGTTAAGCACTTGCATACTGCTTTCTAACAACGTATGCAGGGACACTGGAGGTCTAGATTTGTTCAAAATAAATAAATGTAGCTTCGTTTAATAAAAAAATTAGAATCTTGCGAGAGCCTTGAAGGAGTAACCATCTGTTACTTATACCAGGGGTCCTAGCACACTGAAATCGTTATCTTTACAATATCGAATCGATATGGCATAACAACCGACGATTTTGTACCGAACCGATATTGATAAGCAATGTAAGGTAATCAAAAAGAAATTGTTATATGCTGGCAACACTTGAGGTACTTTCTATGTAGCGGTCACAATGTCTATGGTATCGCAGTTTTAGACCAGGAGCCGGTACACAAACCTTACGTCACAAACCTTACGAGTACACGGATGAAACTACTTTGATAATGGACATTTAGTAAGCCTTAAAGCTGGTGTGCCGCGCCTCTTGGCAGATTCCATACGCAGTCATGTAACTAGTGAAATTCTTCAATGGGATGGTTTAGAATCTGGACTACAGTTATTCCTTGGTTTCATTCGTGTTCTCGATGATGTAAAATTTACTAATTTCTATCCCAATTTAACACCGGCTGCCTGCGAACGTGCCAGGCTGCCGGTCGGCAGACCTGCTAATTTTCTCATCTACTAATCGACCTTTATCACATGAAACCATTCCCGTTTGTGTACCCGATGACATAATTTTTTCTAAAAAAAAAACGAGTGTGCTTTAGACCACATGACTGAAGTAAAACTTCACTAACTTATGCCGGGTACCCGTTGTATATAATGTTATATAGCATGGAACCATTACAGTTTAGTTGACCCCGAGTTTACAGTGACCTTGCAACGTGTGCCGGGTACCCGTTGTATGTTATATAGTGCAGGCGCTTGCATTATAATGTAGTTTCCCGGGACTTGGGATGGAAACATTACAGTTTAGTTAACCTTGAGGTTAAAGTGGCCCTGCAATGCATGCCGGGTACCCATCCCCATCCCCATCCCCCCAAGTCAAGCGTGCGAAAGGCCCGACCGTTCGCCTCACCCGATCACCGTTCTCATCAATTACTGTTCACGCCTTTATTGTTACATGTGGTTATTTCTAAAATACCTATTGTATGCCCTCTGCCATAATTAGTTCAGTTGAATTCGCCTCGCCGCAAGGGACACAAGTCCTAAGAACCGAACCGCTTTTACAGTTGTAATAATCAAACCGCAAACGGAACTCTTAAACTGCAGCTATTCGCGAGTACCATCGCCACGCGTCACCTATTCTCGCTTATTGTTTCGCGATTAAACGTTCATTCCCAGTCGCCATTCCCTTCCAAAATCTCTCCAAACTAACATACCTACCTTTCCAGTGAACACTGAACGAAGAGGGAAGCAGTCTGGGTAAGTGCGATTAAAACATAATAAAATATGTAGATAAGAACCGCATACAGTCCACAACATACCGCAGCATTTGATCCCTCGATCCATTGAGAGGTAACATTTGCTACCCGCCGCAACAATTACCGTTCGCATAAAATGTATATAATATCCTTTTTCATAACGCATTCACCAGCTTACCCCCCATGTAGAGCGTGCGTAAAGAAGTTTTACTTCAAAAATCGCTCACTATTTCCATGACTGTGTGGAACCTGCCAAGAGGTGCACCGGCAGACTAGCTTGCTTAAGGCTTACTAAATGTCCATTATCACTACAAAGTAGTTTCATCTGTGTACTCGATGACATGGGTTTGTGTATCCAGGCTCCCGGTCAAAAACATCACGTAATCCATTAATGTAATACTACTAACATGACAACTAACTAATAATCTTCTCTTTTGAACATTTAAAGATCCATTTACATCGAGATTTTTGCTGAGATATCATAATAATATTAAATACACAGACTTTAATATACGTTGGAAGTCCGCATGTATTTTTTGACAATAAAAAAGGAGTTAATTGGGCAATGAGATCATTAGCCATAATACGAGATATATTCGTAAGTACGAAACTGTCAAACGAAACATCTGAATTCCGATTTAATTCAATCCTGCAATCTTCGATAATCTGCCCCCGTTCATTAATAAACCAGTAATTATGCAGAAAGAATGTCATTATTAATAAAGTTGTGTAGGTATATCGCCAGTTAAACGAAAGGACAGGGTGATTTACAATCTCGTATCGATAACGAACCGATTGCCCTAGCATGCTTGCACCATCGATAGGCAGACCGACGTCGAAGGGAAATAAATAAGGAATCGACATAAGATCTCACACGATGGCAACACTGGGGATCTTTTAATGAATTTTCGTTTCTTAATTTGAAATGTGCTATGTAAAAATGAAAAAAACCAATAAATTGACAATTTCGAATTGAAATACGAATTGGCGCTTCGCATGTAGATACTTTTTGAGACTATTCAAATATGGCGGAGAGAACCTTCAAATCCATATATATATAATATCATGAAATCCATCTGGTGCTCTGAGACTCTGCCAAGTGAATGGAACTGTGGAATAATTTGCCCCCTTCACAAGAAAGGAGACCCTATGAACTGCTCTAACTATAGGGGCATAACGCTGCTGAATATCTCTTACAAGATCCTATCAAATGTATTGTGTGGTAGGCTTATGAAATATTCGGATGGCATAATTGGCCAATATCAAACTGGGTTCCGTAAGGGGAAATCTACAACTGATCAAATCTTTTCACTGAGACAGATACTGGAAAAAAACAATAGAATTTAATGTTGATACATACCATCTCTTCATAGATTTTAAGGCTGCCTATGACACGGTAAATAGAGAAAGACTGTACAGAGCCTTGGATGAATTTAATATCCCAAGAAAACTGGTAAACTTAGTAAGGCTCACAATGTCTAATGTTGAGTGCCGAGTCAGAATACAACAGGATCTGTCAGACACCCTAAAGACCTTCAATGGACTAAGACAAGGAGATGCACTTGCCTGCATTTTATTCAATTTAGCGCTGGAAAAGGCCATCCGAAATGCAGGTATACAAACCACAGGCCATATTTTTAACAAGTCTGTTCAGCTCCTTGCTTATGCTGACGATATAGATATCATCGCACGCTCAGAATATGAACTAAAATCGGCGTTTAAAAGCTTAGCTACGTCGGCAAGGAACATGGGATTGGTCATCAACGAGGGGAAGACAAAATATATGCCCGTACATGGACGCCAGAAACCACCAAGTATACAGATAGATAATTATACATTTGAAACTGTCAACGAGTTTGTATATCTCGGTACTATGGTGACAAATGACAACAATGTATCCAGCGAAATCAAAAGAAGAATAGTAGCTGCAAATCGATACTACTTTGGGCTACAGAAGCATATGAAATCTCGCCACCTTACCAGAAGAACTAAAGTCCTGCTTTACAAGACCCTTATACGACCTGTTCTTATGTATGGTTCGGAATGCTGGACAATCAGTAAGGGTGATGAAGGAGCCCTAGAAAGTTTTGAAAGGAAGGTGCTGCGAAGGATTTACGGCCCAGTCTGTGATAATGGAGAATGGCGTATCAGATACAACCAGGAGCTATACGATCTTTACGAGGACCCTAATATCTCCAAGGAAATCAAAACTGGAAGACTCAGGTGGGCTGGACATATCCAGAGAATGAACGAAGGAGATATTCCAAAGCGAATTATGGATGGTGCACCTGGGGGTCGGAGAAGAGTTGGAAGACCAAAGCTTCGATGGCTGGATGGAGTGGTGAAGGATGCAAGCACCATCGGCATCCGAAACTGGCGCAACGCAGCACAACACCGACAGTCATGGAGGCAGGCTCTGCTGGAGGCCAAGACCCGACCTGGGTTGTAGAGCCACAGATGATGATGATGATGACGATAAACAACGGATTTATTACATTTCGTATTAATATTGGGGTTTTATCAATCGTCTGTGCTACGGTCGCAGCCAAGAATGCATACGATTTGGCGGGCTTTTGTCAATCGTCGGTCGGAATATCCCTTATCAATTGTTGAGCGTGCTAGCACATATTGACAACTGACCATAAATGACGGATTTTACCGATATCGTATTGATATAGAGTTATATCGATCGACCGTGCTAGGACCCCAGGGCGGGTAAGTGGTGGATAACCTTCACTGGCCTTTAAGAGCTGTTCGCACTGGGAGAGTAGTTTAGTTGAGTAGTGAGTATATTAGTAACTAAACGCGTCCAAACACCACAATTTTAGCAGAGTAGTTTTGTCAGCTCTTTAGTAGAGTCAATCCATTTCATTCTATCTTTTTGGGCGAGTAGCGACCCCCACCATGCATCCCTGAGCACTGACATGCGCAAACCCGTCATTTTAGCAGAGTTCATTTGTAGACGCGTAGAAATGTCGTGCCGTTTGAGCGAAGATGCTACTTTAAAATTCTTTATTTATGCTGCTATTAATCTCTTTTCGTGTCCATAGTTTAATTATTTTCATCTCACTAATTTATTCTTCCACCTCTTCTAAAATAAGCATTACAATCAGCGTGGCAGCCCATTATCTTACAAATGCGCGGCTCACATGAACTAAACGCCTAAAGTGCATAAGTGAAAGTTATGAATTTCCAGGTGGCTATGTCCATGACATCATGACGGCCAGCGAGGTGACCAACCTGACTCTGCAAGGAACCCCTTCCACCAAGTTTACCTGGTTCCCAGGTTACAGCTGGACTATTGCAGTTTGCACCACGTGCGGATCTCACGTTGGATGGAGGTACTGTCATTATTATTACTAGTTGTTAGCTTTCTCTGGATCCGACAGGGAAACTGAGTTACTTAACGGCCCTCAATAGTTGATTTGTTTTTAGAATTTTTGGTTAATAAACAATTATTAAAAAACAAAAATAAATTAAATAAAGAAATATTGTAGAAGTAAGCAATCATCAACAGCCTCCGTAATTGCATGGTTACTCGGAGGTTGTGGGTTTAAATCCCGGCATGTGCAAGTAAATTTTTTTTGATTAAGCTAGATGTAAATAATTTTGACAGATTGTCCGGGAAGCCAACTTTAAAGACCAACTGAATTTGGAGCACTTCTACTGAGGGCCATTTATAGTTGTATGTATAATGATAATATTCATGGTGTATCTCTTTCCAGGTTCGACGCGTGTAAAGTAAATCTTAACCCTGCATCATTCTGGGGGCTGGGCAGAAGGTCACTTGTACACGACACAGAAAATAACGTCTTTGAAGATCCCATGAGTGAAGACAGAAACGCAGCTCCCGCCAACGCCACTCCAACTGCAGAATAAATTACTCCCTTATCCTTTGTTGATCAAGATCTACAAATAAACTAATCGTCGGTTACTTAGACAATTCATTAGATCAGTTTATTACTGTTTTCTTGTAAATTATGCATTTTTGCAGCATTACATATACACATTATAAATATTATAATTATAGCAGTATACAGCAGATGCGGTTTATTTTGTACTCATTGAAAAGCTTTTACAACTACATATATAAATTTTAGTTATGCTATTTTATAAACGTAACCTAATATTTGATCCATCGACAAAACTGCCCCCTTACACAGATGTTTCATATAATATTTATTAATATTATGTTTATTTAAATTTTAAAATATGATCCATGAATCTTCACTAAAAATTGATGATGGAATAGGCCGGCGTTGTAAAGGTTAATGTTAAATTTTGGTGACATTCAACAATTTCCACAACAATAAGAATGCATTAAGTCTAAACGTTGGTTTATAGTGCATTTAATATCATGGATTTTGCTTTAGATGTGAACACTGTACAAGAGTTTCAGCGCCTGGAGTGTGTGGAACCATGGCACTGCCAATTGGAATGTAATAAGGAACTCCAGTTCATTTTAATTTTATATTTCATTAAAAAATGACTTTCTAACTTAAATTTGTCCATCTATGATTGTCCCTGTTTCCGACGATATAATGTGCTGTGAGAAACCAATATTTTTTTATCTAATGTTTGGAAGCTATTCAATTTCACATAGGTAGATCAATTTTGCGAAAAAAAATGGAGAAATGGTCATTACCTATTATATTTGCCATCAAAAATAAGAGCTGACGTGTAGGTGAAAATAATTTCATTTTTAAATACGTAAAAGGATAAGTGTTACAGAAAACACTTAATTTAGATTAGCATAATATATATTTTTTTTATTAGCGATTATATAACATGTTAACCTACAAATATGGCGGTCAAAAACCTCCCAAAATTATAAAATGACAGTAAAACATAACATTATGAAATATTATGCAAAGCAGCGGCAAGTAGTGACATCTAACATCCTAAATGGAAGCTTTCTTTCCCAAGCACTATGATTGGCTGGGTCAATTCATCAAATATCCCAATATCATGTCTTCTGTCTCTTTACGTGTCATGCAATAAACGAGATGGCACTATGTCGCCTAATAAAATGCTTTCGGATTCTGAAGACAATTTGGGTCATTGCCATGAGGGAGAGAGCATAATGAATATTGTACGCTTGTCGCATGAAATAATTTACCTTATTAAAAGTAATTTGCCTCTCAAACTCGTGCGGTACCTACAAATGAAAATTATCGTATTTAATTTGATATTGTATCATAATATCACTTTTTTTAAAATGACATTCCACTTCTGGAACCCTACAGCCGCCTCTGGTAGATAGATATACTCAGCCTATTTTTTGTAACCCATTTTAGAGCAAAATATATTTATAACAGTTGTTATTTGTAGATTTTATTTTGGTAGGGGGTCGTCCATTAATCACAAGATGTTTTTTAGCAACTTTTTAACCCCCCCCCCCCGTGGTGATATGTGGTGAGGTTTTAGACTAACCCCCCCCCCCCCCCCAAAATCACGTGAATTTTTTTTAGTACAAAGTATTTTGAAATTTTCAGAATATTAGCACGAAAAATAAATACACGTGATATCTCATTACACCCCCCCCCCCGGTTTTTTCCCAACCTACCCCCCCTCCCCCTTTCGAGCCTCATGTGATTAATGGACGACCCCTAGAGTGTTATTCTGCCCTGCCGAAGCTACAGCTGTAGTGAAATGTCGTTTCGTAGAAATCTATTTTTTGAGATGTCTCCTTATAGAAATATTCCATGACTTATTTTTTTTTATTGAAAAAAATCCCTAAGCTGTAGTCTTTCCCAAACACTACGTATAATCTAAAATAAATGTTTTAAAATTTTGAATCCATGTAGGTATGTATATGTATTTAAAAATATTTTTTTATTCCTACAGCTCTTACAATAGGTATTGATTCTTTGTATGTATTTGCTTTTTACTCAGACTGTGGTAATTATTTAACATTATTATGTAAATTAGTTGCTTCTAATTAAACTGTACATAACAAAACTTGAGTTAATAAAATTTAACCCTAGGTGTGCGTAATAAGCTGTCCCGAAAATATCCATTACGTGTGCAAACCAATCGTGGCGCACTGTAAAGCAATCTAATCAATATTTTTTATATAAAAAGTATATAAAAGAAGAATAGAGTATTAGAGTTTATTGTTTATGTAAGTTATGTATACACAATGTATAAAATCTAGGACTTAATAATTTAAAATAATGTACGGTATATAATAATATCTGCCTTGGTGTAAGACCACCATTCAGAATTTAAACGTTGCTTGAAATGGTTTTTTTTTTTTTACATGAGCTCCACACAGGAGGCCCTGAGAAAAATAATTTCCCTCGGGGCCTATGTCATCTTTGGGGATGCTGTGTGAAGGGTTTTTTGGAAAGGAAGGAGAGGAGAATTCTGGGAAGGAAAGGGGTTTAAGGGGTGGGTAGGAATCTGGGGTTCAGTGTGTCCTGGTCATCCGCCTCCAAGACCAAGACAAACCTCACCCCATAATCCCGGGCACCCCTGCTAAGTCACCAAATGTAGAGAACCACTTGGGGTGACCTATGGCAGAGGTGTTGGTAATCCAATAAAGGTTCCCGGGGCGGCGGTACCCATTCCCGCCTCCCAAATTGGAAAATTTAGCTTTAGCCGTGTTTGGTGACCAGATCTGAAAAGCCAGGTATTTCCCCACTACCTTCGGCTCCACAACATACCCCAATTGGGGATGCCGTAGTCGTTTTCATATTTACATTACTTCATGGAATGGTTTTTCCTTCTTCCGCTCACATATTCTTTGTATTCACAGATGATGTGATGTAGACGTCTACTTTTTTCGGTACCTACTCTATATTTTTATGTTTTTGCCCCACCCTAAATCAAAATCTGGCTACGCCCATGCCTCCATTTGTTCCTGACTTGCGCTGATTGTGCGGCATCTGTCCATGGCAGTCCCATACTCTCCTCACACAGTTTTTGGAGTTGTCTTACACTCGCTGTGTCTGGGGCGGCCCACTGGATGTCTACCCTCTGGAATCGCACTCAGTATTTTCCTAAGAATGTGGTCATCAGACATTCTTAGTTCCTGCCCAAGCCACCTCAGTTGCGATTTTTCTATGAAGAGTAACAGTGGTTCAATATTTAGATTGTCTCGGAAATTTACTAAACCGTTTTTAAATATTAAGAGGCTAATTTGATTCAGTGACCTGGCTTTGATCTTTAGGTTGTTTTGATTAAGGGGTCTGTAATATGCAAAATGGTGCATTTTTATAGAAAATGAAAGGTATTAGTTAGAAATACTTTTGTATGCCTCCAGTAATATAATCATTACATTAATACAACAATTTTCGGAAAATATTCAACAATAATATAACCCTTGCATTACATGGACATAACTTAATAATAATATAATATAGTTATGTTGATGTTATTTTTTGTTATGTGGCCACTACATAATTTATTAAATGATTTTTGGTGTTGCAAAACCCATGTGGCGTGAAAAACTGCTTGGAACCCCTTTACGCCAAATATCCAAATTGTACATTATTCTTCAATATTTAGCTATAAATATTAATGTTCAAGGGTTGTCCAAGAATTAAGTCTCTTCCTCATTTTCGGCGATGTGGATATTATTTTTCAAAATATGGCAGCACTAGTGTGTAGCTCAGACTTTCCCCTAAAAAACGAGCGGTGATCTGGCTTGGTAGCTGCTTCAGTGCGACCTTTGCGTCCGTTTGAGATGGACGCTCTGCTGTCGAATTGCACCGCCTGCGAGGTGCGCTCAATTATTCGCTCAACTAAGTGGCGTATGTAAATTGAATAATTGGGTTCCTAAATTGCTGAAGAGCAAAATCGTATGGAAAGCGGCTTTCGAATCGTTTTTCCAATCAATTTGATGCTTTTTTTGGTTGAGACATGGGTTCGCCACCTAACCCTGGAACCAAAAAGGCCATCAATGACATAATTTGCATCTTTTTCTTTACCTGAAGCAACATTTGGCCGGAAAACCTTTGGAGACCGACTATGAAGTGGAGGGAGAGGTGATAGCATTTTTGGCGGTGGGGTTCTACAATAAGAGATTGAAGGACCTAGTGCCATGGCTCACCAATTACATCAATCGTAACGGGGACTATATCGAAAAATAGTGGAGATTATGTACCTAAAATGTCATGATTTTTTTGAAAATTAAAATTTTTCCCGATTTTTAAATTAGAACGGTCTTTATTTCTTGGACAACCCTCGTAATATTTACTTCCATGTTCCTTTGTGAGTGCATTAAAACCAGCAGAATTTTTCAGAGTGGGTTTTGCATCTCTTTAACTCAAATATGTAGTTTATTAAATATTATCTAAGTTCAATTTTTAGCATTTTAAAATATTGTTGAAAATATAATATTCAAACTTTTTGAATATTCATGTACGAGTATGTACAACAAAGTACACTTACTCTGACTTAGGCTTTTATTATTCATCTGTGTGTATTTATCATTTCTGCTAAATTTGGAATAATGACATTATTTTGCCATATTTTTTTATTTTCATTTTTATTTCTCGAAATCTAGTTTTGTATGTATACATTAGTTGTGTCTAATTTATGATGTTTTATAATAGATTTTTGTAAATTATAGAAGATTTTAATAAATTATCAAAATCATTATATTTTTTTTTTACATTAGCTCCACCCAGGGGGCCCTGAGAAAAAAAATACCCTCAGTGCCTTTTTCATCTTTGGGGATACTGCGTGGAGGGTCTTTTTAAGAAAAGGGAGGAGAGCGAGTTCTGGTAAAGAAAATGTATGAGGGGTGGGTAGGAATTCAAATAGGGGGTCAATGTGTCCACTAGTGACAGACATATGAATCCATATCTCCCAATGTGGAGCAAGCTGTTGGGTCGAGAGAGTCCAGCTGGAGAGGTCTAGGTTATCCCTCGTTGTCGCAAACACATTCGCCGCCAAGACCTGGACAAACCTCACCCCATGAACCCAGACACCCCTGCTCAATCTTGGGGTGACCCATGACAGGGGTGTTGGTTATCCAATAGATGGTTCCGGGGCAGCGGTACCCATACTCGCCTCCTAAATTGATATTATTTTATTCTAAGCAATATAATGTCTTCATTATTTAGAACGGCTCTCTAATGATTAAAACTATCCACAATTGTATTTAAGAGGCGCCAAACAAGGAGATAAAACAAATGTATTGAATTATTAAGTATTTATTTTTAAAAAGATACAAAAATAAGCGTATTTCAGTATTGCTAATCACAACAGTGTATGCCGGAATAGAGACTGGTGGTGTTCCTTCCTCTCTGCCTACCCCTTTGGTTAATACAGGTAAGGTTTAGCACATAACATTTATTTTTCACAAGGGAGATTACGTACAGGCAATTGAACTCTCAAAATGTCATGTCATGTTTTAAATCGCTCAACATACAGACAGATAGGGTAACTAATTTACAGGCTAATCAAATTTTATACGACACAGCCAAACAAATGACAAGGCTGCTGAATTTAGTTGAAGGAATTTGGCTACGAAACATGGGAGATAGCATAACAGAACTTTGCCCTGAGTAGATTGCCCTCGTTTAAATAATAATGATGTGACTTCTCACTGGATCACCAATGCGTTAAAACAAATACCCTATAATAATAATAATACACCCAGTGAAATATTGGCAGTATTTTACCAACGCTAGCTGGTAGAGATGCTAGTGTAGCAAGTTGACATTTCTTCCAGACAATGGCGGCAAATAATTGGATTTATATATATATATGTATTCCCAGTGAGAGATTGTATGTGACACCATCGTTCTAGTATCTTCTATCTTTTTGTTTTCACACAATACGTATGAGAAGAAAGTGAAAGAACGTGAGTCTCGCTGGGACTAGTTTAGTACTTGGTGGCGATATTTTGTGCTTTGTAATTTGTAATTTTTGATCAATATTAGTAAAAAAATAAACAAGAACAGAAAGGTTGTATGTAGGTTACCTTATTTTATTATTTTTTTTTTTAAATTTTCGATTTCTGTATTTTATTAACATAAAATACAGAATTTTTTTGACATAAAATCGATTAAAACGTATGGAAGAAAACCAACCCACAGAATTCATGCCACTAGGAGGCGCTGGTATGCCATACTGCCATCGGTATGTATGGGAAAAGTCAGAAGTTGGAGGTATTGTCTCTATTCAAGGGTATTCAGGTAGAGTGATCAAATTTCATAGGTGTCAGGAACATCAGTGTCCTTGGCTATCATGTAGGGCAGGACCGTGGAGAGTGGAAGAGCCTTGTTCACCAGGGATATTGGAGCGGGGATCACAACGAGGTAAAGGCTAAAGAAGAAGGTAGCTTTAATGCAATGCATCTTATGCACCTACTGCGCATGGAATCCTTCATATTTGAAGATCATCTGCGGGTGGGTCTGATAGTTGTGTTGATTGACATGATGCATATGATGTTGATGAGGGTGTGACAGCATGTGTGGCGCCATGCCCACATTGGTAGCGGCATAGTTCTGCGGATCAGGCTGAAGCTTGCCGTGCAGAGGCACCGACGGATTCACAATTTGCGATATCTGCTGCGGCTGTTGTCTGTTGTGGTATTTATTGGTAGGATAGGATAGATAGTGTTGCAAGGCGGAAAAGGGGAGAGTTGTGGGTGGGTCCGGGTATGGGTACGCAGGGGGAGGGCAGGAGATCATGTTGTTGGTTGTTATGGCGACTTGTTGTTCTATTTCCACGTGTTGTTGATGTTGCTGTTGCACCTCTTGTTGGGGTTTTTGTTGTAGCAGTTTTTCTGGTTTATGCAGCTGTTGTTTTGGAGTTTGCAATGGTGGAGTTTCAATTTCAGGACTGGAATATTTTCCTAGAAAAAATGTCAAAGTTTTATTTACAGCTGAATATGAACATAATTCTTTATATGGTTGGGGATAATTGGTGGAGGTCAAAGTAGGATGCTGACATTATTCATATTCAGCCAGAGTCACTTGGTTCAGAATAGACGTGCCTCCGGGCAATTGATGAAGGAACATTCTTCTACCACGTGTTCTGCTGTTTGAATATGTCCACATTCACACAATTCAGAATGCCTTAGGCCCCATTTATGCGTCATATATGCACAAAGGCTGTGACTGCACCAGATGAGGTTTAGTGAGATCCACGTCTTTCGAGGGAGAGAGAACCAGTGTACTGGCAGTTTAGTAGTTGGATCTTAATAGTTACCGTTTCAACCATCTCTTGTAAAACTGCAATTTAGGCAGTGAAGTTTTGTCTTTGATTAACAGAAGAATGAAAGGTTATAAGAAACGGAAAACGGGAAGATGCTACCAGAATAATGAATAGGCCTTCCTTGATGATGGACTCCTCCATGTTCCCTTGTATGAACTAAAAACTCCACGGCGTTTGCTTTCTTATTTATATGCGTAATGCTGAATTGAAAGCGTCACTACGTACTTGTATCTAGTCGCATGGTAGAGAAGGTACTGGGTCAGCACTAAATCTTCTCCTCGTGATAAAAGGATCGGATAGGGAGGGTAGTAATAATAACCAGCTATTCCCGGAATAGTTACAATGAACACAATTAAAATGAACCACAAACTGTATAATCTATTTTTTTTTTAAATAAATGAAACAATTTAACTTTGTTTGAACCACTTTTATACTTGAGTATATCCGACCGGTTTCAGAATGAACGTTCCTTCTTCTGGGCAAATGTATAATATATAATATAATTTATAATATATATATTTTTTTTTTACATAAGCTCCACACAGAAGGCCCTGAGGAAAATAATTCCCCTCAGGGCCTATGTCATCTTTGGGGATGCTGTGTGGAGGGTCTTTTTGTGAATGGAAGGAGAGGAAGTTCTAGGAAGGAAAAGGGTGTTAGAGGTGGGTAAGAATCTGGGGGTTAGTGTGTCCAGGAGTGACGGATGTATGAATCCATCCCTACCACTGCGGTGCAAGGCAATGTTCCGAGAGAGTACGGCTGGAGAAGTCAAAGGGACTCCCTCAAACATTGTCTCCCGATCCGGCCTGCCATGCAGCTGCCATGAACCCGGGCACCCCGGCTAAATCACCAAACGTAGCGAGCCACTTAGGGTGACCTATGGCAGAGGTGTTGGTTATCCAATAAATGGTTTCCGGGGCGGCAGTACCCATACCTGCTTCCCAAATTGTAAGATTAGAGCTTTGTAAGATTCTGAAGGCCTGGCCTGATGATAGGATACCAAAAATGATGACTGAATGGAGACCAAGGAAGAGATGACTGCGTGGAAGAGGATTGGAGAAGGATGAAAAGGACTGCGGACTGGAGGTGAATAGCGAGGGTCAGCAGCCAATGGAGATCATTTGTGATGGAGGCCAAATCCCCCCCGGGATGTAAAACCGTGATGATAAAAATAAAATTTAATTACCACTTTGATTTTGAGCATTCCCGTTGATATGTTTGATATGCAGGTCTTCTTTGAGGATTTTGATGAGGGTAGTTCTTGGAAGAGCTAACTGCTCAGCTCTCGCCCTGAGAGACAGTCCGGGGCACTGCTGCAAGGAGGCCTCTACCGAAGGGATGTGGGCTTTTCTATACATTATAAATATTATATTATTTATTTTATATGTGAGTCCTCCCAACTACTTGCTTACTAGATAGTGAGACTATGGCATTCCCATTGGGGTACATTGTGGGGCTAAAGGGAGCGGACAGGGGAAGGAGATGAGAAAGAGGTAGGTTGGTAAGCGCCTGGTTACTCATATCTGGTTACTAAACACAGCTATAGCCATTTAAAAAAAGACTTTCCTAAGGAATGAAAGAATGAACAATATACCTACCTTTTTTTTAAAATAAGCTCCACACAGGAGGCCCAGAGGAAAATAATTTTCTTCAGGGCGTATGTCATCTTTGGGGATGCTGTAAGGAGGGTTTTTTTAAGGAAAGGAAGGAAAGGAGAGTTTTGGAAAGGAAAAGGGTTTAAGGGGTGGGTAGGAATCTGGGGTCCAGTGTGTCAGGTCATCAAGACCCAGACAAACCTCAGCCCATGGACCTGGGCACTCCTGCTAAATCACCAAAGGTAGCGAACCACTTGGGGTGACTTATTTCATAGGTGTTGGTTATCCAATAAAGGTTCCCGGGGCAGCGGTACCTCAGAGTAACAAGCGGTAATCATTCCCGCCTCCCAAATTGAACCTAAATGAGTTCTGTGAAAATTTACGAGGCCTTCATTCTACTAGGGATAGGACACTTATAATGATGGTGATACCTTCTACATGGCCTGCCTGACCTCTTTGCGTCCATGACCTTCCCCGTTGAGAATAGTTTCTTCTCCCAGAAGTAGAGGGTGTTCTTAGTGGGTGCAGCTTTGCCAAATCTTTTCCTAAAATTTATTTTAATCTAAGAAAATAAAAATTAATTAGTACAAAAATAATAACTTATAAAAATATATATATAAATAGTGTAAAAATTATAACTTATAAAAATATATAACTTGTATTAATATTTATTACTTGAGCTATTGACGTCTTATCAAATTTTCTCTCGTGAACCCAAACCGCTGAAACAAGTCGTTCTTCAATGGAAAAATTAGACGTATCCACATCCCCTTTCTCTTCTGATTTGCTTTTTCTTTTTTCATTTTTCTTTTCTTTGTCGCAATTTAATGACATAAAGTCAAATTTACTAGGAAAGCGAATAGAATTTCAATTCTATTAAACACAGACTGAGCATTTTATAACAGGTTTTCACTTCTCTTTGTTACATTGTACAACTTTAATTCATTTACGAATGTTTAGACATTTGAAACGGTTCTGTATAATGTACAATACAGAATATTATGAACAATTATTCATATCGTATTTTTCCAGAAAAGAAACAGAAAAAACCGGAATATATTTTTCGGGTTAGTATTATTATGTTGATGTTATAAGTAAATTGATGTATTGTTTGAAACTCAAACTGAAAGCTGAAATAAACAAACTCTTTTCAAAATGTCAAAAAATGAAAGTTAAAATCCATAGATAATATTTTTTCATCAATCGGTTTCCTTCAGTCTCGAGTAGTGATGGGCATACTCGAAATATTTTGGTAATCGGAATATCAGATTTTTAAATATCGCAATGATCGACATAACAGGTTTTCACTTCTCTTTGTTACATTGTACAACTTTAATTCATTTACGAATGTTTAGACATTTGAAACGGTTCTGTATAATGTACAATACAGAATATTATGAACAATTATTCATATCGTATTTTTCCAGAAAAGAAACAGAAAAAACCGGAATATATTTTTCGGGTTAGTATTATTATGTTGATGTTATAAGTAAATTGATGTATTGTTTGAAACTCAAACTGAAAGCTGAAATAAACAAACTCTTTTCAAAATGTCAAAAAATGAAAGTTAAAATCCATAGATAATATTTTTTCATCAATCGGTTTCCTTCAGTCTCGAGTAGTGATGGGCATACTCGAAATATTTTGGTAATCGGAATATCAGATTTTTAAATATCGCAATGATCGAATGACGGTTCTGAAATCACCGAGATCCTCTTGAGTTCCTGGGGACCATAATGCCCCTGTGTATTTTTATTCCCGCATTTATTACCTGTTTTTACTTAATTCGACAAACAGTAACTTCCACCTCCAAGATCATAAAATTTCTCATAATAATTTTATGTATTTTCTCAAAATAATGTTAAGTTCCTTTGCTCTACCCGGGACGTTATTCAAAATAAAATAACTAAAAGCCGCGTTGAGAAGTTGTGATACATGAGTTTAAATATTTTAAATCCGCTATTCATTAAAAAAGGACTAGGGCGAAAAGAAAAAATAGTACATACATACATATGTATACAATATATAATTTATTATGCCATTTATTTAAAAAGGGGAAAGACGAAAAAGAAATTATACAATTTATCATTTTTTTTTTTTTTTTTTTTTTTTTTATTAGAAGAAAAAAGTTATAAAATATTACAGGAAATCAAAATAAAATAAGATATTACAAAAAAGAAAAGTCCCAATAAACTACTTTTAAGTAGTTTGTCAATGGGTGCTTTTACTTTGAAGTTTTTTTTTTTTTTTTTTTTTTTTTTTTTTTTTTTTTTTTTTTTTTTTTTTAAATAAAACTTATAATGCAGTTAGACATTTTTTGTGTTAGTCCAGCGTTCTTTGTCCATATTTGTTTAAGTGCTTAGGTACGATTAGTCCTTCATTTAACGTAAATCGAGTATTGTAAGTGTGGTCCAGTCTATTTATGTATATAGGGCTATTCATATGCTGAAAAATAATTTTATGCCACAGAATTGCTCTTACTGAGAGAATTTTAAGATTCTGGTAAAAGTACGGAACATTGTGTCTTTGCTCGTATAAACTTTTATGAGCTAATAATTTAACTAATGAATTTTGGACAGATTGAACATGATTAACATTTGTCTTACAGGAAAGTCCCCAAGCTGTAATTCCGTACCTTATAATAGACTCAGCTAATGATAAATAAATTATTCGAAGTGTGCATATTGGAACATAGAATTTAAGTTTATATAATCTACTAACAATAGATCTCAGACGTTCACAGTAGACGTGGGCAAAATTGAATGACCGAATTAAATGAATAAATTCAATCTTGTGACACACTCAATCTAATTCTCAATTTCAAAAGGAATTGATTCTTCATTCCTTATCTTTGGCCTTGCATCCTACGATTTTTAATGACACCATACATTTTTAATTTCCATTTATTTTACTGTTAAATTATTTCAATGAATAATGTGTTCTGTAAACGATTTAAATATTATATTGTTTCATAGGTATTTAAATATTATTAAACGGGCCGCGCGCCGCGAAGTGGTCGACGATGAATTAATCATTCATCCTAATCAATAGTCCTGAGATTGTACTAAGGTCCCCGCCGTCCCAGGTCCGTGTTCAATGTCCGCGTCCCAGGAATCTAGTCTGTCGAAATAGAGATTGTCCGATTCCGACAGACAGAGGAATTAAAACAAAAGTCTTTTTCACTTGTGACGTCATGCGTCATCGTCACGTCAATGTCACGATATGTCCCAAACGCATCCCAGTCCTAGGTCCACAGCTCGCGAGTAAATCAAGTCACTGCTAGGTAAGACACAAAACATTAGTCAAAAGTTACTAATTCATTCCTGAATGCCAGCCCTTAATCCGTCCGCGCGGTTCATTTATTCCCCCGCGCGCCAAGCCGTCAATTTCATTACATAGTTAGTCGAAAACTTTCGACTTTGAATCTGAACATCAGCAGTGAGAAGCTAAAATGATGCTTATCTGTTTTTTGGTACGTACGGAAGATATTGTACCTACCTACTTTTAGACGTAGATCTTGGGTCGATATAATATGTAAATTTGCAGATATTATAAGGCCAATTAGCTGTGGTTAGCTGTCATAAAATACTCATCTTAATGTTAAATGTATGTTTATATTAGATCACGTGAAATAGAACAAAATTATAAGTTTAATAAATAAAATAAAATCAATAAAATTTTAAGGGTGAAACGAAAACTTGTATAATTTTAAGATATAATTGCTAGCAATAAATACATTTTACATACGAAAAATTACGACACTAAAAAAAGACAAACAATATAGGATTTAGCCTGCGAGATAATGAGATAGAATATTCGGTCTCTTCTTTGTGTGGTGTTTCGTAGCCTATTGGTCTCCTCTTTGTGCGGTGCTTCGTAGCCTCCCCACTCATTGTGATTTGAAAACCGATGAAACGAAAAAGTGACACTAAAAAGAGTCAAACACATTAATCTATAGGTTTTAGCGAGATAATCAGATAGAATAATCGGTCTCCTCTTTGTGCGATGCTTGGTAGCCTATCAGTCTCCTCTTTCGCGGTACTCCGGGTACTCCGTGGCCTCCCGGTCTCGTGTGCGGTGTTAGCCTCCCCATTCATTTAATTTTCAATTTTTTTTTTTCTTTTTTTTTTTTTTTTGGGATTTCATTGAATTAAAGGAATGAATTAAAGGAATCAATTCAAAAGGCCATGGGAATCAGACTGAATCGATTCACTCCTGCGAATCATTCTGCCCACGTCTAGTTCACAGACTTTATTTATTTGTAAATCCCATTTGAAAAAGCAGTCAATAATTACACCTAAATAAACATATTCTTTAACCACTTCAATATTTTCGCATGTACACAATGCTGGGATACCAACATGTAAGCAATCTGAACCGTGTGTTTTTATTTCTGGTGTAATAATATTTGTCTTGGCATTGGGTGATCTAATATGTATCAATTTGTTTTTTTTTGCATTTATGATTAAACCAGAGTCATGAGACCATTTCAAAAGCTCAATGTAATCCTTTTGTAAGAGTTCAATACATAATTTTAAATCACTGCGAGAAATCACTAGTGCAGTATCATCCGCATATACAAAGTGTTTTACATGTTTAAAGATGTACTTAATAAAAGATACATAAATGATATATAAAATTGGACCTAATATGGAACCTTGAGGAACGCCAGCTAAAATTTTTCTTTTTTTACTTAAAGTGTTCAATAGCTTTATTTTCATGCATCGGTTGTTCAAGTAATTTTCAAATAGTTTTAGGAGCTTTCCTCTTATTCCTATGATTTCTAGTATCTGCAATAATTTTCTATGATTAATAGTGTCAAATGCTTTAGAATAATCTATAAATAAAACTAATACATGATTTTTACTATTTAGTTCATTATTTATGAAACTGGCAAATTTTTGAAGTAGCGTTTCGGTACCCTTTTTTTTCTGGAATCCATATTGATTTGTATCAATAATAGAAAAATCTTCTAAATATTTTATTAATTTCAACTGAATGTATTTTTCAAGAATTTTTTCGAGTGATGGCAAAATACTAATCGGTCTATAATTACCCAATAGAGTGTGATCACCTCCTTTATAAATGGGTCTGATAATACTACATTTTAAGTCATCTGGAATTTTTGCTTCAAATAAAATTCTATTTACAAAATGGGCTATGATTGGAGCTAAAATTATTATATGTTTTTTAATATCACTCATTCTGATATTATCAATTCCAGGAGAAGAGCTTTTAAGTTGCCGCACAATGCTTTCTATATCAGAAATTTTGGCCCTTGGTAGGTACATGCTTTGAGGCATCTTCTCTGGTTCAAAAGCAGTTGTCCTGTAATTACATTTATGTAACATATTGCAAACACTGTCAGAGAAATAATCAACAAAATCATTAGTTACATTTTCTTTGGTCCGATCTTTCATCAAATATTTGGAGGCAACTTGGTCACAATTATTTTTACATTTCTTACCTAAAATTTGATTACACTCGTCCCATGTCTTTTTTGAATCTTGAAATAGATTTTTGAATTTGTCATTATAGTATGAGGTTTTTAATTTAAGTAACAATTTATTTAAAACATTTCGATAACACTTATATTCTTTTTCATAGTATTTATTTGTTGGGGCATTTTTCCAACGCTTATATAAATAATCCCTTTTTTTAATTTTATATAGTGCATCACTAGATATCCAATCATTTATGGCATAAGGTCGGCTTTTAGGTTTTTTGCTTATTATAATTGTGCTGTTTTTATACAAGTCGTCAAAATAATTTTTAATTTTTAAATAAATAACCGAACATTCGGTTTCCTTTAGAAGTACTATTAATACTATTACTATACTATACTAGTACCATACTATTAATTTAGAAAAGACAAAGATGAAAAAAAAATGTTGGCATTCCTCTTCTAATACAAATAATTTAACAATCTTTTTAAAAGTGCACAATAAGGAACTCCAGTAAAAAATATTATGGCTTAAAAAAATATGTTCATATAGACCAATAAACGCTGATTCTGAATATATAAGTTTTATTTAATAACTAGATGACCTGGCCACGCGTTGCTGTGGCTAATAAAACACAATGCCATCTACTGGATGGTTATCCAACCTTTATAACCACCGCCGTCTTTGAGTTTATCGCGAAGGGTAAATTTTCGGGATTAGTGTCCATGGTTATTACGAATAATTTTTAGAAAAAAACTTTAGATTCGCCTTAATCACTATACAAGGAAACTTTTTGCATCACGGTCGGCAGAAAATAATGCATTTTAATTTAAAATAAAATTTCACTTCACGAACCGATACTGTGACAACCCGGCGGCCATTTCGTCACTGTTATGTTGGTATCCCTGATACAAACAAGAGCTAGATACGATTGTAGCCGACTTCGTGGGATACATGAAAAGGCGCGCAATTTGCATTTAGTCCACCTCACGGATAATACGGAATTTTGAGGTTAAACTACGAAAGCTGCATGTCATCATTATTTTTAAAAACATCCCAGATTTTGAATGGTTTGTCTGGCAAAGCAGGGTTTGTGTAGCGGGCTTGTGTAAATTATCTTTATTTTAAAAAACATCCCAGGATTTGAATGGTTTGTCTCCATTCCAGTGCCTGATTAGAGGTTCGTTTACATTATATTATTAATTCTGTTTTTCATAATTACGCGCCTTATCACGTATCCCACGAAGTCGGCTATAGTCATATCTAGCTCTTGTTTGTATCAGGGATACCAACATAACAAACAGTGACGTAATGGCCGTCGGGTTGTCGCAGTATCGGTTCGCGAAGAGAAATTTTATTTTACGCAATTGAAAATTAAAATGAATTATTTTTCGCCGGCCTTGATGCAAAAAATTTCCTTTCATAGTGATTAAGGCGAATCTAAAGTTTTTTTCTAAAAAATATTCGTAATAACCATGGACACTAATCCCGAAAAATGACCATAAGGATTAATACTGTATCCGTCTAAATAACCTTTCTGTACTCAGTGATGCCAACTTAGCAACTTTATAGCTAGATCTAGCTATTATTTGATGTCAGACAGCTACATTTTAATGAAACTTGTAGCTAAACTTTTTAGCTACTTTTTATAGCAACTTTTCGTCATTGTTTGATATTTCGATTTCGTCATGAGAGAACATAAAACGCTACGTCGTATAGTTAAAAGTAAAAAACAAACGCGACTCTATGGTCATAGACGCTATGGTATAAGTGGCGTTAGCCGGAAAATCCCCGTTTCCTGCTGCACTAGCTCTCCCTTTTTGGAGTACAGTGCCACAATCTTTGATATTTCTATGACATATTTGTTCACAACTAGCGACACCACCACCGGAACAGATAACTTTGTGGCACTGTAATATTGTTCTGTGCGCTAGCCGCTAGCTAGCTACGACAGACAGAATACAACCAAAATAGTACGCACTACTCTTATTCTACCTTGTGTTGTTTTGTTTTATCCAAATAAAACCTGGAAATAAAACGATTGTCAGAATTTAGAAGATTGGGGGGGGGGGTTAAAAATTGCAAAAAGTTGGTCACGTAGTATGGGTACGTTCCCTTATCTACTTACTGTAACGTTTAGCTACTTCTAGCAACTTTTTGGGGTAAAAAAAACTGGCAATCTAGCAACATTTGTAAGATGTCTAGCAATTTAGCATAGCTAACTGTTGGCAACACTGTCTGTACTAGACCGTTTTTTTAGAAGATAGAGTGGATCTAGATGGGATCTAGTGAGCTATCCGTAAAAGACAGACATATATATATGCCTTCGCAGACTTTTTTGTAGATCTTTAAAAGAGGAATAAACCACTATGCATTGTTTTGTTACATCCCCTAAGGATTAAGTTTACTTTCATCTTAAAGTTTCAGAAGAAAACCGGGATTTTCCTAGACTAGTTATACCTACATATTTTTAAATATAATAAATGGTGCCACAAAATAAGTTTTCTCTGTTTGAAAAAAAAAAATACTTGGGTAGTATTGATTTCTGTGAAAATAAAATGCTTTTACCATGGCATGTTGTAAACGAGAGTAAAAATATGAATCTTTAGTAAATCAATAACTATGAATAGGTGTAAAACGTGTACTGCAAAAATTTAAAAGTATATAATTTTCTGAGAACCTTGGACGGCTTGGACTAAAAAAAAGATTTCGAACCAAAAATAATTTTTTTCTATGGAAGTCTCAGGATAAATGATCGATCTATGATCATTTCGAAATTGTCATCGGGGTTAGTATATTTATGTTGTCATCTCTATTGTGCCTACCGCTAATTTAATTTTCCGTTGACATGAAAAAGAAAAACATCTGGTAAAATATTTTGAAAATATAAACAATTATCAATACAATGTGAGTAATGATATCGCTTTAGTTATTATAATGGTTTAATACTTGCCGTTTTCAAATGCTACAATCAAGTCCACCTCAACGGTTTCTGCAGCATTTTGTCGAATGACAACATTGATAGTTTGTTATTCTTCTGTCTTCTGTTTCGTGCTCAAAAACGATAATTTTTTTTTCGTCTACCTACATTCCGATTACCTGCGAACGCGGCGCGATGTAATCAAAACAGATTCATAAACGAAACACTGCATATTACGGCTATTTGCCTTGTGAAAACAGCGGTTGATACATTATTCTTGACCGACAAATTTGCGGACATTCTGCTGCCATCGGTGAGTTTTACTAAACATGTCCAATTCACGTTCGCGAGCTGCATTTTTCATGCCCTCGGACATTCCTAATATGGAAAATCGACTTGCGTGTTCCACTCTCCTATAATTGGGAGTATTATATTCGATTGACCACAATATAGCACGGTTGACAGTCGTTAGTGCGCAGTTTTACCGAGTTCAGGGAGTGATTAAAACGTCTCCTGAAATGTGTCATCCTCTTTAATATTTGTCACGGTCTTTGCATAATAAAACGTAAAGTTAGTTTTGGTGATGAAAATAAATGGTAATGGTATTATTAGATGCTATTTGCACTTCCAGCCCGGCTCTCGAATGATATCTCTGCTTGTCAAAAGTGTTGATTTCCTGTGATTCCACTTTATTCCCGTGACAATAATAACATGTCACGGTATTCGATGTTTATGCAAACTTTCATTTTCCGATCCTTTGATGTATTTTGTATCACAAAATGTCCACGTTTCGTATATATTATTTACAAATCCATTTGTCAAGCTTGTTTCATTCCTATGTATCGATTCTTCCACTGCAGATATGACAGTTCACTGGAAAAATATATTATCATTCATAATATCATAATGGTAATGAAATAAAATACCAATCTGCTTTGAATGATTTTGGTGCAAATTAATCAATGGTAACATTGATTTTTTATTCAGGTGGGATGGAGGGCTTGTGCAATATTCATAACATTCCACTGTCATAACAATAGATCTAACTAAATAATTAACCATTACTGTTTCTCCGAAAGGGTAGGCAGGCGGCTCTGTCTTGGCCGGAAGCTCCTTGCGTCAAAAAACAAAAATTCAACTTGTAATTCTTTTCAATGGAACTCCTCAGTTAGATTCTAATAGTTTGCTCTCCAAAAAGTTTCTGAGTTCTATTATCCCATTATGCATATGATTATTTTCCATGTTTTGACTTTCACTCTGAATTTTTTTTTTCTTATTTATAAACAAACCAGTAATCGGGCCGTGAAAATCAAATATCTCCTACAAATTTATGGATACATCACTTTTTGCATCTAAGTCTCACACTAAGGGGGCGTTCAAGTATTACGTAACGCAATTTTTGAAAATTTTTGACCCCCCCCTCCCCCCCATGTAACGCGACGTAACGTTTTTCAGTACCCCCCCCCCCCCACCCCCTAAACGTTACGTAACGCGCAAGTGACAATTTTTGCCTGAAAGTCACAATTAAGTTGCGCAAAGTACTGGAAAGTCACTTAAGGGTATATTACCGCAAGCGCAGCATATTTAGGGATTTTTGATGCAGTTTTAAGAACATTTCTATATTGTTTATTAGAAAAAAATATTATGTTTTGAAAAAATAAACTATTCTTCTAAATGGTGCGTTAAAAAAACGTGTTAAAATGTTTAAAACAATTGCGTGAAAAAATATTTACAAAACCTCTAAAAATAGATTAAAGTTCGATTATATCTTTTAATTCTAAATACAGGAGAATTATAAAAAATATACATTATCACCACATCAATGTTGTCTAAACGACTGAATAATAAAATTATTTTAAAAAGCATTAAAATAATGCTTAAATAAATAAAAACAGTTTTTCAACATCACGATATTGTTATTTTGTCTCACGCCATTATATAAACCAAGACACGAGTTATTTCCAGTCATTATGCGAGATGATTTCAGAGTGAAAGCATGTCAAATTTTACCAAAAAATAAATACGTAAATGTGTAGGCACATAAGAAAAGGGGTCACACTAAAGGTTAGTCGTTATGTTATTGTGTTTTATTTCAGAACCAAGTTGACTTTTTTACTAGAACTTGCATTTCGCGGCCGCCTGTTTGCAACCAGCGGCATAGAATGGTTTATAGTGCCCCTTTACCCGTATTTTCGTATTCCTAGTTTTATTTATTTACGTCCTACTGTGCTTTTACATAAATTAGGTAAAGATAAAGATATATATAGTATTGTTCACTTTGCAGACATATTATTAGTATTTTTTAGTGAACAAAAGATAATAATTGAGAATAGTAGGGAAAAAGTTTCATAATAACACGAAACGATCCTCACCATATATATCTCCCAGTACGAATCTAACAAACCTTGTAGCAATAATTTATTTTATTTTTTTATTTATTTATCTATAATAAAATATATTTACAATGGTTTTATTTGTATGCCTGTATCACTAGGGTATACGTGTGTCGAGACAGGCGTACATAAATGAATATAGTAGTTACAAGGATATTTCAGGTAAAATACATATTATGAATAGAATTAGAACAGAAGGGTGATTGGAAGGGCGGTAAATCTTTTAAAGAGAGTTATTTTATAAATGTTGGAGATGGAGTAATGAAATAAATTCTGCCTAGTCTATTTATAGGTTAAATTTGACAGGATTCCATTATTTTCGTTTGTTTTATATGGGTTAGGTTGTATGTGAATAGTTATTTCTGTCTATGTGTGATTTATTTTACAGATATGTGTGATAGTGTGGCGTCCAATACTTATAATCCATTTTTTAATATCTTGTTTGAATTTTGTAAAGGAGTCACTTTGTCTGATCGTAGTTGGTAGTGTATTGTATAGTTTGCAAGCTATGTATTTAGAGTGTCTTTGCCCGAAGGTGGTTTTGAAAAAAGGAGTTTGGAGAAGTTCGTTGTTTTTGGCTCGGGTATTGTGTATTGTTTGTGTAGCTTTGTATGGTGTTTTGTTGTTTTTGTGTAAATTAAGTAATATGGATCTTGAGTAGAGCTGTTTTATGTCCATAACGTTGAAGGAATTGAAGATAGTATCAGTGCTGGTAGTAAGCGGCATTTTAAGAATTATTTTTATGATTAATTTTTGTGCTTTCATGATGGGATCAAGGGCATTGGAATATGCATTACCCCAGGCTAGAATTCCGTTATCTATGTGAGATTGGCACAATGAGTAATATACTGTTTTTAAAAGTTTTAGGTTAAAGAAATTGCGTGTTTGTTTGAAAAAGTATATAGATTTTCGGATTTTGTTTGTAGTATTATATATATGTTGCTTCCAATTCAGGTGTGTATCGAAGGTAACTCCTAAATATTTGATAATGTTTACTTGCTCTAGGCATGGGCAGTCACAGTTTCGGTTTAGAAATGAATTTTTACATTTGTGTATTTTTAATGGCGGGGCTGGGTTTGACTTTGGGATATTGGTGAGACTAGACAGTAAGTATTTGGTTTTCTGTACATTTAGAGTTAATATGTTCGAGTCAAGCCAATATTTTACCTGTTGAATTCCTTCCTCCGCTTTGGAATATGCGGTAAGCCAATCTTTTGCTTGGAAGAGTAGGACAGTGTCATCGGCGAAACTGACAACAGTGGCATCGATATCTAGGTTGCATAACTCGTTAATATATATTAGGAAGAGCGTTGGACCTATAACACTGCCTTGAGGGACCCCGTAACTAATGGGCAAATTCTGGCTCTTTGTGGTATTGAGTTTAACGCATTGGGATCTGTCAGATAAGAAGCTGGAGAGGAGGCCTAATTCTTTGTTCCTAATACCTATATTAAACATTTTGCGTTTTAGTTTGCTGTGTGAGATTGTATCAAATGCTTTACATAGGTCGAGAAATACCGATAGACATTTCAAGCCCTTATCCAGGTGGCCAGAAATATGGTCAGTGACCGTGGCTATAGCATCATTGGTGCTTTTATGTTTTCTGAATCCGAATTGCCGCGGCGATATTAAGTTATTGGTTTCCAGATATTCCATGAGACTATTATTGACGATCTTTTCGAATACTTTTAAGAGGGAATTTAGCAACGTACTAGGACGATAATTACTAATATCAAGTTTGGAGCCAGTTTAAAAATAGGGATAATGAGACCTTGTTTTAGAATGGTGGGAAATAGCCCTTGGCGGATGCTAATATTAAGTAGATGCGTTAATGGTTGAAGTATACCAGGGGCAATTTTTTTAAGAACATTGTTAGATATTTCATCAATGCCGGTTGATGAAGAGTTTTTGAGCGAGTTTATTACTAACGAAACTTCTTTCTCTGTAATCGTTTTAAGAACAAAGCAATTAAAACTACCAAATGTGAATAACCAACAAATTATGCTATTTCATATTGAAAAATGTTAGTTCACATTCCTGCCGCAAGTTTTTAATGAGAACTATGGAATATAATATGAATATTTTCAGAGACCTAGGTATAATGCCAGTAGCCGAAATAACAAATGGTAATATTTTTATAGTCTGAGAGTGCCAAATTCTTTTAATCTCATTTCCTAAATCTATGTTTTTTCTAATTTTCAGAAACTGTTTTTTTTAATATTACAGGAATTTGGAATAGCGACATCAATGATATAAGTTATTTTTTTAATTTTGTCATGTAAAACTATATCAGGTCTATTATGACTAATTGTTCTGTCTGTTAGTATAGTTTTATCAAAATATATTTTATAAAATTCATTTTCTAAAATTAATTTGGTTCATATTCATAAAATGGTAGTCAATCGTACGGTCAAGTATTACGGAAGTCAATCAAGTTATGTTTAATTACCAAACTTTGGTGGATTATTTTTAAAACCTGATTGTGCCTAAATGTATACTCGGACGGCGCTAATATAGAACATCCCGATATAATATGTTCTATAGTTTCCGGAAAATCCAAACATTTTCTACATAAATCATCAATTTGATTTATATCTTTGATTATATGCTTCCTATAATTTTTGTATTAATGATTCTATCTTGAATGGCAAGCATAAATCCTTCTATTTCTGCGCTCAACTCTCCAATACTCAACCATTTGTTTGACGAAAGTTTGTCAACATACGTTTGGTTGAGATAATTGAAGTGTTTTGCATGAATAATTTTATTTGACCAGGAATCTAATAATTCCTGGTTAGTATTTATGAGAATTTTGGCATTCTCGTCATATAAATTTAAAGATGTAATGTTTATATCTGCCTTGCAAATTATTTTGTGCATTTCTGAGCTATTGGCTTTCCTATGGAAAAAATTTCTAAGCATTTCTACCTGATTGTGTTTCAAAGATGTTATTTTGATTACACCTCTACCTCCTAAATTTCTAGGTAAATTAATTCGTTCTATAGCTGAATTTGGATGATGGCAATTAAAATTTGTTAACGTTGTTCTAATTAATCGTTCTAAACTATCTAAATCTGTATTGGAACATTTAATTATGCTAAATGAGTACGTTAGTAGAGGTATTGCCCAAGTATTTATTGCTTTTACAAAATTTTTAGCAGATAGATTGCATTTTAAAAATTTTCTGATCCTAGTTTGAAATTTAATCCTAATATCATTTTTAATACTAGTGTGATCTAATCTATTCGATTGCGGGTATCCTAAATATTTATAAACCTCACCCCCTTTCATACTTTTAATTTTGAAATTTCTAAATATACCCTCGTCTCCATCTACAATTTTGCCTTTCTCTATATGGATCGTTTTACATTTATCTAAACCAAAAGTCATTTTAATATCATCTGAAAAATTTTAACTACCTTAATCATTTTCTCTAAATTTGATTCAGAATTTGAAAATAATTTTATATCATCCATATATAATAGATGTGAAACTGTACTAATCTCTCTTGTATTACCGTTAATTTTTATTCCAAACTTGCTTTTAATTAACATTTTAGATAGAGGATTCAATGCTAAGCAAAATCAAAGAGGACTCAATGAATCTCCTTGAAAAATCCCTCTTTTTATTGAAATGCCCGGTACTACTATTTTCTTACCTTTTAAATTTACTAGTAAATCTGTATTCCAAAAGGACATAATATTTTTCAAAAATCTAATTATAATTGGTTTAACTTTATATATTTTGATTAGCCACGAGTGCGGGACACTATCAAAATATAACTTTTATATAAATATATAATTTTTATATATATAACTTTTTGTAAACAATAATAATAAATATTGAAAATGACCGATATTTTATTTATCTTTCCAATATATTCAGATATAATTATGATCACATATTACGAAAATAATGCGAAATTGAATACCGTATTGTTTTGACATCTGTCAATGAAGAACTAATGCCTACCGTCCAGCAGTGTAGTTGGTTGTATCGAATAATTTATCAAACAAGTTTGATCAAAATCTGATAAAGAGTCATAAAATCATGAGCTCCTCCTCCAATAGGTAATGTTTCTATCTAAATTTACCTAAAACATGCGCATTCAATTTAATAAACATAATTTGAAAGATGCCCAATATTTAACGTTTCATGTTCAAATCTTACTCAAGTGTACCATCTAGTCTAGATTCTTCGCTGCTCTGACTTCGTCGGTAGCGCGCAGCGGTTCCCCGTTCGAGCATACTTCATACTTCCCCACCCCGAAATATTATTTCGGTTTTGGTAAATTACCCCTTAAATACCTTTTTTCTTGTTTCAATCGCGTTTGCGGTAATAAATAAAAAAGATTGCCAACTTGGAAGATTTTAATTCCCTTGTTTTTTTAACTAAAAAAAAAAACATGTTACGTAACGCGTTGTTCGAACCCCCCCCCCCCCCTCGTAACGCACAGTAACGTTTCACAAGACCCCCCCCCCGCCAAGTGCGTTACGTAATACTTGAACGGTCCCTAAGAATTTTGTGAATGTAAATGAGTTGTACAAATCTGTACCTGAATTCGCCTGGGGGACACTCTCCCGCTGTCTGATTACAGTGCATTTCAAATTCGACATTATTTGTAACCGTAAAAAAAGATGGTACATTACATACAGGAAAATGTGGGACAGGTTCCGTTGTGTAGTATGTATGTCGCTGTCAGAAAATGAATGTATCCGTGTTAGCAAGTTTGTTATAAAATCTCGGTAATTTTTTGATCGAAGTGTCCATGGTTATTACGAATAATTTAAAAAAAAAAACTTTAGATTCGCCTTAATCACTATAAAAGGAAACTTTTTGCATCACAGGCTGCGGAAAATGATGCATTTTAATTTTCAATTGTGTAAAATTAAATTTCACTTCGCGAACCGATACGGCGACAATCCGGCGGCCATTCTGTCACTGTTTGTTATGTTGGTATCCCTGATACAAACAAGAGCTAGATGCGACTGTAGCGAGCTCGTGGGATACATGATAAGGCGCGTAATTATGAAAAACAAAATTAATAATATAATGTAAACGAACCTCTAATCAGAATCACTTCAGAGTCTAGCCGAGGCACTAGAATGGAGACAAACCATTCAAATCCAGGGATTTAAAAAAAATAAAGATAATATACACAAGCCCGCTACACAAACCCTGCTTTGCCAAACAAACCATTCAAAACCTGGGATGTTTTTTTAAATTATGATGACATGCAGCTTTCGTAGTTTAACCTCAAAGTTCCGTATTATCCGTGAGGTGGACTAAATGCATTGTCTGCTGTGTTTTCACAATTGCGCGCCTTTTCATGTATCCCACGAAGTCAGCTACAGTCGTATTTAGCTCTTCGCTAATATTATCAGGGATACCAACATAACAGTGACGGAATGGCCGCCGGATTGTCGCCGTAACGGTTCGCGAAGTGAAATTTAATTTTACGCAATTGAAAATTAAAATGCATCATTTTCCGCCGCCCGTGATGCAAAAAGTTTTCTTTTATGGTGATTAAGGCGAACCTAAAGTTTTTTTCTAAAAATTATTCGTAATAACCATGGACACTTCGATCCAAAATTTACCAAAATCTCTTTCTGGATTTGAAATTCTATCTTGTCACTCAATTCTAAGTTTGGATAGTGGTGGCGGCAGCCCTTAAAGGTCGAGAAGCTGTGCCTATCCTAAGAAAAATGTACCATAACAAAAGAAATTAAAAGATAATTGGATAGATAATTATAGAAATAGTTTTTTTTTCCGTGAATTTGGTAAGGAACTTTTACTCTCATTTATTCAGTTCAAACAACCAGTGAAAGATAAACTAATTTACTAACCATCAAGTCGTTTCCCCGCAGCAACAACTCTGTCTTGGCAAACACGCCTTGGTTCTTTAACATACATACATTGCCTTGCACACCCTTCTGTTATTCTGACTTTAGACATGACCCCACTTGTCTTCATTGGGCATCCCCGACTTCTTCTATCATTCACATTTGCATCCCATATTCTCCTTACAAGTCTTTCTTCGTTCATTTGCTTTAGATGCCCAAACCATCAAAGCGTCCCTTTCTTAATCTTACTCCTTACGCTTCCATCAGTCTTTTATTCTTTGCGAATCTCCACTTTTCTCATACGATCATACCTCGAAGCAGTGGCGGCTCTTCCCTTAGGATAATGGGTGTTTGACCCCCAAAATTATAAGACATAATATAAATTTTTACACATCAAACTGCTCAAAGCATCGAATTTATTTGAAATGAACCTCGAAATAACGGCAGCGAGCGGCGACGTCGACGAGCAGTGACATCTATTGTCTCAAATGGAAGCTCCCATTCACACATTATTAACGATCCCTGGGTCAATTTTAAAATTGTCCTCGGCTTTGGTATCTTCTGTCCCTATGCGCGCCATACAATAAACGAGATGCACTATGTATTTTGCCGGCAGTTGAAATTCTCCTGCATAGGTAGTAAACAAAGCCTAGTGACTTTTTGGTCATGTCCGTGAGGGAGACAGCATATGAATCTTATGTGTTATTGAAAGAGATGGTGATATTAACATAGGTCGGTTTTGAATTTTGCATGCATGTCCCGCTTGAAACAATCGTTTTTGTATTGGATAGTTCGGGAGAGATTTGAAATATTTATTCACATTGTTATCGATGTTATTTACGACGTTTCAAATTTAGTTTGGTGGCACATTGAGAAGTAGATCTTTTCAAAGATTATTTATTATATTGTGATCTATTTTCAACGGATATAGAAAACAGCACTATTTAAAACAATGTTTGTTTTGTGGTTCTTAACCTAAGTGACAGCAGATTCTATACATTTAATTATCTAGTTACAGGACAGGTAAATCGTTTTAAAGGGACCCTTGCTTGTGTAGTGGTGTATTAGATAGATGAAAATTACTAATATAATTTAATAATAAATCTGTTTTTGTTATGTAGCTGAAAATTGCAAAAAAAAAACAAAAAAATCATCAAATTGAAACACAACTCTAAATTTAAATATAATTGATAGACGTCGTTTCTTACCTAATATCTTTGGGCATTTTAGGGGTAAAAAGGGACTGCGGACGGGTGTTTCAAACAAATTTTTTGTTTTAAAATTTTTGATATTACCGGTGTCAATTTTTCTAATCTAATTTTGTTTTTAAATTTTGGATACTCAGATAGGTACTATCGGTGTGCACAACTAAATTGAAAAGTGCCCCTCTTTAAAATGATGTTCCTACAAGTACCTACATGCATTATGTAGCGATTTTGCAATTTACAAATAATACCTATGTAATTTGAGTTGCTGATTCATGACCCCACCTATATTTAAATTGATATAGGTAATAGTAACAATTATTATAAGCAATAATTATCAGCCTGAAACACTCATCTACATTGAAAAAATCTTCCGAGAAAAGATACATAACGCCAACGGGACTTGAACCCGTGTCCTTCTGATTGCCGGTCAGGTGTGTCTATGGCGGCTTATCTAATACCCGCCAAATAATTCAATATATACTAGTGTTTCATTCAACAATTACTGTTTATTACATTTTTTCCACCTGAAGACAACCAACTTTGTTTTTGTGAGAGAGGCATTGTTAGTGCTAAATCTCTCGCTAGGTGGCGTCGAGACAAATTATTTCAACATTTTTTGGTGAAAATACTTTAACTTTTCAAATAATAATAATTATTTTAATTGATAAACTAACGTTTAAGACAAGATTTTTATGCATAGCACAAAGGGTAACAATTATTTTAAGCAATAATTGTTATCCTTTGTGCTATGCATAAAAAATCTTGTCTTAAACGTTAGTTTATAAATTAAAATAATAGGTAATAGTACATCGGCATTTTTCACAATACCAAATAAAGATTAATCACATTTTTTTTCAAATGACCTCCCCACACCTGGAGCCCTAGAGCCGCCTCTGCCTCGAAGAACAAATATATATATCGTATGTATATAACGATTCAGGGATCCATTTCTACAGCATTCAGTCAGTGAAAGATGATAATAAAATGTTTTCAAATATTCAAAATGTAATTCATGTCCAAACTCTACACATAGCCTACCTGTGATCAAAGAGCAATTCATATCCAAAGAGTAAGTCATATCCAAAATACACAAAGCCTATGTTCAAAGAGCAATTCATGTACAAACTATACACAGCCCACCTTTGGTCAAAGAGCAATTCATGTCCAAACTATACACAACCTATCTTTGGTCAGAGAGCAACACCAGATACAATTTATTATTGTTACGCTTTGCGAACCATTCTATTTCAGAACCGTGTAAAAACAGAAAAGATTACACAAATTTAAATAAAATAAAATGAAAGTAATCATTACCTTGGTTTTCATCAATTTTTTCAGATAGACGAAGAGTACCAGAGACCACCAGAGTTAGCCAGATAAGCACTATTAGTATTAAGTGGTGACTCGTTGACTGCCCTCACTCACCATGGAAGAGGATTCCGAATACAAAAAGCTGCCCACGGATGAGAAGTGTGTCCACAAGCTGTGGAAGGCGCGTGTGGAGGGCTACGAGGCGGCTGCCAAGCTCTTCAAACAGATTGACGACGAGAAGTCACCCGAGTGGAACAAGTACCTCGGACTTATAAAGAAGTTTGTTTCGGATAGCAATGCTCTGGCGCAGGAAAAAGGTAATTAAATTGTTTTTAAATAATTATTACTTTTTTTTTTTTTTTTTACATTAACTCCACACAGGAGGCCTTGAGGAAAATAATTTCCCTCAGGGCCTATGTCATCTGGGATGCTGTGTGGAGGGTCTTTTTGAGGAAAGGAAGGAATAAACATTGGTCTTGAAGAGACCCATGTTTTAGGAAGGAGGAAATGTAGGACCCATGTTGTAGGAAATCAATCATCACACCGTTCCTCCGGTTGGTACTAGTACTGGACATTGAAGTACCACTATCTTTAGTGATTGTCAACTGTTGATTATAACCTTTGGAAATGTAGACGACGTTGACATGAAAATTAACAAAAATAATTAATAAAAATTCTAAGAATGTTATTTCAACTGTTGGGATGTTGGAAATGTCATTTATCGACCTCATTTAGCTGTTGTTTAAAATTGAATTGTTTTTAATATCGTTGATGGCATCTTGCTATTATTTCCAATGAATAAGGAACTCCAGTGAAAAATATTATGGCTTTAAAAAAATATGTTCATATAGACCAAGAAACGCTGATTCTGAATATATAAGTTTTATTTCATAATATTAAATGCAGAGTTTTTAATAAATTATTAAAAAGTGCATTTTTAAACCTCTTCGGAAAACACAGCGTTAAGTTGGCATTACTGAAATGGTTAACCGTGACGTCACAGTTAACCTGTCACCTGTGTGTTGTATTGTCATTTGAAATGACTTGAAGTGCACACGTACCTATGCAATTCAACATTTCGTGTTTTTGGTTTATTTTCATACTGTTTATAGAGATTTAGATAAATAATAGTTATTGTGTTTATTGAAACATAATTTAGGCCCTCAACAATTTACGAAAAGGGCTATATTTGCGGACAATCTGCAATAAATGTTGTCTATTTGAGGTTAAAGTCGTGTCATATTTTGACGTTTGTTTTTATGTATTTTCAAATTGTTTTTAGTATAGGGCTTTTTATACAAGTTGTTACACACTCGTCATGATCAGTGTATTATAAATACCAGTGTTTCTGTATGTATTATACATAAAACAATGTACCTACAAAGTAACACCTGACACAAAACACGATGTCACATGTATTTGCAATGAAAGAGATGATTTATTGTTTTTATATTGCACTTTGATTAAATACAATAACAGTAGCGGTGAAATGTGGACATTTTACCAATGTTTTTCTATATTAAAAGCAGTTAATCTTGAATAAAAAACACACCTCACACCTAAAAGTCATTATCCGCCATGATTATTCTGGGTTCTTCAGTGTTGCCAACAGTTAGAAGTGAAATTTCCCTAGAATTTCACATTTACGCAATTACCTACGTAGCCACCTGATTGTGTAACACTAATCCTGTTATATGTTAATTAATATGATAATTAATTGGAAAGATATCGGAACTTGGTAAATATACTAATAATACCGTGATTTTCCAAATAAAACACTTTTTGCTACGTGAAGTAATAATTTAAAAGTACGAATACACTCACCACTGAATTAGAAACTGAATTCCAAATAAAAAAATAAAAAAAAACACTTTGCAAAATAAAAATCATAAGCAACCCGCCGCTCATTTGTACCAAGCGTGGTATTTTGAAGACCCCCCCCCCCCCCCCGAACGTGTCACGTAGTATGGGTACGTTCCCTAATATCATTTTGAGTTGTCAGTGTTAAAAATAACATGGCATGTAAGTACATGAAAAATAATTAAGATTCATAGGAATTCCAAAAAATATATATACGTATATATATAAATAATACCAGTAATACTGTCATATGTAATAAAATTTTTGCCAGAGTTCGAAATTTCCCTAGATTTTGTCCTGATTTCCCTTATCCCTAAAAAATATTTTTCTCCCCTAGATCTAGGGAAATTTCCCTCGACATAACATCACTGATTCAAAATGACAACTTAAAAAGTAAAAAAATTAGACCACCATAGATACGGTGCGTTTCTGGGAGTCTTTAAAAATTAAAACTTTGACAATTATTTTAACTATTAAAACTAACTATAAAAATAAAAATAAAAATGCAGTTATTTAAGTTTGAAGGTCTTTATTCATTAAAAAAAATAAAAAAATTGGACTGGAGTTCTCTATTGTTTTCAATAATGTTGGGAGCTGACAGCATCGAACTGTTATTTCTTATGAAATTGTTTTCAATCTTGGGCATTGACGGCAACTAGCTATTTATCTATTTCCAATGGAATTGTTTTTAACAATGTTGGGCATTGACGGCATCTAGCTGTTATTTCCAATAGAATTGTTTTCAACAATATTGGGCATTGACGGCACCTAGCTGTTATTTCTAAAAGAATTGTTTTCAACAATATTCGCCATTGACGGTATCTAGCTGTTATTTCCATTGGAATTCTTTACGACAATATTGGGCATTGACGGGATCCAGCTATTATTTCCATTGGAATTGTTTTCGACAATGTTGAGCATTCACTGCATCTAGCTGTTATTTCATTTGGAATTGTTTTCAACAATGTTGAGCATTGACGGCATCTAGCTGTTATTTCCATTGGAATTGTCTTCGACAATATTGGGCATTGACGGCATCTAGCTGTTATTTCCATTAGAATTGTTTTCAACAATGTTGGGCATTGACGGCATCTAGCTGTTATTTCCAATGGAATTGTTTTCAACAACTTTGGGTGCTGACGTCACCCAGCTGTTATTTCCAATAGAATTGTTTTCAACAAAGTTGGGCATTGACGGCATCTAGCTGTTATTTCCATTGGAATTATTTTCGACAATATTGGGCATTAACGGCATCTAGCTGTTATTTCCATTGGAATTGTTTTCAACAATGTTGAGCATTGACGGCGATGTTGAGCATTGAAGGCATCTAGCCGTAATTTCCAGTGGAATTGTTTTCGACAATATTGAGTTGCTAGCTGTTTCCAATGGTTTGTTTTATAAATTTTGATATAGTGCAAGTAGGTAGAAATAAATCCTATTTGCTAGATAGAGATGACATGGATACATAGATGAAAAAATATAATAATTTATATAAAGAAGAAAGTCTCTGGCGGGCAGGTGTGGATTTGGATATGTATGCAAATTACAGTTTAATTCCGAGACTGATGATAATTTCCAAGCTTTATCTTCAAAACAAGAGGAAGGTCACCGTCTGCCTTAGATTTCGAAAAAGATTCAGTTATTTTTTTTTTACATTAGCTCCACACAGGAGGCCCTGAAGAAAATAATTTCTCTCAGGGCCTATGTCATCTTAGGGGATGCTGTGTGGAGGATTTTTTTAAGGAAAGGAGAGGAGAGGACGTTCTGGGAAGGAAATAGGTATGAGGGGTGGGTAGGAATCTGGGGGTCAGTGCATCCGGAAGTGACAGACGTACGAATCCATCCCTCCAACCGCGGTGCAAGGCGATGGATAGAGAGATTCCGGCTGGAGAGGATAAAGACCTCCCTCAACCAATCTCTCTCGATCCTGCCCACCACAAGGTAGGTGGGCAGACGCATCGGCCGCCAAGACCTGGAAAAACTTCCCCCCCTGAACCCGGGCACCCCCGTTAAGTCACCAAACGTAGGCGAACCACTTGGGGTGACCTATGGCAGAGGTGTTGGTTATCCCGGGCGGGGTACCCATACCTGCATACACAAATAAGTCATTTTCATTTATCATTTTTACACAAACAGTGCATTAACTGCCATAAGGTCCAAAATGATAATCATCACAAGAAATATAATATATCATATCCATCCATCAATATTTAGCATCGTATACCAGTCTCCCGTATAATAAACAAATTAGAATCTTTCTACGATTTACTAGTGATGTGTTTGATCATATTTGTGGGAGTGGCTGATAAATATGCCTTTAGGTATCAGCTTGGACGTGATGGATCTGATTCCATTAAAGATTTTGCTAGGCGTGGCGGTGTCCCATAATTTACAATGTTTGGCCAAGCGTTACTGTTGGACCATCCTTTTGTTTTGGCGAGTTTATTGTTTGTAGAAATTAGGGCAGACAGGGCTTAGGTATTTTTTAATTGTTATTTTTAAAAGAACGATAAACATTTCAAGGTTATGAATAACCTGAAAATATTATAAAAACTCTTACTACCATCATTACAAGAAGGAAATGTTGCTTGTGTGATGATGGAGGGAATAGCTAGCAGAGGAAATGAACCCATATTTGGAACTTAACCCTTTCCACTCCAAGCCTTTTTTGTTTTTATTCCACCAGCTCCACACCAAAATTGCATTTTTTTAAGCTTCATTTTTTTTTGTAAATAAAATTGATATTAAATAATTTAAGAGGCGTAGTCCAAAATGATGATTTGTTTTCATTTGGATTTATATTTTCGGCTTTTGGCATTTTCTATACACATACCGCTTTAGTTTTTTTATACATAACGGGATCGAGGATTATTTCACTAATACACAATCAAGCTATAGAAAATAGAAATCAGAAACAATCCATTCAACGAGTATTTGCTCGAAAACAAACACGATAAACAGTTGATAAGATGATGACGACAGCACGGTGCGATAATAAGGAACTCCAGTGAAAAATATTATCGCTTTGAAAAAATATGTTCATATAGACCAATAAACGCCGATTCTGAATATATAAGTTTTATTTCATAATATTAAACATAGAGTTCTTAAAAAATTATTAAAAAGTGAATTTTTTAACGTCTCGTTAAAATACACTGTAAAGTTGGTACGATTGAATGGTTAGCGCTGACATCACGCGTCACCAGTCATTGTATCACATTGTATTGAAATCAATTAAAAATGTAGGCATGGCCCAAGTCATCAGTATTAACAACATTTCATGTTATTCTTTATTTCTTACTGTTTATAGAGATTTAGTTGTTGTGTTAATTGAAAAAATATTTAAGCCTTAATAATTCAGTATCAAAAATAGAGGTACCTCTTTTAGTTTATCTCAATTATTTAAAATATTCAAAAACTACTGCACAAAAAAAATAGTAATGCTTCTTCTAGGGAGAATACTTCGAACAACGGAATTTCAAAATGGCGGTAGTTGATCAGCTGATTTCCCGATCCTATACTAATTTTTCAGGAGTGATGACGTCACACGATTTACCATATTTCCGGTGGTTTTCGGGGGGTCTTGAAAAATTAAAACTTTGACAATTATTTTAACTATTAAAACTAACTCTAAAAATAAAAATAAAAATGCAGTTATTTAAGTTAGAAGGTCATTATTTATAAAAAAAAAAAAAAAATTTGGACTGGAGTTCTCTATTACTAGTGTTCTTTTGTAACATCGATACCTGCGCCTCTACCTGCAGTGAGGTGCAGCCCTAAACAAATCATCCATCCCTCGACCATGGTACTAAAGTTTTGTGCGATTCTAGAATGTGCTTTCAATCGTGATTCAAAAATTTTTGTAAAAACAATTTCTCCTATCTTAAAATTGTCCGCAAAAAAAAGTATTACACCATGTCGAGTGTCACTCGACATTGGAGCTGGTGGAACAAAATAAATGTCGAGTGATACTCGACATTGGAGTGGAAAGGGTTAACGTATTTGTCCATTCACATAGCGAAACCGGTCAAGCCAATCGGTCAGCTAAGGTTTTTAAACATTGTTGTGAACATCGGGCAAGGTGATGCAGACTGGAACTTGTATTTCTTTTGCATTATCAATGTTAAGAAATGTTGTGTGGTGAAAGGATTAGGATAGAGAAAGGAGATAGGATAGGTTCAGAAGGAGACTGGGAGTTTCTGCTTTTTGGTACATCTAGTCTGACAGTTTCCAAGCAAAATATACCAGTCATGATAAATTGGGTTTCACAATAATATCTCTTTTAACCCCTTTAGCACCAATTTGTTACAGGTATGGAAGCATCTGTTTCCAGCGAGTAAACAGATTTCAATTATATAATACATATTATCACACGGTTTTCGATCTGAGCATTTCAATTTAATTTTTTTTAAGTGAAACTTCTTTAAATGGAAGTGCATCACTAAAATTTATTTTTTGACAGGTCCTCCGTTCTAATATAATGCAGTAAATTCACGGCTCCACACGAGTCTCCCATAGCACAGCGGTGTAAAGTGCCTAACAAATCTCAGCGACCAGAGAGACATCCAGCGAATGGATATTCGAATCCTATCAAATCCAAAAAATAAACATTTTTATAAATCAAAATCCAATCTTCAAACCACTTTAAAATAAACAGGCAAAAGAAAAGAAAGCGACATCTAGTAGCTTTCTAGTTTCACTTCTACCGCGTGTGAATTGCACTCTGATTTTTTTTTCTTTTTTATTCGGAAATTAAAGGGTTAAAGTACTTTTGGAGCGATCTATGTATTTTAAAAGACATTAAACAGCTGGTATTAACCCTTAGCGAATTCCAACTTTGGACTTGATTTTTTTTTACATGAGCTCCATACAGGAGGCCATCTAGACCCGATTTCCCTCAGAACTTGTGTCATCTTTGGGGATGCTGAGAGGAAGGTCTTTTTAGGGAAAGGAAAACGAGAAAGTTCTGGGAAGGAAAAAGGTGTGAAGGGTGGGTAGGATTTGGGGGGGGGGGGGGGGGGGGTCAATGTGTGATTTAAAAATCAGCTGTACCCCAAATATTAGTATTTTTTTACATTAGCTCCACACAGGAGGCCTTAAGGAAAATAATTCCCCTCAGGGTCTATGTCATCTTTGGGGATGCTGTGTGGAGGGTCTTTATAGGGAAAGTAAAACGAGAAGGTTCTGGGAAGGAAAAAGGTATGAAGGGTGGGTAGGATACGGGGGGTCAATGTGTCCAGGAGTGACGGGACGTACGAAACTATTTCTCACACTGCGATGCAAGGCGATGGGTAGAGATACTCCGACTGGAGAGGTCGAAAGGTCTCCTTCAACCAGTCTCCCGATTCGGCCTGCCACGCAGTAGGTGGGAAAACCTCTCCCCGGAATGAACCCGGGCACCCCAGCTAAGTAAGCCACCAAACGTAGCGAAAAGTAAGTCACCAAAATTCTAAAGATAATGTAATATTTTTTGGGGACATTAATCTCAACTTACTGAATCAAAGTGATACAAATATAATGGCTTATGAAAATATACTTACAAGTAATTACTTAACTAAATGTATTAATGTTACGACAAGAGAAGCAATTGTTGCTGGTCAAATAACCAAATCTTGTATTAATAATAATAATATTTGGATGATTTATATAGCGCCGTTTTTGTGAAAAATCACCTCAAGGGCGCTGTACAAACTTATAATACATTTCTAAAATCTAAAATTGACCACATATATGTTAGATCTAATAAATATAACTTGTCCGCATGTGTTATTGATTCGACAATTGCTGATCATTTTATAACAGGACTAAATGTTCATTACCATGATGTCAAAAATAATATTCAAAATGAGAAAATCACAACTCTCTCTCAAAAACGTGTTGATAAAGAAATAAAAATGTATAATTGGAATATCTTTTTGAAAGAACCGAATTGCGTTCCTCTGTATAATAAAATTAAAACTAAATTTAATGAAATCTATGAAAAAAGTACTGTAGTAAAGTCTTTTAAACCCCAAACCAGACCAAATGCCATAAATGAATGGATAAATGATGATTTACTATCAAAAATCAAATTAAAAGATGCACAAGATGGAAAAATAATCCTACAGATAAATTTTATGAAAGAGAGTATAAATGCAATCGGAATAAAGTTATGAAATTAATCAGCATATGCAAATTAAATTTTTCAACTCAAAATTTAAAAATTATTTTGCAGACTCAAAAAAAACGTGGAATGAAATAAACAGATTGTTAGGAAGAAAGAGCAAAAGTAATTGTGATCAAGTAATATCAAACTATTTCTTAAAAGAACAAACGACTGAACAAACATCTAACAATTTCGCTAACTTCTATTCTGAAAATGTTAGGCAATTATTACATAGATGTGATAAAAAGCTTTGAATATTCAAAAACATAGACTTCCACACAGCATGCTCTTAACACAAGCAAAACTCTGTGTATCGAAAAAGTTGTCAGAAGTTTAAAAAATAGTCAGTCGCCGGGGATAGATAAAATTAGAATGTCTGATATTAAAAAACATTTCGATATTTTAGGACCTATCTTTAACTCTATTAATTAATATGATTTTAAAGGAGGCAATTATACCAGAAGATCTAAAATGTAGCGTCATCCGACCCATTTACAAAGGTGGTAAACACAGTGAGATTGAAAACTATAGACCGATCAGTATTTTACCTGCAATTGAAAAGATCCTAGAAAAATATATATCTATAAAACTAATAAAGTACCTTGAAAAATTTTCTATTATTGATACTCATCAATATGGTTTCCAGAAAAAAAGAGCACATATCTACTACTTCAAGAATTTTCAAATACAATTAATAATGATCTTAATAAAAGGAAACATGTACTCGTATTATTTATTGATAATTCAAAGGCCTTTGATACAATTGATCATAGTAAGTTACTAGAAACTCTTGAACAAATTGGAATTACAGGAGACCTACTTAAATTATTTGTTAATTACTTTGAAAATAGAAAGATTTGTGTAAAATTTTTAAATCATTATAGCAAAAAAAAAGAACGTTTTCGCAGGCGTACCACAAGGGTCCATACTAGGCCCTACCTTGTATATTATATATGTTACTGCAATGAAATTGATTTTCTCTCACGTAAAACATTATGTTTATGCTGACGACACTGCATTAGTTATTTCACATGAGGATTTATTAATTGCAAGTACTTTACTGCAAATAGACTTTGTCACTCTTCAAAAATGGTCACATGATGTAGGTTTAATAATCAATGCTAAAAAAACAAAGCTTATGCACATCAGATCCCCTCATGCCAACATCACCATAACTCCTAAAATTGTTTCTCATGATTTTAATTGCATCCATAATTCTGTGATACAACCATGCTCATGTAAAAATATTGAACTAGTCTCTAAATACGTATATCTAGGCTTAACAATTGATTGTAATTTTAAATGGGATATACTATACATATACAAAAAGTTTGCACACGGCTTAGAGCTATAGTGAGCAAACTTTATAGACTGAAGTTTTTTGTTCCACTAAATACTCTTAGATTAGTATATCTGTCATTGGCGGAATCCCTAATAAGATATGGAATAACCACATGGGGACATTCAACAAAAACAAATCTTCTTTCAGTGCAAAACGTACAATATTCTTTGGTAAAATTATTATTAAAAAAAACTGAATACGAACAAAGACATGATATACCAAAATCATTACTATACAACTCTGTAAATGTATTATCTGTTCGTGCTATATTGTGGCTTAAAATTGCGAGTCAGCATACATCTCAATCTGAATATAATAAACTAGTGGTTCATGTTCATAATACAAGACTAACTGCAAATGATGGACTTATAATTCCCAGATGCCTAAATAAATACGGTCAAAGAACTCTAGAATACCTTGTTCCAATAATTTACAACATGTTACCCAATGCAATAAAAAGCTGTGAATTGAGTTTCAGAAGGAAATGTACGCTAAAAAAATGGTTAAGTGAAAGAACTTTTTTGTACTAATTTCTGTTATTTCCGCTTTAATGTTTTTTCCATTATTATTTTCTCTTGTCTTTTCTTTTATTTCTTTCATTTTCTCTGTTCTGTATTTCTTATAAATTTTATTAACAATTTTTTTTTCATGTACCTGTATATTTTATGTACCTGTCTCTTCGACTTGGTCGAAGACCTGTCTCAATTTAAAAAAAAGTAATTGTCAAAAGAACCCGTTGACAAACTGATATCAATCAGTTTAACGGGACTTAATTTAAAAATGTAAAAAAACTGTAAATAAATAATAAAAGAATTTTATTAATAAAAAAACTACTTGGGGTGACCTATCCTAGTTGTAAGCCTATCGTATTCATTTTATTTTATTGTATGCTTATTATATGTACAGCGCCCTTGAGATGATTTTTCATGAAAACGGCGCTTTATAAATCAGCCAAATATTATTATTATTATTATTATTATGGTAGGGGTGTTGGTTATCCAATAAATGCTTCCCAGGGCGGCAATACACAAATTCTAAAAAAAAAAAAAATCAAATGAAAAGTTATTTAAATATTTGTGGGCTAAAAGTGTTAAGATTGAATCGATTGAATCACGTACCAGTTTGGACACAAACCGGCCTCAGGCAACTTTACCGTGAATGAAAGAGACGCCCCCGTGCAGAAAGTTGAACCTGGTCAGAAGATAACGCCCACGCCCAGTGCAGGCCTGTAACCTGTAATGTGCCATGTGCCGTGCTGTGCCTTATTCATTCCATGTACACTCCAATATTCCAGTACTCCAGTACTTTAGTAGTGCAGTTAACGATGCTAATTCGAGCGTGAAAATCGGCATTGCAATTATAATGCCAATATTACTTACTATGTCCCAGTGAGCAGATGTTTACAATCTGTTTTTTTTTTTTTTTTATATGAAATTTTTTATATGAATACCTCACAAGAGTCCCTGGTGCTCCCGTTTGGAGCCAGTGAGACTATGGCATCCCCAATTTCCTCAAAAAGACCCTCCGCATGACATACCCAAAGTTGCCAAAGGCTCCGAGGGAAATGATTGCCCTTGGAGTTTATATATAAAGAAAACAAATTTCCGGGAGTATTTCCAAATGAATGAATTTTCTTATCTTTGATGACAAAAGATAATGGTTTAAATACTGTACTGATTTACTATCTCGACAGACTAGATTAATTTGTGCAATTATTCTTTCAATAATTCCATGTGCAAGAAACACAAAAACGTATCTACAAAAAAATCAACCCATAAAACATGAAATCGTTTTTCAATTGTCTTTTAAAACTAAAATAAAAAATATTTTTTTTTTGCTTTGACTGAGGTTTGAACCTTCCTTCCCGGCAATCGGAATCAATAAGTCAGGTACGCCTCATATTTCACACCAAAGATGTTAGGGTCCGTTGAATTGCCACAAGTTGGCTTATTTATTAAAGGGATTTAATTAAGGTGAGTGGACGAAATGGCTTTGCCGGTTAGTACCGGACGCGCCAGGATCTGATCCCGAGGAATCCTCAGCATCAGACCCGCCAAATCGACCAGCACAGCGGTAGAGCAGAGATCCCCCCTCCCAGAGCGGGGAATTAAGTTCTAAGATGTCAGGCATAGGCAGGAATTACCAGGTTTTGTAAATAAAATAAGGTTAATTATAATTGGACTAACCGTATAGGTTTATTTCAAATATTGCAAATAATAATACAGATAGGAAAGAACTTACCCCCACAGACCATAACCGATAACTAAAGCTAAAGTAATCTGACTATTAACGCGGTCGTTTAGACGATGAGGGATCCTCCCGGTGACTAAGGTTGGTGCAACTGCCCACGTCCCACGGTGATGCGAGCTGACTATAATGGCGGCAGGAATCCTCTGGCCTCTGCAGCATGAGCAAATACTCTGGCGCGAGCAAATAAGGCTACTCCACGTCCCACGGTGGAGTAAGCTGGCGCGGATGGCAAACGATAAAGTCACGCACGTGTATCGTGAATTGATACACCAGGAGATTTCCTGGCGGAGATCGGGTAGAACATTATATTGGCCGGAAATCACACTAGCCCACGGTGTTTCTGGGACTAAAGGCAGGGGCGTTTACTGTCCAGAACGAAATTTCCTATTCCACGACAAAATACAATTCGGCCATTGTGTGAACACAACATTTATTTCCGGAGCGCGACTCGCGGGGTCGAAACCATAACGGGAACTCAAATAAACTTGTAACGGCACTATAATAACCGCCCGAACTTTACGGGAACTTCGAATCTCTCTGATTAGGCACCGATGCACTCCATCTTGCCCGATTCTCTCCCAAAAACTCTCACGGCCTCCGGCGTGCCTTACGCCCGCCGGGGGAAGTGCCACCATCACCTTTCCGCTCCTCTCTGGTGTTGCCAGGATGAAAAACAATAGACAATGCTATCGTGCCGCCTCATAGATTCCAGTTCTTACTTAAAACGACAATTAACCTATGTTTTATACATAACATTACCCCGCTCGCCCCCAAGGTGTTTGCCCTCAAACACAAGGAGAACAAAAGAAAAGCCTGAGCTAAGAGATACCCTAACTTGGTCTGATGGGTTCCTAAAAACATACATAAACATAATATCATAAAAATGAGTTGTACATCAGAGAAAAAAAAAACTACCAGCAACAGTATGCTTGCAAATGGGTGCGTGACAAAATCAGTCGCGCCCATCATGCTGAAGACATGATGGTAGAGTCTGCGACGCATCCATTCGAAGTTAGACAATTAGATATAATTAAATCAGTACTTAGAGTTAAAGACCTTAATTGTAGACAATTTGTAGACAATAAGAAGATACGTGAACGGGGCCCGTAATCACCCACAGCATATAAGACGCTGGGTGATGTATTCTGACTCTCGTCTGGGACTACCGTAGACGTAGCATCTATAACAGAATAGAACTTAATATTAGAATAGATATTATCACCAAGATATGACATCAATAAACATCAACACATTAAATATGCGTAAAGCATCACTGTTCAGAACACTTTTAAGTAAGCCAAAGTAGGCTATACACTTAGATGGTGTACCATCTGCACTTCAACACTGATTTTAAATCCATTCTGGATAAAAGAGTTCCTCTTTAGAAGAGCCTACCTATCTAACTCTCTAACTGGTCTCGTGGGATAAGTTTTTCTGACAGTTATATAATAGAAAACAAAATATAAGTTTATTAGAACATTTGTATATGAAATACAGGATATAACCAACCATTGTGACTGAATGGTGTTAAGGATAGTCATACAATCATCGCATGAATGATGCCAATTTATTTATTATTCAACCATTGTTAAAAATGGTGACAATAGAATGGTTAGCGACCATCGTAAATAAATGGTGCTATCAATAGTCAACAACCATCGTTAAAAAAAATGGTGCCAATTAATTAAGTATGTGACTTTTGTACCAGAAGGTGCAGTAGGTATTAGTGCATCGTAACTAATTACTGAAGTTCTCGCAGGAACTAATCAATCACACTCATAGCTTGGGAATTGATTAAGTTCTTCAAATTAATGAAATTTCTGAATAATTATAGTAAGTTATTTTTATTGTTTAGCAAATGTAGTTAAAACATTATTAAATTGAGAACATATTGAAATTTTGGGCGAATACCTCTTAATGTTCTTAATTACGTTTATGCAATATAAAAGTATATGAACACAGTTCATATGAGATTGAACTTGGAATACACGAGGATATGCGGGTTCATATTATCGTATATTCCAAGTTGACAAAAACTTAGTAGGACAAATACAGAGTATTTTAAACTGTATGGACTCAGAATACAAAAGGATAAGCGGGTTCATATCGTCATGCATTCTGAGTTGACAAGGAAATAAACTTAAAGATAAATATAAACCATAGTGAACTTATTATATATATATATATACATATATGTATTTGTACTTCGAGGCATCTCATAATTGTACATAAATAACCTAACAAATCTTAATTATTATTTTAATGTGAAATTATACTCGAGTAATCAACTGGAGTAAGATTTTAATTTTCTACAAAAGACCACTTAAAAATTAATTATTTACTTATGTATTTTATGTCCAATACTGGTCAAAGCAATCCGGATGATCAAGCTGAACTGAAATGAGCTGTATTGAAGAGGTTTAAATTAAAGATAGCGCCTGTGAAGATGCTTTATGATAGCCGACTAAGCTGGTATGCTATCTGATTTAAGTATATCCTTAACATGAAAATCGCCTGTTAAAATCGGGATCCTTCGGCGGCGGTACCTCCACCTCAGAACTCGAGTCCGAAAGAACTGATTAACCTGACGGAGCCAACTCTGCCACTCGCACTTCCTCTGCGCAAAGGAAGGCGCGTGAGCAGAGCGACTCTCATCTAGTTTTTTGAATCCCCATGTTTGACAGAAGCAACCTTCGGATTGGAATTGTTTTGTCTTCTCCTCCTACAATCCGATAGTAAATGACCTTTTAATTTACAAAAAGAACAATAAATATTGTTCTTGGTAGAATTTGGTTCAGGATGACACATCTCCTTTTCTCTACAATCATTAGAAGTATTCTTTTTAGATTGATTATTATAGAAAAAACGAGTATTATTGATATTAGCAGAATTGCCACTATATTGTTTATTATTATTATTATAATTATTATTATTATAATTATTTTTATTATAATTATTATTATTATTTTGTTTATAATTATAATCCGTAGAACGATTATTGTAGGTACCACGATACGAGTTACGATTAGAATTGAAATTATTATTATTACTGCCCCGTGAATTAGTGAAATAATAATTTTTTTTATTATCCTTAAGTGAATTATCATTAGAAAAAGAAGAAGAATTATTTTCTAACAAATTAGACGTTGAATAAGACTCCAGTTTATTTGTAGCTTCGGTAAGCTCTGAAAATGAGTTGAAATCTCTAGATGCCAGAAGGTTGATATAAATGGGTAGTAATGCCCTCATGCATAATTGTAAAAGTTCAGAGAGTGGTAATTTAGAATCAAGCATATTATTGTGCTTCTGCATTCTTAACGTAAATTCAAAGGCTGACATACCAGCTGGTTGTTTCATAGAGAAAAGTTGTGATTTTAATTCAATCTGTCTATTATTTGTTTCGAATTGTTTTATAAGTAATATAGATAATTCATTCCAAGTCAAATCAGGTGTATAAATTGATCTGAACCATAATAATGCCAATCCATCTAAAATATCAGGAAAACATCTCACTAAATCGTCATGACGAACGTTCCTAATTCTACATTTCTCTTCTATTTCCAGTATAAAGTCTCTTACGCAACTATTACCATCAAATTTAATATTCCAATTATTAATAGTACTTGTGGATGAAGATGAAGAAGAGTTTGATTCATTATAAATAACTTTTGTATATTTAATGTAGTTTGAGCCAAATTCGCTGTCATTATCTGGGTTAACACTTATCTCATGATGCTCGATAGCTTCAGATATTTTAATATTTTTGTTATGCCTTCTGGCTTGAATCCGCATTTCTTCTAAAGTACCGTCTGGTGTTATATTCCTTGATAAAAGTTCCGCAGAAAGTTCATCTTTCGATCTACTATTGATGTTGTCTATTGTAGTCGACATTTTGAAAAGTATAATTGTAAAATTCCAATAATTAAATGTACAATGTCAATAAATTAGCTAGTAACGATAGCTACGAATATATTGCTTACCCGCAGAGCAATTATATAATTAATCGTATTTATAAGCGCTTAATAGTATTCAATGTACACGACAATCTTAAAAACCTAAAGGTGTAATTACATTATGACAGTTGTTGTCAAAATGCAATGTTTGTTTACGATTGACATAGCCGTCTGTCAAATTGACACTTAGTATTCGTGTTGCCCGTAAGTCCGAATAACTTAACCCACAAACAAATATATAATAATAATGTGTACAGAATTATCATCAAGTTGGCTGTATTGTTGACAGATTGATAACCTCGCAATATTTACGTGTATACCGGAATGACATTTAAAGGTTATGTTTTATGTGAGATGCTTCGAAATAACAAAAACAATTATTGATCGATTACAAAACAAAACTATAGTAACTCCAACCCAAAACCTAGACAAATAAGAATTATACGAGCCCAGAACACAGTTGTAGGCGCCATGTTAGGGTCCGTTGAATTGCCACAAGTTGGCTTATTTATTAAAGGGATTTAATTAAGGTGAGTGGACGAAATGGCTTTGCCGGTTAGTACCGGACGCGCCAGGATCTGATCCCGAGGAATCCTCAGCATCAGACCCGCCAAATCGACCAGCACAGCGGTAGAGCAGAGATCCCCCCTCCCAGAGCGGGGAATTAAGTTCTAAGATGTCAGGCATAGGCAGGAATTACCAGGTTTTGTAAATAAAATAAGGTTAATTATAATTGGACTAACCGTATAGGTTTATTTCAAATATTGCAAATAATAATACAGATAGGAAAGAACTTACCCCCACAGACCATAACCGATAACTAAAGCTAAAGTAATCTGACTATTAACGCGGTCGTTTAGACGATGAGGGATCCTCCCGGTGACTAAGGTTGGTGCAACTGCCCACGTCCCACGGTGATGCGAGCTGACTATAATGGCGGCAGGAATCCTCTGGCCTCTGCAGCATGAGCAAATACTCTGGCGCGAGCAAATAAGGCTACTCCACGTCCCACGGTGGAGTAAGCTGGCGCGGATGGCAAACGATAAAGTCACGCACGTGTATCGTGAATTGATACACCAGGAGATTTCCTGGCGGAGATCGGGTAGAACATTATATTGGCCGGAAATCACACTAGCCCACGGTGTTTCTGGGACTAAAGGCAGGGGCGTTTACTGTCCAGAACGAAATTTCCTATTCCACGACAAAATACAATTCGGCCATTGTGTGAACACAACATTTATTTCCGGAGCGCGACTCGCGGGGTCGAAACCATAACGGGAACTCAAATAAACTTGTAACGGCACTATAATAACCGCCCGAACTTTACGGGAACTTCGAATCTCTCTGATTAGGCACCGATGCACTCCATCTTGCCCGATTCTCTCCCAAAAACTCTCACGGCCTCCGGCGGGCCTTACGCCCGCCGGGGGAAGTGCCACCATCACCTTTCCGCTCCTCTCTGGTGTTGCCAGGATGAAAAACAATAGACAATGCTATCGTGCCGCCTCATAGATTCCAGTTCTTACTTAAAACGACAATTAACCTATGTTTTATACATAACAAAGATATTGAAATATAAGTAGATGTGCTATCTGCTGTTTTTACTATGTGGGTCTGCGCTTCCGGGTGTCGCCGATATTGTTTACCAATTAACAAATAAACTAAAAGAACAAATAATTAACGAATAAACCAAACGAACGTTAAACTAAATGAACGAATTCTTTCCTTATTCAAAATATATTGTTAACCAATATTAATGCACATTTTCAAAAAATCAACGAAATGAACAAATTCTTTTTGTATGAAAACTACGCTAATTAGCGCGTAGTCCGGCGACAGTTGCGCGGACACCATAGCATATCTATTCTGTATTTGAATATCTTTGTTTCACACATATGTCTGGTATTGTTATATTATAGTGATTGCCAACAAAAATTGAATGCACTGACCTCAATGAATCTATCTGCCGAGTTTTTCAATGAGTATCTGCCGAGACTTAATTATTAACATTCACCTATAATAGATTTTTTTTTTTTACATTAGCTCCACACAGGAGGCCCAAAGGAAAATAATTTCCCTCAGGGCCTACGTCATCTTAAAGAATGCTGTGTGGAGGGTCTTTTTAAGGAAGGGAAAGATAGGGAGTTCTGGGAAGGAAAAAGGTATGAGGGGTGGGTAGGAATTTGGGGGTCAGTGTTTCTAGGAGTGACGGACGAATGAATCCATTCCTCCAACTGCGGTGCAAGGCGATGGGTCGAGAGAGCCCGGCTGAAAAGATCAAAAAGCCAAATCCAATCAACTCTCTCAACCAATCTCTAGATCATCTCAACCGCCAAGCAGGGGCATGCACTCCATATAGGCACATAAGCACTGCCTAACCTACCGTAATAGAGAACTCCAGTCCATTTTTTTTTTATTTTTTTTAATGAATAAAGACCTTCAAACTTAAATAACTGCATTTTTATTTTTATAGGTAGTTTTAATAGTTAAAATAATTGTCAAAGTTTTAATTTTTAAAGACTCCCAGAAACGCACCGTATCTATGGTGGTCTTCACCCACCGATAGTTTTTTTACTTTTTAAGTTGTCATTTTGAATCAGTAATGTTATGTCGAGGGAAATTTCCCTAGATCTAGGGGAGAAAATATTTTTTAGGGATAAGGGAAATCAGGACAAAATCTAGGGAAATTTCGAACTCTGGCAAAATTTTTATTACATATGACAATATTACTGGTATTATTTATATATATATACGTATATATATTTTTTGGAATTCCTATGAATCTTAATTATTGTTCATGTACTTACATGCAATGTTATTTTTAACACTGACAACTCAAAATGATATTAGGGAACGTACCCATACTACGTGACACGTTCGGGGAGGGGGGGGGGTCTTCAAAATACCACGCTTGGTACAAATGAGCGGCGGGTTGCTTATGATTTTTTATTTTGCAAAGTGTTTTTTTTAAATTTGGAATTCAGTTTCTAATTCAGTGGTGAGTGTATTCGTACTTTTAAATTATTACTTCACGTAGCAAAAAGTGTTTTATTTGGAAAATCACGGTATTATTAGTATATTTACCAAGATCCGATATCTTTCCAATTAATTATCATATTAATTAACATATAACAGGATTAGTGTTACACAATCAGGTGGCTACGTAGGTAATTGCGTAAATGTGAAATTCTAGGGAAATTTCACTTCTAACTGTTGGCAACACTGAAGAACCCAGAATAATCATGGCGGATAATGACTTTTAGGTGTGAGGTGTGTTTTTTATTCAAGATTAACTGCTTTTAATATAGAAAAACATTGGTAAAATGTCCACATTTCACCGCTACTGTTATTGTATTTAATCAAAGTGCAATATAAAAACAATAAATCATCTCTTTCATTGCAAATACATGTGACATCGTGTTTTGTGTCAGGCGTTACTTTATAGGTACATTGTTTTATGTATAACACATACAGAAACACTGGTATTTATAATACACTGATCATGACGAGTGTGTAACAACTTGTATAAAAAGCCCTATACTAAAAACAATTTGAAAATACATAAACTAATTGTCAAAATATGACACGACTTTAACCTCAAATAGACAAAATTTATTGCAGATTGTCCGCAAATATAGCCCTTTTCGTAAATTGTTGAGGGCCTAAATTATGTTTCAATAAACACAATAACTATTATTTATCTAAATCTCTATAAACAGTATGAAAATAAACCAAAAACACGAAATGTTGAATTGCATAGGTACGTGTGCACTTCAAGTCATTTCAAATGTCAATACAATACAATACACACTATCACCAGGTGACAGGTTAACAGTGACGTCACCGTTAACCATTTCAGTAATGCCAACTTAACGCTGTGTTTTGAGAAGAGGTTTAAAAATGCACTTTTTAATCATTTTTTAAAAACTCTGCGTTTAATATTATGAAATAAAACTTATATATTCAGAATCAGCGTTTCTTGGTCTATATGAACATATTTTTTTAAAGCCATAATATTTTTTACTGGAGTTCCTTATTGTAAAACATAAGCATGTAAATAATATTATAATTTTTTAAATTATTGCTAAAAATAAATTAAAAAATTACACTTTAAACAATAAGCACTTTCAAAAATAAGCGCGTAACTAGAAACTACTCGCGCACCTTCAGACTGCCTCACTAAAATACGGCCGTAAGCAGGAATTATTTCTGCTTGGAGCTAACTTCATACAAGATATAATATCAATGTTTACAAAATGCACAGAGCGTAGAGTAGAACTGTCGTTTTGAATTTGCTTCTATGAGGTTTTTTGTTAGTATTAGGCAGTGCTTTCTGGAACAAAATTAGCAAATGGCAATCAGTGACAATAGTGACATCCTGTTGATATCTATTTCTATCAACTAGTTGTCTTACCAGCAGCAAGCACACTTAGCGAAAACTTGAACGAAGGGAGTTATTTGTAGAAAGTTTTTTTATTTATTTGTTTGAATCAATTTGGCAGTTTTCCTACTGCCTACCCTGATCAAAAACTCAGTGCACGCCACTGCCGCCAAGCAGCATGTGGGCCGATGCATTCGCCGCCAATACGTGGGCAAACCTTAGACTGTGGAGTTTGGTCATAGTGGACAGTCAGTGCGCTTCTTTGCCATGTTTTCCTAGGTTTCTATTATCCGTAATTTTATAAGTTCCATGACAACTCAAGAAAGTGGCATTTCAACACCCCTTTGAAAAGTAATTAAATTTGATGATTTAAATGTATTATTTGACTGAATTCTGTAGAAATGCGATCCCTGAGGCGAATGTGTTAAAAAACCATGTACGATCGTGAAACGTGGAGAAACGTCGAGATCCGCAAAGAATTCAAGGCTGATGTAAGCGTAACGTGTAAGATTCAGAAAGGGACTCTCCAATGGTTTGGGCATGTAGAGCGAATGAACGAGGAAAGGAGTGTAAGGAGAATATATGATGCAAATGTGAATGGTGGAAGAAGTTGAGGACACCTAAGAAAGACATGGCACGACCAAGTGAAACAGATACTCGAGTCGGGCCGTGTCAAGAGTCAGAATAATAGAAGAGCATGTATGAGACGTTGTATGAATGTAAAAGAGCAAGGAATGTGTGCCAACACCGAGTTGTTTGGCGGTCCGTTCTCTCTGCCTACCCCTGCGGGAAACGGCGTGATGGTTAATTAGTTAGAATATGTTTTTTTTTAAATAGCCCATAATGTAACCCATTTAAACAGTTTTTTTTTCTTCACTTTTAATGACTTTGGAAAGGAGTGATGAAGTTGCACAATGTTGAGTTGTCGGTCACCGCCTGTATAACATCTCCAGGTTTTTATAAAGCACAAAAGACAATATTATGTATTTTTCCAGGCTTGGAGGCGGCGCTGGCCTTCGTGGAAAACTGCGGCCACGCCGGCAAAACAGTCGGTGAGGTGATGTCGAGCATCGTTGCCAAGTGCATCGCTGCCCCCAAAACCAAGACAAAAGAGCTGGCGCTACAGGTCACCCTCATGTATGTGGAGATAGAGAAGCATGAGGCAGTGCAGGAGGAGCTGATGAAGGGCATGGAGCACAAGAACCCCAAGACGGTGACGGCATGCATCCAGGCCATCACCAGTGCCCTGCGCCAGTTCGGCAATAAGGTTATCAGCATCAAACTGCTGGTGAAGAAGATACCCACTATGCTGACAGATCGGGATAAAGATGTTCGGACGGAGGGCAAAGCCTTGGTGGTGGAGATGCATAGGTTTGAATACTGTTTTTGTTTTATCAATATTCTTAGATAATCTATCCATTCCGGAAGACTGTAGACACTGATTTAGCCATTCTGGAACACACTAGACACCAATTTCTGCATTCCAGAAGACACTAAACAATAATTTAGCCGTTCCGGAACACATCAGACACCATTTTCTGCATTCCAGAAGGCACTAGACACCAATTTCTGCATTCAAGAAGACACTAGACACTAATTTAGCCATTCCGGAACACAGACACCAATTTCTGCATTCCGGGAGACACAGAAACTAATTTATCCATTCCGGAACACACTAGGACACTAATCTATAATAATAATAATAATAATATATCTTTATTGAACAAAAACAAATTTAAGATTTATAACTACAAAAACAAAAAGTACATCATAAGTACAGTAAAAGTACAGTTTAAAAGTTGTATAAGTACACAAGTTAATATAGAAAACAAAATACATATATACAGTAGGTACTTAAAGAATAGAGATTTATAATTATAAATTTAGGTTTCTCGTAACCTGCCTCACTAGGCTAGCCTGTGTTGAGGCAGTAATTTTATGTCAATTTATTATACTGTGAACATACCTACACTTATATGTATTAGAATAAAACCACACAATAGAATGGTTGCATTAATAATAACAATAACATTGGTACAATAATAACAGCATTGGTTCAATACTAATTTCGAATTTGGGTAAGCGCACCGGTAAATGCTCTATCGTTATTTTTTATCCAAATTTTTACATTTTAAAAAAAAAAAAATTGTGAATCACATTTTTTTATACAAATTGGAAGAATGTTGTAAAGTCTTGTTGCAAGGTATCTGAAGCTTCGTTGACCAAAAGTAGTATGAGTTATGGGTTATCTGTTCTGGAAGGCACTTGACACCAATTTATGCACTCTGGAAGACACTAGACACTAATCTATCTCTTCCGGAATTCACTAGTCACAAATCTATCCATTTTGGAATAGCTAGGCTAGGAATCCAAAATATGCTACCAACTGTCTGCCTACAACATATCTGGTAAGATACTTGGATATGTTGCTCGCAAAACCGAGAATAGGAGTCTGAGGAAGCTCATGGTCACTGGCAAAGTGTTTAGCAGAAGAAACAGAGGAAGATGTCCGAAGCGTTGGAAGGATTCTAAGTCCAGAACGTGATTATCTACGGCTCTCCATCCAGCGCTGGACCGTGAGGAGTGGAGAGGCTAATTAATCGGGACGACACTAGAGGCATTAGTTGTTTGGCTTGTTTAATAATGATTGGTTTGTTGGTTGAGCGGTCCAAAGCATCCGGTTCCCACTGCTGGGTCGCGGGTTCCTAGCTAAGTCCTCCATCATCGCTCTAACAATCTTTTCTGTCTATTATGATGGCGGTAGGAGGAATTCTTATTTCAGGTTATTCCTAACCTGGGCATGTTCCTCTTTCCTGGAGGAGTGAGTGCATTCTTTCAGAGCACTTCCCCGCCACCGTATGGGAAGCTTATGGTGCAGACTATGCCGATTCAAGAATACCGGCGTGGCTGCCTGGATGGAGTCCCCTTTGATAACCCTCTGGAAACAGGAGACCAACAAATCATCATATCATCCATAAACTAATTTCATTTAAATTTAAGCATTATTATTTTTGTGTCAGTTTATGAAATATTTTGCATTGCACTGCCCCTGCGAAAACCTTCTGGAATAAATTATTATTATATACAAAAAAATGATGTTTGTTTTGTTTGTCCAGATGGGTGGGAGTGGCTCTGGAGCCCCACATTGGCCAGCTGCAGCCCGTGGTGCTTCAGGAGCTGAGGGACGCTTTCTCCGACAGCCCACAGAAGGTCACCCCCGAGAGGTACCTGAGGAGTCAGCAGGTTCACGCTCCCGCTGCCTCTGCCGGCCAAGGGGATGAAGGCAAGTTACCCCTGTATGGTAGAACCCCATAAATTAACAAATTCCTAAAAAAGCAATTCGAAATTATAAGGATTTTTTTTTAATCACTGAAAGTCAAATTCTGAGGCTGCTCCCTCAAATTCGGTACCTAGATATTTGAAGTAAATTCGTAATAATATGACTTTTTCCCTTGTAAATTGAATTTGCGGTCGATCAAAATATTTTGCTATCATAAAGGCAAACGAAACACAAAATTGTGTTTGTAATACTATTGCTTGATTACAATTTTATAGGTCATGTGTTGCACACCTCGGGAATCAGGATGAAGAGATCCAATATTCCATTGTGGATATTTACAAGTTTAACAATTTCAATTGTATTCACAATACACCTGTCTGTTTCATTTTTTAAGTGAAAACTTCTTCAGCACCATTGTGATTTGATTGCGTGGGTAGGTGGGCATGTAGAGCGAATGAACGAAGGAAGTAGTGTAAGAAGAATATACGACGCGAATGTGAATGGTAGAAGAAGTCCCCCACGCCCGAGGAAGACATGGCACGATCAAGTGAATCAGATACTTGAGTCGGGTCATGTCAAAAGTCAGAATAATAGAAGAGAATGTATGAGACGATGTATGAATGTGAGTGAGGCAAAGAGTGTGTGCCAAGACTGAGTTGTTTGGCGGTCCGTCCTCTCTGCCTACCCCTGCGGGGAAACGGCGTGATGGTTAGTTAGTTAGTTAGTTAGTGATTTGATTTGATTGCGCTAGAATAATCGGTCTCCTCTTTGTGCGGTGTTTCGTAGCCTCCCCGCTCTTGCTAAGTTTAGTTTTCTGAAGGTTTCTCTTCTACCGCGTGTGAATTGCACACTTGAATTTTTTTGTTCATTCCAAAGCAAAGCCCTTTGATTTAATATCATGAGTTTAAATAACATTTTATTATTTATGCGTTAAACCGCTTACTCGTTAATACGGAATATTTTTTATTCAAACAGTTAGATTTAGCTTTATTATTACGAAAAGTGAGTATTTCTGTGGGGGAGACCAATTGCATTATAATATGCGAGCCTGAGGTGTATAAATAACCCCAGACCCTCTGGGCTTAATACCCAAGAAATTATGATTATGAAAACTCTACTTGCGCGAACAAATATATCACAAAGGATGGCACAAAGAAAAAAACTCAAGGGAAAACAACAGATCCACCAACCTTGTTTTGTAGTTCTTGATGCTTGGAGGCGTCCGTAATTTCCGCTTAAAAATTCAGATCTGTAATTCCTTTTGTGACTTGAAATGCAGAAGAGATGAGATTTGTCAATTAATACCCAACTCATAAGTTTCCACAATGACAAGAAAATGTTCCATAAAACAGACGATGTCAGTTATTTTCTTGTTTTGATTCTATTTTTAAAAACAATCCATTTAGGTGTCTCTGTTAAATCCAAAGAGTGATTAAGTACCATCCTTGTGATATAAGTATATTTATTTATATTTTCGAACAAACAAAACACATTGCAATGCCTAACCACCAATAAACATGCAAAAACACGCATATAACATTTTAATTTTGTTAAAATTAATTCACATACACGGTAACGCCATTGTTTATTCATCGTTTTTATTTTAACATTTCATAGACGATTAATCAATGCTGTCAATCATACAAAAAATATTTTTGCATAAAACAAAGTGAATGCATTATTGACAAGTTTGTACCTGTATTTATAACAGTAGAACATAGAAAGAAATGCATTAGAATAATTACACAAACCCGCTAGACAAACCCTGCTTTGCCAAACAAATCATTCAAAACCTGGGATGTTTTTTAAAATAATGATGAAATGCGAGTTTATTTTAGAGAATTTATTTTATAAGATTGGTACTTCTGACAAATGTCATATTTGATTGTCTATTAGTTAAAAAAGGAACATTCCGTATTATCCATGCATCAAACTTCGACAACACAAACGTTCCGTATTATCCGTGAGGTGGACTAACTGCATATTTACCAACAATTTAAATATAAATGTTAATTATTTGTGCAGACGGTGGTGACGAGGACGAGGATGAAGAAGAAGATGCCGGCATGCCCGATGTGGATCCCTACGAGCTGTTGGAGCCAGTGGACATCATCAGCAAGCTGCCCAAGGACTTCTACGACAAGCTGGAGGCCAAGAAGTGGCAGGAGAGGAAGGAGGCCCTGGATGCGCTGGAAAATCTGCTGAAGACAGCGCCCAAACTAGAGTCGGGGGACTACGGAGATGTGGTCAGGGCACTCAAGAAGGTATGGTTACAAAAAAATAATTTACTCTGGAATATGTACTTGAAATATTTTTTTTTTTACTCTGATGAGCCAAGCGTTTCCACTCCTCAAGATCGCGGAGCCTCAGCTGATACTTTATTACTTCAACGCATTGGTGATCTTCCTCTGCTTCTCCGGCCTTCCACCAGTGACCATGCGCTTTTCCAGGTTCAACATCTCAGTTTGGCGAGTGACGAGTGTTAACTCGAACCCAGAACCTCTCGTCTAACTTGAACGTGCGCGTTTACCAATTCCGCCATTGCCACCTTCTGTTCTTCTTCTTCTTTCGTATGGTGGGGGGTCAGAGGGGGACATCTAGGTCTGCGAGCCAGTCTAGGGCCTCAGGCGTTGCCCTGTGGACCTCATTAATCCCGCCGGGGAATGAATGGAGCTGGCATTCGTTGACCACATGCTCGGTGGTCTGCACCGCACCGCATTCACACGTCGCCGACTCTTTAAGGCCCCATCTATGCATCATGTGAGCACAACGGCTGTGGGAGCACCTTATCCTATTGATGGCAGTCCAGCAGTCCAGTCCACCTTCTGTCAAATCGTCATATTAGTCAATCTCATTTTTAAAATGTTATAATTTACAATATTATCTTCTACTAATTTTTCTTTATCTATCTTTTTTCCATGTTATTATAATCTTCAAAAGTTAAGAGAGTTTTTCTTATAAAAAATTCAATTATATTTATTCAATTTCTTTACAAATGTAACTTAGTGGAGTGAATTCATTACATAGTACGTACATTTTATAAGTGAAATGCACAGCACGGGCTGCCTAGGGTTGCAGGGCCTGATTGCATAGAGTACCTTTTTTATAGCCTAGTATCTCCATTTTGAGGTTGTCCATCCGTTTGCTTTGGCTGGCTCTTAGTCAATGTTTCCACACTGTATATGGGGTTATTAATACATGTATTGTTTGTCCAGGTTATAGCCAAAGACTCAAACGTGATGCTGGTGGCCCTGGCGGGTAAATGCGTGTCCATGCTGGCGGCTGGGCTCAAGAAGAAGTTTGGGACGTACACCACGGCTCTGCTGCCGGCTTGCCTGGACAAGTTCAAGGAGAAGAAACCCAATGTGGTCTCCACGCTGCGGGAAGCCGTAGATGCCATGTACCCGTGTGTGAGTTCATTAAGCGCATTACACACATTACATCCTAAATTTATTAACCTCTAAATATTCCTGTAACTGATGAGAATTCTCAGAATTGTGCCAAAATTAGTTTGATTAATTTTTTTACCTATTATTATTTTTTAATTTATAAACTAACGTTTTAAGACAAGATTTTTATGCATAGCACAAAGGGTAACAATTATTATAAGCAATAATTATCAGCCTGAAACACTCATCTACATTGAAAAATCTTCCGAGAAAAGATACTTGCCGCCAACAGGACACGGGTTCAAGTCCCGTTGGCGGCAAGTATCTTTCAGACTGATAATTATTGCTTATAATAATTGTAATTTTTTTTACCATTTTGAACAAAACTCATCAAGGTAATATTTGCGCAGTTCTGCGAATTCGCAGCCGACAGTCAGGAGTTAACCTCGTTAACGTTCAAGAGGTTAATGGGAACCAGTCAAATATCAAGAATTCAGAAGTCGCCGATGTACCATTTGAAGGACATCGATATAATATTTATTTGTTTATTTTTACAGGTTCTCCATAAAACAGTTAGTTGTACACTAAAATATTATGGAGAAGATTACAAAATTTAAGAGAAAAAAAAAGTGTATGGTTGGCAGTTTTACTATGTTGTGACGTATGTCAAAAGATATTTACTGAACTCTCTGTAGGTGACATTGAAGATGTCGATGCTCAATGCAGAATCGTCAAGCAGTTGAGTTGATCTGTTTAATGGCGCATTTTGATACGCAGAAGTTCTCACTTTCGGAGCATAAAAATGTGCATGGGACATATAAGTTAATCTCTTTAACATAGGCGGATTTATAGTAAGGGAGTTTAACTTAAAAAAATGTTTGCCTAAAAATATTTTTCGGCGAGCTTCTAAGGTATTAAGATCGAGCATTATGAACAACGATGGATACAGGAAAGGATAGTACGTATACGAGGGCCGTCCAATAAGTACTTAGCCTCACCGCCCGATGGCGCCACTATAGCAAGAGATAATTACTATCGTGTAGTACATTCTCGTAGACGGCTCTGCCGAAATTTCAGCCGAATCGGACTCGTAGTTTTGTTTTGACAGCGTGTGGAAGCGGGCGTGTCCTCGGATTTTAGAAAAATGGAAAAAGAGCAATATCGGTCGGTGATTTGATTCATGTTTTTGGAAGAGAAATCGCGCAGCAAAATCAAAGAGCGCTTGGATGCTGTGTAAGGTGACTCTTCTCCTTCGATGGCGACCGTCAACATGGAACCACTGGTACACACCAGAGACCAAGGAACAGTCGAAACAGTGGACTTCACCCGGCAAACGTGCTCTGAAGAAGGCGAAGACGGTCCTATCGGTCAGAAAGGTGATGGCCACCGTTTTCTGGGATTCACAAGGTGTGATCTTCATCGACTACCTGGAGAAGGGCAAAACGATCACAGGACTGTACTATGCCGAATTATTGGGCCGATTCGACGCCGAATTGCAGAAAAAACGGTCACATTTGGCGAAGAAAAAAGTGCTCTACCACCATGATAACGCGCTGACTCACACCTCCGCCCTGGCCACGGCCAAATTAGTTGAATTGGGCTGGGAACTGCTGCCCCATCCACCGTATTCTCCAGATTTGGCCCGTGCGATTTCTTTTTGTTTCCAAACTTGAAAAAGTCACTCACCGGGCAGAAATTTGAGTCGAATGAGGAGGTAATCGCCGCCACAGAAGCCTACTTTGCAGACCTCCAGAAAATGTGTTTTTTAGACGGGTTAAAGAAATTGTAGCATCGCTGGGTCAAGTGTAACGAGCTAAAAGGAGTTACGTTGAGAAATAAAAAAATAAAGGAGAACGTGAATAACTAAATAAATGATTTAACAAAAATACTCGAACCTAATTGATATTAATTAGTTGTATAAGGTTGGGGATTTTATACTTTACTTTTGAGTACAATTGAGTTAAGCCGGATAGATTCCAAAAGTTTTATGGTTGCATCTGCTTTTTAAAATGACAATATGTAATTTTCTTTTTCTTTCCTAACAGACGACAATAGAAGGCATCGCTGAGGATGTTGTGGAGGCGTTAAACAACAAGAACCCGTCGGTAAAGGCGGAAACTGCCGCTTTCCTCGCCCGCGCCTTCACCACCACGCAACCTGCCGCCCTCACCAAGAAACTGATGAAGACTTACGTCGGGGCACTACTCAAAATACTGGAGAGTGCAGGTGAATAGCCAATACTACCTAAAGGGTGCTGTACACATTCGCTTTTAAAGGTGACATCGCCGTTTACCTAGGTACACACGCTCAATTAAAATTGTGCCATCTTATTGTACTGTCTGATTACATAATCTGATCAGTACATTTTCAATGAATTAAAAATTTAATCATTGACGACAATATTAACGACTCTCAAACAGAAATTTGAAACAGAATAAAAACAACCGAATCTTTTTCTCTGATTATTCCGTTTCGAATTTTCATTTGAGAATCACTAATATTGTCTTCAATGATTAAATATTTCAATTGGAGGTTTTGCTCATTAACCCCTCAGACTTTTTTGTTTTGTTTTGTTCACTTTTTAGAACAACTCATTTAGGTCTCATACAACAACACGCTTTATATTCAAAGGTATTTAGGTATTGGAGAAAATACTGAAGTATGAATTGTTGTTGTTTTCAGACCCTGTAGTGAGAGATCAAGCCGCGGAGGCCCTGGGTACAGCCATGAAGCTGGTCGGGGAGAAGAACATATCACCTTTCATAGGTAAACTAGACAATCTCAAGGAGCAGAAGATACAAGAGTGCTGCGAAAAGGTAACCAACTACTCCAGGGGTCTACCCAATTATTTCGCTAATAATTTGTTTATTTGCCTTATTTGCTCTTCTCTCTTATGTCTTATATAGAAGGCTGTTAATTCAAAATCCCTTACAAAACAAAATTTTGAACAAATTTCCATGTAATTCGAAAATCGAAAAAAAAATTCAATGAAAGCTCGTGTTTTGCGAACGGCCCCTAATCGGTAAATAAAAAAATTGTTTAAATAGTAAACAATAAATTATTTTTTCAAATCTTCTGTATTCATATTATGTAACGTTTTCCACAGGCTGTGATAATCGTAAAGGTAGCTGGTCCAAAGAAAGAGGCTAGGCCCAAGTCCGCCCCAGCCGCAAAGGGGGGCTCCACGGCCCCTAAGGCCGTCAAAAGGCCCGTAACAGGTAATTCACCCACTTTATTTATTAACAACTCAGGTCCTAAGGGAGAGAGGGAATTAATGTCAAACTGAAGCGTAAGATGCATTAATATAACTTGTAAAATATTGTTTAGGTGGTCCAGCCAAGAAGGCGGCGGCAGCGAAGAAACCTGGAGCAGCGGCAAAGTCCCCAGCGAAGGCTGCTCCCCCTCGGGAAATCCCCGAGAGGGAACTCAGCCAGGAAGAGGTGGACGAGAGAGCTGAGGAACTCCTCGAATCTTCCGTACTTAGTGGTGAGAACACTAATGAAGTTTTAATGTGTTGAATTGTATGGATTGGGAGAGACTGGGTGAAGGAGACCTTTTGACCTTTTCAGCCGGACTCTCGCGACGCATCGTCTTTCATCGCAGTTGGAGGGATGAATTCATTCGTCCGTCACTCCCATACACACCCCTCATACCTTTTTCCTTCTCAAAACTTCCTATCCTTCCCTTCCTTAAAAAGACCCTCCACCCAGCATCCCTTAAGATGACTTAGGCCCCGAGGGAAATTATTTTCCTCAGGGCCTCCTGTGTGGAGCTAATGTAAAAAAAAAACTCTTATGTATTAACCACTCTAACCCATAAGCTTGTTTTTACGATAATATATCATTACCAGACATATGTGTGATGTTTGAGGCGTACCTGACTTATTAAACACAAAACGATTAACTGAGTAAGTAATGACAAATAATGTAATGTTAACCGATGCAAGGTTCGTCAAGGAGTAACCTTCCTTGCCGCCTCTCCCCGCCTCTAGTCTCCTGAATGGTGGAAATATGTAACAAAGTGAAAATATGTAATCATTACGCCGTTTCACCTGAGGGGTAGGTAGAGAGGAAACTCTCCTTGCTTCTTCGTTATTTGTTTTTGGGGTGTTATGCCGTGTTGCGCTACCTCCTTTAGCCAACATTTCGGACATCGTTGCAGTGTCCATCATCAGGGCAGATCCGGCAGATCCGGTAGATGTCTACCGGATCACACATCTACAGGATCTGCCAGATCTGCCCTGATGATGGACACTGCAACAATGTCCGAAACGTTGGCTAAAGAAGGAGGTAGCGCAACACGGCATAACACCTCAAAAACAAATAACGAAAATGCTTTTGGCCGTGAAAATCTTAAAACTTATCTCTCCTTGCTTCATTCATACATTTTCTCTTGAGTCTGTTATTCTGTCTCTTGACATGACCCATCAAGTATTTGATTTATTTAATCGTGACCTGCTTCCTCAGGACATCCCCTACTTCTACCATTCACAATTGCATCGTATATTCTTCTTACACTCATTTCTCCTTTCATCCGCTCCACATTTTCAAACCATCTGAGCATCCCTTTCAGCCTTATATTCTTTCTGGGTTTCTCACCTTTGTAACTTGGTCAAAAATGGTTTTACCACAAGCATACGCATTTCAACAGAATTCAGTCTACTTCCTCTACCAGTTCCATGTCTAACTGCCATACCAGAGTCAGAATCAGCATTTCATTGTGGACTGCTAGTCTTATTTTGAGGGAGCACCTACGTAATATATATATGTTGCATCCGAAACTGTTTACAGCTTCAGATGCACTTGGAAATGGACCGTAAAATACTAAACGAAATGAAAGGAAATGGTGTTTGCTGGAATTGGGTGATAATATTTGTATGGGAAAAATAATGGACACAAGGAAGAAGGACAACCGATCACTTAGGGAACGTACCTATACTACGTGACACGTTTAGGGGGGGGGGGGGGGGGGGGGGGGTCTTCAAAATGTCACGCTCCATACAAATGAGCGGCGGGTTGCATAGGTTTTATTTTGCTGCACTGCGGTACCCCGAAGTAATTATCGCCACAATAACACAAATAAGTTTAAACCGATCTTGATAAGGTGAAAAACCTTAACACACGTAAACAAGTTTATGAACACGAACAATACCAACAAAAACTGCTTCCAATATAGTCCCAAATCTTCTGTTTTTTTTTTTTTCAAAAACAACAGCACCTGAATTCATTTTGAATTTTCAATTGCCTCTCCAGCAAGGTGATGTGGTTAGGGAGGGTAGGTACTGGATAAATGACATCTAGGTAGGAACCATGCACATCATCATTTCAAAACCAAACAATATATCTACGGTTTCTGTGTCAATGCTAGGTTTATCTTCCAAGTTTCCATCTTCCTTACGATCTGTCTCCTTGCAGCCCTGACCGACCCCAACTGGAAGATGCGCCTGGAAGGGGTGGAGGGTTTCCGCCACGCCCTCGCCGATCTGAACCCCTCAGAGGTTAGCGGTCAGCTCCTCGTCAAAATCCTCAACAAGAAGCCCGGCCTCAAGGACACCAACTTCCAGGCGCTGAAGATGAAGCTGGAAGCCGTTAAGGCCGTCACTGACAAGTTTCCCGTTTCCACGTGAGCAATTTTATTCATATCTTCGTTAAGATGTGGTCATGTCATTTATGTTTTGCAATGCTTTCCTTTTCATGGAACACAATGCAGCATCCGCCTATTTTTTTTTTTTTTTTTACAGTGAATGCCGCACAAGAATCTCAACTGATCCCGTCTGGAGCCAGTGAGTCTATGGCATCCCCAATTGGGGTATGTTGTGAGGCTGAAGGTAGTGGGGAGGGGAAGGAGGTGGGAAGAGGAAGGTTGGGAAGTACCTGGCTATTCATATCTGGTCACCGAACACGGCTAAAGCCATTTTCAAGCAACGTTTCAATTCTGAATGGTGGTCTTACACTATGGCGATACTGATAGTATCTTCCACTCTGGAACAAGCCGCAAATATACTATATATTATTTTAAATGAATTAATTGTGAAATAACACAAATTAATCAAATAACATTTATTTGCGCATGCCGGGTTCGAACCCGCGACCTCCGGATTATGAGTCAAGAGTCTTACCCACTGAACTATGGAGGTCGCCTATGGCGATAGCTGCTGATGGATCACATTATGTTGCCAGCTTCATAGACAAGGTTAATTAATATATGCAGTCACTCATCCAATTGTTCACTTCTACAAATATTTCTTAACTTAACCAATCACGGCCGGCGTAGTGCAGCGGTAAGGCGCTTGACTAGCATTCCGAAGGTCACGGGATCGAATGCCGGCGTGGCAAATAAATTTTATTTTATTAATTTGTGTATTTCACAATTTATTCATTTAAAATAATATATAGTATATTTGCGGCATGTTCCAGAGTGGAAGATACTCTCAGTATCGCCCTGGTGTAAGACCACCATTCAGAATTGAAACGTTGCTTGAAACGGCTTCTGCCGTGTTTTTTTTTTTCTTTTTTTTTTTTACATGAGCTCCACACAGGAGGCCCTGAGGAAAATAATTTCTCTCAGGGCCTATGTCATCTTTGAGGATGCTGTGTGGAGGGTTTTTTTTTAAGGAAAGGAAGGAGAGGAGAGTTCTGGGAAGGAAAAGGGTTTAAGGGGTGGGTAGGAATCTGGGATTCAGTGTGTCTTGGTCATTCGCCTCCAAGATCTGGACAAACCTCACCCCATGAACCCGGGCACCCCTGCTAAATCACCAAACGTAGCGAACCACTTGGGGTGACCTATGGCAGAGGTGTTGGTTATCCAATAAAGGTTCCCGGGGCGGCGGTACCCATTCCCGCCTCCCAAATTGTAAATGAATTGAAATTTGGTGACCAGATCTGAATAGCCAGGTACTTACCCACCTTCCTCTTCCCTATCTCCTCCCCCTCACCACTACCTTCAGCCTCACAACATACCCCAATTGGGGATGCCATAGTCCCACTGGCTCCAGACGGGAGCAGTTGGGACTCTTGTGCGGTATTCATGTAAAAAAAAAAATCACACGGCGAGCAGTGCCGATTCTAATAATCTTGATCTGCATTTCGCGATTGCGCAACAAATATTTGTGAAATTTTTCACTCCTTTTTAACTATTGGAGCGATTGTGTTTGAAAAATGAACCACTTTTATTTTTCTGCGATAGATAGCTGTCCAAAATTGGACCACATTTTCCTACCGTTCGTAAAACATTTCCATGGCAAGCCATGAAGCTATTCAAGTGCTTATAAATCTATTATGACTATAGAAGCCGCAAATCTGAACATCGTAGACTAGTTTAGAACGATATTAAAAATAAATTTTTTAAATATATTATGCTGAATTTTTGATCAGCTGTTTACGGTTAAAAATTAAGATATGCACAGACAACATACAGAAAACGAAAATATGACTCGAATAAGTGCCTCTCACGGAGTTTCAAAGTAACAAACACGCAGGATTCGCGTGGTTATAAACTTTACGATTTTTTTATATTTATTTTATAATCCTACAAATATGAGATAAACGTTAAAATACAGGTTAATTCGTTGGCTGTACTCGTAGAGCACTGTAATAAGTTTTTATGGCTCCATGTTAAAATTCGAAGGTATGATTTTTTTAATGTTGGCGAAAAATTTTAAAAATGATCTTTAACCTCTGGGCGGCCGCTTGTCACCCGGTGGCCGCGGCATCTGCGCATGCGCGAGAAAATAATTCAAATATTTGAATAATATTTCCGACAAAAAACTTTTGGTCTACGATTTTGGCCCTTCTATGTACACAATTTGTATGAAGAACAGTGTCAGAATCGCTTGCGCTGTCATTACTCTCGGAGACGCTACAAGTTTCATTCACCTTGTCACCCTGGAATATTTTTAAAAGGATTTTTTCTATGACAATCGGCTGTCAGAATTTGCCGCGAATTTAACGGTCGCAATTAATGCGTGTATCGCGAATAAAACGATCATAAAACCTATTAATTTACGTAATAAATGCAAGTAATGTGGTTTTCGTAGATAGTTTATTGTGATGTGAACGTGTTTCAGTTAATAAAATATACAATAGCTCAAAATTTATCAACAAAAAATTCAATTCAAAATTCAAAGTGGTGGTTTTTTAGTGTTTTTTTGCAAAGTTCCGCGAATTTCCGCGAAATGGCCTGGCCTCTGACTCGTTAAAAAACACGAGCAAACGGAGAAAAAAGTTTTAAAGTGCGCTGTCGCTTCAGTGGATAAGAATATGCTTATATATATAAGTTTCATGCTAAGCAGTTTTAATCTTTCGGTCTCTTGACGGCTATTGTCAAAAAATGATCTAATCATCAATCCCATATAAAAAGTAAGAGACTTTCACTGTACTTATATATTTTTCAAATTATTACACAGAACCTGCGTAGACTGCATAATCTCCGACATAGTGGAGAAACTCTCGGACCCCAAATGCTCGGGGGCTGCTGCGGATGCACTGACGGGGCTGGCGGAGGCCTGCCGGCTGGAGCACGTGGCCTCCCAGGGTCTGGAGTACGCCCTGGACAAGCAGAAGAGCCCCCGCGTACAGACGGAGATCTTCTCCTGGCTATCGGGGGCACTCAAAGACTTTGGATTGGCGTAAGTAGTGTAATATTTAACCTTCCGTCAGGCACAACTAATCTGTGAGATGAAGTGATCTGTTATTTTTGTGCCAAAGGGTAAATATTGCCGATCTAGGGACTTTTCGTAGATCGGCTCTGATCGATCCCGACTTTTCCTCCTTCCCCACCACTCACAGAGGGACAGTTTCAAATTGAGCGAAAAATGTATTTTGATCTGTTTTTCTGTGATTTAGGACCTTTGCTCATGGAGAAACTGAAATGAAACCAGTTGCCGATGCACCAGCACTGCTGGTCGTGCTGCAGTCTCATTTCAGTTGCATTGTTAACAGGTTGCCATGGTGGCGGCTCGCGAACTGTCAAGTTTTTGAATAATTTTTGCGATTGCGTCGGCAACTGGTTTCATTTCAGTTTCTCCACGAGCGAAGGCCCTTAATCTCACGGACGAATTTGCGTTGCGTCTAACGGAAGATGGATAGTATTATGGAGAGTATTCCATATTAGATTGTTTTTTTTTTTACGTTAGCTCCACACAGGAGGCCCTGAGGAAAACAATTTCCCTCGGGGCCTGTATCATCTTTGGGGATGCTGTGAGGATATTTTTAGGGAAAGGAAGAAGAGGAAGTTTTGGTAACGAAAAAATAATGAGGAGTGGGTAATCTGGTGGAATCTGGAGGTCAATGTGTCCAGGAGTGACGGACATATGAATCCATCCATCCATTGCGGTGTAAGCTGATGAATCGAGAGAGTCCGGCTGGAGATATCTAGGTTAGTTCTCTCCCTATCCGGCCCGCCACGCAGTAGGTGGGCAAATGCTTTCGCTGCCAAGACCTAGACAAACCTCCCTAATGAACCTGGGCACCCCTGCTAAATCACCAAGCTTAGTAAACAACTTAGGGTGACATTTGGCAGCGGTGTTGGTTATCCAATAAACGGTTTCCAGCGCGGCCTCCCACATTGAATGTCACAATGATATTGTTACTGCTTCAAAAAAATGGAGATTCATGACAAGTGAAAGTGACCCAGATCCAGGAAGAGGATTGGAGCATGATGGGAAGGATTGAAGACCGGAGGTGAATAGTTAGGGACCTCAGGCAATGGGGAGCATTTTTCAGGGAAAGTCAAATCCCACATTGGGATGTAGGAATTTCAAGTCCAATAACAAATTTTGAACGCACTGTATGCAATGAATGTGTCCTAGTGAGTGCTGTGTTCACATCAACTCTAGCTGGATTACCTTAACCAATCTTAACTCCGTCATTTGGATTTGTACAGGCTTAACACAAAGGTGGTTCTGATCCACGTGAAGAAAGCCCTGGCCGCCAACAACCCGGCCATCCGGGGCGCGGCGGTCAGCTTCCTGGGCACCCTGCACCTGTACATGGGACCTGCGCTGACGGCCTTCATCGAGGCGGAGAAGCCCGCCATCAAGCAACAGATCCAAGCGGAGCTGGATCGACTGGCCGATGAGGAGGCGCCTTCACCCGTCAAGGGCATGACCAAGGTATGCCTTTTTTTCTACATTAACTCCACACCAGAGGCCCAAAAACTAAAATAAAAATACAATAAAATAATTTACCTCTGGGCCTACATAATCTTTGGGGATGCTGTGGTGTGAAGGGTATTTTAAAGGAAAGGAAGGATAAGATGTTCTTGGAAGGAAACGGGTATTAAGTGTGGGTAGGAATCTTGGAGTCAGTTGGTCCAGGAGTGACATTCTATAGTAAAACAGAACAATAACAACACAGAGTAGTAGCACAACAGAACAGTAACAAAACGGAATGGTAACAAAACAGAACATTACAGGAAAGTGAAGAAAAATAATAAAAAAATCTAACCTAATCTATCTTTTATCATGTTCTTTTTTATCTGGTAAATGCTGCAAACATAACTTTACAGAACTTTTTTATCTGGTAAATGCTGCAAACATAACTTTACAGAACTTTTTGTTATTATAATGTCTCTATAAATACCAGACATGGGTTTGGCTTATCTTCCTGGTGCCTTCACTACTACATAGTTCCTAAGAACAACTTCTAGTGAAACACTGAAACATTGAACATCATTCTCATTCTCCTACCGAGTCAAAACTAGGGCGCACTAACTATGACCCGACCCGCAGCACTAAAACAACGAAAAAGAATTTATGATAACTTGTTTTCGTTCCCTAGCACAACTGCACAATCAGTCGCTAACGAATAAAACAAATTGATCATATTTAGACAACACAGACTGTTATTTGTTCGTTGATGATCTAGTGGTTGAAAATTATTACAAGTCTTTTATCAATGTGTTCCTGCTAGTATATAGCAGGAACACACTATCTATCTACTAACTGACCCGGCCACGCGTTGCTGTGGCTAACGAAACACAACGCCATCTACTGGATGGTTACCCAACTTTTATAACCACTGCCATTTGTTAATTTGCATACAAATTAAATCCACATCGCCCGCTTGCTATCCCGCTCGTTAACCACATACAGACATTCTCCTTTATATATTATATATTTCAACCAATTTACACAAAACCTTGACAAATTATATACCTAAACCTTCCTCATGAAACACAACGCCATCTACTGGATGGTTACCCAACTTTTATAACCACTGCCATTTGTTAATTTGCATACAAATTAAATCCACATCGCCCGCTTGCTATCCCGCTTGTTAACCACATACAGACATTCTCCTTTATATATTATATATTTCAACCAATTTACACAAAACCTTGACAAATTATATACCTAAACCTTCCTCATGAATCACTCTATCTGTTGGTGAAAACCGCATGAACATCCGTTCAGTAGTTTTTGAGTTTATCGCGAACAGACAGACATATCGGAGGACTCTAATTTATAATAATATATATGTAGAGATGGTCCTTTTTTATTTTGTAAAAGCTGCGCAAAAACCATTCTGTACAATTGCAAAGCGAAGAAAAAAATTACCAAGAATATAATTAGCCTAGATAAAGTAGGACGAAAAAAGGTTACAGGTTAAAGTTGTTGAAGGATGTATAATATATAAAATATCTACATTTCTTGCGAGGCAGTTAATTAATTAACCTAGTTAATCTTCCCAAGGCCATCAGTATTGGTTGGTTCTGCATCTGGGAAGAATCGGAAGCCTGTGTTGGCTGTGAAACCGTTCAGAATATTATTATAAGCCATCAGCACTATCAGCAGTAATGTGAACTCCTGGAATGAAGGCTGCAGATGCCATGACATGACAAATGCATGATATTACATGTACAAGAAAAATCTAAATGGTTTTTAAATTTGTATTTATGTTCCAGTCTGCCAGCAAAGGTTCCAATGACGACAATATGGGGGATGATGATTACGGCAATGAGGATTCTTCGCCCCCGAACGCATCGGCCACAGACGTCCGGCCGCGAGTGGACATCGCACCGCTCATCACAGACGCTTTGATCCAGGAGATGAATGACAAGAATTGGAAGGTTAATTATTATTTTACATGTTTAGTTATTTTGACAAGTAGATACCTACCAGTGCAGGAAGCGTAGCATCCCCAAACTGAAAGAATCTATCTAAAACTACCTATACAATAATGTTTTAACCTCTAATAGGCCGGAGAGGCGCGGGCGCGCGCATATCGTGCGCATGCGCGAGAAAATAATTAGAAAAAAAATTCGAACAAAAAATGTTTGTCTGCGATTTTGGCCCTTCTATGTACAGAATTTGTATGAAGAACAGGGTCAGAATCGCTTGCGCCAACATTACCCCATAAGTTGGTTAAAAATTTCATTCACTTTGCAACCCCAGAATATTTTTAAACGATTTTATCTGTGACATAGAAATGTCATTTTTGCTGCGAATTTTAGCTGTCGAAATTGATGCATGTTCCTCGAATAAAACATCGTAAAATCTATTAATTTACGTAATTAACGCAAGTAATGTTGTTTTGGTACATATTTTATTGTTCTAGGAATGTGTTTCAGTCAATAAAATATACGATAGCTCAAAATTAATCCACAAAACATTCAATTCAAAATTCAAAGTGGTGCTTTTTTAGTGAATTTTCGTGGAATGGCCTGGCCTCTCAGAGGTTAACAGAAAATTATTTTATTTGTCGTTTTTTTAATTATTGGAAATGGATACTTCAGGCATACCCAACCTGTGGCCTATTGAATTTTTTTTTTTACCCATAATGAAGTTTTCAGCTTTCTATGTTTTGCATTTTGGTATTCATAAAAAAATTATCAAATTTATATTATATTTTGGGCAATTAGAACTTTCTTGTTAGACCTCGGACTCTCGATGGCGGTTTTGATTTATTGATTGAAAAGTACCAGGCGCATGGCCGCATTAGGAATTTATTTTCGCAATCGATTCTAACCAGTATATAAGACCTGATTTTAATAAGTGGAGGGTGAGTGCACAGGACACACCTAAGCTTCTTATAGTCAGTTTATACCTTCTAGCATTCAAGGTCACGATTTCATAATAATAGCATTTTTGGACACCGAATTACCAGTAAAAATTAACAGTAATATCCGCCATTTACCTGTATTCACGAACGGATCTAACGGTCAGCAAACGCTGACTGCCCCTCCCTCCGAGTGGCTCATCTAAGCTCAGTAATATTTTGTGGATTATCAAATGATTTAGGTTGGGTGGGATACATACTTTGACGGCCTCCGCGGTCCCAAGGTAGGAATCTCGACTCGCAATCCGAAGGTCGCGGGTTTGAACCTGGTGTGCGCAAATAAATTTTATTTGATTGATTTGTGGTGTTTCACAATTAATTAAAAATAATTTATAGTATATTGCGGCACTTTCCAGAGTGGAAGATACTCGTAGTCTCACTGGATTCAGACGGGAGCAGTTGGACACTCTTGTGCGGTATTCGTTTTAAAAAAAGTTATTAACAACTTTTAGTATTAAAATATTTATTTCACTGCTAAAAGCTTCACTTTTAATAAAAGCTGCCCTTCTGTTGTTAAATTTCACACTTCTGCTACTAAATGTTTATCTTAATCTACTTAAAGCTTCACTTTTGTTCCCGTAAATGTTACTAAATGCTTTGTGTGTTTACTGATTGTTTGCATATTCCAGGTGAGAAACGAGGCGCTGGAGAAGGTGCGCACCATCCTGAACGAGGGGCAGCTGATCAAGCCGGGCGTGGGGGAGCTGCCGGGAGCTCTGGCTCCGCGCCTGGTGGACTCCAACTCCAAGATATCCCAGCTGACGCTGCAGGTGTGCGAGATCCTCGCCACCGCCATCGGCCCCAAGGCTAAGGTGCACATACGGACGCTGTTCCCCGGCATCTTCCAGGGTAAACAAATCAAACAAATCGACCACATTTACTGTTATGCGCACCCTCACTGGAATATTTCCCTCTAATCCACCACTGAAGAGCTCACTTTAAAGAGTCGTTCGCACTGGGAGTGTAGTTTAGTCGAGGAGCGAGTGAATTGGTTACTAAATGCGTCCGAACACCACAATTTTAGTAGAGTAGTTTAGTCAGTTCTTTAGTAGAGTTAATTCATTTCGTTGTATTTTTTCGGGCGATTAGCGGTCTCTACCACATGCACGTCCCTGCGCACTGACATACGTGAACCTGTCGTTTTAGTAGAGTTCATTAGTAGACGCGCAGATACGTCATGCCGTTGGAGCGAAGATGCAACTCTAAAATTATTTATTTATGCTGCTATTAATCTGTTTTCGTATCCATAGTTTATTTATTTTAATCTCACTAATATATTTTATTTTTTATTATTATTGTACAACAGAATAATTCCAATTACAGTACAATTTAGTTATACACCCTATCAGCATTTAGGCAAGTGACTCTTCAATAATATTTTTAAGGCAACTTACATCCAAATGGTTTGCAATTTCATTTAACAGCACCACTCCCCTCGTCATGCTATGCTTTGCCAAGACGTCTGTTCTGCCGTTCGGTACTTTAAATAGTGGTCTGGTACATATAAATCATAGCATCCCAAGAGAAATGGGCTATCGATGAAATTGTTTCAAATTTTGAAAGACAGAATAGCAAGATTTGCTTTCCGTCTAGTTTCTAGACTCACAGAATCAGTTTCCTAAAGTAAGTCAATATGGTGCATGAACCTTGGATAGATTCCATGCTTCCGCATATAAACACACCTGAGGAATTTCTTCTGGATTTGCTCTAACATATCAATGTATTTCTGGTGGTACGGTGCCCAAACATCGCTGGCGTACTCCAGCTTGCTTCTCAGTATGCCATTGAATAATGCAAGCATAGATTCTTGGTTATTATTATTCTTCTACCTCTTCTAAAATAAACAATACAATCAGCTTAATTAGCATATTTACTTTGTTACTTGGCAGAACGTCATATTGTAACGTGCGGCTCACTAATGAACTCTACTTGAATGTAATGCGAATGCTTTTCGGCCAATCAAGGAGCAAGTTACTCCCTACTTGACTAAACTACTCTCCAAATGCGAACAAGCCATAAGATAGGAGACAGCAACCCTCAGGGAATGCGAAAAGGGTGTAAATGCCAAGTTGCTTTCCAGTTTAGGATTACCTTGCACGTTCAGGTAATCCTTTTGGATTGAAGGCAGTCATGGCCTCTCTGGTCGAGGGGTAAGACTCTTGATTAGCAATCCAAAGGTCGCGGCTTCAAATACCGGCCGGTGCATTAATTTGTGTTACTTCATAATTTAATCATTTCAAAATAATAAAAGGCATTTTTGCCGCACATTCCAGAGTGGTATATCCTCTCTATATCGCCCTGGTGTAAGACCATCATTCAGAATTGTAACGTTGCTTGAAATGGCTTTAGTTGTGTTTGGTGAGCAGATCTAAAAATAGCCAGGTACTTCCCCACCTTCCTCTCCGTCAACTCTTTCCCCTTCCCCCCACTTTCAGCCGCCCAACATACCCCGATTGGGGATGCCATAGTCTCACTGACTCCGGATGGTTGGGAGCAGTTGGGCTCTTGTGCAGTATTCACATAAGAAAAAAGTCACTACAGTCTCCTGAAGAATGGTGGCGAAATTAGAGGCAGAACTCAGATATGAAAAATAAGAATCTTATAAGAAAAATAAGAACACAGCTATTAAACTGCCAGGGTTTTTTCTTCCTTGGTAGACGTGGTTTCATCCAGTTCAGTCACAGTCGCTGTGCATACAAGATGCACAAAGGGTCTGCTGTACTCTGAATTGTATAATTGTTGACAAATTCAAATTATGAAGTTTCATTATGAATCGTTAAACTACATTGAATTAGACATGCCGTGAAACTGTAATTTGAATGCTAAACCCTTATCCTTGTTCCTCAGGTCTGGGAGACTCCAAGACGTGGATCCGCTCTGCCGCCTTGCAGTGCATCAACGTGTGGACGGCCCAGTGCGGAGTGTCCTCAATCTTTGAGGGCGAGATCGTGTTCGACGCCCTCAAATCAGGAGGGCCAATTCTCAAGGCTGAACTGTGGGCCTGGCTGGCTGAGAAAATGCCCAACGGTACAGAAATAATTTCTTTTTGTTTTGATGTATGTTCTTTCACTGCTGAATTTTTTGAAGAAAGACACGTTCCCGGTTTAAGAATAATCTGACAGTATTTTAATTCATCCTGCTGCCATCGTAATAAGTTGAAAATGTTGCTTGACAATGAAAATGGAATTTCTAGGTCACAACAAATATAGCAATGTCATTTCCACCATGAGTTTTGATGTGTGCGTGATGTATATAAAAATAAAATAAGAGACCCCATATTTGATTATGTCAGAGTCAAATCTTATGCCACCGAACATTCAACCGCAAGAAATGTGATTTATACTGATTCGAAAACTGATATTGCCAATTTTAGACCCTTCGGCTCCTAGGCCTCAGACAGGCTAATGAAATTGATAATGTTTTCATGAAAGTATTTCGATACATATTTGAAAATGTTTGATCAACTTCACCAGGAGTAAGAAAAAATTGAGCTTTCAACACACATTCATTTTGTCTATTCAACGATTTAACTTGGTGTTTATTAACAGAATGTCCATTTCCATGTCCAGCACCGATGAAGTCCATCCCTCGCGAGGAGCTGTCGGTGTGCATCCCACTACTGTACGCAGCTTTGGAAGACCGCGGCCTCGAGGTGAGGAAGGCGGCCGGGGAGGCTGTGCTCGGCTTCATGATGCACCTGGGCCCGGAGGCCATGGTCCGTGCCACTGAAAAACTCAAGGTAACTATCATACCAGTAACAAACTAATCATAGTGCTTTTTCAGACAGAGCGGATAGACAACCACAATAGAGAACTCCAGTCCAATTTTTTTATTTTTTTTAATGAATAAAGACCTTCAAACTTAAATAACTGCATTTTTATTTTTATTTTTATAGTTAGTTTTAATAGTTAAAATAATTGTCAAAGTTTTAATTTTTAAAGACTCCCAGAAACGCACCGTATCTATGGTGGTCTTTACCCACCGTCCCCACCGTTAGTTTTTTTACTTTTTAAGTTGTCATTTTGAATCAGTGATGTCATGTCGAGGGAAATTTCCCTAGATCTAGGGGAGAAAAATATTTTTTAGGGATAAGGGAAATCAGGACAAAATCTAGGGAAATTTCGAACTCTGGCGAAAATTTTGGTAATTATCGGTTCGGACTGGCCACGCTTATTACGAATAATTTTTAGAAAAAAACTTTAGATTCGCCTTAATTACTATAAAAGGAAACTTTTTGGCTTTGGGGCGGCGGAAAATAATGCATTTTAATTTTCAATTGCATAAAACCAAAATTCTCTTCGCGAACCGACGCAGCGAAAATCCGCGGCCGTAGCTGTCACTTGCTGTCACTGTTATGGACTGTAGCTGACTTCGTGGGATACCTACATGAAATACCGCGAATCACAAACCATGTTACACAAACCTAGCGTAGCCGCTAAGCCACTTGAAAACTGGGATGTTTTTCTTGCCTTGACGCGAGTAGGCGTTATAAAGGGCCACTTTCTTTTGTATCACAAACCATGTTACACAAACAAGCCCGCTAGACAAATTTCATAATTACGCGCCTTATCCCACGAAGTCGGCTACAGTCGTATTAGCTCTTGTTAATTTATCAAGGATACCAACATCACAGTGACATGTACGGCCGCGGATTTTCGCTGTGTCAGTCGCGAAGCGAATTTTGGTTTTATGCAATTGAAAATTAAAATGCATTATTTTCCGCCGCCCCAAAGCCAAAAAGTTTCCTTTCATAGTAATTAAGGCGAATCTAAAGTTTTTTTCTAAAAATTATTCGTAATAAGCGTGGCCAGTCCGAACCGATATTTACCAAAATTTTATTACATATGACAGTATTACTGGTATTATTTATATATATACGTATATATATTTTTTGGAATTCCTATGAATCTTAATTATTTTTCATGTACTTACATGCCATGTTATTTTTAACACTGACAACTCAAAATGATATTAGGGAACGTACCCATACTACGTGACACGTTCGGGGGGGGGGGGGGGTCTTCAAAATACCACGCTTGTTACAAATGAGCGGCGGGTTGCTTATGATTTTTATTTTGCAAAGTGTTTTTTTTTTAATTTGGAATTCAGTTTCTAATTCACTGGTGAGTGTATTCGTACTTTTAAATTATTACTTCACGTAGCAAAAAGTGTTTTATTTGGAAAATCACGGTATTATTAGTATATTTACCAAGTTCCGATATCTTTCCAATTAATTATCATATTAATTAACATATAACAGGATTAGTGTTACACAATCAGGTGGCTACGTAGGTAATTGCGTAAATGTGAAATTCTAGGGAAATTTCACTTCTAACTGTTGGCAACACTGTGAAGAATCCAGAATAATCATGGCGGATAATGACTTTTAGGTGTGAGGTGTGTTTTTTATTCAAGATTAACTGCTTTTAATATAGAAAAACATTGGTAAAATGTCCACATTTTACGGCTACTGTTATTGTATTTAATCAAAGTGCAATATAAAAACAATAAATCATCTCTTTCATTGCAAATACATGTGACATCGTGTTTTGTGTCAGGTGTTACTTTGTAGGTACATTGTTTTATGTATAATACATACAGAAACACTGGTATTTATAATACACTGATCATGACGAGTGTGTAACAACTTGTATAAAAAGCCCTATACTAAAAACAATTTGAAAATACATAAAAACAAACGTCAAAATATGACATGACTTTAACCTTAAATAGACAACATTTATTGCAGATTGTCCGCAAATATAGCCCTTTTCGTAAATTGTTGAGGGCCTAAATTATGTTTCAATAAACACAATAACTATTATTTATCTAAATCTCTATAAACAGTATGAAAATAAACCAAAAACACGAAATGTTGAATTGCATAGGTACGCGTGCACTTCAAGTCATTTCAAATGTCAATACAATACAATACACAGGTGACAGGTTAACTGTGACGTCACGGTTAACCATTTCAGTAATGCCAACTTAACGCTGTGTTTTCCGAAGAGGTTTAAAAATGCACTTTTTAATAATTTATTAAAAACTCTGCATTTAATATTATGAAATAAAACTTATATATTCAGAATCAGCGTTTCTTGGTCTATATGAACATATTTTTTTAAAGCCATAATATTTTTCACTGGAGTTCCTTATTCTGTCTTCGTACACTTAGGCACACGCTCTGGCTTCGTTTATATTTGTGCTCCATCTCGTACATACTATTTTGTTATCTGGTTGTTGACATGAGTCCGACTCAAGAATCAGAATATAGGAGATTGGTTATGAGACAATCATAAACTTTGACTTTATGAAAACAGATATTATTGAGATAAATTTTTGGTGTATTATTGCACTGTGCACCGTGTTGCATTTTTTCCGTTCGTCTCCGTCATCAATTATTTGTTTTTTATATTTATCCTATTTTTGAGAATCACAAAATAAAGAATCGAATCTCTGTTTTCATTATACAGTAGAATCCGTATATAACGACCCTCAAGGGCCGGCCATACTTTATCGTACTAACCGGACGACACACAAAACAGCCGGATAATTTAAGCTTGTTTTTACATACACGCTGAACTCCTTTGCGAGGGTTACATTTGATTCACCGGGTTCTAAACGGTGTAATATAGCACTTTTTTCTGCAATTGAAAAACACTTTCGCTTCACGGTACTCATTGTCTCGAGCTTTTAACCTAGTCACAACAGATGATAAACACTGACTGATTTACGCATGCTAATAAGGATAGGTGTTAGTGTGCGGGTAGTAGCCGGGCGCGAGGAGTAGGTGATGCGACGAGGTGCGAATTTTCATTAAAATAGGTCGCTTAAAACGGAGTCATACTAAACGGATATATTTTTCTAGTACCTAAATATGAAACCTAACTGAGTTTACATTGTCATCACTAAAAGTGATAAGCTGTTATAAGCGAAGTCGTTGTATCTGAATTCAACTGTATGTGCATTTTAGCAGTCGAACAGTATTAATAGGTTACCGTCTGCATGGTTGAATTTCAGAACTCAGCTTCGAGTGCATGTCTGATGCCATGCCATATGCACCGTGCCACAAATAACATCTGTGTATGTGAAATTTAAAACAAAACTACCAATTCATCAAATGATGTCGCTACTTCCATTAGCAGGACGCATGGGGACATGGTCCCCCTAGGTATGAGTACTACGAATTTGTGAATTTGTAGTATCTCTCCGGATATGGAGAGATTGACGGTAATATTCAGTTGTATTAACCGGTCAAAGGCCGTGACATTTAGCGGAAATTCGCGGAACTTCGCAAAAAAACACTAAAAAACCACCACTTTGAATTTTGAATTGAATGTTTTGTTGATAAATTTTGAGCTATTGTATATTTTATTAACTGAAACACGTTCACAACACAATAAGCTATCTACTAAAACCACATTACTTGCATTTATTACGTAAATTAATAGGTTTTATGATCGTTTTATTCGCGATACACCCATTAATTGCGACCGTTAAATTCGCGGCAAATTCTGACAGCCGATTGTCATAGAAGAAATCGTTTTTAAAATATTCCAGGGTGACTAGGTGAATGAAACTTGTAGCGTCTCCGAGAGTAATGACAGCGCAAGCGATTCTGACACTGTTCTCCATACAAATTGTGTACATAGAAGGGCCAAAATCGTGGACCAAAAGTTTTTTGTCGGATGTATTATTCAAATATTTGAATTATTTTCTCGCGCATGCGCATATGACGCGCGCGCCGGCGCGTCTCCGGCCTTTGACCGGTTAAGCGGCTGTATATTACGTATGACGTCATTGCCTGTCCCGGTGACTAGCTATCACTGGATGATAGTGGATCTGTGTTATTATTCGTCCCATATTTGTTTCCCTTTCAGCCGGGCTCCAAAGCCGTGGTACAAGCGTCCATTGAGAAGGCACGCCCCAACATGCCGGTGCAGCCTTTGCCCAGCGTCGAGTCCAAGGGCATCAAGACGGGTGGGGCACAGGCCAAGGCTCAGCAGCAGCAGAAACCTGGACAGGCTAAACCCACAAAGGTATCTACCACCTATCCTATTAACCCTGGAATTTCAGGCTCTCACCTGGACAGTTTGCCAACTTTGTTTACAATAAGGAACTCAATTAGGCTACAAAAAATATGTATTCATTTGGATCAACGAACGCTTATTCTGAATATATAAGTTTTTATTAAATATTATTATGCATAAAATTTGCATCTAATGTCTACAATATCCACATTTGAACCGATGAAACAATTTTTTTTTTTACAAAGGTTTTTTTCTACCCTTTATACAAAATTATTTGTTGTTCAGTTCCACTAACAATAAGTCTTTTCTTAAATTTTCCTAGGGAATAGTAAAATCAGCATCAAGCTCATCCGCCCGTGGCAAGAAGGGAGATGACGAAGATGCATTTATTCCCCTTCTCGCCATCAACAACCTCAAAAACCAGAGGATCATCGATGACCAGAAGCTTAAAGGTACTGTTACTGCATATTATAAACCTTCACATTTATAGTACTTAAAACAACTGCTGACCCTGTCACAAGAAATCACAAGTACAGTTTGTAAATAAGAGTAGAAAATATATGAGGGCGCCACTGTTGATCAAATGGCAATACTAAACACATAACTCATGGTTTTAAAGTAAAGCTGTGTAACCTACATTTTTATAAAAAGGCATAATAGTGGAAAAAATATTTTTTCATTGCAGTATATACTCACCGATCTCAAAATTAGAATTGCATATAGGTATATTTTGTGTTCCGTATCGATGCCTGGAATCCATTATGAGAGAGAGCTAGCTCTTTCGCCCTTATAGTTTCAGTTTCGTGCGTGTTTATTCCCTATATTTGCCCTTTTTTTATTCGACTTGCCACATTTTCTCTCTGCTGGCAACACTAGTGACGCGCATCTCAGATCACGTGATGTTATTGTTTGTCATATGATGCCGTTTTTTCGCGCCGAAAGCAGTTTTCGTGTCTCGCTGTACTTAAAAAACCAATTTTGAGTTGAAAATCGAAGTTTATTCCCTGCTCTTTCAGTTTAAACATTAAATATACCGTGATAGATAGTTTTCTGAGAAATTGACTAATTGTTTAGTGTGTTTTTTCGGTTGTTTACGTGTTTAAACTGTGCAACAAAATGAGTGATATCGACAACAAAGACGCTTCGCCGGTCGGAAACAATGATCAAGCACGAGTTTCTCGGAAACGCCGTATGCCGCGCGAAAGTTCTGGATCCGACACTTCGGAAGAAATGCATTACTATCGGGATCCGCGGGTAGACATCCTGATGCAACAGATGTCGGCCATGACGGACGTTTTATCCGGGAATCGGTTAGAGTTCACGGAGAAAACGGTCTCGGACAAAGAAGACTCCGCGGGAGAGATGCGGCAAGAGGTAGAATCGGGGTTTTTAGAGATGCCCGCCAGCCTAGCCGCTCAGAAAAACGTTTTGGAGTTCTGCAATCCAAGCACATTGGTGAAAGAATCGCCGATTCCGAAGGCGGACGCAAGAAGAGTCGCAGTTATCTCGGCTCTTCAGCGTTTTGGTTCGGAGGAATGGTCGCGTGTTCGCTATGCCGAAACACAGAAAGTATACACTGCCACGCCCGCCTTCGTAGAGCTGGAGGTAAACGAAGAACTGAGGAGGTTTGATAAGAACAACTCCTTCGCGCCAGCCCTGGACCGCTCTCTGGGAGCCCTCTCCAATGCAGTGCTATCCCAGACAGAGTCGGTCAGAGGAAACATGCAGGCACTGGTGAACTGGGCATCCGAACCAGGCACCTGCTTGACCCCTGCGACTCTGTTTGACAAGATTCAGGGTATGTTTGCCAAGGAGTCAACATACAATAAGACCACGGACGACGTCCTACAGATTTTATGCGGAAGGCGAACGGAATGCCTACAAAGTAGGCAAAAGGCCCTGCTAGAGGGAGTAAGGGACCCGTACATCAAGGAAGGCCTTGCCAGGATTCCTCCGAGCGCCAGTCACCTCTTTAATAAAGAGGAACTAGCAAGCTATATCGTGGCAAACGGGGGACGAGACAAGATATTCGGTAGTGCATCCTCGTCGTATATCCCCCGTCAACCTCAACCCTCTACCTCACAAGCAGCAAGACCGGTGATAGAGGCTCCACCCTCCCGACCTAGGAAGCCCTTTCGACCTGCCCCTAGGCCGGAGAAAGACAGGACGTACAGGCAGCCCGCCAAAAAGCCAGAGCCCTCTCGCAAGGCGGCCAGCGATCAGGGTAGGAGGCAATGGAGGTGACTGGAGGCCGGAGACATTCTGGGGAGGACGCCTAAAGGCGTATCAGGAGGTGTGGAGGGAGCTGGGAGCATCACCGCTAATCCTGAACATTCTAAAAGGAGCAAGGATACACTTCATATCAAAACCTCCTCTGGCGCTCTCATCGGCCGAGCTGAAGCAGAATTTCAAGACAAGGTTGTCTCCAGGCATGACCGCACACATCGAAACGATGAAAGCGTCAAAAATCCTGGAGGCAGCAGACGACTCCCCAAGCTTCCTGTCAGGTATGTTCCTTACCTCCAAATCAGACCACACCCTCAGGCCCATCTTCAACCTGAAGGCCTTGAACGTCTTCATAGACTCAAAGCCCTTCAGACTCTTCAGTCATTTTCGGGTCCCGGAATTCCTCCAACCCGACGACTGGCTGATAAAAGTCGACCTCTCCCAGGCTTACTTCCACGTGCCGATCGCAAGATCACACCGGAAGTTCCTGCGCCTCGTGTACAACGGAGAGCTCCTTCAGATGACGTGTCTGCCCTTCGGCCTGTCATCAGCGCCAAGGATCTTCTCGCTGCTCTCAAACTGGGTAGCGGAACTACTAAGGAAAAAGGGACTCAGGATTGTAGTCTACCTAGACGACTTCTTAGTAGCAAACCAGTCCAGAAAACTTCTCACCTCCCAAGCCGTTGCTATAGTGCACACACTTCAACAGCTAGGCTGGTGCATAAACCCGGACAAGTGTGTCCTGACACCCACACATAAGTTGGAGTTCCTGGGTATAACATGGGACACGAGAGCAGATCAAAAGTCTCTCTCCGACCGCAAGTGCGCTGGTCTTCGCCAAGCCTTGTAGGTTCCCTTGGAAGTCGGCAGTTGCTCTCCCAGGCAGGCTCTCGGTCTACTGGGAAGACTCAACTTTGCAAATTTCGTGATCCCTCGTGGTTGCTTGCATTGCCGCATACTGCAGAGGTTCAGCCGCCGCATACAGCACCTGAAACCATCGCGGCCCGTTGCTCTGCCCAACGCAGCACGGCAGGACATACAGTGGTGGCTAGCAGCCATTGGAAGGACAAGCCCCATTCAACCTCTCCCTTTCCATCACTTCCTGACAACAGACGCAGCGGACACAGGATGGGGCGGACAACTAGACGACACCACAGTTGCGGGCCAATGGACAGGGGAACAGGCACTATGGCACTCAAACCGGAAGGAAGCATACGCCGTGTTAGAGGTCATCAAAGATCAAGCTCATGCCCTGGCAGGGACGAATGTCTTATTGCAGACAGACAACAAGACAGTAGTGGCTTATGTCAACAAGGAAGGGGGTACAAAATCGTTAGCCCTTCTGGAAACAACGCGGGAGCTACTGGATTTCGTAGACCAGATGGAGATATCTCTGACAGCCCAATACATTCCAGGAAGATACAACGGAATTGCGGACCGTCTCTCTCGGGATGCACCGGTTCCAGAGTGGCATCTACTAAGTCCGGCAACGAAGGAGATATTCAAAAAATGGGGTCGCCCTCAGATAGACCTGTTCGCTTCAGCCACTGCTCACGTGGTACCAACATACGTCTCCAGAGACTCAAGCGACTGCTTAGCCTGCTTTCCCAACGCGTTCAGTCAACCTTGGGACTACAATCTAGCTTGGGTATTCCCTTCGCCAAACCTTGTTCCGAGAGTGCTCACCCACCTAAATCAGGCAAAGGGCATGTTCCTTCTAGTCGTCCCAAAATGGGAGAAGACTTTCTGGAGAAGCGACCTAAAACAGCGAACAGACGAACCTCCCATACGCCTGCGCAACCTAGAGGGAGTCTTCATAGACACATTGACAGGACTACCCCCTCCCAGGATTCAGGATCTGGAACTAGAGGTCTGGAGAATTGCGGGTGGGAACAAGCCCTGACAACATGGAGTCAGGAAGAACGCCAACTCCTCAAGTCATCCTGGAGAGAGTCTACACTGAAGACCTACAAACCTGCGTGGGATAGGTGGCGTAAATGGGGCACTCAAAACGGTGTGGACGTCAACAATCCCCCACCAACTATGGTTGCCAGGTATCTAGCCCACCTATTTGTTCAAGGAGGCCTAGCCCCAGGGACCATTCAGGTCCACAAGTCAGCCATTGTTACCTTCTGCGGTCCAGCTCAGAATGCGAGAAAAATCAGCTCTGATTTCTTGGTAAGACACGTTCTCAAGGCAATCTCAATGGCAAGGAGGACCAAGGAGAAAGCCCCTATCTGGGATCCTAGACAAGTAATAGACTGGCTGGTCAAGAATTCCCCCACAGAAGACTCACTGTTTGAAGCGTCACGGAGGGCAGCAATACTCCTCGTCCTGGCGTCTGGCAGGAGAGTTCATGATTTGACACTGCTCAGAATCACCCCAGAACATTTCATCGACAAGAGGAACTCTATTACCCTGTGGCCAATTTTTGGGGCAAAAACCGACACAGCCAACCATAAACAATCAGGTTGGAAACTGACGGGCTCACAAAAAGATAACATCAACCTCCTTAAATGGTTGAGAAAAGTCGTTGCCCTCTCTACAGCCAGAAGAGGTCCACTACTAAAGAACCTATTCGTGACCACATCAGGAGAAACAAAACCGGCAACGCAAACAATAATAGGGGGATGGATCAAATCAGTCCTCAGAGAAGCTGGAGTCCATGCAACCCCGGGAAGTGTACGCTCGGCTGTAGCCTCCTTAAACTGGTTGGAAGACTACCCCATAGAGGAGATTCTTGCTAGAGGGAATTGGAAGTCCGAGCACACCTTCCGGAAGTTCTACCAGAAGGAGATAGCGCACTCCAGAAGCGAGCACCTTCAGCACTCAATGGCTCCATTCTGTACTCCGGTGTAAATAGCATCACATATAACGCTAAGTTTTCAGATCACCAGGTGAGAGCAAACACATCTCATAATGGATTCCAGGCATCGATACGGAACACAAAATAGAATAATTTTACCTACCAATAAAATTTATATTTTGTTTCCATCGATGCCTGGAATCCAGGTAATCCCTACCTGGTGCATTACGAGTCATATGACAAACAATAACATCACGTGATCTGAGATGCGCGTCACTAGTGTTGCCAGCAGAGAGAAAATGTGGCAAGTCGAATAAAAAAAGGGCAAATATAGGGAATAAACACGCGCGAAACTGAAACTATAAGGGCGAAAGAGCTAGCTCTCTCTCATAATGGATTCCAGGCATCGATGGAAACAAAATATAAATTTTATTGGTAGGTAAAATTATTCTATTGTTATTATACCTTTGAAATTTTGTGTTAACATAATGAAGAATAACTATAATGTAATAAAATACAAAGCACAGTTTAGAAATTGCTCATATTTATTTAACACTAGATAAAGTACCTAGCGTTGCCTGGGCTTTAGATCATGTCTCTAATTTTAGATCTGAATATATTTAACTCATTCAGATCTAAAAGTAGTATAACTAAACTCACCATTAGTGATTTTTCCTTTCTATCTATTGTTAAATTAAAATTTATGTTAAATTAAATTAACCTTTTCTCTGCGTCAAAAATATGTGTCACTTCGTTCACACGCGGGGCTATTTATCACTAATCTAATTTATGGCTTTAAACAATAATCACAAGTGGATTTTAATATTTGTTTTAAAAAATAAATCACTTATGTCTTGAAGTATTTTTTCAAGTGTAAATAAACATTCGGTTTATCAATGGGACTCTATAAATCTTCGACACTTATCTCAGTAGTGTTATGAATACGTTTGGGTCAGGCCGCCATATTAATATTTCAAGGTCAACACAATAAGCATATCAACATACCGGAGTACAGCTCTTCAACTGTGGTGCGATGTCTCGATTGGCTGGATGAATGAAATATTGACACACACTTCAAAAAGGGCCGTATAATAAAAACAACTGCAGCTTCGTAATTGTTATATTCGTCACATTCACTAAGTTGGAAATCATAATCTATTTCTAAAGTTGCCTAATTATTTCGTCGTCATTAAGACTACGACCCGACATTTTGTATGTTGGTAATAAAAATAATTTCAATTATCGATAAAAATTCAAGCGTCTTCAACTTTTCGTAAAGAGTTATAAAATCACTACACTTGATTGTCCACTAAAAACACTCTGAATCACTTATTTTTGTTTAAAAAAAATAATCTAATACTGATCAAATTTTATATTTCTACCACAGTCTGAAAGTATATTTATAAAAAAAACTTATTTTTAAATATGATAAATCAGATAAATGTCCACGTTTATCACAATAGTTCACATCGACAAAAAAGGAAAAATTAATTCGATATAATAATGTATTACTCGGCGAGCCTCTTCGCTTGAGAATCGTACGAGTGCTTATGAGAGGCGCCTGCGCAGTAGCGTGTGTAAAGACGCGGGAAGAATTCAAACTGATTCAATTTTCGCTCTGAGTTGGGAGGTCGCTTCAAATCTCTGTAACTCTGGATTAGAATACGTATTACGGATAAATATCGCAAGATGTCAGTAGGGTAAGGATTTGAGAATTTTTAGGAGTATAAATTTTACCATAATCAAGTATGTTTCGTATACATAATGCCGGAGAAACTTCGCGGCGCACAGACGCGCCACCCGCGTACAGGGCATGTACGGGGTGGCGCAGTGGTGCGCTTCCCGCAGGGAAAGGGTTAAAGCTAATGGCTTTATAAATCATCTTTTAACCAGTCAAAGGCCAGGAATTCCAGGAAAAGTACGGAAATTTCGTAACAAAACACGATTTTGAATTTTGAATTGAATGTTTTGTTGATTAATTTTGAGCTATTGTATATTTTATTGACTGAAACACGTTCATAACACAATAAACTATCTACCAAAACAACCTTACTTGCATTTATTACGTAAATTAATAGGTTTTACGATGTTTTACTCGCGGAACACGCATTTATTGCGACGGTTATAATCGCGGCAAATTTTGACAGCGCATTGTCATAGATGAAATCGTTTTAAAAATATTCCAGGGTTGCAAGGTGAATGAAACTTTAACTTGTTGGAGGCCAGGCCATTTAGCGGAAATTCGCGGAACTTCGCAAAAAACACTAAAAAACCACCACTTTGAATTTTGAATTGAATGTTTTGTTGATAAATTTTGAGCTATTGTATATTTTATTAACTGAAACACGTTCACATCACAATAAACCATCTACGAAAACCACATTACTTGCATTTATTACGTAAATTAATAGGTTTTATGATCGTTTTATTCGCGATACACGCATTTATTGCGACCGTTAAATTCGCGGCAAATTCTGACAGCCGATTGTCATAGAAAAAATCGTTTTAAAAATATTCCAGGGTGACAAGGTGAATGAAACTTGTAGCGTCTCCGAGAGTAATGACAGCGCAAGCGATTCTGACATTGTTCTTCATACAAATTGTGTACATATAAGGGCCAAAATCGTAGACCAAAAGTTTGTTGTCGGAAATATTATTCAAATATTTGAATTATTTTCTCGCGCATGCGCAGATGCCGCGGCCACCGGGTGACAAGCGGCCGCCCAGAGGTTAACCTCTCAAAGGCCAGGCCATTTCACGAAAATTCACTAAAAAAGCACCACTTTGAATTTTGAATTGAATGTTTTGTGGATTAATTTTGAACTATCGTATATTATATTGACTGAAACACGTTCCTAGAACAATAAACTATGTACCAAAACAGTATTACTTGCATTATTTACGTAAATTAATAGGTTTTACAATGTTTTAGTCGAGGAACACGCATGCGGCAAAATCTGACATTTCTAAGTTTTTTTATTTTATTTTGTTTTTATTCTTCATTTTAAGCACCCGCTAAACTGCCAAAGCAGTTTGTCAGCAGGTCAATTTAACAATATTAATATAACATTAAATCACAAATATAACAAGAAACCACAATATACAAAATAGATACAGAAGAATAACTTTTAAATAGCTACAATACAGAGGCATAAAATATACAGATAGACAGATATAACACAGGCAAATTACTCTTAGTCATATTTATACATAAGATTACAACAATATCAGTATAAAAAGTTTTGATCCATTAGCCATTTTTTAATTTTTTTTTTGAAATCGGTGGTGCAATTTGATTAGATTTTTAGGTTCATTGGCATCTTATTAAATATGGTAGGGACAAGATAAGTGAATGTCCGTTGTCCGTATTTATTTATAATTTTCGGAACGGATAAACCCTCATTTTTACTAAATCTAGTGCCATCTGCATGGTCAACTTTTTCTTTATATATTGAATCCGACAAAAGGTTTTGGCATACAATTTTAAACCATAATATCCCTCGAACAGGTAATATATTGACTGACTCATATAATAATTTTATGTCCCTTCTTTGTGCATAAATACTTTGCTTGCCAAGAGCTTAGTCAAAGAGTTTTGAATTGTTTGAATGTAACCTATATTTGTCTTGCACGAGTTTCCCCAAGACGTTATTCCATATCTGATAGTAGATTCCGCTAATGACAAATAAATTATTTTTAACGTACTTATGGGCATGAAATATTTAATTTTGTAAATTCGCCCAGCAATAGCTCGTAGGCGTTTGCAGATGTTGCTTATGTGAGTATCCCATTTCATATGCGTATCTACAGTTATCCCCAAATATATATACATTTGTACAATTTCAATGGTTCCGCATTTGCAGGATTGTGACGAATTGTGTATACACTCAAATGTATGCGATTTTATTACAGGCGTGATGGTATATTTGGCATGTGGAGATCGTATGTGCATTAATTTAGTTTTTTTGGAATTTATTATAAGACCCGCATCATGTGACCATTTCCGTAAGGAAAGGAAATCGTGCTGCATGAGTTTTATTGCAATCCATAATTCTTCATGCGAAATGACTAGTGCCGTATCATCTGCATAAACGTAATGTTTGACAAATGTGAAAATTTTATTCATGAGTGAAACGAATATTATGTATAATGTTGGGCCGAGAATTGAGCCCTGCGGGACGCCTGTTGTCATATATTTAGCTTTGCTGTAGGTTTGAAAGAGTTTCACTTTAATTTGTCGATTGTTTAAATAGTTTTTGAGTAGTTCTAGTAATTTTCCTATCGCCTCCAATATCTGTAATAGTTTTGTCGGATCAATGGTATCAAACGCTTTAGAGTTGTCTATGAATAATATGTTTTTTATTATTGAGTTCTTGATTTACGTAATTCGAAAAGTCTTGTAGTAACATTTCTGTGCTTTTATTTTTTGGAAATCCGTATTGGTTAGGATCAATAATAGAGAAACTTTCTAGGTATTTTATTAAATTTACGGAAATGTATTTTTCTAGAATTTTTTCAATAGCTGGCAGTATACTGATTGGTCTGTAATTTTCTATCTCAGTATGTTTTCCCCCTTTGTATACTGGCCTAATAATACTACATTTAAGTTCATCAGGTATAACTGCTTGAAACAAGATTCTATTAATTAAATGGGTAATTACCGGACATAGAATAGTTATATGTTTTTTAATGTCGAACATTCGAATATTGTCAATCCCCGGCGATTTGGAATTATTCAGTTGACTGATAATCCTGCGTATGTCTTCACAGGTAGCTTTGGACAGGTACATACTATGCGGCAAATCAACGGGAGATATGTTAAACGCTTTGTAGTCGCATTTGTGTAACATCGAGCTGATGCTGTTTGAGAAGTACTCAGCGAATCTATTTACAACGTTTTCCTCTGTTTGCCCATTTTTATTTAGCATATACTTTGAAATAATTTCATCGCAGTTTGTTTTTGTTTTACGTCCCAATAATTTGTTTATTTGATCCCACGTTTTTTTGGAATTGCTGAAGTAGTTTTTAAATGTTTTATTGAAATGTGTAGTTTTACTTTTTATGATTAATTTGGAAACAGTATTTCGGAATGATTTGTAATTTTTTTCGTAGTTTTTATTGGTAGGGGAATTTTTCCACCTTTTGAACAGGGAATCTCGGATTTTAATTTTTTCTAAGATGTCATCCGTTATCCACAATTTTGTTGCAAATGGTCTTTTTTTGGGGTTTGGGCAGAAAGAGATTTTACTTTTTTCATATAGGTCATTAAAAACGTTTTTGAGTTTATTATATATGTCAACGCAATCTTGTACCGCAAGCAGGGCATTCCAGTTATAACTACGTATGTATTTATCAATTCGTTTTTGAGATAGTATTGAAATACTTTCCCCCCGTTTTTTGGTTTTTGTAATTGCACTACTGTATGTGATGTTGAGAGCTGTCACAGATAAAATCGTTTAAAAATATTCTGGTGTTGCAAGGTGAATGAAACTTTTACACGTCTCATAGAGTAATGTTGGCGCAAGCGATTCTGACCCTGTTCTTCATACAAATTCTGAACATAGAAGGGCCAAAATCGCAGACAAACAGTTTTTGGTCGATAATTTTATTCAAATTTTTGAATTATTTTCTCGCCCATGCGCATAATACGCACGCGCCCGCGCATCTCCGGCCAATTAGAGGTTAACGGCTTGGCTGACGATTGATTTGCCAGCCTCTGCGTTTCCTCCCTCCTACATTATTGGTCTCTTCAAGACCGGGGTTTACTCCCTTCTCTCAGGGCAATTCTTTTCCTCAGGGCCCCCGGAATGGAGTTACTGTAAAAAAATTAAATTAAATACGGGGGGATTTCACCTCCTCCACAAAAGATCTTTAAACTGATTTTATTGTTTCTACACACACCTGAATATACACCCTACATGAAAAAAAAAAACATTTTAAAGGAGTTTTCAAAGAAATAATGTCATTGATACTCCTTTGAAAATGTAAAATATCGTTATTTTCGATGTTGCTATTAGAGATTGGTGGAGTTGGTTTTAGAGATTCTTTCCTTGTACTTCATCAGTTTCTTTATACATAAGGGTTAAAATCGCATTAATATTATGTTTAATTGTTTTAGTTTTTTTTTTGTTGCAGTTTTAAAATGGAATTTCATAACTCCTCGCGAGGAATTCTTCGATCTATTGAAGGACCAGATGACCACAGCGGGAATGAACAAAACTCTCATCGCCAACATGTTCCACGCTGACTTTAGGTAACTATGTACAACTATTTGATTAAATGTGTCTGCCTAACCTGCGTGGCAGGTCGGGTGGAGAGAGACTGGTTGAAGAAGGCTTTTTGACCTCTTCAGCCGGACTCTCTCAACCCATCCCCTCGCATTGCAGTAAAGTTGGAGGGCTGGATTTGTATGTCCGTCACTGCTGGACACACTAAACTCAAATTCCTACTCGTCCACTTTTCCTTCCCAGAACTTCCTCTTTTTCTTTTCCTTCCCAAAACTTCCTCTCCTTCTTTTCCTTAACCGGTCAAAGGCCATCAAAATCCAGGAAAAATACAGAAATTTCCTAACAAAACACCATTTTGAATTTTGAATTGAATGTTTTGTGGATTAATTTTGAGCTATCGTATATTTTATTGACCGAAACGCATTCCTAGAACAATAAACTATGTACCAAAACAACATTACCTGCGTTAATTACGTAAATGAAAAGGTTTTACGATGTTTTAGTTGAGGAACACGCATCGACTTTGACAGATAAAATTCGCGGCAAATTTGACATTTTCCTGCCACAGATAAAATTGTTTAAAAATATTCTAGTGTTGCAAGGTGAATGAAATTTTTACCTGTCTTATGGTGAAATGTTGGCGCATGCGATTCTGACCTTGTCCTGCATACAAATTCTGTACATAGAAGGGTGAAAATCGCAGACAAACATAATTTATTTGAATTTTTTTAAAATTATTTTCCTGCGCATGCAAACAATACCCACGTATCCGGCAAATAACAGATTAAAAAGACCTTTTGCACAGTGTTTGGTTATGAAATGATGATAGGTGTGCATAGTTCCTACCGGGATGTCATTTATTCAGTACCTACCCTCCTTAACCATATCACCTTGCTGGAAAAGCATTTGAAAATGGAACAATGAATTCAAGTGCTTTTGTTTCTGAAAAAAAAATCAGAAGAAGATTTGGGAATACATTGGAAGCATTTTTGTTGGTTGTTTGTGTTTATAATATCGTTTATGAACTAAAATAAGGTTTTTGACTTTATCAAGATCATTTTATACGGCGATATATGGCGATAATTATCTCGAGGTACGAAGGTGGAACTAAATAAACTGGATTTGTAATTGTGTTGTTCGCCTTCACAGAGTTAAGTAATTGGTTGTCCTTCTTCCTTGCAATCCATTATTTTTCCCCACACATATTATTTTATTTATTTTTATTATTATTGTACAACAGAATAATTCCAATTACAGTACAATTTAGTTACCCTATCAGCATTTAGGCAAGTGACTCTTCAATAATATTTTTAAGGCAACTTACATCCAAATGGTTTGCAATTTCATTTAACAGCACCACTCCCCTCGTCATGCTATGCATTGCCAAGACATCTGTTCTGCCGTTCGGTACTTTAAATAAGTCATGATGTCGACTTCAACTGTAGTGGTCTGGTACATATAAATCATAGCATCCTAATTATTATTATTATCATCATTATCATCCTATTCCAGCAAACACCATTTCGTTTACTATTTACAGTCCATTTCCAAGTGCATCTGAAGCTGTAATTCGGAAACAGTTTCGGATGCATCACACAGTATCTCCTAAGATGACATAGGCCTGTTATCTGTTTGGAGCTAACAAAAAAAATAGCGATTGATAATATTTATTGTTTTTCTTCTAAATTTAATACCATTTTGGAGTATGTTAAGAGGCTGAAGGGAATGGGGAGGGAAAAAATGTTGATAGAGGAAAGCTGGGCTTGATTTTTTAGATATTTTATTTTATTTTTTTTTTTTTTTATTGTACGACAGACAGGTGAGTCCTATTGTCATTAAACATGGCCAAAGCCATTTCCAGTAATGTTTCGATTCTGAATGGTGGTCTTTTTAACCTGTAATCGGCTGGACACGCTCATACGCGCGCAGCTTGTGCGCATGCGCGAAAAAAATATTTCGAAATAAATATGTTTGTCTGCGATTTTGACCCTTCTATGTACAGAATTTGTATGAAGAACAAGGTCAGAATCGCTTGCGCCAACATTACCCCATAAGATGGGTAAAAATTTCATTCACCTTGCAAACCCAGAATATTTTTAATCGATTTTATCTGTGACATGAAAATGTCAGATTTGCCGCAAATTTTAGTTGTCAAAGTTGATGCGTGTTCCTCGACTAAAACATCGTAAAACCTATTAATTTACGTAATTAACGCAAGTAATGTTGTTTTGGTACATAGTTTATTGTTCTAGGAATGTGTTTTGGTCAATAAAATATACGATAACTCAAAATTAATCCACAAAACATTCAATTCAAAATTCAATGTCGTGCTTTGTTAGGGAATTTCCGTGTTTTTTACGGCTTGTGACAGGTTAAGCCCCATTAATGACACGTAGATTTAATATAGTATTGTGTCTAATTTGCCAGATACCACATCAAGTCTATAGAATCCCTGATCGAGGACCTGGCGGATAACGGACCGGCGCTTGTAGCCAACCTGGACCTGATTTTCAAGTGGCTGACCCTGCGCTTCTTCGACACCAACCCCTCGGTGCTACTGCGCGGCCTCGAATATCTCAATGTGGTGTTCAACTACCTTATCAACGAGGAATACCACATGGCCGAGTATGAGGCCAGCTGCTTTATACCCTACTTGGTCTTGAAGGTTAGTTATAATGTACAACACATTTACCACTTCAAGTCCATAGGATCCCTGATGGAGGACCTGGCGAAATTGCATGGCAATCATAACAAAAACCCTACAGGAATATTATATATCACAGTGAAACCCACTAAAGAAGTTTTCATGCTTAAGAAGTTTGGTTTTTGGGTCCCTTGAAGACTGAATGGCCCAATTTATCCCACGTATAAGGTTTTCCCGCCTAAGAAGTTTTGTTCAGATCCCTTGGAAAACGTCTTAATAGAGTTTCACTGTATACATACATTAATTCTTTCAGGTTGGTGATCCCAAAGACACAGTTCGCAACGGAGTCAAGGCTCTGCTAAAGCAAATTTGCGTGGTCTACTCGGTGACCAAACTGTTTGGCTACTTGATGGAGGGGCTCAAATCCAAAAATGCTAGGCAAAGAACTGGTAAGCATGTCACTAAACTTCTAAAGCTACCGTTAACATCACCAATTACTTGAAAAAACTTATAAGATAGTTTCCAATTCAATTCAATTTATTCATTTTAAAAACCTTACACAATAAAAATTTCAAAGCGTTTTTAAAAGAGAAATATATTAATATTAGATGAGCAGATTTAAGCAATTTAAACATCAATGAAGTATAATTAGACTAACAGCAAAAAAGCTTGCTGTCTAAATTGTGCTTCATTGATGTTAAACATCTCGATATTCGAAGCGATTCTATTTAACAAGACAGCTCTCCTGACTGGCAAGACCATTGGGAAGTTAGTTCTGCAAGCCGAGAGATAAAATAGTATAGGCTGTCGGTGATGAAGATAACCATAGGGAACACAGAAACTAATGCTCTCCATGATTTCAAACCATCCACGAATCGGTCTGAAGAATTGTGTTATAGTGAGCACATCCCTTCTGACTAGTACTGTATTAAAATATAACTAGCCGTTGGAAACAATAGTTATATTATTTCAACGTCCAACGCTGTTGAAAATAATTAGCGCCAACAGTTGAAATATAATACCTACATGCAAATATTATTAAACGCAGTCAACGATTCAACTGCCTAATAAATAAAAAGGGTTAAGAGTTTGTACTTCGTGAACAATATTACTCGATATTTTAAATGGTCTTTTGGTTATGTACGTACCTACTGCACGTTTTTTTTTATTTTCCCATCCAATACGGCCGATACGCAGCGCCATGGAACAATCAAATTTATCAACGACAAGCAAAAAAATAACCTATTGATAATTGTCAATGTCGGTCGCCTAACAGCTATGTTTTGTACCTATTGTTTTCAACGGTGTTGGAATGATAAGTCAAAAGGGTCAAGAGATCACACTTCGTGAACAATATTATACCCAATTACACAAGGTCTTTTGGTAATGTACATACCTACTGCACGTTTTTTTTTATTTTCCCATCCAATACGGCCGATACGCAGTGCCAGGGAACAATCAAATTTATCAACGACAAGCAAAAAATAACCTATTGATAATTATCAACGCTGGTTGCCTAACAGCGACGTTTTGAACCTATTGTTTTCAACGGTGTTGGAATGATAAGTCAAAAGGGTCAAGAAATCACACTTCGTGAACGATATTATACCCAATTAGATATGGTCTTTTGATAATGTACGCACCTACTGCACTTTTTTTTTTTTCCCGTCCAATACGGCCGATACGTAGCGCCAAGCAACAAGCGAATTTATCAGTGACAATCAAAATATATCTTCAACGTCTTTTAACATTTCAACAGGGTAATATTTTCAACACCGAAACCAACGTCTTCCAACAGTTTCAACTTTCAACGTTATTATAGGATTATTATTACGTGTGTGGGGCGTGGGGCATAGAGATAATAATAATTAATAATACATCAATGATTTGGGGAACCACCCGTTAAAAGGGATTCCTTAATACGATTTTGATATATTTTTTGTTTGTTTTTTTGTTAGTATCGTGTCGATCTCCTATTATAGTTGCGTCAACGTCGATGTTATTTTGAACAGCTATTTTCAACAGTTGAAAATTGCCAACGATAACGACGTTGGCGTTGGATAGAATTATCGTCAACGCCCAGTACTACTTCTGACGACCCGTACATGGTTCATACCGAGGATGCCCTAGAGAAAGTCGCTAGGGTAGGGCCATGTAGTAGCCATACTCCCTCAGGTAGAGAAATCTCGGAAATTTCTTCCGAACCTTCTCTAACATGAGGGAATACTTCATTTGGTGTGGGCTCCAACCACCCATCCACTCTCAAGCCTACTCCTAACCAAAGCATTGTATAGTCCTGTGAGAACCCGGGTCTCTGAAATTTCTTGCAGTGCGTAGGACAAAACCCACATAATGTGTCTACAATTTGAGATGTATTCCAGAATGCCTGGAGGTGATTGGGCTGTTGATTGAGAGTTACGGCATCAGCATCTGCGGCCCGTCGCCCACCACCGCGCTCAAGGAGCTCGCGCGACAAATCTCCGACCGGGACAACTCTGTGCGCAACGCGGCGCTCAACTGCGTCGTGCAAGCGTACTTCCTCGAGGGTGAGAAGATCTACAAGATGATTGGGCAGGTAAACAAACAATTACAATCTTTAAAAAATTAATTAAATTAACAACATTAAATCTTAAGAGGAATATAAACGCTACAAATATTTCGATTCTCACGCCTGCAAAATTTAAAATCGAGATTCTTTTTTGCACGAGGCAAGTAAGCGAAGAAGTGTTTTTTATTTATTTTGTGCATAATTTTATAAGAACGAACAAAAGTTAGAACATAGAAAAGCTTAAAAATAGTCTCAGCCGTAAAGGGGTATTTTTTTAAAATTGTTTTTTGTATTACTTCATAGTTAAGTCATGGAAAAACATTTTTTTTAGTGGTTTACGTTTATATTTTTTGTTATGTAAATAATAATTTTATTGTAATTCCAATACATAAAGTCATGGAAAAACATTTTTTTTAGTGGTTTACGTTTATATTTTTTGTTATGTAAATAATAATTTTATTGTAATTCCAATACATAGAAAAGTTAGTAAAAGCTTCAAATTATCCGTAGCATATTTTTTGATGTTCATGCTGTTAGCCGATTAGTCATAAAGATTGATCTAAATAGTATCTAAATAGGATTTCTTATAACTTCATCTTAACCCAGAAACTGCTTAATTATTCTGCAGTATTATTGCGACCGTGTTAGTGTTATGTGTAAAAGTTTTTAGTGTTTTGTATAAAACTCTTTTTCTAAGAAACTTCTATTCTCGATGTTAACAAATACCTATTCCATTAAACCTACACCTCAGCTTTAGTAATTTAGTTTTTACACATTCCTACTAAAAATCTGCAGTTTACGTGTTACATAGGTTTCTAACTGAAATCTCAACCTAACCAACTTAAAGTAATAAGATAAAATTTTGTTAACGAATCGAAATAGCCTACATAAAACTTCAACTGAATTAGTGTTGGGACACAATTTAAGAATGAGTTTGTATAAGGTACTCGACTATTGAAATGCACGACAACTATTGGAATGCATGACTGTCATATATCACTTTATTTCTATTATCTGTGGCGCTAAGTGTAATAATCTTTTGTTAAGAAATCAAAACTTGGTGTTACGAACTATTGAGGTATTGTCAGCATAGCAAGGCACTTGATTGGTGACCATTCTTCCATTTGGTTATTGGGATTGATAGGTTGTATCTGTTTGTTTGTTGCAGATATCGGACAAGGACCACTCTCTACTGGAGGAGAGGATCAAACGTGCGGCCAAGGGTAAGGACACCACCAACCGCAAGTCAATGCTCCTGCCGCTGAGCTCCACAGGGAGGCCGATTCAGCAGGAGGTGGGGATCATTTCATACCATCCTTATCAGTCAGTTGTTGCTATTTCAATCCCAAGGCTCCATCTGAAACAGCAACGTCTCGCTGTAATGGGCTCTACTTTAGTGTTCATTATCGCTTCACATTGTGCCAGATGGAACCTTATTACTAGGCGTCAACTTGTTGATTTCTAGAGTACAGTGGAACTCCCAATTTGAATTTTGACTAATCATTACTTTTGTTGCTTTTCAGCCGAATCTTCAAAAGCAGATAATTCAAGAACAGAACCAGGAACCGAATGAGGAAGAGGAGGAAGAATATGAAACGGTGCCTGTGCCTGAGTACCAACCACTACAAATGAGGTATTTTTTAATTTCTATGCATAATCTATTGCTTGCATATTCAATTTTGCGCCTAATCCATTGCTGTTAAGACTATTCTCATACTCACTATATTTTCCAACATATTCACGTCTGTACTTTATCTGTTGCTGATACATCTATTTACATTCTTAATCTATTGCTGGCACATTTATTTCTATGTCTTATCATTTGGCCTATTATTTCATCACTTATTTTAATTACACCTGTCATTTATTTCATATAACTTACATACATAATCTTAATCTATTTCATCTGCTTGCATGCTTACATATTATTCCCTTACTCACTGTACAAACCAGAATGAACCCGGTGGATGAATCGATGAGAAGGAATGAAATCATCAGATTAAAGGAAACCTTTGCCCGGCTGAAGGGCCGGAAAATGAGCTTAGAGCTCGGTGTTCAATGTCAGTCGGGCCGGCCCGTGCTTAGAGTGGACCCCCTACGATCCCACTCTTCAAATCATCTCCAAGTACCGGTACTCGCCCCACTGAGGGTTCTAGCGCTCAGGACTTTACCTCCGGTCAATAGAGATCGTCAGCTTCACGGCAGCCGTACCTCCACTGGAACGTAATGTCAAATGTTATTCTTTGGGGCTAGTTTGTGTCTCTATTAAGTTGTGCTGATATTTGTGACTGTCAATCTCTTTAAACTTTGACTACATTGAGCGAGTTTACAAGTGGGGAAATTCACTATCTGTTAGTAAATTCGCTTAGTGTAATTGTATTACTTGCTAACTAGCAGATTGTGGACAATCTACGAAAAAAGTTGAAAGGTATTCAACTTTACTATCTACTCGCTCAAGATGGCGGCACACCAACAGCTGATTTTGAAAATGTCAGAATTAGTTCTCCCGGGAGTCGTAATTCTCGCTACTGTCTAGCGTGTGGCGTTAGGTGCAAACTCAAGTTTTTTTTACAAAATGTCGACAAAATTGGTATTTTAGCTGCTACTGTTGCTACTGAGCGAGTAGACAGTTTGTGTCATCATGACAATCTCACTCGCCGATTCACCCGCTTTTAAACTTACTGGCTAGTAGCTTGTAAACTCGCTCAATGTAATGGAGGCTTTAGTTTGATGTCCTGGTTAAACTTATTAAACCTGATTATTTTTAGTTGAATGGATTGACAGAAATCTGCAGTATAAAATGTTACTCTTGTTTGTTTGTGTCTTTTTTAGTTGTGGTGTGCATTTCTTTTTAGAAATTTTTAATTGAATAGAGACTACTGGATTGATGAAAATCTGCAAAATGATGTGTTATTCTTTGGTGTTCATTTGTGTATCTTATTTAGTTGTGCCGTTATTTGTTTGTTTTGTTTTTGTAACTTTATTTAGATGTAAGCAAATTTTTTCATACATCTAGTATTAAAAAAAAAACATATAAAATACATAATAAAATAAATATAGTCATAAAATTATAACGGAAAGAATACAGTTTTAAAAAGAAATACAGTTACTCCAGTTAGAAATACAAACAATAGGGTTTAAGACATACAGTTAATACAAATAAATACAATTCATAAATTTTTCTTAATGTATGTAGCACATGTTTTACGAAAAGTGTCAAGACTTGAGGCTTCCTTTATGGAATTTGGTAGGTTATTATAAAGTTTTTGACCTTTATAAAACACGCTGTTCTGTGTACACGTCAGTTTAGTTTTGGGAAGCCTGAAGTCTCGGCAACTCCTCTCCAGAGACAGTTTGATTCCTTATTAAATTTAACAGAGATTTTTTCTTTTTTAAATAGAGGTCACAGAATAGATAAAGCTGCAAAATTAAATTTCCTTATGCTGTCTCAAACATTTGCTAAAGGAGGAGAAAGCGTAACACGGCATACTACCTGAAAAATCAATCACGATAAAGCCATGTATTTACTGAGAAACAACATTTCGTATATACAGTTTCTGAAACACAATGTAGATGTTTTCAGAAATTATGTTTGGGAGATCTTGCCATCGGCATCAGTTAGTTTTTTGGAATATGTTGAATGAGTGTTGTTGTGTGTTGCATATTTTTCTTTACATTGTGGTGATGTCCAGTCAAAAGAAAAGAAAAATATGATAGGTTAGGAAGAATTTTTTTAAGAAGCGTTTTAACTGTTTCAGAAACATATTAATTGGTTTCAGAAACACTTAGTTTTGTATCTGAAACAGTGTTTATAAACAATTGTCAGTGAATACATGGCTTAATACTTTTGCTTGTGAAATTCTCAAATCATATCTTATTTTTCATTATTAACAGTAAAACCCTCATAAGAAGTTTGGTGTTTTCAGTCCCTTGAAGAGTAAATGATTTTTCCAGTTTTCCCGCTTAAGAATTTTTTTCCGGTCCCTTGGAAAATTTCTTAAGAGAGTTTCACTGTTTTTATCTCTATAGTGTAGTTGTGCCGTTTTTTGTGATTGTCATCAAAAAATATGTATGGATTTTAAGCATTTGTCTTTGTCTTTTGTTCAGGTTTCTTATTTACAGTAAAGATTCCCTTACTTCACATTTTCTTGTGTTTTACTTACGCCAAAAGGTCATGGCCGTAGTCCTAATTTATTCCATAAATTCTTAAACAAATATTCCATCCTAAGTGTTTCCTTATTTTCCTCAATTTGTAAAAAGTGTTTGTTTCAAATGTCTCGAACAATACTGTATTATAAATTATTTTGTCATATTTCATAGTTATTTGTAGGTGTTAACCGATTCTGATTCCACGATAACTGATTTAATGTCACGAGTGGCCCATTTTCTGAAAATGCGTGGTGCAGATTTAAGACAATTAAATTTTTGTTTTTGTTTACCGGTTAGGAACAAACAGAGAGAGAACCAAAAACTAGTACAAAGGGTCACCTTAATTTTATATAACTCAAGTGATCCACAACCATGATAGACATATTTATATGTATTATTGATTTTATTCCAAACACAGCGATCTTAACCGGTCAAAGGCCGGGAACGCGGAATTGGGGGCGTCATATGCGCATGCGCGAGAAAATAATTCAAATATTTGAATAATATTGTCGATGAAAAACTTTTTGTCTGCGATTTTGACCCTTATATGTACAGAATTTGTATGAAGAACAGTGTCAAAATCGCTTGCGCCATCATTACTCTAGGTGGTGTTAAAAGTTTCATTCACCTTGTCACCCTGGAATATTTTTAAAACGATTTTATCCGTGACAATGCGCTGTCATAATTTGCCGCGGATTTAACGGTCGCAATAAATGCGTGTATCGCGAATAAAACGTCGTAAAACCTATTAATTTACGTAATAAATGCAAGTAATGTGGTTTTAGTAGATAGTTTATTGTGTTGTGAACGTGTTTCAGTCAATAAAATATACAATAGCTCAAAATTTATCAACAAAACATTCAATTAAAAATTCAAAGTGGTGGTTTTTTAGTGTTTTTTTGTGAAGTTCCGCGAATTTCCGCGAAATGGCCCGGCATTTGACCGGTTAAATATGCTAAATTAAATCTTCATCTTCTTCGTTCTCTCATTCTTGACAGCTTATCCCACAAATGTAAATCTTTTCACAGCATTACATGACAGTCTGCGTCATCTCTTTATATGTATGTAAAAACCACTTTTCAATTATTTAATATTGTCTCGTTTAATCTATGTGCATAGGTAGTGCAGTATATTTAAGAAAACCGAATTGTGCTTATTATAAAAAGCCCTTAATTCATTTTTTACAAAAATGGCGCATTAGAATACACAGTGAAACCTCTATCCATCGTTTTTGAAGGGACCTGTTGAAATAAACGACGAATGCGGAAATCTCCCGATGCTCTACAAGGAATCCGCTTGCACAGCTCGGGTGTAAACTGTGCACCCTAAAGTTAAAGTTTAGACTTACGGAATTCAATACTTCCTTTGTGTGAAAGTACTATGAAGCCATACATGATCATTACTTCAGTAGTGTCAGCCAGAGATGAAAAAAAAATATATAGAAAAATGCTACTTTCATACATATCACTTGGGTGAGCTATACAGTTATCATAATATGTAAGCCTGGGGTATAAATAACCCCAAAAATTGATGGGCGTTATACCCTTAAAAATTCTGATTGAGAATTTACTTTGCGGATAAAAAAATATATGAAAATGGTAATCCACACTAAATGTATAAAAAACGACACTAACCTTGTAAAGCGAACATTTTCTGCATAGGCGGCTCCTCAGTGGTCTCCAAATGTTAAAATATCACCACGCACAATTGCAATGTAATATTTCGTGAAGGAAACAAGTTAGGCAAACAAAAAGATGGAAGTTAGAAACACATTTTTTTGTGTCACAATAACATATTATTCGAAAATTTAAATTATTGTTTAAGACGAGACATAACCACGTTTATCGTGGGTTTGCCCGAGGCCCACATTTTAATTTATTTCGGCGAATTCGTAATTGAATTATCATTTTTATTTCCATGCCTCACAAGGGATGCAAGTTATTTATATTTTAGATTAATAAAAACATTACGTTGTCATCATTTTTTTAACGTACAACGCCTTTAAAAAATTGTAATACGTTGTACAACTAAAGTTAGCAGTGAGCACCAGATTTTATTTTTCTAGATGATGAATTAATAACTTCGGGAGTTATTCATTTAGAAACATCTTAAATATTGGTTACACATTCTTCAGAATTAATTAAAATGAACCCGGCGGAAAGGTCAAATCTCCAGGCCTGCTAGGGTAAATTTGACCGTATGTCCGTCCAATACGCCGTGCCGCGGGCGCATATTTGTTTGCACGCATTCTTCACTTACGTCGTTAAGTTTCTCACATTATTTTTCTTCTTTTCTTTGATAAGGCAAATTCGACAGTAGTTCTGTCCAATACACGTAATTTAGAAAATTTTCCGCACAGTAAAAAGTTTTCCGCTCGTTGTTTACGAGTACTGTTAATTGAAATCTAGCTACGAAATATGGTTTGTATGTCCTTATTTTGGAAAGTGATCGATCGAGATAAAATTTAATACAAACATTGCGTGCTTTAAACTTAACGATCAATACAATAAAACGATTCATAGAGGAAAGTTCGATGAGATTTATTTTTGCAAGTTTGTGTGAAATGAATTCAGGACTGGAAGAAATAAACAATAGATGTGGGCAACGATTATTCGGGGGACGATGGATGGAGATTTCACCGAAGTCATAATAACACAGCCAGGTCTGTCAAAATAAGAATAACATTTTTGTCCAGGGCTTACTGCCAGTTTGTAAATTATTTTTTAGTCTTTTTTTAACAGTCTTTGCATGTTGAAGTTAGTACTGTCTGAAAGAATTCTTCTACTGTTTAAAATTCCCCTACAAAATACCTTATTTTTAATATGTAACTATAATAATTGAATTTTTTTTTTTGCAAAAAATCACCTCAACGGCGCTGTGTTGTATTAGAAGTCTAATTTTCAATCTCATTATAGGATTTCGTCTATTGTCACTATTTTATTATTTATTATTTTGATGGTTCTTTATATTTTTTTAATGCCGATCAGCTGTCTCCAGTAGTCTATTTTATTTTGGAGGGCATTAGTTATTTTAAAGGGGAATTTACTCAAATAAATTCAATTACTACATAAAATTGATTTTATTTCAACCCCTTTGGCCTCAGCTATTTTCATCTTATAAATTTTTTTTGTTAAAGAATGTTTCATCCCAATTGTCATTTTCTTTTATACGATTCATCACGGCATGATTGGAAAGAGTTTGAGGCTAAGAGAGTTAGTATAAGATCTTGGATGAAATCAACACCAATAGTAATTAAAAAAAATTCCTTCACTTACCTTTACTGACATGGCTTTATGAAAATTTTGTTTCCTATTTACAACTTTTTGCATAATTTGTTCTTTGTCCAGGCCGCAGTACTTACAGAGCAGGAACCAGCCCCGCCCCATGAGTGGTCCCTTTGGGCTGGATCCCGAGGTGATGGCCGCCATCGAGGACGGCATGGAGCAGGAGATGCAGGCCCTGAGCCGGAAGCCCGTGCTGCGCGTGATGGACCTCAGCTTCCTGGATGAGCCGGTGCGGGCGCCCTCTCACCCTCCCACCGGTTCACACTTACCCAGGTAATAACACCATATCTCATACCACAGTCAGGCTGGATCCCAACGTGATGGCCATGTGTTTTATTAGTCTGCTTCAAAAAGTAAAAATTCATCTTTTTTATCGGGGCACCCTTGTAAATGCTTTCAATAGCCAAGAAAATACACACATATTTTTTTAATTTTTCATTTAAATTTTAGGGGTCCGCTACCATTGGTAAAAAATTTCGAAAATGAGCAACCTTTGGGGCAATGATTGTTACCATTGGTCAAAGTTTCGAAAATACGCAACCTTTGGGGCAATGATTGGAGCAGTTGAGAGCAAACATGCATGAAGAATTAAATAAGCCACAGTTAGGTCAACACTCCTTCCCTGACCCGTTAGTATCGCAATTAGAGTCTTTGATTAATAATGTACTTTTGTTCTTAGATTGAATTTACCTACAAGCATATGTGTAACATATAATAATTTCGTTGATTTTAATGGCCAACGTGAAAAATGCCCTCATCTTGTACAAAACCCCACTGAGAGATAGCCTGGGTTCTCTTGCCTTGCAAACTCTGGTCCGCCATCAATAGAATAAGGTGCTCCCATAGCCGTTATGCCCATGTGATGTATAGATGGGGCCTTAAAGAGTCAGCGTGTGAATGTGGTGCGATGCAGACCACCGAACATGTTGTCAACGAATGCCCGCTCCAATCATTCCCGGGCAGGATTGATGAGGTCCACAGGGCAACGCCTGAGGCCCTAGACTGGCTCGCAGACCTAGATGTCCCCCTCTGACCCCCCGCCATACGAACGAAGAAGAAGAATTGATTTTAATCTTGTGTTAAAAATTTGTTTAAAATAATACTCAGGTTAATTACCAACTCCTTATACTTCATTAGGGTCAAACCCCTACATTTTCACAGCTGTTAGCAACCCTAAAACCCTTTAAAAAATCTGAAAAAAAAAGTGTGTAATTTTTTAGACATTTGGAAACCTAGAAAATTGGGAAAAAAATATTTTTCCTACGTTTTTGAAGTGTTTATAGTATTGATGTGTTGTTGTAATTTCAGTTGGCCCTCCCAGCCCCTCTCCCCACCGTCCCGCCCCAACATGATCCCGGGATCCCGCTCCAGCATGGCCATGCCACAGTCTATGCAGTCCATGCAGCCGCAGCAGCAATACCACACGGGCAACTTCCAGGCCCAGCCGGCCCCCGTCGCCTTCGAGCCCGACAACACGCTGACACGGAACATTCAGGCCATCGCCAGTCCTAATCTGCCCGTGAGTGACTCCTTCTTTCTTACTAAAAAGGGTGGATGAGAATAATTATTTAATCTCTCAGGCTAATTCGTTCACTTTTTCGTAACAGCTCATACAGGTCCCATAGAAATCGTTGTGACTATTAATAGGCCTGGCTAACCCAAATTGCTCCGCGAGTCGCATTGACGACCTAAAGTTTTCCAAGGGCCGCATGGGTAATTTTTATTAAATATTTTGACATGAAACGACAAAAAACTGAGGTATAATACAATTTGTCCAATAAAATGTGTTTGTTTTTATTTTTTTCATTATCGGTAATTTTAGTTTGAAAAAAGTAAGGTGAGTCATTTTATGTTTGCGTTAAAAAATGTTAGATTTCACAAATTACATGATAATTATACGGCAAAACATTCCACGATTTTGTTAGCGTTTGGTAATCTATCAAACGGTTTACACGTTTCTGTACACAGTCAAGGGTTTTTTTTTCAGGTATTAGGGCTGCTTTACCATGGCTACTAAATTCAACAGCTAAATTTAGTGCAGGGTCAGCAGTTGTGTACTATGTATAAAAGTATCTTCTGGCCCCTATTTTTCGCCCAGCCTCTGAGAGGCTAACATGACTAGTAGTTTACAAATAATGGTTTTTAAATCACTATATTGGCTGGCTTGCTAGGTTTTACTAATCACACTCTAACACACGATTTCCCATGATCTCTATGACATATTTAAATTTCCCCTCTAGGTTGCGTTGGCTGCTCTATCCCAGATAAACAGCATCTTGAGCTCGAGCCGTGCCAACCTGATGACCCCCTTCGAGGAGCAGCTGATCCTGGCCATCGTGGAGCAGCTACAGATCTTGCAGAGGCCCTCCCCCACCATGCCCATCTCCGACTCGGAGATTTTCGATGCCTACAGGTTCCTGATGACTGTACTCAGCACGGTAAGTGGCAATATGTCTCATGTTTCTGATTGGCCTATCATCACTTTCCATTCATTTATGCTGATGATGTCCTGCCTTGATGGAAAGAGACCTGGATATAATTTGGAGAGTAGGATACGTTTTTATTGAACCAGGAGACATCACTAGATGACGGTGGTAATCACTAGGCTACTACTGTCTTTTACCGGGGATGAGGTGGTAACAATGTACAAGGTAAATTATTATGAGCAAGAATGACTCGCATGGCAGATTTAAGGAATAGTTTAATGATTTTCAATGAAAAGAAGGTATTAGAAATACAAAAATATGTATTAAACTAAAAAAATGACATCCTGAAACTTAGGCTGTCTGGCAAAGGCTTCCTTAGGTTTAAATAGTTCATGTTAACACTGTGGTAAGTTGAAATGACGCATGATGAAATCTTCTTTTGTGAAACAAATCTCACATCGTGAGAAGGGCAGGTCTCCACAGAAATGGCTCCCAGCCAAAAGGACCCTCCAGAAGCAGGAGAGGCGGATGATTCTCGATGCCAATCAACCCTCCAGGATGATTTCCAGTCAGCTCCCAAGATGGCGAGTATGAAATCCAAGGTTCACAATCACGATCGTAGCGATATTCAAAAAGGATCTGTCTTGTTGCGGTCGAGAGGATCACCCTAAACTCTCGGCTGCTCCACAAAGAATGGCGTGCTTTCTTTTCAAATCTGCTGATTTGAATCTGTGCAGTATCAATGACTGTTGCATTCCAAAATATTTCAAGGCTCGCAATATAACCAATGCCCAAATGTCAATGGGCAAGCACTAGAGGTGCCACACACCGAAACCATAAATAAAGTGCGTATAAAAGGGTGCACACACCTTGTTACAAATATTTTTATGTAACATGTCCAAGGGATTTATTTAAAATATAGGAAAAAGTAAATTGGATAATGGTTGCCATTTTTGACTACTACCCACTCTCCAGAGCCAGTGGGACCATGGCATTCCCAATTGGGTTATGTTGTGAGGCTGGTCAGGCTGGTGGGAATGGGGAAGAGAAGGGAAAGAAGAAAGTAAGGAAGTACTTGGATATTCAGATCTGGTTACCAAACACAACTAAAGCCATTTCAAGAAACATTTTGATTCTGAATGGCCTTTCACCAGTGTTTTAATTTCAATTTTTATATTCAAGTGTTGTTGCTTGCAGATAACAGAGTTTCCTAACCAGGAAATGATATTCATGCTATATGCTTTGCCAGGACGTCTGTTCTGCCGTTCGGTACTCTAAACAGATCACGATATCGACTCCAGCTGTGGTGGTCTGGTACATTTTGAAAGACGTAATAGCTAGACTTGCTTTCCTCCTAGTTTCCAGACTCACAGAATCAGTTTCTTCAAGTAAGTCAATACGGTGCACGAACCTTGGATAGGTTCCATGCGTCCGCTTAAAGAGACAAACCTGGGGAATTTCTTTTGAATTTGCTCAAACATATCAATGTACTTCCGCTGGTATGGTGCCCAAACCAATTATTGGTGCAAAGATGTGACCAGTGAGTTGAAGCATCATTATTGGCTAATTGAAACGAAATTCATACTATGCGGGCTGTAGACAATTGTCTGGCATTCCTGGGAGTAAAGCAGGACATGGAGAGCTTTGCGGGCCTCATCAATGAGTTAATTCTGCTGTGGAATGCTTGAAGCACGCGTTCATCCTCTGTATGGTGGTTATTTTGTAATTGCAGTTCTACGACGGGCGCATTGCCGGTCGCAACGTGTCCTCGGTGGCGGTGAGCGCCCTGGTGGACCAGTTGCTCCGACTCCTGGTCTCACGCGCCCTGGAGCGCAACAGTAGCGAGGTGGACGAGAAGCTCGTGAGGGTCACCAATAACGTCTGCGTCAAAGTGCTGGAGAGGAGCGACCACACCCATCTTATCATGTGAGTTTATTACACATTATAGTAGTTTTTTTTATATGGAAGGGTTTCCTTTCTTTGCAGCACCCTTGAGGTCATTTTGCACAAATTCGACGCTCTACAAATTATGTAATTATTTTTACTTTGATCACATTTTCAAATATGTGTCATCACATTTAGTGACCTGATGTGAATAAGCAGGCACTTCCCCACCTTCCTCTTTCGTAACTCCTTCCCACCCATGCTTCAGGTAGCTTCAGCCTCACAACATACCCCAAACGGGGAGAAGTTGAGACTCTTGTGCAGTCCTCACATGACACTAGTGAATAAAGTAAGAAATATTATAATTAATTGCAGTGCCCTGATCAACTTGCTGGACAAGTCGGTATCAGGCGACCCGCCCTCGGCCCGCTACCAGGAACTGGAGATGAAGTGCCTGTGGAAGGTGATGAAGCTGATCCCCAGTTGGGATGTGGACCGACTGGACTATGACCGGCTGATGCTGCAGCTGCACCTCTTCTTCAAGGCTTACCCCAGTCACTATTGGAAGAAAAACCCCAACATCAGTGATACTCCCTTCAGGTGAATATATCATCATCATCATCTTTTTCCCCCTTCTCCTGTTGGGATGGGCCATGTAGCATTGTGTATGAACGTAAGCAAAATGTTATGGCGGGGTATGAAAAATTTAGATTGTTATTAAAAATCAAATTAAATCTTTAAAAAAAGTGCACAAAGTGATAGATATATAGATATCGAGATTTAAAAAAAAAAATGAAAACAGACAACTCAAATTAACCGGTGACAGGCCGGAGACGCGCCGGCGCGCGCGTCATGTGCGCATGCGCGAGAAAATAATTCAAATATTTGAATAATATTTCCGACAAAAAACTTTTGGTCTGCGATTTTGGCCCTTCTATGTACAGAATTTGTATGAAGACCAGTGTCAGAATCGCTTGCGCCATCATTACTCTCGGAGACGCTTAAAGTTTCATTCACCTTGCAACACCAGAATATTTTTAAAACGATTTCGTCTATGACAATGCGCTGTCAGAAATTGCCGCGATTTTAACCGTCGCAATAAATGCGTGTTCCGCGAGTAAAACATCGTAAAACCTATTAATTTACGTAATAAATGCAAGTAATGTTGTTTTGGTAGATAGTTTATTGTGTTGTGAACGTGTTTCAGTCAATAAAATATACAATAGCTCAAAATTAATCAACAAAACATTCAATTCAAAATTCAAAATCGTGTTTTGTTATGAAATTTCGGTATTTTGCTGGAATTCCTGGCCTTTGACCGGTTAATGTCGCAATATGGCAGTTGGGAATCTTGTGCAGAATTAAAAAAAAGCAAAATCTTCAGGTCCCTATTTATGTATGTATGTCCCTATCAATATCAATATCCTGGTGGAGCCTCTTATTCCATCTGTAACTCCTGCCACTCTTGAAATTCTCATTTGGGCAGTTGGAATGTAATTACTATCTGTGCCACCCACCCACATTTTCTAACATGCGTCAAAAGATCAGTCGATGTCGAACACTCACAACTTTTTTTAGATTTTAGTTTGAAAAATGAATCGGCAATGGAACCTGTCATGACACTAACGAGTGATGTTTATTTTCCAGAACTGTGAAGACAATGGTTCACACCCTGGTGAAGAAGAAAGGCACAAGCATGATGAATCATCTCACTCTCATTCCAAACGTCAATGAGTCGGAACTGCATGGATATTTAATCAAACTGTTCAGGGTTTGTATTATTTGATGATTCTTTCTTCCTACGTATGTTGGTGCTCAATCCGAGGTTTGCAATTCCTTGACCTCCTAAATTGCCTCCTGCCTGGCATGACCTGATATCCTGACTCCGGTGGGATTCTATGGTCCGGATAATTTGTCATAAGCCCGCGTATACTGACTTGATACTCCCAATAGGCAGATACAATTAACCAATGTTGATGCCCCCGGAAAGATCTACTACTAAGATTTAACTACCTCAAAGGAAATGTGGATATTTTCCACCTGATACGAAGCAAGTTTAGGTACAATCTCTGTGTCATAGTTTCACAAACAAATACATTTAGGAAATTTGTATATCAAATTTTTAAAAACTTATAAATTATGAGATATGGGTAAGGTTGATAGAGAAATTGAAAGAAGGGTAAATGCAGGTAACTCCGTTAATGAAGGACTGAATGCGGTTGGCGCTAACAAATTGTCCTAAGAAGCGGAACTAATAGTCCACGACGGAGAACTGGCTGAGAGAGAATGAAAGTAGACTGAATGCTGTAGAAGGTAGAGATCTGCAAAGAATGCAAGGCTGATTGATGTAAGCGTAATGAGTAAGATTAAGAAAGGAACGCTCGCATGGTTTGAGCACGTAGAGCGAATAATCGAAGAAAGGTAATGTAAGAAGAATATATAATTCAAATGTGAATGGTAAAAGAAGTCGGGGATGCCCGAGGAAGACATGGCATGATCAAGTGAACTAGATATTTGAGTCGGACCACGTCAAGAGTCAGAATAATGGAAAGTTTAAGCGAGACAATGTATGAATGGAGTGCGTTCCAAGACTGAAGGGTTTGGCGGTCCGTCCTCCCTGCCCTACCCCCCTACCCCACCCCTGTGGGGAAACTGCATGATGGTTAGTTAGTTAGTTAGTAAATAAATAAATGATGAGCCACTTTTCAGTAAAATGCGTTTGTTTATTTGAGCAGTCGCTCAAGCTGGACGTGAACGATGTGGAGCCCCCCACGCCGCGCGCAGAGCCCCCGAGTCAAATGGCGGGCGACGGCAGCCCCATGAAGATGGTGCAGGAGGAGCTGCACCAGATCTTTAAGAGAATCGGGGAGAAGGAGCAGTCTATGGAGGCCATGGGACAACTCTACGACTTCCGGGTGAGAACATAAACTGATACGTTTACAACATTCACTGCTACGCGGATGACAGTACAGTTCATGATAGCTTTTTGTTTGACAAGCCCCCAAAGGGCTCACAAACTCCAACAGCTCGTAAGGCTTTGAAGCAAAGAATGGACGGTTACCTCGAGAGTGTTTTCTCTTGGGGTAAAAATAATCTCGTTGAATTTAATGTTTCAAAGACCCAATCTTGTCTGATTACGTCTAAAAGGGATCGCAATGAAAATCTAGTCTCTTTCAACGGAAGCAATCTTCCGAACAGGCCCTCCATTGATTTGCTTGGTGTAACCCTAAGTGACCAGCTCAGGTATGGGGGCTCCATCGAAGCCAGAGTAAAGTTAGCCTCCCAAAAACTGGGCGTACTGTACAGGGCCCGCAGATACTTTAAAAGTACACAACTGCTAACCCTGTACAAATCGCAAGTGCGCCCCACGGTTGAATTTGGCAGCCACCTCTGGTCTGGAGCTCCAAAATACCTGAAAAATACCCTCGACTCTGTGCAGAAACGGGCGGTCCGTTTGATAGATTCTCCCATCTTAACAGACGGATTGCAATCTTTAGAGCACAGGCGTCGGGTGGGAATGCTATCCTTGTTCTACCGGTATTACAATGGAAGATGCTCCGAGGAACTAGCATCATTGATCCCTTCGGCACCGGTGCATAGTCGGGAAACACGCCAAACGCGTGCCCAACATTTGTACACAGTTGACATTAGTCACATGAGAACGGGTCGTTTCTTCGACTCGTTCTTGTGTTCAACAGCTCGGCTGTGGAATGATTTGCCGGCCTCTGTGTTTCCTCCTTCCTACAACATGGGTCTCTTCAAGACCAATGTTCATTCCTTCCTCTCCTCAAAAAGACCCTCCACACAGCATCCCAGATGACATAGGCCCTGAGGGAAATTATTTTCCTCAGGGCCTCCTGTGTGGAGTTAATGTAAAAAAAAAAAAAAAATTTAATTTAATAGATTAGCTGTTTTATTTACAAATTAATGACTGGTTTTGAAAGTGGATGAACACACTTTTCAGATTTTAATATTAACCGGTCAAAGGCCAGGCCATTACGCGAAAATTCACAAAAAAAGCACCATTTTGAACTTTGAATTGAATGTTTTGTTGATTAATTTTGAGCTATTGTATATTTTATTGACTGAAACACGTTCACAACACAATAAAATATCTACCAAAACAACATTACTTGCATTTATTACGTAAATTAATAGGTTTTACAATGTTTTATTCGCAGAACACGTATTTATTGTGATAGTTGAAATCGCGGCAAATTCTGACAGCCGATTGTCATAGACGAAATCGTTTTTAAAATATTCCAGGGTTGCAAGGTGAATGAAACTTGTAGCGTCTCCTGATTCTGACACTGTTCATACAAATTGTGTACATAGAAGGGCCAAAATCGAAGACCAAAAGTTTTTTGTCGGAAGTATTATTCAAATATTTGAATTATTTTCTCGCGCATGCGCATATGATGCGCGCCGGCGCGTCTCCGGCCTGTCACCGGTTAAAAATGGACAAAAGCAATTAAAAATATTAAATATCCATTTAAAAAATAAGAGGAATTTTGTGTTATAATTGTTTTTTCCTGTAAACTAGAAATGCAACTTTATTACATTAAACTAAAAACCATGTTTAATTACACAAATGTATCAAAAGGGTTATTGTAACTTCTAATAATTAATAAAAATTCGCAAACTTTAACAAATCTTTAGAATTTTACTTTATATATTTTGGAACACCCACACATATATTACAAGTATGTATTTGGAATTGTATGATAAGCTTTTTGCAAACACAAAGCGTGTTGTTATACCTTTCTAACACTCCTTAAATCATGTATCTCACTGTAACATAAAAGGAAATAGAATGATTATTATTATCCGACCGCCCGAATCTGACTCGGTTTAGTTCTAAGTCGACCCTGTTGATAACGTAAGTTACTGGTGACTTTACAAGGCTCCTTCTGATGGCACAGGCGTTTTAGCGGGCATTGAAAAATTACAACTTTAAAAATTAATTTAATTTTTAAAACTAACTATGAAAATAAATATGCTGTTATTTAAGTTAGAATGTCATCATTGATAAAAAATAATAAAAAATGGACCTTATTTATCAACCTCTGATAGAAGAGGGCACCAGAAGAAGAACAATCAATGTGGGAATCATCAATGTAGGTGGCTAAAGGAGCTGATAAACCGCTGATAGCTCCTTTCCTATTTCTCTTGTTTCAATTTGGGAGGTGCGAATGGGTACCACCGCCCCGGAAACCTTTATTCGATAACCAACACCTCTGCCATAGGTCACCCCAAATGGTTTGCTACGTTTGGTGATTTAGCAGGGGTGCCCGGGTTCATGGGGTGAGGTTTGTCTAGGTCTTTGAGGCGGATGACCAGGACACTGAACCCCCAGATTCTTACCCATCCCTTAAATCCTTTTCCTTCCCAGAACTCTCCTCTCCTTCCTTCCTTCCTTTCCTTAAAAAACCCTCCACACAGCATCCCCAAAGATGACAAAGGCCCTTAGGGAAATTATTTTCCTCTGGGACCTCCTGTGTGGAGCTCATGAAAAAAATGTAGCTTGAAAACAAGCTAATGGGTCCAAGTGGTTAAACAATCTAAGTAGTAGCAAAAAGAAGTGGCAACACCTCCCTCCAACACGTGGTTGCAATCTGGGAACACCAGAAAAACAGGATTTGTGTTGGTGTACGTCCGATACATGTTATTTATAATTCATTGTTGGGAATTCATTGTTGACTGATCAATGAGTACCGCAGACTGAATTAACGTATTGATTTGCTCGGTGTGATCAATATTCTTACATGTTTAATATGTTCTTCAGGAAAGACACCCAGCGGTGGATATCTGGTCCTGCCTCAAAGATAAGTCCAACTTCTTCCGGAAGTACATTGAGCGCGGGCTGCACGTGGTGGCGGATGAGCGACACCAGCGGGGCGGCCAATCACAGCAGCCATCACTGCAGCCCAGCAGCGTCCCCTCCAGCATGCCCCCCTCCCTGCCGCTTAGCACCATGGCCTTCAATAACAATCTTCCAGATAGTGGTAGGTTTATTGATATTACTGACAATGCCAACCGATACATAGCATGGGCCACATGCGGTGGTGGAGATGGATGCTTTCACATTTCAGAGTAGCTAGCCTCAAAGAAGTTGGGTATCTTGTATAGCTAGTAGATATTACAATGGTTTTCAACTAGACGGCATCTTAACCTGTTATTTGCCGGAGACGCAAATTCACTTGCGGTTTGTGCACGCGTGGAAAAAAATTCGAAAAAAATATTTTTGTATGCCATTTTGACCCTTCTATGTACAGAATTTGTATGAAGGACAAGGTCAGAATCGCTTGTGCCAACATTTGCTCATGATAAATATTTTTAAATAATTTTATCTGTGGCATCAAAATGTCAAATTTGCCGCAATTCTTTCTGTCAAAGTCCAATGTGTGTTACTTGACGAAAACATCGTAAAACCTATCAATTTACGTAATTAATGCAAGTAATGTTGTTTTTGTACATAGCTTATTGTTCTAGGAATGTGTTTCGGTCAATAAAAGCTTTTGATTCAATCTGCCACCAAACGCTTTTAAAAAAATTAGAAAACATAGGCATCAAAGGCAAGGAACTCCAACTATTAAAAAGTTATATGAGTAACAGAACACAGCAAGTAAAAATTAACAACCATATCAGCAAGCCACTACCAATTACATATGGAGTTCCACAAGGAAGCATACTAGGGCCCGTTCTTTTCACTATTTACATTAATGAACTTTGCAGCATGAAAATAGACGGTGAAATAGTTAGTTATGCAGACGACACAGTTTTACTCTTTAAATCTAAGGATTGGAAAAATGCATACAACATAGCGAATTTAGGAATCACGCGAGTGAAATCATGGCTAGACTCAAACATACTTACACTAAACATATCGAAAACAAAATTCACAACGTACAGTATAAATAGCACAGGACAGCCAAAAAATAACACAAACACCATAAAAATACACGAATGTTTAAACACCAACATTTGCGTTTGCCCTCCTCTAGAAAAAAAAGAACAAATAAAGTATCTAGGAATCATAATTGACCATAACCTTAGATGGACACATCACATCCAACAAGTCACAAATAAACTCCTCAAAACGATACACATTTTCCTAAACATAAGAAACATGTACAAAATACAACAAATGAAAACAATATATTTTGCTCTGTGTCAGTCTATAATAGAATATGGGATAATTGCTTGGGGAGGAGCAACAAACTCAGCTATCGAACACCTGGAAATTGCGCAGAAAATGATCTTAAAGGTAATACTTAAAAAACATAGACTTACTGATACAGACCAAATATTCAACCGTTGTGACGTACTAGACATACGACAATTATATGTTAAATCGCTACTAAATTACATTTTTGACCAAAAAAACAACCTTCAACAAACACAAAATATCACAAACAGACCAGTTAGACAAGCATACAAAGAAAACTTAAAAACTCCGACGGTAAATACAAGCTTTGGACAAAGACATTACCAATATCACGCTATAAAGCATTCAACTTGTCTAACACTTGAAAATAAAATTGAGGAAAACAAAAATAAATTCCGACACAAAATTACAAAGTGGATTAAAGACCAAAATAGACAATACTACCAAAATATCATAGCATAAAATAACAAAACATATAAGTAACACACAAAACCAATATAAAACACAATCACCTACAAACACACAACATATATTAAAAATATCGTTTTTAACCTTATATAATATTATTTATTCTTAATTTTACGTTAATTCTAAATCTCTAATTTTTAAGTTTAATTTATCTTAATGGTATGTTTTTTATTTACTTTTTTCCTTTTTTTCACCAATATTATGTATATATATATTTATATGTATTGTGTATAATTTTGTATATGAAATGGAGGTCTCAGCACGGGTAAACCACCCAGTGAGGCCAACATCATTGAATTATGTAAAAAATGTAAATAATATTGCATCAAATAAATAAATAATAATAAATAAAATATACGATGGCTCAAAATTAATCCACAAAACATTCAATTCAAAATTCAAAGTGGTGTTTTGTAAGGGAATTTCCGTGTTTTTCCTGGCTTTTGACAGGTTAACCGGTCAAAGGCCGGAGACGCGCCGGCGCGCGCGTCATATGCGCATGCGCGAGAAAATAATTCAAATATTTGAATAATACATCCGACAAAAAACTTTTGGTCCACGATTTTGGCCCTTCTATGTACACAATTTGTATGGAGAACAGTGTCAGAATCGCTTGCGCTGTCATTACTCTCGGAGACGCTACAAGTTTCATTCACCTAGTCACCCTGGAATATTTTAAAAACGATTTCTTCTATGACAATCGGCTGTCAGAATTTGCCGCGAATTTAACGGTCGCAATTAATGGGTGTATCGCGAATAAAACGATCATAAAACCTATTAATTTACGTAATAAATGCAAGTAATGTGGTTTTAGTAGATAGCTTATTGTGTTGTGAACGTGTTTCAGTTAATAAAATATACAATAGCTCAAAATTTATCAACAAAACATTCAATTCAAAATTCAAAGTGGTGGTTTTTTAGTGTTTTTTTGCGAAGTTCCGCGAATTTCCGCTAAATGTCACGGCCTTTGACCGGTTAACCCAACGATACTCAACCTTTTTTCTCTTCGGGCCACATACATGTATTTGTAAAGTTACGCGGGCCGCAACACTATACTGGTATGATGAAAAAAAATCATCAACCCTCCCCCCCCAACATTTTTTGGATTTAATTTTGAAGACACTCCGCCATTAATAATAATAATATTTGGATAATTTGCAGAGCGCTGTTTTTGTGAAAAATTACCTAATAATGCGTATTTATATTATAAGAAAATAGTACTTTATACGACAGCAATAAATGCTTTTAAAATTAGTAGGTACCTGACTAACCATTGACATTAACCAGTTTTTATGTATTATAATTGATGCGGTTGTTTCTAGAAGTGGCACTTTTATTTATAAATTACTAGCTGGTACACGGCATGCGTTGCTATGCCGTTTAATAAGGAAATACTTTCTCACTGCGTGTCCTTTACCATTCGTCTCTTTCCCCTTCCGCCTCCCCTTTCTCTCCCGCGTCCCCTTCCCCTCTCGCGTTCCCACTCCGCCTCCTCCACCTTCCCTCTCCCCACTCCACTCCCCCCCTTTCCCGTCCCGCGACTCCCTCCCAAGTTCACCTCCCCCCTCCCAGATTCCCCTCCCCTTTCCCTGGTTTCACTCCAACCCTCCCGCACTCCATACATTCAGTCCCGGTACATTCAGTTTTCAAATAGCTCGTGTGCCACCTATTCAATTTTTTTAATACAAATTTCATAACGTCAGAGCTCACCAGTGGTTTTATACAAACCTTGTCCTGACAATAACGAACACAAAAAAAAGAATCATCCAATTTGGTGCAGTCGTTAGGAAGTGTTGCGCTTAGCAACAAATTCAGAGATTCATATTTATATTATAGATTTGCGCGCGTACTTGTGTGTCAAATATTTGTTTTTTGGGATTAAATCTAGCGTGTGTAAATAGCAACACTCTTACACATCTGCCCTGATGATGGACACTGTAACGCTGTCCGAAACGTTGGCTAAAGACGGAGGTAGCGCAACACGGCATAACACCCCAAAAACAATAAACAAAAAAAAACCTTTTGGCCGTGAATATCTAAACAAGTATTTTCGTTATTTGTTTTTGGGGTGTTATGCCGTGTTGCGCTACCTCCTTCTTTAGCCAACGTTTCGGACATCGTTGCAGTGTCCATCATCAGGGCAGATCCGGCAGATCCGGTAGATGTGAGCGGATCTGCCGGATCTGCCCTGATGATGGACACTGCAACGATGTCCGAAACGTTGGCTAAAGAAGGAGGTAGCGCAACACGGCATAACACCCCAAAAACAAATAACGAAAATGCTTTTGGCCGTGAAAATCTTAAAACTTATTCGATCTAAACAAGTATCTTACTCTTGTACCAGATCGTGTGGACCATAATGACAATCCTTTTCGGGTGTCACTATCTGTGGCCTGTGCCTCAAAGTCGAAACGAATCTCAAGATTATAAATCGAATATTCGAAATTTAGAATGATATTTTTTTTTAAATCAAGTCCCTGATGGTAAAGTGGTTAGGGCCGCACACAAAAGCTTGGCGGGCCGCATGCGGCCCGCGGGCCGCAGGTTGAGTATCGTTGGGTTAACCCGTCAAAGGCCAGCAAATTCTAGGAAAAATATGGAAATTTTGTAACAAAACACGATTTTTGAATTTAATGTTTTGTGGATTAATTTTGAGCTATCGTATATTTTATTGACTGAAACACATTTTTAGAACAATAAACTATGTACTAAAACAACATTACTTGCGTTAATTACGTAAATTAATAGGTTTTACGATGTTTTAGTCGAGGAACACGCATCAAGTTTGACCGCTAAAATTCACGGCAAATCTGACATTTCGATGCCACAGATAAAATCGTTTAACCCCTCCGCAATGTAAGCAGATATATGCGTTAAAAATACGACAGCAGTCAAGTACAATAAGCGTGTTTATACGTCAGCGCGTGTGTCTCCATAGAAACCGTTATAATTCCGTTATTGTTTTAGTTACATCCGTAAAATAAAAAGTGAAATGTCGATAGTGAATCATGCTGCACATCTCTATTCAAGTTGTCCATAGAAATACATAAAAAGAACATTCTGTCAGACGCGCAGTCTGACACATAATTTATCCCGCCAAATGTCCTACGGGCGCCCGACATTGTTAATTTCTATTAAATATTTTTATATGAAATGATAAAAAAGTGAGGTGACAAAAGTGTTTATTACACATTTATACAATAGAATAAGTATTGTTGTTTACATAATCTGTGATTTTAGTACCGTTTTCACATAAAAACATCACGTGAGTCATTTTCACATTTTTTTAATGTTTGCATTCTAAATTTTAATATTTACAAATGTTAATATTTATTTGTAATATAATAATTTGAAAGCCTATTTTGTTACCTGTCTAAAACAGTTTTTACTATGTATTCGGCTACGTTCAGAAATGTTTCATTTATAGAGCTTTAATTGTGAAGCGGTAATAATACAAAGTTTTCGTAAAATGTCATTTCGTTTAAGACACCAAAAGCTAATATTCTCGAAAATTCGGAGGGGTTAAAAATATTCTGGGGTTGCAAGGTGAATGAAATTTTTACCCATCATACCCATCAATGTTGGCGCAAGCGATTCTGCCCTTGTTGTTCATACAAATTCTGTACATAGAAGGGCCAAAATCGCAGACAAACATTTTTTGTTCGTATTTTTTTACAATTATTTTCTCGCGCATGCGCACAATACGCGCGCACCGGCGCGTCTCCGGCAAATAAGAGGTTAAGGGCTTACAATTACAAGAATAAAAGCATATTTTCTCGATTCTTCAAAAATGTAACTCTATTTATTCGAAGTGTTGAGCACATAAATAACAACTTCACAACAATATTGAAAAAAAATCGGAAAATTCAGCCGGTGGAGCCTAGTTTCCGGAGACCCCAAAAAAAAGCGTCCTAGTGGTAGGCAGGATAACTCATGATAGCTTCATCTGAAATTAAAAAAAACAAATTTTTTATGTTAGTAGATAAGTATAAGCTGTCCTTGAACGAAGAATTTCTCAAAAAATTGAAATTTGATTTTTTGGCAGAGTCGTATGCAAAATAATTCAATTTTTGGTACAATTTACACTACCTTGCAAAATTATTTGATGTAAAAAAAAATCCTTCGTTCAGGAACTGTTCAATGCTATTTTCAATGAGGTCGGTGCATTGGTTTCTGAGAAATGGTGCCTAACGACTTTAAAAATGGTGTTTCGAGATAAACGCAATTGAAATTTCAAGGCCTTTCCCAACGGGGCTGAGACTTTCTCCTAGATTTTTACTCTGATTGAATTGAAGCTTTAGGAGCATATTCTAGACATTTTGTACTATTAAAGGGAAATAAAATAAAATTTTCAGACCCATAAAACCCCTCAGGCCTCTGGCATGTTCTGCAAAAAGGTCAGAGTATTTCCGCTTTATTATAAAATCCAAATAAATGGAATACTTCTAAACGTATCCGAAAACCAAAAACTGTTTTTGAACGGTGATGAAATACGCTTTCAAATTTTATTAGAAATAAACATTTTTTATTGAAGTAAAACAATAACTTTGTTGACTGCTTTCTACCAAAATATAATTTTTTATGTTAAAATTTTGAATGCAAACATAAAAAAAGTTTTAAAAATTGCTCACATGGTATTTTTTCTGACTGAAATTAATTAGAATGAAATAAAAACGTTCATTTTATTAGATAAATGTATTACAAATCTTATTGTTACCTCACTTTTTTTGTTGTTTTATCAAAATTTTCTCAAATGGTATGTTGTATGCAGATGACATCACATCTTGATAATTGAGAGGCATGCTAACTTTTGTATTTGTTCCATGCGCAGACATGTCTGCCATCCTTTTCAATAAAACATTATGAAAATGTATTTGCAACAATACACATGTTATCCGATTGTCTGATCAGACAAAAATCGATGCGGAAACCCGATTGGCTATAATACCGGGGCCACGCCCATTGTAGGACTGGTTTGGACGGCTGGCGTGGCGGTAATGAAAATAGGCCACGCCTTTCCGCGCCCGCCGTCCAATCGAATTTTGTCTGATGAGACAATCGGATGGAAAAATCTGATGTGTTCGCTGTCACTAATAGTGTCAATGTTTTCAGGTCCAAATAGTGCTTCAGCCAAGGGATACGTATACTACTCTGAAAGATTACAGACACTACGGGTAATGATGCTTCTAAACCACTATTCTAATATAACCAGCTTTCTGAGATATAAACTTTTATGGCACATATTGAATATTTAAAACATTCTTCTGCTGTCAAAACCAGATATCCAATAAAATGAAATATACTTTTGACTGAACATGCTGCTTTAAAAACTCCACCTTTGGGTATCATCTGTCTGTCTGTTTGTGATTTCCAAAAAAAAACTGCTTCATCCACTTTATTATACAACTAACTTTGACTATGGTTCAGTAAAAATTCTTTTTGCAAGTGTGAAAAAAGTTTAATTGGTGTTTCTTACTCAAATTTTTTTTCTTCAATATTATGGTACCTACTTACCTGAAGAAAGTATTGTCATTGAGATAGTGATGTTTCTTTGGACAAATTGTACAAATCCTTATTTGAAATAAAAAGAATGTTGCATTAAATATATTATATTTTATTTTTAATTTTTAACTTTATGAGTAAAACCTCAAATTGTAATATTTAAATAAATGAAGACAATATAAGCGAAACTCGATCGAAAATCTGGAAACAGAAAAATCAGAAAAACATATTGACACCTCTGGGACATATTGTCATATTGTCCCAGAGGTGTCAATATGTTTTTCTGATTTTTCTGTTTCCAGATTTTCGATCGAGTTTCGCTTATATTGTCTTCATTTATTTAAATATATTATAATTTGTTTGGTGGGTATTTAAGTACGTACATATTTATAAATCTTATGATTTCATAAGAGAAAATTAGAAACACACTTTTTTGGACGTGAGGTCTATTACTGTTGACAGAACTACTTGTACTAATTTAGAAGGTTAAATAATGGTAAAAATTACTTGAAGTATGATTTGTTGTAGGCTAAATTGGGTATGGGTCCCGAAGTGAACTCCGCCTCAAATTCTCAACCTCGAACCCCCGTCATCGACAACAGAACATTAGCTGATTCATTGGACGATAATGGCAAGCAGAATATAGACCCCAGATTTGATGTAAGTCTTCTTTAACTTTGGTTCGTCATCCATTAGCCCAGCTAATGTAGTTTTAATCCTTGGGTAGGTTACCCAACTAGGTGTACCGAATAGAAACAAAAGGGTTATATGTTTGGATGTGTTTTAGATCAAATTTTAGCTAAACTTTGCCAAGGGCCTCCATGGTCTAGGGGTACGACTCTCGATTAGCAATTCGAAGGTAGCGGGTTCGAATCCCAGCATGCGCAAGTAAATTTTGGGTTATTTTTAATTGAAAAAAATATATATGTAGTATATTTGCGGCATGTTTCTGAGTGGAAGACACTATCAATATTGCCCCGGTGTAAGACCATCATTCAGAATTGAAACATGGCCTAAAATGGCTTAAGCCATGTTTGGTTACCAGATCCTTTACTTCCCCACCTTCCTCTTCCCATCTCCTTCCCCTCCCCGCTACCTTCAGCCTCACAACATACCCCAATTGGGGATGCCGTAGTGTAACCATGTTATTAAAGTGACATCTGTCGCATTTGTTAATTGTTTAGTAGTGTAAGGCAAAACATTATGAAATGTTGTAGTGTTGAACAAGGTGTGAAAAATCATAAAATATCAAATATGATTAAAAAAAGGCAAGGCTTTCTCGCACAGCAGCGATGTGAACAAGTCACCGAGATGTGATTTAAAGCCTTTAGACTGGTTCCTTTGGGGTTATCTTAAAACACAGGTCTGTGCGAATAAACTGCAAACAATTGAAAAATGCTCAACATGACCAGACAAACCATAGTGTCAGAGGTAGTATTTGATCAACAATATGTATTTATTATGTAATAATTTTTAGGTTCCGTCCCTAAACCAAACGAGCAGTCGCAGCCAGCCGCAGATGGATGCCCTCAAACAAAAACTTCAACAAATCAAAAGTTCTAACAAATAAAATTAACAGACACCCGCACCCGCCATCAGTGGAAGAAACACAACCAAACAAACAAACCTCTTCATCTAACCAATTACTCCACCATGCGTAGCGTATTATCCACTAAATGTTATTAAATAATAACTTTGTTTTTCACCACTAAAAAGTTTCAAATAAAATATAAATAAATAATTTTAAAGTTGTGATGAAAAATTACGTTATTGTTTAATTTCACGTATTATGTCCAACCATAAAGTGATTATTGCTTTCTACGAAAATGTATGTTTTAAAGTGCCAATTTTTTTTTCAAAATTTGTCAGCGGACCGGGATTCTATTTTACAGTGATTTGATATTAAAAAATTAAGTATTTAATTTTAAGTAAATAATTAAAGTGGCATTAAGGTTGTAATGGTTGAAAAACGTCGCATTATTTTGAAGACATATTTAGGCTTAGTCCGCAGGTCGCATCTTTGACACGCCTGCACTAGAACATTCAATCATATTACCACATGTTTATCTCATGTGTGAAATTAGGCATTCTATCTTTATCCCATATTTATATATTATATATGTAATTAATTAATTCCCATTCTAGACATGTTGAGATCAAAATATTTGATTGGGTTTCTTTCTTTTGATAATTTCAATTTGAAATTTGAGTTTTGAAAAGACTCCGTCTCTAGTGTTGGATGTAATGTTATAAGGTTATAATATATATTTAATCTTGTTTTGTTGAAAGGAAAGACCCTCGTATAATATATATTTTCCAAGCAAAAACAGCACCAATAATAGTAAAGAATATCCCTAGAAGAACAAATAAGTTTAAAACAACATTGCTTCAATTTAAGTTTATTTTCTTTGATCTGTGGACGCTCTATAAAATGACTTTTATGATTAATTTAAAACATTCATTAACAGACAAACTTAAACATGTCCATTGTAATATTATTATGGTATTACAGAACCAACCAAAAATAAAGCTTATAAAGATATGAATGATTGTGTATGGAAAATTGATAGGAAAAGAGGGATATGTAAACTTAACTCTTTTAGATTTCTTAAAAATACTAACCTATACAACCAGTGGCGTAGCTAGCATGGGTGGCACCCGGGGCGGATAAGGTTGTCCCCCCCCATTAAAGTTGACTTTGAGAAATTCAAAACCCAAATTTTGACTTCATAAAAAATTAAAAACATTACTACCTACTCAAATATAAATTGGTCCGTCCTGGGAGGGGGGTGGCTAGAGAGAATTTCTGGGAATGAGGGTGACACTCAGACCCCCGTCGGGTGGGCTGCCCCCCCTAGAAGCTGCTGTAAAACACATACATTGTGTTGATGCATGCCATTTCTGCCGTGGTGGTACAGATTGCCTTGAAACGTTAATTGACTGCTCTGTGTTTTGCCTCGGAGTGCAAACATCAACTGCCTGCTAATAATGCCAACGGGTTGGCAAATTTCTAAAATGCGTCTCATGATGAAAATATGGCATTTAGAAATCAACAATGCGTTAAAAAAAAATAATTAACATTATAGTGAAATGCAGAAAATCTTGTAATAATACTGTATCTTGATTTTACAAAGATTTCATCAAAACCAATTGTGTAAAATTCTTAAATGATAATATTTTTTAATAGTAAGTTGTCATTGTAGAATTAACGTAAAAAGATGGTCACATGGTTTCTAAAATTATTGTAAAAAGTACCTACTGTGTCACAAAGTGAAATATAAAATACCCATAATGTTAAGTATATTGGACTATCTAGTTTGATTATCTGTTTTGTTTTTTTTTTTGGTGAGCTTTTTTTTTACAAGACATTTTATTCAACAGTGGGCATTTAAAAGTGTAAATTTGGATATCCATTTATCTAATTATGAAAATGTTAGGCTTTTTAAGTAATACACACTTTTCAAGTATTTTCTGATTAAGATACTTTAGATTGGTAATATTTACCATAAAATATGAAAACTTTAGTGTATGAAAAAGGCTTGTATTTACTGGACTTGGTTTCTCACATGTTGTTGTTTAATTTAGTAATGCGATGTTTCTTACTTTGACGATTGCATTTATTGAAGACATATTTTTAGTAGAAGGCATTGGTTTATTATGGGAAAAAAGAAAAGACGATATAATAAGATGATAATCATTAACCCTTTCCGACCAGCAAAAAATGTCAGAATTTTGATGGGCCTCACCAGTAAAGCTCTTAATTATGATTTCTCGGGGCTGGGCGACTTACTGATTTAACCAAATGCGCGTGAAGGCGCCCTGCATAAGCAGCTACCGCACGATCGATCGACACCCGTGTGGTTCCCAAAAACAGATTTATTTGCTGAAAAGATTTTTTTTAAAGACAAACTCACGCTCGTATGAAGCCGGTCGGAAAGGGTTAAGCGGCTATTCTAAATGGCTCTGTCTAAATACGCCGCATGATGGGACAGATTGTAAAGGTTAATACAGTGAAACCCTCTTAAGAAGTTTGCTTTTCTCGGTCCTTTGAAGACTGAATGGCCCAATTTATTCCAGTTATAAGGTTTTCCTGCTTAACAAGTTTTTAACGGTCCCTTGGAAAACTCTTAGAGTATTTCACTGTGTAAGAAGAGAAGCTGTAAAATAATATCTCACCTTATTTGCATTAGTATTATTATTAATAAATACTTTTCAAACTTAGATATTTTCCATCACTCCGGAGGGAACAGAATTTTTTTTCTGGGAGTTAATGCTAGAATTGCCTATGCCAAACATGTGAATTGTTCAGGAAAGGCGATTGTTTGTCATTTTTTTTTGGTGTAAAATATGCTGGAAACATTAATATAAACATTACCTTGTACGCATTAGGTGAACGTAAATTTAAAAAAAATATGCGGCCAAAATATGCAAAAGCATTAAAAGAAGGGATTTAAAAAAAAATGACGTTAATGACTTTCTAATGCAAAACTCTGGCATATTCACTTCTAACAAACTCCAAGATTTTATCTTTTGCACTTCAATAACTCCGTCAAATTTAGACATTTTAAAATAATTGGTATAATGATGAAAAGATTCTTTATAATTGTAACTGTAACTTTTCCCATGGCCAAAAATGGCAGCCACAAAATTCACAATGTCTCGATTACTAAAAAAAATCACATAAATTTTTTTAATTATTAACACATTTAAAATGTTAAAACGTAACCCCACATTTCTGTCTTCCAAAATACTAGAAGCCTTTTTCAGTCCCGGTTTTACAAACCTTAGGTCAAAATATGAATATGTTGTGGATATTTAAAGTTAGTACAATATGCCTTAAGTGTGAAATAATAAGTAAAAACAGTGTCTGTCCACTTGTGATAATAATGGAAGATTTATTGAGAATTACTCCTACTTCGTTGTAGTGATGGCTTTTTCTGACATTTTTTTGATAGAAAGTTGATATGATTAATGTCTTAGAATAGGGTAGCCACAGACATTGCCCCGCTAAACGGGAATTATCAGGGTAATATTAGGGTATTCTCAAATCATCATTTTTACTATTTAAAAAAAAAATCAATTGGATACTTCTTTCCAAATGTTCCATAATTTGTAAAAAACACAGAAAAATGCCAAACAACTTTTTATCTGGCTAAAATAGAATCTTAACAGATATCTATGGCCCCAAAATCAATTATAAAATATCACATTTAAAACCTGCATTTGTCAGGGAATTTTGAAATCTGTGGCCACCCTGGTATAAATTATTTTAAAATTTTAATCTAAAATTAGTACCTTATCTTTTAAAATTTTCTCTTACTTTGAGTTCATTCCCAAATGATGTGCTTTAAAATTTTTCCTTTTTTAAGATTTTTCTTTGCTTGTCCATTTTTAATAACTTTAGTGATCTCATATTGGTGACAACATTGATGGTAAAAATGTATGAAAGTTAATAATCATTTTTCTATGTTTAGATCTGAAATGTATAAAATATGATATAATCCCTCATGACATAACCGTACTAGGCAGTAATAGGGTAGTCCATATATTTTGGGTAAACTAAGCGTTTAATATTAAACTAATGATTAACCAATGTTTAAATAATGATAAATTTGCATATTTATAAATTTGGCTGCAAGTTGATTTTTTATAGCAGTTCATTAGAATTTTATATATTTTTAGTTGAAATGACTGTGTTTGGAAGTTAACGTGACAGTTATTCAATACATATGTCTTTCTTGTTTCTTTTGTTCGCACATATTATTAATTTTAGCATTTACATACAATACAACATGGCTATATTTTAAAAGAGTGATGTGATGATATGTGTGAAGCAGTATCATCTTTTTGGTTCTTATTTATGAAGTGTGAATAGAAAAAACAAGAAAGCATGTTTATATGGTAAGGCTGTCTGGGAGAGTTAGGGCTTTGAGAATAGAAGTTAAATTTGATTGTAAGTTTAGTTCAAAAGTGATTGATGACATTTGGAAAAAACGTAGTTTCATCTTGTTTTTAATGAGTTTCGTAAAATTACACCGAATCACAATGTTGCTTATTATTGGTTTTAAGTATTTATAACAAATCTGTTTCTATTTAAACAGCAACATATCCTGCAGTCATTTAGGAATCATTTATGTAAACAATTTTATCATGTTTTTTTAGCTTTGCCACTTTTTATATTCTTCACTAAACATATTTTTAATATAATCCAGTGTCTGTTTACAATTTCTTTTATCAGAACTCTTGTCATTTCTGTAGGGGAGGGAAAACTAGTTGAAATTACTAAGATTACGAGAGGGTGAAAACATGAGAGCTGGCTGGTTATCCTTGTTGAGAATCTGGATATTTCTTGTTTGCCAAAACGATTTGTTGGATATTTTTCATATTATAATGATGCGTACGTTCAACATTGTTTGAGAATGTTGGATTGCCTGATATTTTAAGTGTGGCTCGTTAAATGGTTTTTAATCATGTTATTTATTGAAATGTTTGATTTTGTGTGTTGAATAATTGAATACTTTGTAAGAATCTCGAGTCTTGTATATTGACATTCTACGAAAATGTGATTCCTCGGACAATTTATTAATCTTTTGAAAAACTTTTTTAATATTGCGTTCAGAAGCTTTTGTTATAATTTTCTTACTCGTAATTATTTTAGCTATTATTTATTAATTATGCGTTTCACAGTTATTAATCCAATGTAGTTTTTTCCATCCTGATTTAAAAATATTCCATATTTTATAGGAGTATGTTCAAATACAGCTAACTTCAGCTTCAGCGATTGCCTGTTGTTATTATATACTTCAAGTCTGCGTTAAAGATTCCTGCGTGAATAGGTGTTTACACACACCACACACTCCTCGCAAATACTTTTCTAAATACATACTAGAAACACCCATTTGGTTTTTTGTAAATTTTTCTTCTTCCAAACGAACAAGAAAAAGCAAGAACCACCGTGTCTTTGAAACTGTTTATTCAATTTATAGAAATCTATTTGAATTTTTTTGTAATTAAAAAAAAGAAGTTATCTAATTCACAATGAATGTTTATTATCGGTTCTAATATGCAGGCATTTTATGTTAATTTGGTTATCCAAATTATTGTGTTTACTGTTTTTATATTGTGTTCACTTGCTTTAAGTTATTCTATCATGGTTTTATGTATTTATTTCTGTTAACATTAGGCCGAGTGTCAATCTTGACTGGGGTGAATTTATCTAGAAATTGACAAAAGTGAAATACACTTCCTGTAAAGAGTTTTATAATATAATGTGAGGTTTTTAAAATTTTCATCACAAATACACAAATCTTGAAAATTGAATGTCATCCATAGTGGTTAAGAAACTTGACTTAAGATATGGAAGGCTAGAGTTGAAAATGCAAAAAAATTCATTGACAAAGTAAACCAAGTTATTGATTATCTTGTAATTATTTAACTTGTAACTTCCGAAAGCAAAGTTAAGTATTTTTCCACTAAACAAAGCTGCTATTGACTTTTCACAATATTGTTCGCTTATTGACTGAGTGAGTTAATTTTTTTAAATATTTTTAAGCGCAAAACCTCGGTAAGGTTCAACTTGTTCCTCTAATTTGATCAGTTCCTTCACCATCTTAGCATGTTTATTTACCAATTAACAAACAATAAATAATATTTAACAAAATAAAATATATTACTTTTATTTCAAATACATTCCCAGACAACATTATAAAAGTGTTTAATTATTAATTATGTATAGCAATTGCTTAAACCGCATACACAATACATATCTTTAACCCATTCCGTCCGACTCCGAGCTGCCTTAATTTAGAGCTCCTGAAAAGCATTTTTTTTATTTTTGCATAAAAAGTAGTACGCATTGTGACATCTTACGGTTTTTTTGAGTAGCGTAAAATTTATCAATAAACCAGGAGACAAACTAGCACCAAATTTAATTCAGTTGCTGTCTCAATTAAAATAATTTCGGATGGGATAGGTTAAAGGAGGTGACCCGACAGTTGATCCGCCGACTATAATTACTAAAACTATAATTTTTTTGCACATTATTTACCAATTTCAAATATAAAATCTACTTCAAAGAAACCTTAATAAGTTGGTATGAATATCAAATGAATTTATTTTGAAGTGTTGATTTTTTGTACTTATTCACTGGTATATACAGTAATTCAGATAAGTAGTTTTATCCTTGATGCATTTGAATGAAAATATGTTTACTTTTTCAAAAGAAGCAAACACATTGTGACTTAACATTTTAAATAAATAAAAAGAAAATACTTTGTTATTATTTGTCACTTTATTGTTATTTTTTAGTCTACCGGTTTCGGTACCTCTGTACCATCATCAGGATTGTTACAAAAATACTAACAAATACAGGATAATACACATATACATATATATACAAATTGTTAAGAAAGAAAGAGACAGTAAATTAGAATGGGACAGTGCGTCAGTTGTGGGAAGAAAGTGGGGGAGGGGAGTGTGGGATAACGGGAAACGTACTTATAATAGGGCTGAATGTTAAATTTAGTTGATTATGATTTCAGCTTTTGAATTAACTGATATTTTTATTTCCATTTTAATTTAGAGGATTTCAAACCATAAATAATCAACTAAATTTAACATTCAGCCCTATTATAAGTATGTTTCCTGTTATCCCACACTCCCCTCCCTCACTTCCTTCCCACAACTGACGCACTCTGTCCCACTCTAATTTACTGTCTCATTCTTTCTTAAAAATTGCCGCACTGTCCCACTCTAATTTACTGTCTCTTTCTTTCTTAACATTTTGTATATATATATGTGAATTGTCTTGTATTTGTAGGTATTTTTATAACAATCCTGATGATGGTACGGAGGTACCAAAGATATTCAAATACAAAAGAGATATGCTATGGTGTCCGCGCACCTGTCGGCGGACTACGACCTAATTAGAGTAGTTTGCATACGAAAAGAATTTGTTCATTTTGTTGATTTTTTTTAAGGTGTGCATTAGTATTGGTTAACAATATAGTTTGAATACGGAAAGAATTCGTTCATTTAGTTTAACGTTCGTTTGCTTTATTTGTTCATTTAGTTTATTTGTTAAATGGTAAACAATATCGGCGACATTCGGAAGTGCAGTCCCACCTAGTAATAACTGCAGATAGCACATATACTTATATTTCAATATCTTTGCGAGGTACCGAAACCGGTAGACTAAAAAATAACAATAAAGTGACTTAAAACAAAGTATTTTCTTTTTATTTATTGAAAATATGTTTTACACTTTTGTTATATTCTCTTTGCACACCCCGTCAGGGTCACTGAGTTATATTTTGTGTAAGCAGGTATACCGTATTTATCCTAAACCGACTGCATATTGTAAATAAGTATGCCGGGGGGTCAACTGTCGGCGGAACAACTGTCATAGAACCAAGGGTTAACCACGTGTAAGGTCATCCTTAAGCATAATTTTTAATTTCATGATCCATAATACTTCATACTTTTTACAATATAATCAAGATGCGAAATATTAATTGAATAGTGCTATTGTCAATATTTAGAAGCATGAAAAAATGACTTATTATATGTTAAGATTTGCTTTGAAGTGTAACCAGCCTTATTTTTGTAATAGTGAAAACTTCTTTAGCACCGTTGTAATTTGAAATTCGATGAATCGAAAAATAGCAACACTAAAAAGAGATAAACACATACATCTACAGGATTTAGCCTGCGAGAGAATGGGATAGTATAATCATTCTCCTTTTTGTGCGGTGCTTAGTAAATAGTTGTTCTTCTCTTTGTGCGGTGTTTCATAGCCTCTCCACTCTTGTCTAAGTTAGTTTTCTGAAAGTTTCACTTCTACCGCGTGTGAACTGCACACATGTATTTTTTTTAATGATATCTTTGTATTATGTAAAAACAATAATTTTAATTAAAAAATTGTTACATATCGTGCAAAGTGATAAAAAATTTATATTTTAGTAAATTAATTTACAAAGATAGATGAATTTTTGAAAGTCGTACAAGAAATGGATTTATATCGAAAAAGGTATAACTACGAGTTTTTATAGCAATTGCTTGAAGAATCTTCAATAACTGATGGGAGCTGGCCATGGCATATAGACTTAGCAAGGAGTGGCACAGCACCCTTGAGGTGATTTTTCACAAAAATGGCGCTATTCAAATTATCCAATTATTATTATTATTATTAGTGAATAAAACAAACAGCCTTAGGCTGGGCGCATACATCAGGTTTTGCTTCTTGGTTGTCTGATCAGACAATCGGATCAGATAAACACCGCACACATCCGATTCGAAAACTGGATAGAACCGGGGCCATACCCTTTTTCAGACTAGATTGGACAGCCGGCGCGGAAGGGCGTGGCCTATTTTTATTACCGATCCGGTTTTTGAATCGGATGTGCGCGGGCTTTCATGAGAAATATATGGCGCGAAGACCTCTGGTTGACTTATCAGTCAAACGGATGGAAAAACCTGATGTATGCGGCCAGCCTTAGGCATATAAAAGGAAGGGTAAGTTGTACTGAAGATGATGAATTTGCAAAGACACTGGTCCCGAGAGGGAGGGACTGGACCTTCTGTATATAAAGGATCTTCCAATAATACTTCTGAACTTTGACAGTTGATAGCGGCCATATTTTTGAAACGACATCTGTCAAATTGGCAGTCATTTATTCAGTCTGTTTTGCCAAATCACCATGGACAGATGTAGCGTTCAACAACACGTGCAAATGATAAAATTGTTTAGAATTTAATTAATTGTCTAATGATAAAATCTCACATGGAGGTGTTGTGAACTGGCCACCAAGATCGTGCGATTTGACCCCGTTAGACTTTATCTTATGGGGTTTTCGTAAGTCACAGGTCTATGCGAATAAGCCACAAACCACAGCGGCCCTCAAAGCCAACATAACTCATGCCATCGGTCAAATTCAGCCTGATTTATGCGCCAGCGTCGTGGAAAATTGGACATTTCGGATGCGCCCCACCCAGAGAAGCCGCGGTGAACATTTGAACAATGTTATATTCCATACATAATGGCATCGAAAAGGCCTTGCAAACGAATAAAAATTTCGATGATATCTCACACACACTTTGTTTTATTTCAATTTAAAGATAGGAAGCGCTTATGAAAGACCCTGTATATGTTAGTGCAGGACACGGAACAGTACAAGAAATAAAAAAGATGAGACTGACACATTTATGTTTGGCTAATACTCTTGTTTATAAGCAATATTTACAATGAACACCATTAGGGCCCCCTAAAATAACCCAATGCAATTTTTTTTAAACTCTACAGGAGCGAATTTTGAAGTTTTGTTTTAGTAAAATTTTGTCATAAAATATTAAAAATAATTGATATGTGAAAATAAACTAGTATTGCGTGTTTTCAGGTTAATTTACAAAGAACAATAATTTAAAAGTTTGCTCCTGTAAAGTACAATATATTAGTAGATAGATTAATTTAGTAAGGCCCGTTGATATAATCCGAGACTATTATAAAATTCAACCGCCCATATAATTATATTTCATTTTAATTAACAGCATTACATATTTCTTTCACTTAAAATTAATAATTCGTTGGGTGAACTGGTGTATTTAAGCCTTTTCTTTTGGCGGGTTTAGAATCCATTTGCGTAGATCTATCTTGTTCACTTTTCCCATCAGGTTACGAGGTAGCCTGTAAAATATTGAAGAAAAAATATTAGTACAGTACAATCTCACTAATCCGGCACTTCAATAGACCGATACGTCCAATAATCTGGCACCCTCTGCCCGCAATTCCCTCGTCCCTCTACCCCTATGCGCTCCATCGCCGTGACGTAGTCTAGCAGTTTAACCTCAAAACTTATCTCAGTGCACATGCATATGTATTTACTTGTTGTTTTGAAGTGTGAATAGTGTGTATATTCTCTTTCTGAAATGCTTTGTTTTATTTATTATGATTTTTTTCTCTATAATCCAATAATCCGGCACCCTCTGGTTTTTAATAGTGCCGGATTAGTGAGATTGTACTGTACCTACAAAAAATTCGAAAATTAGAAATGAATTGAAAATAATTTAAAAATGTGTTATTTATTAGAGTTAGCAATTATGTATCTCGATTAGCGCCAAAAGGATCAAGGTTTAAGAAACCAACTTAAAAGTTGACAAAGCGCTGATGGGCCGAGAATCCACAGATAAAGTTTCGAATGTGAAAATTCAGAATGATGCTAACTGCCGATTTGATGGCAATGTTAGACGTAACCGGAGTTTAAACAAGTCTTTATCTATAGAATGCTTAACTAACCATCGTGCCGTTTCTCCCAAGGGGTAGAAGGAAAGGATGGACTTGTTACACACATACTGTTGTCTAGGCGCACGCTCCTTGCTCATACTCTTCTGTTATTCTGATTGGCATGACCGAATTCAAGTAATTCAAGTAATACTTGAGCATTCAAGGGAAAACTCATCTGTGTAAGTGATGAAAATGGCCGTGCCTTTCGATACAAATCACAAATGTAGCAATCGGTGCCATCTTTTGACAACTCTATTAATTAGTAACAACAAAACAAAATAAATATTGTGTTATGTTTTGTTGGCTTTCTTTCATGCAATGTACAGTGCAATTGAAAAAAAAAGTCATTTTAATATATCAAGTAATTTGCTTATAATTTGCATGAATGAAGGGGATATATGGAAAATCTCAACTAACTTTGGCTATAAGTAGCTCAGCCATACTTAGTGAAAACTTACCACATCTGTGGTTAGTTTTGTTTATCAATTAATTTTCAATTTTTCCTACTGCCTACAGTGCTTACCCTAATTAAAAACTCTGGCTACTGTCGGATATAATATGTTTGGTTTAGTTTTGTTTAACTTACTTGGGAACGATGAATAAAACTGAAGGTAAATGATACTTGGGAGCGTATTGCGCTCCCCATTCTTGCAGTTCCTGAAGTGTCAGGGTGTGTCCTTCTTTCATCGATATAGCCGCTGCCACCTGTTGACAATCGACAAAACATTATAAGACATCTCTAAACTATGCTACCGACCGCAATTGAGGGTGTCGATGTGTATAAGGGAAATACAAAGAGCAGAACTCACACTGGATAGTCGCCGAATTGGGAAATACATGTTCTCCATTGTCCTAATCATTGCAGAAGCAACATTTTCCACTTCCAGTGATGGAAGTAGGAGGAGTTCAATTAAAAATTATTCAATTTAAAAAATTGTCAGAAAGAGTACCTTTTCGCCCCAAGTATCGTCAGGTAGTCCCAATACTGCCACATCAGTTACGCCCGGGTGTCCGAGAATCAGGGTTTCCACCTCCAGGGCAGAAATCTTGTAGCCGCCTGACTTGATGATGTCGACAGAGGTCCTGCCCAGGATTTTCATTTTACCATTTTCCAAAAATCCCGTGTCGCCTATTAAAGAAAGAAATAGCAGTGTTATTTCATATATTATTTATTTATTTACTTAACGCCCAAAGGGCTTTTACATGTTTGATAGTAAAATTAATTCATGACAGATGATTTTTAAACAGATAAAGAAATAATAAAAATAAAATTAGATAAAAAAGCACACCAGTCATAAAAACACAAAAATACAGCAATTTTATAGGTTTACAAAAATACAGATATGTTTAGGAATAGTTTTGGAATAAGTTTTTTACAGGATCAACAAAATTCGCCAAGTTTATTATATAAAGAATGTTACATCTGAAGAAAAACAACATGAGAGACAGATTTGGAAGAGCATCTCGAGGTAAAAGTCCACCATTCACAAATATTGTTGTGGAGTAAGGTTAGGTTAGCGTGTGGAAGAAATGACAAAACATTCTTTTGAGTCACGTAAATTTCAAACCATCAAAGTATTTACAAAATATGTATGTTTTAAAACTGTAATTGCTTGGTGTGTATGTAGTAGATTTAGTTTTAAATTAAATTTATTTAACAAAAATAAAATGGTGCACCTGTTTTGAACCACCCATCTGATGTGTATCCCTCTTTGGTTTGTTCGGGCTTCTCCCAGTAGCGTCTGAAAACTGACGGCCCACGAACCTGTATCTCTCCTGTCAAGCCAGTTTTTTTCTGCTCGTCTGCGTACTTTATTGTGCACTGAAACATTGTCATTTAAAACTTTATATGAGACTATCATAACAGCTGTGATATGAATTTCACCAGATAAAATGTACACAGTGAAACCCTCTTAACCCTTTGAATAACAAGAAAATAATATCCATTAACTTGTGCCAGTTAAGGTAGGAGCGCAAAATTCCTGACTCTTCCCATATATTGTAAATTTACTTTTATATTGGTTATTTTTTATCCCTTTGAAAAAACAAAAATTGTTCTAAAATCTAAATAAAATAATCTTTCTGATATGCATATTAGAAATTAATATTTTTTTCTAAATTTTTTATTTAGATATTGAAAATGTAAATTGGCCTAAAAAATAAAATTAAAAACTACATAAATTAAAAGAAACATGAAATTTTAAATACACATTCCTTTTCTTAAGAAAATTTGTAATAAAACTGTTTCGTACATACTTCACTTTTTATCACATTCATAGAATTTTATTTTAAAATTAAATGTTAAACTTTGTTGTTTTGGTTGGGGATACAAAAAGGTTTATCTTTTTGTAAGATGATGGGGTTTGTAAAATATCTGAACAACATAGCTCGTATATTCCCAAGGCAATAAATAAAAACATTATTTCTTTCGCATTCTAACATAAAAGAAATCACAAATGTTGGCATGATAGGGAGAGAGATATCTAACTTTTGATAATGCACTGTCGCTCTGGGACAATTTGGGTCTCCTGTTTATATAACGGCATATGTTTTGGGAAAATTTGAGTCTTCTGTGATTAAACGGGTTAAGAAGTTTTCCAAGGGACTGGTAAAAACAAACTTTGTAGGAATACATTATATGTGGGAAAAATTGGGGCAAGGGATCGAAGAAACCAAACTTCTCAAGCTATCAAACTTCTTAAAAGGGAACTTCTTAAGAGGGTTTCACTGTATATATATAATTATTACAGTCATTGCTTCATTGCCGAGGATTGTGAACCTCCCTCACGACTCAGTTCCACGACAAACCAGGATTCTCCACTCTTCAGTCCATGAGTTTTGAGTTTTCAGTTTCGTGAGCAACACGTCACAGGATACAACTGTTGTATTTTGGATGGCTAGCTCTTCCTGAATGAATATTATATGAGTACACCTGGCTGTCCACGGAATCCTGATCTTTCTTTTCCAGCACCACTTTTCAAGGGGATCGCAAGTAAGAGATTGTTAAGTAGATAAAAACTTGACATGAAATGTTTATTATTATGTACGTAGTAAAAAATATTTACCTGTTTATCGAACGGAGTGTAGTCAGACTTTTCTACAAATAAGTTTTTAACAGCAGGTTCGTTGTCAGGATGAAATTGAAGTTGGGAGAGGTTTATCTGAAAAAAAAAAAAATAGTAAAGTAAATTAAATAAAATTAAACGTTGATATGCAAAATAATAATACTCGTGAAAAGTTTTAAAATGTCTTTCACTAGGGAGCAAGGGCGGCTGGTCGCACAGTGTGTTTGTGTGCAGCACTGGCAAGTTATAATGTCTAAATTTACTTTCTTTACTTACTGAAGACTATACACATCTCTAATTTAATTTCTCTAATTTAAATCTATAGAATCTCTAATTTAATCATTTCAAAATATTAGTTACCAATATAATGTTACGAATATTATCAGGGAGAATGCTTTTAATCTCGAATAGCGCGTCCGCCTAGCGCCCTCGTATCAGCCGTATCGGTGTGCATTCGGTTTGCAAACTAACGAAATCATATTTTTGTATGAAATATTTAAAACATCGAAAGCGCATGGATTTCGCTATTTGTATCAGAATTTGGCTTCAATTGGTGTGCCACCCACCCAAAATATTCCGATCCTTGCCGAAGTTTACCGATTGGCGGGTCAATACCCGAACCATGACCCGAGGTGACACAAATACAATCGAATTTTGGCGAAGATCATACATAGATCAGTTTGCGTCTAGCGCAGTCTAGCGGCGCGCGCTTGACGTGACGTCATAATTGTCATTGTTTTGTTTTTTTATATTGATTATATTAAATACCAATAACCTAATATATTAATAATAATAATATTTAATTTTATTACAAAAATGAGTGCAACCAGTGTTGAATATATCAGAGGAAATAACAGTTTGTTTGAAAGTAAATTAATTATTGAAAATTCCTAATTAATAATTTTTTGTCATAAGTAGATACCTACGGATTGTCTGACGGCTGGCAGAGTCCAGTGGTAAGGCTCTTGACTAGCATTACGAAGGTCGCGGGATGAATCCCGGCGTGGCAAATAGATTTTATTTGATTAATTTGTGTTATTTCACAATTGATTAATTTAAAATTATATATAGTATATTTGCGGCACGTTCCAGAGTGGAAGATACTCTCAGTATCGCCCTGGTGTAAGACCACCATTCAAAATTGAAACGTTGCTTGAAATGGCGTTAGCCGTGTTTGGTGACCACATCTGAATAGCCAGATACTATCCCCACCTTCCTCTTCCCTATCTCCTTCCCCTCCCCTCTACCCAATTGGGGATGCCATAGTCCCACTGGCTCCAGACGGGAGCAGTTTGGACTCTTGTGTGGTATTCATGTAAAAAAAAAATGAACCAACACATTCTCAAGGCAGCGGCCGCCACTGCTAGGGACTGGTGCAGGAATTACATTCAGTGCGTTATGCAAGTGAATTCGGTCAGTTCCAAGGACTTCCAAGTTACAGAAGTTGTTCTTACGTAAGTTTTTTGACTGGTGTAATCGCATCCACGCGAACTCAAATCAGTTTGATAAGTAAGCTTACCGTAAGAAATAGTACCAAAATGGGTTGATGCAAGATCTCAAAAATCAAAAGACAGTTGTTTTCGTAGGATTTTTCCTATAAAAACTAGTTAGTTTATTATTTTTAACTAAAATCTTATTAGGTTAATTGGATAATTGTCTACCTTATAATCTCCAGAAAACAATATGAAAATAACACTGTATAAAACCCAAATAAGCACTTCCCAAGAAAATGAATGTAAACAGAAAGAAACTTTTCCGATTCCAAAAACCAAAGAGATTCAGGTGGAAAAAGTTTTCTGTAAATGAGCATCCTTCTATTTAAATATCCAATCCTTTCTAATCTCAATGTTTCTGTTTATAACATTACATATTTGAATTCGAAGTCGGTTACTATTATGTAAGATAACTGTCATTCGGATTATATAGAACTCAATTAATTTAAGCCGTTAGCGAAACAAAAATGCTTGTAGAATCAAGCCAACTCTATTCCAACTGATTCCAACACTTTATTTGAGCCCTTTTGTCTTTATTGAAAAATCGCATAAATTTGACAGCAGCAAATCATTGTTGACAGGAAGAAAACTTACAGTTAGTAAAATTACGTGTGTAAGCGGTCCCCGTGAGAACTCACATAAGTTAAACTTCTGAACAACTTCTGTGAGTATTAATTACCATAGTTTGATGCATTTGCTGTGCATTTGCTTTTGATGCATTTTGAGCGTTTGCTCCTGTGAGTGATTTATTAAAATTTTATGTAAGCTGTAAATTTTACTTACGAGTGTAAAGCTAGCCTATAACTATAAAGATGCACATCTCGTGAGATGGTTTATGATTTTATTGTATTACACATTAAGAGACTGGGTTTTGAATAGTTGGACTAATTTTTATTGTTGTAGACTATATTGTGTATAACGAACCTCTCGGGTTGGTGGCGGGGCCTCCAGGGTGACCAGGGTGCCGCTCTCCGTGCTGTGGATCTTGACGCTGCAGCCGGGCAGGGGGGTGCCTACGAAGCCCGGGGTCCTGTCGCCCATAGACTCGTAAGAGTTGCTGAGCGCCATGCCCAGCTCCGTCATGCCGTATCTGTACCATACAAAATACCACAAAAAGATGGAGTGCTTTCAAATTTAAGTCCAATCCTTACACATATATTATATGAGGACATGTATTTGAAGCTATGAAGTGCCAATATGTATAATGTTGCCAGTTTGTTGGAAAAATTTAACAAAGTTAGGCAGAAAGCGTCCAACACAACCAGGGTTGATAAAAATCCTGATTTTTTTTTAAAAATCATAAAAATCAGATTTATTCACAATTTGGGAGGCGGGAACGGGTACCGCCGCTCCGGGAACCTTTATTGGATAACCAACACCTCTGCCATAGGTCACTCCAAGTGGTTCGCTACGTTTGGTGATTTAGCAGGGGTACCCGGGTTCATGGGGTGAGGTTTGTCCAGGTCTTGGTGGCGGATGACCAGGATAAACTGAACCCCAGATTCCTACCCACCCCTTAAACCTTTTTCCTTCCCAGAACTCTCCTCTCCTTCCTTTCCTTAAAAACCCTCCACACAGCACCCCCAAAGATGACACAAGCCCTGAGGGAAATTATTTTCTTCAGGGCCTCCTGTGTAGAGCCCACGTAAAAAAAAAAGATTTAAATCAGATTTTTTTGTTTTTTTTTTTTAATATTTCATCTACTTGAACTCGGAAGTCAGTCTACGTTAAAAAAAAAAAACAATGTTTTTGTTGTTCATTTTAATTATTAATTTATAAATTTCAAAATCAATATACCAGTCTTCCCAAAATGTCTTTATTTTTATTTAACATTTTACTGTACACCAACATGTTTTACCATTATAACATTAAAAAATTAACACAACATAACAAAAAAGAACACAAAAGGCAGGGATTAGTCTTTTAAAGGAATTTCTTCCGACCCACCTGCAATAGGAAATGTGCTTGGAGAGATTATTATTTTTTTTTAACACTAAGCAATAGTATCTGCTTATTCAATAAAAAATCAACAACTAAGAAAATTAAAAAGAATTTAAAGTAAGAATATAAACATTGACGTATGATATCTAGACGTACCCTGTGAAATGCAAAATGACGCCAGAAACCAAATAAAATTGGCTCAAGGCCCATTTATGAAAAAGTGCGTGCATTGTTTTGCACCATTTAGATCGCATTGTGCTTTGTGTTGTACCTTTTATCGGTGTTCAAGGTCTATACTGAAACTGATTTTTGTGTTAGCCGTCCGGACCGCGTTAATTTTTTTCAAACACAAAAATATCACACTTCCGAATATTGTACAAGGTACACACCTCGGACTTTATTTTTGAAAATGTAGTCAGCTATCTCAATATAAAAGAAAATATATGTCTTACAGATAGCTTTTAAGCACTGCATTCTTTAACGTGAAAAAAGGGAAAGGTCTTAATTTTTGTCTAGCAAAGTTTCTGACGTCATTAACTCACCACGATGCTTGTGACGTCACGACAGACCGACTACGTACATACAATGAGGGCTGTGTCACAATATGGCTGTGGTTTTCAAACTTTTTTAAAGCGCGACCCGCTTTTGAATTTACCCCCCGCTGCTTTTTAGGAATGATCAACCTTTTTAGTCGAAGTATTATTAATGTATCCATTATTAGTTTGTATGCGGACCTTGGTGGGAGGGTACGTACAACAATTACCTGGTTAACTTTGTTGTCGGTGGAGTCGCAAAACTTCTTTATATATTGTAAAACAAAATTTGTTTAATAAAACTGTCAAAGTGGGTAAAAAATAAAGAGCCGCCGGTGAAAATATTATATCCGCAAGGCCAAAACAATAAATGCTCTCGATTTTTTCATTTGGTAATATTAAAGAACTTATAAAAGTACTTTCAATTTTGGCGGTTAATTCAAAAAAGTTAGTCAAAATGGCCAGACAAAATTTTTACTACGTTCAAGGTAAAACCAATAAATGGTGTTGGTTTATTCTCGAAATACAATATTTATAAGTACAATATTTCGTCAAGAAAATTTTAGTTATTTTATAAAACGGAAACCTTTAAAATACATTAAACACAGATCTCAACGAAGAACAGATGCACTCTTCTTCAATTAAGGTAAAGTTAACCTATCTTAAGCCACGGCATTCCGAATTTCTACCGTTTTATAGCATATTTCTCTTGAACACTTTAAGTTTTTAAATTTCTAAAAAATACATGTTATTTTTGACGATAATATCTATACATTTGCCACGCCGAAAGGGTAATTATATGAAATTCCCCAGACAGAAAAATCGTAAGATATGCTCCTATTATTATAATTATTATAAATAATTGAAAAAAATCATAATTCATTGTTTCTTTAAATGCTATTTAAATATTTCCCGCAAGATTCTTGTTGTATTTTAAATGAGTCATGTTTAATTAAACATTTTCACAATTTTCACTTAAATATTATCGTTTTTAATATAAGCTCCTTTTAACTTTCTTATTAACATATCTCCCCTCCTCTTCTTTTTGAGCGCTTACTGCCGGGCCTTAACCCCTCCGAATTTTCGTGAATATTCACTTATAATGTCTCAAACGAAATGACATTTTACGAAAACTTTGTGTTATTACAGCTTCACAATTAAAACTCTATAAATGAAACATTTCTGAACGTAGCCGAATAGTAAAAACTGTTTTAGAAAGGTTACAAAATGAGCTTTCAAACTACGTATAAATATTAAAATTTAGAATGCAAACATTAAAAAAATGTAAAAATGACTCACGTGTTGTTTTTATGAGAAAACGGTACTAAAATCACAGATTATGTAAACAACAATACTTGTTCTATTGTATAAATGTATAATAAACACTTTTGTCACCTCACTTTTTTATCATTTCATATAAAAAATATTTAATAAAATTTAACAATGTGGAGGGCGGTCGAGCCGCCCGCAGGAAATTTGGCGGGTAAAATTATGCGAGAGACTGCGTGAATGACAGAATATTCATGTTATGTATTTCGATGGACAACTTGATCCACTATCGACCTTTTACTTTTTGTTTAGGGATGTAACTAAAAGAATAACGGAGTTAGAACAATTTCTATGGAGACACACGCGTTGACGTATAAACACGCTTATTGTACTTGACTGCTATCGTATTTTTAACGCATATATCTGCTTAAGTTGGTGACCGGTTAAGTAACCACGAATTTTTGTCATTTTTTATTTATTATATGCACAAAAACTTAATGTTTTGAGCAACTAATTCAAAACTTTAAAGAAAGATTATAGTTTTTGTCTAATACCTTTTGCAAAACAGAACAGAAGCCTTTGAATATTTTTGACGCATCCGCCGCCAAGACCTGGACAAACAATACTCCATTAACCCGGGCACCCCTGCTTAGTCACCAAACGTAGCGAACCACTTGGGGTGACCTATGGCAGAGGCGTTGGTTACCCAATAAATGGTTCCCGAGGCGGCGCGGGCGGTACCCATACTCGCCTCCGAAATTGAATCGCTTGTCATAATAAAGTGAAAAAAAAAATCCAATTAAATTTATAAATGTCTCGTGTCCCCCACTTTGAAAACCAATGGTATACACACACAGCTTGTCGAAATTGTTCATGAGACCAAAAAACTATTGATGTGTTAGTGCAAAAAATTACACAACAGGATAACTCGGTGGTCAGTTGTATATTGCCGGGAACTCGTACGCAAGACGGCGGAATTCGAAGGAGAGTTTTATTGCGAAATTACTGTTACTGGCGTTACTTTTATTCTGATGTTTTCTATGAGAGGGCTTGTCTAGGGTATACTTGGTCGAAGAATATAAACAATGAAATTAAACCATTTGGGTATCTTGTTTACATTGGTTTTGTGGTTTGTCCAAATCTAGTATTTTCAAAAGGAAGACTAATTTGCCCGCCTTTCCATTGCCTAATCTAATTTTTGTACTGTGCACCAAATTGAATACCGAAAATATTCTTTCGATCCCAGCAGAAGAAGCAACTGCATTTAGCACTTTTAGCATTGTACGTGTCTGCGTGCCATAATTTATGCCGGGTGAAGTCCCTTGTCACTTTAGGCGGGTGATTTGGTTGCAGTTAAAAAGTAGTGATTTAAATCATTGATTTTTTTTTTAAATCACTTGTTTTAATTTCGATTTAAATCACTGACTTAAATCGAGTGATTTTAATCATTTCAACCCTGAACACAACAATCCAACAATTTATCAAAATCAAGTTTTACATGTTTTTCTACAATATGAGATGTCATCAGCTGAAATCATCTAAGCTTCAAATGCAATAGATTTTTGGCAATTCAATTTTATACTAACCCACATTTCAGTTATGTATCTGTCATTAATTTACGTAAAAAACTTTCATGCTGTTCGAAAGTTTTATATTTATATAATATATACATACATATTGTATATATACACATATTGTTTTCATATTCCATAGAATACGTTCACCCAAACTCATATACTTAAATGCGTGAAACTTAGAATACCCTTTTGGTGTGGGTTGGAAGCAGTGGCGGCTTGTGACTTTTGGGTGTGCTAGGGTGCTATTACTAAAAAAATGGCATTATGGATATTGTCGTAGGTGAAAAAAAAATTTTTTTTTTTTTCAAAAATCGGTTTTTATATGAAGATTTTTCAGGAAATCCGTGCGGCGCCAAAACGGCCAAACTGAAACTTCCTGAAATTTTTCATACAAAAAACTAATTTTCAAAAAAAATAAAAAAATAAAATTTCGGCTACAACAACATCAATAAAGCCATTTTTGTAATATCAGCACTCTAGCACACCCAAAAGTCACGAGCCGCCGCTGGTTGGAAGGCATCCATCCAACCCAAGCCTTTCGAGAAATTAGGACCAAATCTCTTTGACATTGCAACATTAAAATGTAGAATAACAGATATAAATTATCTATTTCCATAAATTCTCATAATAAAATACATATCCACTCCAGAAATGCCAAATATAATCTTATATTATCAATTTTTTATTTTTAGTCTGATTTTTTTTTTACATATTAGTTCCACCCAGGAGGCACTGAGGAAAATAATTTCCTCCAGGGCCTATGTCATCTTAAGGGATGCTGTGTGGAAGATCTTTTTAAGAAAAGTAAGAAGAAGGAAAAGGTATGAGGGATGGATAGGAATCTGGGGGTCAGTGTGTCCAGATATGAATCCATCCCTCCTACTGCGGTGCAAGGCGCTGGGTCGAGAGAGTCCGGCTGGAGTGGTCGAAAGGCTTCCCTCAATCAGTCTCTCTCAACGTATCCGCTGCCAAGACCTAGACAAACCTCACCCCATGAACCCGGGCACCCCTGCTAAGTCACAAAACTTAGCGAACCTCTTGGGGTGACCTGTGGCAAAGGGGTGACCTGTGGTTATCTAATAAATGGTTCCACATTCGTCTTCCAAATTGTATAAATTGATTTAACATACCTTTCAAGCAATCTGTGTCCGGAGATCTCTTCCCATCTCTCAAAGACGGGTGCGGGGAGGGGGGCGGAGCCGCAGATCATGAGCCTCATTCGGGTCTTCAGCACTCCTCTGTAATTCAAATACACTCTTCTGTCAAAGCAACCATTTACTATTAGCCAGACCGCAAGCAAACAAAGGATAGACGCACATCTCTTGCCATGTGCAGAAAGGGCATGATGTATTAGTAGTTCACCAGCATTCATTGGTGATTTAACGCTTTGTATACTTCACTTAATGGTGCACCACACATTCATTGTAATAAAGAAAGAAAATCTGTGGAAAACCTGTGCCTACCCTAAGAAAAACAAACCATTAAACTAAATAAAAGAATTTTTGAACAAAACATCTTTTTAATTAAATGAAGACAATATTAAACTCAATCGAAAATCTGGAAACAGAAAAGTCATAAAAAGATATTGGCACACCTGGGACGCGAACCCAGGACCTTCGGCTTTCCTGGCCGCAACTCTACCAACTGAGCTAATGTGTCCCTATCCGATTCGCTTATTTTTAACAACTGTCCCAGATGTGCCCATTGAGTTTCGCTAATATTGTCTTCATTTAATTAAATATTACAATTTCAGGTTTAACTCATAAAGTTAAAAATAAAAATAATTAAAAAAACATTTTTCCATCGTGAATATTTTTTTATACCACAATCGTGCTAAATTGATAAATTGTTTCTATAAATATGACAAATTTACACTATCTTAGTACGGTAAGAAAATGGCCATTTTCAAATATTCAATGCACACTATATGTACAATACTGCCACCATGGGTGGTACTACGGAGTCCTCCTTGAGAGTCTCAAGGGGGATACTGTGCTATCACTTATGATGGCATAGTGAGGTGTTCGCAATCCATAACCACATTCGTTCCAATTACATACAGTTGCTGATCATATTTCACTCTACATACTACCTACTATGTTTCATATTAAGAATATTTTACTTCCACCTAATGTCATTGTCATTGCATTTATTAACTGTATGTCATTGTATTTATTAACTGTATGTAAGAGCATAGAAATTAATAAATAAATAAAACAATTTATTTATAAAATTACAAATTTTGGGAAAAAACCTCTTCAAAATTAAAAACTAATATGAAAACCCCTCTGTGTGTCAATGGAGTTAGAGAAAAGGAAAATATTGCCAACGAATTTCGTAACTTTCTCTCTAAGGCGGGTGAAGAAGCAACAGATAAATCTCTGAACATAAATTTTAGTTTGAAAACTGAAGGTAATACTACCGCTATCAACACATTAAGTATGCTGGACCAGCGATTCATATTATCCTAGTAAAACTATTTTCAAATATTGTGCGTTACAGGCAGGGCTGGGCAGTATTTGAATTACTTGTATTTGAAATACATAATTACTTCCTAAAAATGTATTTTGTAATTGGTATTTCAATTACCTGCTGCTGAGGTATTTTGTAATTTGTATTTAAAATACTTATGGCTTCAAAATACATTTTCAAATACATTTAGCGATCTTAATAATGATAAATAAACTGACAGAGATAATATATGGACTAAAAACGCTAGAATCCAGAGCAATATATGTTAATATTTAGGGTGGGTTTCTTCATTTACCGAGAATGCTAAATGCAATGCTAATTGTAAAAGTAAACGATCAAAATTTAAAAATTTCTATGCATTTGACCGTTTACTTTTACAATTAGCATTGTCGGTAAATGAAGAAACCCACCATTAGAGTTGGCAACACTGTATGTCAAAGCAAGTATCTTGTCAATTGTTTTTTTCATCATTTCGCGATATTTATTCATGAAGGCGTGAGTCAATTGATAATATATTATGGATGATCAAATCAAATACGAGAGATGGGAAGGCTGATAGAGATATTGAAAGAAGGGTGAATGCAGGTAACTCTATTAATGGAGGACTGAACGCCGGTGGCACCAACAAAAAACTGTCCAAAGACGCGAAATTAGCCGTCCATAATGGAGTACTGGTACCTACCCTGATGTATGGCAGTGAGGCATGGAACTGACAAAGGAAGGATGAAAGTAGACTGAACGCTGTAGAAATGAGATCCCTGAGGCGTATGTGTGGTAAAAGCATGTATGATCGTGTGAGAAATGTGGAAATCCGCAAAGAATGCAAGGCTGATGTAAGCGTGATGAGTAAGATCAAGAAAGAAACGCTCCGATGGTTTGGGCATGTAGAGCGAATGAACGAGGAAAGGAGTGTAAGGAGAATATATGACGCAGATGTGAATGATAGAAGAAGTCGAGGACGCCCAAGAAAGACATGGCACGACCAAGTGAATCAGATACTTGAGTCGGGCCATGTCAAGAGTCAGAATAATAGAAGAGAATGTATGAGACGTTGTATGAATGTAAACGAGGCAAGGAATGTGTGCCAAGACCGGGATGTTTGGCGGTCCGTCCTCTCTGCCTACCCCTGCGAGGAAACGGCGTGATGGTTAGTTAGTTATGATCAAATTCCGTCATTGCTTTGTATTGTACTTTTTTGTGTCATAGTATTAGATCAAGCACTATGGGAATAATTTGACTGAATACTAATTTATTTTTAAGTTACTTACAGTAGAGCGCACTTGAAGTGAAATAACACAAACTGCACTATACAAATGTCATGTTATTTACGCACCAGATTTAAATGTCCGGGTTAAATTTTCCCCACAGGAAAAACTAAACCCTTTCACACACTTCCCCAAATGATCATCTAGTCAAACCACGCTATGCAATAGAGAACTCCAGTCCAATTTTTTTATTTTTTTTAATAAATAAAGACCTTCAAACTTAAATAACTGCATTTTTATTTTTATTTTTATAGTTAGTTTTAATAGTTAAAATAATTGTCAAAGTTTTAATTTTTAAAGACTCCCAGAAACGCACCGTATCTATGGTGGTCTTTACCCACCGTCCCCACCGTTAGTTTTTTACTTTTTAAGTTGTCATTTTGAATCAGTGATGTCATGTCGAGGGAAATTTCCCTAGATCTAGGGGAGAAAAATATTTTTTAGGGATAAGGGAAATCAGGACAAAATCTAGGGAAATTTCGAACTCTGGCAAAAATTTTGGTAATTATCGGTTCGGACTGGCCACGCTTATTACGAATAATTTTTAGAAAAAAACTTTAGATTCGCCTTAATTACTATAAAAGGAAACTTTTTGGCTTTGGGGCGGCGGAAAATAATGCATTTTAATTTTCAATTGCATAAAACCAAAATTCTCTTCGCGAACCGACGCAGCGAAAATCCGCGGCCGTAGCTGTCACTTGCTGTCACTGTTATGGACTGTAGCTGACTTCGTGGGATACCTACATGAAATACCGCGAATCACAAACCATGTTACACAAACCTAGCGTAGCCGCTAAGCCACTTGAAAACTGGGATGTTTTTCTTGCCTTGACGCGAGTAGGCGTTATAAAGGGCCACTTTCTTTTGTATCACAAACCATGTTACACAAACAAGCCCGCTAGACAAATTTCATAATTACGCGCCTTATCCCACGAAGTCGGCTACAGTCGTATTAGCTCTTGTTAATTTATCAAGGATACCAACATCACAGTGACATGTACGGCCGCGGATTTTCGCTGTGTCAGTCGCGAAGCGAATTTTGGTTTTATGCAATTGAAAATTAAAATGCATTATTTTCCGCCGCCCCAAAGCCAAAAAGTTTCCTTTCATAGTAATTAAGGCGAATCTAAAGTTTTTTTCTAAAAATTATTCGTAATAAGCGTGGCCAGTCCGAACCGATATTTACCAAAATTTTATTACATATGACAGTATTACTGGTATTATTTATATATATACGTATATATATTTTTTGGAATTCCTATGAATCTTAATTATTTTTCATGTACTTACATGCCATGTTATTTTTAACACTGACAACTCAAAATGATATTAGGGAACGTACCCATACTACGTGACACGTTCGGGGGGGGGGGGGGGTCTTCAAAATACCACGCTTGTTACAAATGAGCGGCGGGTTGCTTATGATTTTTATTTTGCAAAGTGTTTTTTTTTTAATTTGGAATTCAGTTTCTAATTCACTGGTGAGTGTATTCGTACTTTTAAATTATTACTTCACGTAGCAAAAAGTGTTTTATTTGGAAAATCACGGTATTATTAGTATATTTACCAAGTTCCGATATCTTTCCAATTAATTATCATATTAATTAACATATAACAGGATTAGTGTTACACAATCAGGTGGCTACGTAGGTAATTGCGTAAATGTGAAATTCTAGGGAAATTTCACTTCTAACTGTTGGCAACACTGTGAAGAATCCAGAATAATCATGGCGGATAATGACTTTTAGGTGTGAGGTGTGTTTTTTATTCAAGATTAACTGCTTTTAATATAGAAAAACATTGGTAAAATGTCCACATTTTACCGCTACTGTTATTGTATTTAATCAAAGTGCAATATAAAAACAATAAATCATCTCTTTCATTGCAAATACATGTGACATCGTGTTTTGTGTCAGGTGTTACTTTGTAGGTACATTGTTTTATGTATAATACATACAGAAACACTGGTATTTATAATACACTGATCATGACGAGTGTGTAACAACTTGTATAAAAAGCCCTATACTAAAAACAATTTGAAAATACATAAAAACAAACGTCAAAATATGACATGACTTTAACCTTAAATAGACAACATTTATTGCAGATTGTCCGCAAATATAGCCCTTTTCGTAAATTGTTGAGGGCCTAAATTATGTTTCAATAAACACAATAACTATTATTTATCTAAATCTCTATAAACAGTATGAAAATAAACCAAAAACACGAAATGTTGAATTGCATAGGTACGCGTGCACTTCAAGTCATTTCAAATGTCAATACAATACACAGGTGACAGGTTAACTGTGACGTCACGGTTAACCATTTCAGTAATGCCAACTTAACGCTGTGTTTTCCGAAGAGGTTTAAAAATGCACTTTTTAATAATTTATTAAAAACTCTGCATTTAATATTATGAAATAAAACTTATATATTCAGAATCAGCGTTTCTTGGTCTATATGAACATATTTTTTTAAAGCCATAATATTTTTCACTGGAGTTCCTTATTGCACTATATAAGTATTATAAATACAAGAACAACATGTCAAGCTACCAGAGACCAAATGGGAAAATAATTCACCGACTCCAGATATTTTCATATCAGAGGGTTCGGCTCTGTGGAATTCCTAATTTGACCTATAAATCCTACTGATCCCTCAATATAAATATTTAAAAAATCTTTTGTAATCCTACATGTATTTAAAATTACTGATTTTTGCATTTTTATATATAAATTCTTTGACAAATCTAATATGCCTAAATTTTGAATAAGAGACCTAGGTATAATGCCAGTAGCCGAAATGACAAATGGTATTTTTATAGTCTGAGAATGCCAAATTCTTTTAATCTCATTTCCTAAATCTGTATATTTTCTTATTTTTTCAGAAACAGTCTTATTTTTTCAGAAATAATAATAATAATAATAATAATTATTATTATTATTATCTATCACCTGGGTCCTATACCACAAAACTTTATAAGTGGAGCGGAGATGAGATGTGTCTTCTGAGCAATATGATTGGTCAATTTTTGCACGACTCTGTTTCACTCTGTTCAGCTTTGCTTCTATGGAAACGCAGATAAGGGCACTTACGAAAATTTATTGCAACCAAAGGTTCCATCAAAACCAAATGTATTTTGTATTTTGTATTTGAAATAAAAATATGGTTAAAATACTGTATTTTGTATTTCAAATACACGACTTGAAAGTATTTCGTATTTTAAATGCATGCGAAAAAGTATTTTGTAATTTGTATTTTAATTACAGCAAAGCATGTATTTTGCCCTGTCCTGGTTACAGGTACATCCCGAATGAAATGACAAAAAAGGTAATTATTCCCATAATTAAATCAACAAATCCAAAATATATAAAATGTATAGGAATATGAAAAATGTTTAGTAAGGGGGCTTACATTAATTACGTGAGCCCAAAAAAGGGGGGGGGAGGGGTCCAGCAAAATCTCACGTTACTTGAAAAGAATAAACAAAGTGGTCCAAATTTATCTCACCAAGAGGGGGGGTCTAGATTGGAAGAAAACTGCTCACGTAATTAATGTATGCCCCCTAATATCTAAATGTATCTCTACAGTAATATGTTAACTAACTTGACATATTCCCTGTGCTTGCTGCTGGAGGCAAACACTTTATCATACTCGGCGATCAGCTTGGAGTACATGGTGGGGACTCCCATGAACACCGTTATCCTCGAGCTGTCTCTCTTCTTCATGCCCAGGAAGTGCGCCCACACCTACACCACAATAACAACACAATAGTACGTAAATCAGAGCAACTCCAGAGGCTGGGATAAGTTAAGGACGGAGGCGCCTCCGATCTTAATAGGACAAGGGGAAGAAGATGAGATAATAATAAATGGTCAACTATAGACAGCATTGTTAAGTGATTAAACTAGTAGCTCTGTAAACAGTAGTTATCCTTCAGCGTTCAAAAAATAATGTTTCTAATTTTATCATATTTTATAAATTAAAAAAGAAATTTTCTTCTGAAATCACAAGATTTATAAGTAGGTGCATGCAATTTGTCCAAAGAAATGTCACTATACCAATGAAAATTCTTTTTTAAAACTTTCTTCAAAGAGGTAGATACCAAAATCTTGTATACCCCTAAGTTGGAATTCTCTATCAGGGCGGGGAGAAGAATAAATGAAACTGTTAAATGAAACATCCAACATTCGTGTATCCTGGTGAGGGGGAAGGGGACGCGGATAAAGAAATTCTGTGGTAAAAACCAAGTTATCACTATGAAAATAACCGGTCCCTGAAGAAATAGCTGATAAATTTGTCATTTTTCATTCATGAGTTTTGTATATAAAAGGGAGATAGATTATCTGAAAAATGAGCTAAGACGCTAAACCATTTGTAAAAAAGAATCTTTACTGAACCATTAAAAAAACAGCCACCATATTGAAACTGAATGTATAAAAAAATTTACAGACCTACAAATGCAAAATGGTAGAGTTGAAATAGGATTTTGCTATGTTCAGTCACGATCACTTCAAGGGTGCTTTATATACATAGTTTATTGTGTGTTGTAGACATTTTAAGAAAAGTGTGTGTTTTAATTTCATTACATAGTTCTTAAAGCCAGCTTCTGACCTCAGATTCTATGGCAAGTTTCTGACCACAGAATAAACAAGTACAGTATAATTATTTTTAAGAGATTCTTACTAGAGTATTGGTGTACCGTATCTTGGAACTACTGCAGCGTAAGAGGAGACTGAGGGATTTTTAAGAGATTCTTACTAGAGTATTAGTGTACCGTATCTTGGAACTACTGCAGCGTAAGAGGAGACTGAGGGATTTTTAAGAGATTCTTACTAGAGTATTTGCAGCGTAAGAGGAGACTGAGGGATTTTTAAGAGATTCTTACTAGAGTATTAGTGTACCGTATCTTGGAACTACTGCAGCGTAAGAGGAGACAGGGATTTTTAAGAGATTCTTACTAGAGTATTTGCAGCGTAAGAGGAGACTGAGGGATTTTTAAGAGATTCTTACTAGAGTATTAGTGTACCGTATCTTGGAACTACTGCAGCGTAAGAGGAGACAGGGATTTTTAAGAGATTCTTACTAGAGTATTTGCAGCGTAAGAGGAGACTGAGGGATTTTTAAGAGATTCTTACTAGAGTATTAGTGTACCGTATCTTGGAACTACTGCAGCGTAAGAGGAGACTGAGGGATTTTTAACCATCTATTATGAATGATATTTCGAATTAACCGTTGAATTCAATACTAACCGATGGAGAACTGAATCCGGACATCATCCGGATCTTGGCTCCAGCACTCAGTCCGGCCAGCACACTGTTGACCACGCCGTGCACATGGTGAAGGGGCAGGCAGTGCAGGAGCGTGTCGGTGGCGTGGTATCTCCACGCAGAGTGCAGCGAGCTCACCTGTGCTGACAACTGGTCAAAACCGTGAACTACACCTGCAAATTTATACGGAAAATTTCTTATTTACTCAAAAATGAAAGAGTCTAAATGTGACATTTTATTCCATTAATTATATCTTATAAGAACACTCATAGTATCAGCATTATATAAAAGTTTCTTTAGACAGGGGTAGACGAGCGTGGGTAGGAGAGCTCATGTTTATAAAAAAATATGTTATCATGCGCGAGAACTGTATGTTGAAATTTGATATAATGACAGATTTTTTAAAATATTTATTTAATTTTTTATGTGAATACCGCATATGAGTCCCAACTGTTTAGAACCAGTAGGACTGTGGCATCCCGATTTGGGATACATTGTGAGGCTTAATTGCTCTAATTGCCCGTTGTATTACATAGGCCAAACTGGTAGATCATTCAAAACCTGCATAAAAGAGAACTAACTAACTAACTAACCATCACGCCGTTTCCCCGCAGGGGTAGGCAGAGAGGACGAACCGCCAAACAACTCGGTCTTGGCACACACTCTTTGCCTCACTCACATTCATACATCGTCTCATACATTCTCTTCTATTATTCTGACTTTTGACATGACCCGACTCAAGTATCTGATTCACTTGATCGTGCCATGTCTTCCTCGGGCGTCCCCGACTTCTTCTACCATTCACATTCGCGTCGTATATTCTTCTTACACTACTGCATAAAAGAGCATTTTACAAATTGGGTGAACGACAAAGGTGAATTGTCGAATGTGGCGTTACGTGGTGATAGAGACGTTAAAGTTCTTAAAATTTGTAACAAAGGTCATAAACTAGATAGACTAGAATCTTTAGAAATTACCCACCTAACTAAAAAAATAGACCCTAACTTTGCAATTAATAAGAAATTAGAATAATTTGCTAGATCTCCGCTTCTATATCCATTGTAATTTTCATCATACATTCTAATGTAAAATATGTACTTTGTTTATAAAGGGTGTCCGGGGGTAAAGGTAAAGATTCTAAACGATGGTAGGAGTAAAAAAGATTAACAACTTTTTCCGAAATTCTAACTTTTTTTTTCCCATACAAAAAGACATACCTACTAAAAATCCTTAGTGTGAGGTACGATATTACTTGCTGAGAGCCTGCCGGGCGCCTGACTCGATTGTGATTGACCCGTATCGTAACAGCGGAAAATAATAAATCTGGCCGCACACGCCGGCCTAATTTTATCTTTTTACCTCAAAACTGTCCCTAAAAGTTGGAATTTCGAAAAAGTAATTTATCTTTTTACTTGTACTATCATGTAGAATCACCTCCCGACGTTTATGCACTTTACTCCCAGACACCCTGAAAAATGACCAATATAAGATTATTCCTACTCCACGATATTTTTTTTATGACAACATCAAAAAGAAGAAATATATAGGACATTTAAAATACCTTGGAAATATTCCGAAATTCAATGAAAAAATATAATTATTAACATATGTATGTTTGGCTGAATGGCTGTATATCTTTCCATGAAGTATTTAAGGCTGTTGAATATAAGTTTCTGTTTGACGATTCTATTAGTAAAGTTTTTACGTACAAGTTTTATTTAAAAAGTAGATAGTTTTTTTTAAATCATCATAAAAAAACTCAAAAATTGTTTATCAATTATTTAAATTTTCACCCTGTTTATTAGTAAGGCTAGAAGACTCGTAACATACATTCAAGTACTGTAATGATATAATTTTACACAACATTTATTTACCTTTTGGTTTGGCAGTAGTTCCACTTGTGTACATTAAAAGTGCATCACTTTTAGCATAGAACTGCCCGTCTTGAAACCCGTCCAGGCTTATAGAACTGGGTGCATCTGAAATATTTAAAGATACATACATAACTCAAACTTCTTCTCCAACTTCAAACTTTATAATTTGGTAGGCGGGTATGGGTACCGCCGCCCTGGGAACCATTTATTGGATGACCAACACCTCTGCCACACAGGTCACCCCAAGTGGTTCGCTACGTTTGGTGACTTAGCAGGTGTGCCCGGGTTCTTGGGGTAATGTTTATCCAGGTCTTGATGGCGGGTGCGTCGGCCCACCTTCTGCGTGCCGGGCCGGATTGGGAGATGCTGGTTGAGGGAGACCCTTTACAACCGGTTACCGCTGTCCGGGCCGCTCGGTAGTACAGGGGCCCGACCCTCAGGCTCACGACTGAGGGTGGGCTGCCCCATCAACGAGTGTAAAAACCCTGCCGCTGCTGTTGTGCCGGTTCGTGACCGGAGGGGACCCAGCAGCAGCGTTTGGGGCGCATTGGGCGACCTCTCCAGCCGGACTCTCCCTTCCCATTGCCTTGCACCGCTGTGGGTGGATTGGATACATACGTTCGTCACTCCTAGAAACTCTGAACCCCAGCATCCTACCCACCCCTTTACCTTTTCCCTCCCAGACCTTCCTTCCTCTCATATCACACTTAAAAACCCTACAAATAAAATCATGAATTTACAACCATCAACAATTAACGTCATTTCAGCGGCGAGGAGTAAGCGTCCCCGGTGCAGGCCAAAACTGTTGGTGAATTACACCAACATTTGCGGCCTGCACACCAATTTAAACTCTGTCCACCACCATCTTTTTTCTCAATGCCCCAATCTACTTTTCCTGTCTGAAACGCAGATAGCTGAGCCTGTAGACGCCTCCTATCTGGACTGCCCGGGCTTCACCCTCGCAAGCAAGTTCAGACCTAAAGGAGGTGTCTGTCTGACTGTTGAATCTGGAAAACTCCAGATTCGACGTAATGTGGGTACTCGTCAATCTTGCCAGTACGGTAAGATTCTACGCGTGTTTATACCGCTCACCGAACCTTAGCGAATCAGACACGAATCTTCAAACACTTAAGCGACACTATTGATGACCTCTTGCCCAGCTACCCTACGGCAGAGTTTGTGGTCCTGGGGGACTTCAATGTTCATAACGAACCTTGGTTGAAATTCTCAGGATCAACAGACTCGGCTGGACGCCAAGCGGAATCCTTTGCCCTTTGCTACAGATTGGAGCAAATGGTTCAGGAGACCACAAGGGTTCCTGATATCTAGACTCACCGTTCCAATCTGTTAGACCTATTTTTATCTACTGTGCCACACGGTTACAAGATTGAAGTCACAGCGCCTTTAGGATCGTCCGACCACTGCCTGGTGACGACATCAATCCCTGTAAACTTCAGACCACCAAACGAGAGGCTGAAGAGAAAAGTGTGGCACTATAGGTCAGCAGATTGGTTCGGTCTGCGGGCACATTTTAATGCTTTCCCGTGGTCAGCTGTCTGTTTTCGGAATTCGGATCCCTCAAGATGTGCCCAGGAAATTGGTGAAGTCATCACATCCGCGATGGATGGCTTCATCCAATCTACTGTTAAGGAAACTGGTGTAGGCTCAAAGCCGTGGTTCATTCGACAATGTGCTGAAGCAGGGCGACGAAAAAACGTGGCTTACCGAGCCTACAACACATCTAGAACATACGAAGACAGAACAACTTATAACAAAATGGCAAAGGAAACCAAGAGAATCATAAATAGGTCAAAATTCGAGCACGACCAGGAGATCAGCAGAAAGCTGCGGGCTCAATAGGTCGCAATTTCTGCAAATCCAGTCTGCCGCCTCTTACCAGACCTGACGGCTCACTAGCAAACACCGCCACCGAAAAGGCTAAGTTATTAGATAAAATGTTTGCGGATAACTCAACCCTCGATGACCAAGGTGCTGTCCCGACGTCGGTTCCTCACTGTGGTTTTCGTATGAAAAAGCTGAGGATCCGGAAACGAGAAATACTCCATGTTTTACGAGGGCTTGATGTTAATAAAGCTAGTGGGCCTGACGGAATACCTGCCCTGGTACTGCAGAAATAGCTCCAATTTTGACGAAGCTTTTTAAAATGTCCCTGAAGACTGGCTCTGTGCCCTCTGGTTGGAAAAAAGTGGTCATCCATCCTATTCCAAAGAAGGGTGACCGCTCCAACCCGGCCAACTACCGCCCCATAGCGATCACATCAGTTCTGTCTAAGGTGATGGAACATGTGATCAATGACAAACTGCTCACATACCTCGAGAAGAACAAAATTATTAACGATCGTCAATATGGATTCCGGCGGAACCACTCGTGCGGTGATCTTCTCGCGTATGTGACACATGTTTGGGGGCGATGCCTGGAACGTTTCGGTAAAACTCAAACGGTTGCACTGGACATTTCCAAGGCCTTTGACCGGGTTTGGCACCGAGCGAAACTGCCGACATCTGTGGGATGAGTTTATAATCTCTGAAAACGACATAACTACACTAGAGCCATCTATGTCTTGTGACTAGAACTATCACATAAATAACATTAACTTTATCTTTTACTTCAGATTTACTATTTCTACGAGACCTGTGTGAGCTGTTCCCAAAAGCGAACAAATTTGTCTGGGGTGTTAAAAATGTCAACATCTCTGAAATCTGTCTCCTTCTCAATTATTATTCATTTAAACTAAAGTAAAATCTACCAAGGCACATGTATGTGTATACAATATATATATATATTCAATTCAATTCAATTTATTTAAAACATTATAAAATTTAAAATTTTAATGCATTTAAAAAAAAAAAATTAACAGTATTACCTTAAACATTAAATTAAATATATGTATGTATGTATTAATATATAATAATAATAATATAATAATATTTTAAAATAAAAAATTATTATTATTATTTTAAAATAAAAAATTATTATCAAAATATTATTATTTTTATAATAATATTTTAATATATGTATTAAATATATTTTATTAAATGTATGTATGTATGTGCATCAGATATAAAAGAAATGAGGTTTCAGAAATATTAATCTTGAGTAGATTTGATTAAAACACTTATCAGAAGAGCTCTTATCTACAGCGTGTATAAGAAAAGAAGAACTGCAGGTTGACAATAAACTTTGCAGGCTACCAAATAAAGAACTTACAACGCATATTCGAAGAATTCAAAGTTCCAACATTTAAAAACTTATTTGAGAAAAATTCAATCCTACAAATTATAAAAGAAAAAGATAAATTCTCATTCATAACTGAAAATCGTACAAGACTTACACATGTATTTGTATGCCCCAAACTAAACACGTCTTTTGCCCAACACCATTATACACACCAAGGAAAATACTTCTTTAATAACCTTCCAGTAGAAATCAGAAGCATTAATGACAAAGTACAATTGTTTAACTCCATCAAAAAACATTTTAGAAAAATCACCAACGGGAAAATTGCTGCTTCCCTCATCACCACATGAATGTCACACTAAAAATTATACATATTTTACTTATTACTGAATACATGTGGATGATTTTACCTTTTAGTTAAAGGATCTTAATTGCGATATGATTAAACTGTGTTTTAACGGTGTATGTATATTAACTGTGAATCTGTGCATATATTATGTGAAACACCTGATTGTATAAATTGTACATATTTAAAATGTATCCACAGGCTCCTACATCCACAAGCAAATGCTTTTAATGGAGGAAAAGTAGCACTGTAACATGTTCCATTTTTTAAGATAAATAAAATTATAAAAAAGAAAAAAAAAAAAAAAAAAATGAACAAATAATTTTTAAAAAATCAAAGATAATTTATAACATAATTATTAAAAATAGTAGATTATTTGCATCCACAAAATGGCATAATTAAAAAAAAAAACGTAGATTATTTGCATCCACAAAATGACATAATTTAAAAAAAATCATAGATTATTTGCATCCTCAAAATTACGTAATTTAAAAAAAATCATAGGTTATTTGCAATATACCATTTTTTTTACAAAATACTAGTGACACCCACCAATTGCAAATTTAACCATGTCAAGCTGTACAGGTCTATCTTACCAGTATTTTCATGCAACTGGTGCAATAAAGCAGTTGATCTTAATTCCGGTGGCAGGAACAGTGTTGTGGCTTTGGACTGCGGCAGATTTTGAGCGAGGGTTTGATCGCAGATAACCATAGATGCTCCGCTGTCCTGAAGATAGTGGTCTATCAACGGGGCGGGATGTTGCGGGGATAGAGGGACGGCTAAAAAAATATTTAAACATATTAAACAGGTTCCCACTTTTTTTCCTTGGGAAAATTTGTTTTCTTTTCAAAATAATAAATAAATGCATGCCCACTTTTAAATTCAAGTGAATTCAATCAGCCACATCCAGACACTACAAATGTGTGGTACGTAGAGGCATATTGCCGATAGCTTCATTGTATTCTCTCACTCTTCCTTATAAACAATGCACATAACAGAATGAAAGATTACAATGATCTTAAGGCGAAGCACTAGGATCAATGATCTTAAGGCGAGACTCTGCATGATCTTAAGGTGAAGCACTACAAAGTAACGCAAAATCATGTTTTTGGTTTAAAAATTTGATCGTTTAGAAATATTTTGGATGATTTAATTAAATTCAGCAAGTAGAACTTATTTTGACCTTCGAAATAATGAAGTATTTTTCTAATCAAGTCTTTTTACAAGCCCAGAAAAAATAAAGTATCAGGCCTATAAAAACTAATTTAACCCCTCCGCAACGTAAGCAGATATAAGCGTTAGAAATAGGACAGCAGTCAAGTACAATAAGCGTGTTTATACGTCAGCGCGTGTGTTTCCATAGAAATCGTTCTAACTCCGTTATTGTTTTAGTTACACCCCTAAAACAAAAAGTAAAAGGTCGATAGTAGATCAAGCTGCACATCCCTATCAAGTTGTCTATGGAAATACATAACAGGAATCAGCTGTCAGTCGTGTAGTTGACAAAAATATTTACCCGCGCAAATTTGCTATCGGCGGCTCCGCCGCGCTCCACATTTTAAATTTTTATTAAATATTTTTATATGAAATGATAAAAAAGTGAGGTGACAAAAGTGTTTATTACACATATATACAATAGAATAAGTATTGTTGTTTACATAATCTGTGATTTTAGTACCGTTTTCACATAAAAATATCACGTGAGTCATTTTTACCTATAAATTTTAATATTTAAAAATGCTAATATTTATTTGTAATATAATAATTTGAAAGCCTATTTTGTAACCTTTCTAAAACAGTTTTTACTATTCAGCTACGTTCAGAAATGTTTCATTTATAGAGCTTTAATTGTGAAGCGGTAATAACAAAAAGTTTTCGTAACATGTCATTTTGTTAGAGACACCAAAAGCGAATATTCTCGAAAATGCGGAGGGGTTAAAGTTCAAAATTTCCTACTTACAAACCCCTTTTCGGTTACGGTTTTTTTGTACAATGTGGCAAATTAAGTTCTTTAGAAAATGATTGTAAAACATTTGTGCCTGAACCTTGCAAAAAGGAAAAAACACGCAATATTTTTTTCATAAATCAAAACAGGTGGCTCATGTTAAGCGGAAATTTAAAACTTATCGCCAACTACATAAGGAGTATTATTGTGAGCACGATTCCAAGTGTAACACGACACGGTGCATCTCCTTAAGGATATTATTTGCATTGTGACTTCATTCTGTCTTAAATGGCGAGCGACATTATTTTTGATAAAACAATTTTTTAGCTCAAAGGTATCAATGGCACTGATGCATCCAAAACTGTTTACGGTAAATTTACAATAAGCCGCCGCGCTTTTAATTTGCACACATTAAAGAAAGTGCCCCCTTTATACCGCCTGCTCGCGTCAAGGCAAGAAAAACATCCCAGTTTTCAAGTAGTTTAGCGGCTACGCTAGGTTTGTGTAACATGGTTTGTGATACAAAAGAAAGTGCCCCTTTATAACGCCTACTCGCGTCAAAGCAAGAAAAACATCCCAGTTTTCAAGTAGTTCAGCGGCTACGCTAGGTTTGTGTAACATGGTTTGTAATTCTGGCGTACAATCTCACAAGACGAAAGCTAATTTTAAAAATAGTGTACTTTCCAAAATCTGTGCCTATTAAAAGTGCGGCGGCTTATTGTAAATTTAATCTGTTTACAAATTACAGCCTCAAAGGCAATAGGAAAGTGGACTGTAAATTAAACGAAACGAAAATGGTGTTTGTTGGAATTGGGTGATAATATGTGTATGGGAAGATTACAGAGGAAGCAAGGAAGTAGTGATAACCAATCACTTACCTCTGAGAGCCGCACACAACACAATCACAAATGTACATTATATTATTCAACCGCCTTACCTCGAGGTAATAAGGTCAAAAACCTTCTTTTAGTTCATAAAACGAAATTATAATATAAAATGAATGACAACAACCATTTGCTTCCAAAGTCCTGAATCTTCTGTTTTTTTCACAAACCAAATGCACTTCAAATCAGTTTTGTAATGTTCTATTTTCAATTGCTTTCTTCAGCAAGGTGTTATGGTTTGGGAGGGTAGGTACTGGATAAATGACATCCCAGTAGGAATTATGCATGTTATCATTTCAAAACCAAACAGGCACAATGTAAATTTCGTTATGCATTACTCTGATGCAATCTTGTTTGATTCCCGTAACATTAAAAATGTCTATTTACCAATGTTTCCTGTCATCCATATTGCCCATTGAGTGAAAACATGCGATGAGTCCCCGTGGCATAGATAGGCTATTGTTTTCTGCGTTTTATTACCTAAAAATATTTAAAAATAAAAAATAAACATGAAAATCACAGTGAAAATTAGTCTACCATTCATCATTACTCGTTACAAACCTAACACGTTACATAACAAACCAACTGATGAATACTGAAATTTGGTCCTTTACATTGAAAGGTTTCTAAATATTAAATATAGATTTCATATTTTTATTTGCCTTATTAAGCATACCAATTTTCTCTTTTTTTCTCTGCCTCCTGCATGAAATCTGGTTCAATGAACTCAAATTTGCTTTGAATTTAAGTGTAATTTTTAAAAACACCGACGGCCGCGTACTTCACATTAAGCGGATGAATTAATTACCCAATGCTTCGCTGATTTGATTGGATAATCCCTTGGCAGCATTGAACAGGCCCCTGTACGTGTATTCCCCGGAATGATCTTGAATGGCAACACGTTCATCAAAGATGGCGGCCAATTTGAACACCGGTACCACTCCACCTGGAAAAATAATAATAAATATTCACAGCTTCACAGCCTCGTCCATAGACTACGTACCTCTATTGGGGCCCACAGCGGAATTTAAAGCCAATCGGTAGGGGATGGATTAGATCTCTGAGGTGTAAGCTAAAAACATGTGTGGCCGAAATCATTGTAAGTAGTATTCATTTGAATTCCACACAAGAGTCTCAACTTGTCAGGAGCCAATCCAATTGGGGTATGTTGTGAGATTATTGGGAGTGGGGAAAGGAAAAAGACAGGCAACAGGAAGTATGGGAAGTACCTGGCTATTCACTAAATACGGTTAAAGTCCTTTTAAGCAATGTTTAGATTCAGAATGGTGACCTTTCACCAGGGCGATACTTAGAGTATCTACATTTTTAAATGCAGTAGAAATCCCTGATTAAATGTATAAAGAACAATTACAGCGGTTGAGCGTAGGTGAACAAAGAAAGGAGGGAAAACATATGACACCCAAATGAGTCGAAAGAATCTAAAATATGTAATAGAGCAGGTTCTTAGTTTGGAAAGACCAAAAAGTCATTTTATTATTAATTATGACCCCTGCAAACGAGCAGCTTTAGTTTCGCCGACAGTTGGCAACTATTTAAAAATACATACCACATTAACAATAAACACTACCTAGTGAACGCAAATCCATGTTATTTCCACCCACAAAACCAAATAAAATTCAGACAGTAGTCTGGATTTTATTTGGTTTTGTGGGTGGAAATAACATTTTTTTTTGTCCAGAAACACAAAGATATTATAGTGTACAAGACACTTATTAGGCCAGTGCTCACGTACGCAGCTGAGACGTGGGTACTAAGAGGAATGAGCGAGCACTGGACATTTTTGAAAGGAAAATTTTGAGGCGCATCTTCGAACCAGCCTAGCAATTCCATATTTTTTGTGAGATCGTTATTGAATAACGGACATTATCTTCTGTCAGATTTGTGTGATTTTTACGTCACATATTTTGATTTAGATTGATTTAAACATGAATTCCTGCAAGTACGCATGATTATTTACTCATTTAATGTACGTTGTACACAGAAAACGCAATTAACAGCCATAAAAATCACACAAATCTGACAGGAGATTACGTCCGTTATCCAATAACGATCTCACAAAAATACGGAATCGCTAGGCTGTTCTAGAAAATGAATTTTGGCGCTGACGTTACAACAATGAGCTATATACTCTGTTTAAGGAGCTAAACGTCACAAAATTTATAAAACTGGGAAGACTTCGGTGGCTGGGACATGTGCGAGAATGACCGAGCGTCAAGCACCAAAGTCGTGCTGAATTCAAGACCGACAGGGCGAAGGAGCCTGGGAAGGCCAAGATTAAGATGAAGCGACAACATCCTCAAAGACATATCTACCTTGGAGCTTCTAAACTGGAGAGAGCTGGCATAAAACCGAGATGAGTGGAGGAAGACTCTTGAGGAGGCCAAGACCCACCAGGGGTTGTAGAGCCAAGAGTGATGATGATGATGATAATGACCACATATGATGATGATAAAGTCTCCATAGCATCGCGTCACCTCGTGGGTGTAATGGATTTTCATGTATGCAACTATTGCCTACAACTGTGTAAGTGTAAAGCACCTGGACTTGCAGCTTCATATTCTTCTATCACCATTTTCAATGACCGCCAAACCAAAGACATAAATCATTAATTTTGATTTTAACAAAATAGGTAGCTAAATTGCACTTTATTCCAACTCCTATAACTGAAATAGTTGTGTGCCAGGAAAGAAACGTTTGAGTTATTCAATCAGCTCTGCATACTCCTGAGGAAATGGCATATGTGTTTATGAAATTCACCCTTCAGCCACGATATAGAAATATTGTATTTGTTTGCAACAATTTTCTGTAAATTTTTCTACATATTAAAAAAAATGGTAAATATCGGTTCGGACTGGCCACGCAGTCACAGCCACACAGTCGTATTAGCTCTTGTTAAATTATCAAGGATACCAACATAACAGTGACAGGTACGGCCGCGGATTTTCGCTGTGTCGGTTCGCGAAGAGAATTTTGGTTTTATGCAATTGAAAATTAAAATGCATTATTTTCCGCCGCCCCAAAGCCAAAAAGTTTCCTTTTATAGTAATTAAGGCGAATCTAAGGTTTTTTTCTAAAAATTATTCGTAACAAGCGTGGCCAGTCCGAACCGATAATTACCAAAAAAATAAGGTTAATATATTAATATCTTATCTTGATAATTAATTTACTTTTAGTTGCACAACTTTACTTATGTATTTCAAATGTCATAACATAACCCACCTGCTCGTATTTCCGCGTTGAATTTTTCAACCGTTTCATTGACGACGTTGGCCTTTGCCGAAATAAATCGCAAATTTGCATTTCGGACCCCAACCTTCAAAATATTGGTCGTAAGCATTATGACAAACTCCTAGAACAACTTTATTTACGACCAGAAATTTTCACGAGTACAACAATACGACGTTACATTGGCACTCGATAATCACTGAGAATGTGCTTATGTGCGATAAACATTGAACAAGCGTATGTTTAAATTAATCTCGTTTCTGACGCTAATAAATAATAAAAAAATCTATTAATATTATCTGAAATGTAAATAAACTTCGACTTTGACAGCTGCCGTCAGATAAAATACAGAAATCCACAGAAATGTCAGAAATTCTAAACATTTTTTTCTATGGAATAAATTAAAAAATATGTACAAGTTAAGAATAGATTAAAAAATAAGTCTAGAAATTAAAAAAAAAGTACGAAAGGGAATAACCAGCGCCTTCTCTATTTATTATCTGCCTGATTTTACGATCGGCTGCCTACATATACATTCGGTGGAAGATTTTGTAGTTTATTTATGGCAGCACTGTATCATTGGAATCCGCAGGGGGGTGGACCTTGACTGGGTAGTATTTTTTTATGAAGTCGAAATTTGGGTTACGAATTTCTCAAAGTCAACTTTCATGGAAGGGGGGGGGGGGTGACACCAAGTTACCCATGCTACCTACGCCACTGCCTGTCAACTAAAATTTTCCGTTAAGAGGAAATTCAGTGTGATTAAACATTTTAAAACAAAAAATAGATATCACCTTGATACACCCACGCCTTACGGCGGGTTCAAACTAAAACTATAAACTTAAAATTAAGGAGGAACAATTAAAAAAGCTACTGGTTTAAGAAACGACACATTTATTACATTAGGATACAAAAGGCGGGTGTTAATTATTAATCTAGTGTTAGTCTTAAAACTACTTAATTAACTCGTCTTAAATTTAGAAAGTCTGTTTGCTTAATTCTACGGTAAAGTCTTTATGTAATTGTTCAGAATCTAATCACTTCGGTGGTTAAAATAAATAAAATGTTCAGTCACTTCCCTTTGATTGCTGATGATGGAGTCTCCGCGTAAGCACACAGTCACTAGGCACTTTAAACTTAAGTTCTATTTTTTTCACTTGTTATTGCACAGGTAGAGTCGCGAGAGTTCTTTGTTGTGAAAATTTGTGCACAGTGTAACTTGCGCAAATTCCTGGTCGGAATATTTCACGGTCACTTGGTTGGACTTTCTGGCGGAAGTTCACGAACGTATCGGCGGTTCCTGGTCCAAATCCGCGAGCGTGTCTGTTAATTTCCCTGGTCGGGAAATTGCGCGCGGTCGCGTGTAGTTGGAGAGCGTTGCAGACCCCTAGGCCGGGCAAATGGTGACTGGCTTCGTGGTGAAATTCTCGCTCGGGTCTTCCTTCCTGCTCTGGGGTAGATCTCCAAAAGTAATTCCATCGGCGGCAGCGGCTTTGTGGGCCAAAGGAAAAGGTTTATTGCCTTCGCCCGACGCGGTGATATTGGGTTTTATTTTAGTCCTTGCCGAAAATATCCTGGCTTTCCAATTTTTATTGCGGTCCCGCTTTGCTTTCGCCGCTCTGTGTTCGCCGCTAGGTACAAATGTTATTATTATATTATCCTGCGTTCGTAAGAATGATTTTAGCTCATCCTTCGTTGCTTTCTAAAACTATATGACTATTTCCGGTACCTTGACTGACTAAGCTCTTTGTCTTTACCGCCTACTCCCATGCTGGCGACCTTATTGTAGATGGTGCACATTTGTCAGTTCCGTGAATTTTTGACATTAAAATACCTAAAGGTATATCAACCTGCATACAGATCCTGTGGTAGCATTGAAGACTACACTCTAGAAGGTATCAAGAAAGAAGAAGGAAGTTTGAAGTCCTTCAAACAAAATGTTGACCAAAAAAATTGGCATTAAATACGTTGTTAATAAAATCTTTTGATAATGTAAATTGCTAACTAAACATAGTTTCTTGGCATAAATTATTGGTCTCAATATCAATTTTCGAAATAATATATTTTTTATACGGTTAAAATTATGTTTTAACGCTGAACACCAATTTTATATTTTTTTCTTCAGCTAACTTTTTTAATGTCTCTTTTGAATAACTTGTGTTTTTAAGTTTTTTTTTTAGCCATCCACTGATTTTTCGATACACTGTTTTTCCCTGCACAATATTTTTATAAATGTCATTATTTTTGCATCATGTGAACATTGGTTTATAAATTTGTTTTATAAAAATCTATAAAAATGCTAATTTCAATAGAATTGTGTTTTATTTTGGAGGTAGAATTATGATGGAACTCGTGGAGAATTTTTTATTTTGTTCTCCCCAATTTGGGGAATTTGAACATTTACTGCGGGTATTTTAGAATTCATTGGCAACCCTGGCAATAAGCCATAATCAGTGATGCCAACTTAGCAACTTTATAGCTAGATCTAGCTATTATTTGATGGCAGACAGCTACATTTTAATGAAACTTGTAGCTAAACTTTTTAGCTACTTTTTATAGCAACTTTTCGTCATTGTTTGATATTTCGATTTCGTCATGAGAGAACATAAAACGCTACGTCGTATAGTTAAAAGTAAAAAACAAACGCGACTCTATGGTCATAGACGCTATGGTATAAGTGGCGTTAGCCGGAAAATCCCCGTTTCCTGCTGCACTAGCTCTCCCTTTTTGGAGTACAGTGCCACAATCTTTGATATTTCTATGACATATTTGTTCACAACTAGCGACACCACCACCGGAACAGATAACTTTGTGGCACTGTAATATTGTTCTGTGCGCTAGCTAGCTACGACAGACAGAATACAACCAAAATAGTACGCACTACTCTTATTCTACCTTGTGTTGTTTTGTTTTATCCATATAAAACCTGGAAATAAAACGATTGTCAGAATTTAGAAGATTGGGGGGGGGGGGTTAAAAATTGCAAAAAGTTGGTCACGTAGTATGGGTACGTTCCCTTATCTACTTACTGTAACGTTTAGCTACTTCTAGCAACTTTTTGGGGTAAAAAAAACTGGCAATCTAGCAACATTTGTAAGATGTCTAGCAATTTAGCATAGCTAACTGTTGGCAACACTGGAATGTTTTTCTTCTGTTCTGAAAGCTGAAAGTTGTTTGGCGGTTGTGTGTCGTGTGGTCGGTGTAGTTTGTTTGTATTTTTAATTAAAATACAATAAAGTTGTAGTGAAAATGGTGAATTAGTGTTTCTGTTTCTCTAGTGAGACTTTTCTTTGTGGTGAGTGCACTTTAATTGTAACTCTAATTTTACCATCGTAAAAATACATCTTTCTCTATCAATTTTGACGTTTGACATTTTGTGTTGAATACTATTTTTTTCAGTGGCACTAGTTTGAGGTTATTTTGTGTTATAATCGGTCTCAGATAACACAGAAAACCTCATTGCATAACTTAAGTAATACATTGTGATGTTTTACTTAAATAAGTGGTTCATTTAAGCCTTTTATGCGAGTTACGTTGTTCAAATAACAATGGATATTTTGTACCGCTGTTCTAACTACTAACAATATAAAATAACAAGAGAGGTCAGAGTGGAAAATAATTTATGTACTAGAAAATATACAAAGGGTATTTATTAGAAAGGAAGACATTTGTCATTTTGTAAACCGTCACAAAGGAAGTCCCGTGCCGTCCTTGTAAGCATGTTATAATAACGATGCTCTTATTTCTTGTTCATATTTTGAAAGACTCATCTCGACGGTTTGAATTTATAAAAATAAATATAATATGGTTATTGAACGACAAAAAAAGTATCCAGTGAGACTCTGGCATCCCCGATTGGGGTATGTTGTGAGGCTGAAGGTAGCGGGGAGGGGAAGGAGATGGGGAAGAGGAAGGTTGGGAAGTATCTGGCTATTCAGACCTGGTCACCAAATACGGCTAAAAGCCATTTTAAGCAACGTTTAAATTCTGAATGGTGGTCTTACACCACGGCGATTCTGAGAGTATCTTCCACTTTGGAAAGTGCCGCAATTATACTACATATTATTTTAAATAAATTAATTATGAAATAACACAAATTAATCAAATAAAATTTATTTGCCCACGCCGGGATTCGATCCCGCGACCTTCGAATTGTGAGTCAAGAGCTTTACCGCTAGACCGCGCCGGCCGTTATTTAGGTAGTCATTTATTTTTTTAATATTTTTTATTTATTGTTTCTTTACACGGCAGATAAAATGTTTACAATACAATTTGTTACCTCACTAGGACAAGCCTGTGTTGAGTTTAACAATAATTATACAAGTTAACAAAATAACACAAAATTATCATAATCATTTCGCTTTGTCTTTATAATTTGTTGCATTGACCTATTTCTTCGTGTTTATGTAGACCATTTGAATATATTTACCACGGACATATCTCAAAAATCACAATCAAATCACAAAAAAATCTCTTGTTGTACCAAGTTAGTATATTTATGCCCAGTGGCGTAGCTAGCATGGGTGGCACCCGGTGTGGATAACGTGGTGTCACTCCAATAGACTGGCAGACGAGATAGGTAAACCCTAAGTGCCTCCGTTCACGGAGATACTTACAAGATACTCGATCCTCGTGCGCGTATCATACGCGCCGATCGTTAGTACCCGCCGTACGATTTTGCTGGTGCCCGTTCACGGCGCTACGCGGTGGCTGTCGGTTTCCAATCAGTATCACGATACCGACAGTGCTGATCACACGCGACGCTCGCATCATTTGTGTCTGATACTTATTCGTTTGACGTTTGACAGGAATGGCGTCGGAACATGAAAGTGATGTTAGATTTGTTCTGGAAGTGGAAAAAATGCACGTTTACATAACTATACTTTACTAGAATACGTAAGAAACGATTTAGTGGAGAAGGCATGGATTGATGTTGGAAAAAAAGTCATATGACATCGCATGACGGCGTGTTCACTCCACGGCTGCACGTGAAAAATAATCAAGTTCATTACATTTTGGATAGCGCCGTGTACGGAGACTAGCATTAAAAAGTGGTATATCAGCAGGGTACTTGTGGTTTCGTCACAATTACGTAGATTGTAAGTATCTCCATGAACGGAGGGCCTAAGTCATCGATTACACGGATGAAACTACTTTGTAGTGATAATGGACATTCAGGAAACCTTAAAAAAGCTGGTCTGCCGGTGCGCCTTTTGGCAGGAGCCGCGCTCTTACGAACTACAGTTTTTCGTTAGTTTCGATCTTGTATTAGATGTAATCGATGCAGCAGGGCAAGCGAAACCGATACGAAACAGGCGGGGTTCGGAAATTTCCGTCGTTTTACGGACGATCGCAGCTTTTACGCCGACTTACGAACTTCCAACTACTATGGTCTATTAGGCAATCTTAAAAGGACTATTATTATTATAAATTTGTACAATAATATGGACACGCGACAGCGGTGAGAGGCACCGCGGCAGGTTTCGTAAGCGGTTTGGAATCGAAAGGCTTGCCCGACGGATGGGTACACTCGGAACTCTCAAATTATTTATTTTTATTATTACCGTTTATTTTTTTTTAATATGGAAATCTAAGTTTTTTTAAAATATAATGAAATAAAAATAATAATAAAGGTAAACGAAAAATTAAAAAAAAAGAAACTTTAAAAATCGTACACAAAAAGCTGCCAGGCTGCTGCTGCTGGTCGGCAGACCAAGAAATTCTTAAACGGAATGATCTGGACTATAGTTATTCGTTGGTTTCATTCGTGTACTCGATGACGTAAAATTTACTATTTTTTACCCCACTTTGACGCCGGCTGCCTGCGAACGTGCTAGGCTGCCGGTTGGCAGACCTGCTTTTTTCTTATTTTCTAATCGACCTTTATTATATGAGACCATTCCCGTTCGTGTACTCGATGACGTAATTTTTTCGAAAAAAATCGCTGACTATTTCCATGGCTGCGCGGCTCCTGCCAAGAGGCGCACCGGCAGACCAGCTTTTTAAAGGTTTTCTAAATGTCCATTATCACTACAAAGTAGTTTCATCCGTGTACTCGATGACGTAGAGTTTACCCATCTCGTCTCCCATTCTAATGCGATTGGTAGCTGCAAGATGAATTCTAATCTAGCCTCTTTTGTACAGCGCTCTTGAGGCGATTTTTCGCGAAAACAGCCCTGTATAAACCTACCTACCTTTGTTTTGTCCGGGGAAAATAATAAATGGTCACGTTACGTATGACACAAATTATTTTATAAATGCTTAGGTACATCTAGTACTGGAATTGCCCAAGGAGAAAGCTTCTGCTGTCTGCTCAACACCATGGCCAAGCCGCCGAGTGGTCCGTTATAACCTCTCTTTTTGTTACATGCCAAGTTAGGTAGAAAAAGAGAGAGGGAAGTTACAATTATTGAGCTATCAGCGGACTTACGTACTTAAACAGACGACCGGATGACTTGAGATTTATCAATTCACGTAAATAGCACCAATCTTTACGTAAAAAATGCTAAAATTATTAACATTATATAGAGGACGTTTTTTTAAATTTTATTTGATTTCTTGCAATTAATAGGTACAAAGATCATTTATTTGTGGCACTGAAGAAATAAACCCGATGGACGAGTGTTTTGGGCGTGTCCGTTTACCCCTCAATTTTCCCTGCTTCTGGTGAATTCGAATTCTTTCTTGAAAAGGTCTTAAGATGAAGTTATACGTGAAATCCTATTTAGATCAATCTTTACGACGAATCGGCTTACAGTATGAACATCAAAAAATATGCTACGGATAATTTGAAGCTTTTCTATGTATTGGAATTATAATAAAATTATTATTTACATAACAAAAAATATAAGCGTAAACCACAAAAAAAAATGTTTTTTCATGACTTAACTATGAAGTATGTAATACAAAAAACAATTTTTATAAATACCCCTTTATGGCTAAGACTATTTTTAAGGTTTTCTATGTTCTAACTTTTGTTCGTTCTTATAAAATTATGCACAAAATAAATAAAAACCACTTTTTCGCTTACTTGCTTCGTGCAAATAAGAAGCTCGGTTTTAAATTTTGCAGGCATGAGAATCGAAATATTTCTAGCATTTATATTCCTCTTAAATTTCTTTGGGCTATCTGGGGCCCACATTTCGGTTTCTACCTAATTGGTAACATCCACAGACTAAGTAAATACAAATACAGATCATGGTCATACTAATCGATCAAAAAATATAGGACATTCGTGTTTTATCTTTCATAGCTAAAACGAATCTAATAAGATAATGATGACGTTTCGGTTTCTACCTAATCGGTAAGATCCATACACTAATAATAAATACAAAGACAGGTAATGGTAATACTAATCGATCAAAAAGTATAGGACGTTCGTGTTTTTTCTTTCATAGCTAAAACCAGCTAAAACGAATTTAATAAAATGGAGGCCTCAGCACAGGTGAGCTACCCAGTGAGGCCGACATTGCTGAATTGTATTTAAAAATGTTAGATATTATGTCAAATAAATAAATAATAATAATAAATAATAAGAAAATGATAGCACTTCAGAGAATATGTGTGTGGATAAAATAGCAATAAACGGCGCGCGCATCTTTTGATTTTAGTAACAAGCAAAAAACGCATTAGAAAAGGATTGCAATTCAAAGAATGTGTGCGTACACATGAAATAGCTGTCTTATCAACAGCGTGCAGCGTAGTAGAAAACGACATACTGTCTCTATGGTTGTCCTTCATACACTCATGTGTTTCTGTGTTCTCTATCCAAATTAATTAAGCAATACTAAACGTATCATGTTCACTGGACCTAGTTCGGTGCACATATGCATAGCCCTGGGTGCCCCTAAATGGATAAGGGTATCCCAACTCCACAAAGATTCTAAAATCCTCTTATTAAAAAAAACACATCTCACGTCTCGCGGAAACATCTTGTGCAGGAATTCCACACATGAAAACTCGTCCATAAACTGCCCCACACATAAAAAACCTAAACCAATCCTCCGTAAAGATTCACCTCCCCATGTCCTCTTGCAAATAATCTTTAACAAACAACCAAATAAACCGTTTTTTCAACAACTATTATCATAAATTTACGATTAAAGAGAAAGGGGCCTTTTTGGCCCGGAGCTCTGTAAGTCATTGTTTCAAAAAGTAGTTCGGTGCCACCATGCGCATTGTTTCAGTAATATCTTCTCTTTTAATTCATCTGAGGTAAGCTTCTACGCTTCTAAGGAATTTCTGTTCAGTGTTTATAATTTATAAGTTAGGTTCGACGTGATACAGTATATTGGAGATGAATTTATTGAAACTTATCATTTGATTTCATCTTTAACTTTGTACCGGAGTTCTTTTGACATAAATTAAAATGCATAATTAATTCCTATTTAATCAATAAATGAGGTACGCCTCATACGTCATTATACATATACGCCTCGCAATGTTGTAGGTAGCTTGAAAACAAGTTTTCATAGAAGTTTCTGGAAAACCTTATCCAATCAATAAAGTTAAACCATAGAAGTCGCGGAAAAACTTATCCAAAGCATAGTCCCCCTCAGCACAGGATCTCCTAGTGAGGAGGACTACGAATATATTTTATTTATACATCTAACTAACATGTTTCATATAAAAATGTAAAAAATATTATATAGTTACTAAATAAAAAAAAAAAATAAAAAAAAAATAAGTTTATGGGCTCGAGTGGTCAATATGCAGATATTGACAAATAATGATGATTAGACCAACGATTTTGGGTTTTTTCAATATACATTTTTTAATAGTTTTTCTATAGTTTTAATTAACTAAGAGTATTGAGCGAATATCTACCGCTGAAGAGAGAAAACATATGAGGGCGCCACTGTTGATCAAATGGCAATATTAAACACATAACTCATGATGTTAAAGTAAAGCTGTGTAAAATAATCAAAAACACGGGAAAAATATATTTTTATTGCAATTTTGATACCTACCAATCTCAAAATTAGAATTGCATATAGGTATATTATACCTTTGAAATTTTTGTTAATACAGGAGGAATAACGCTATTATAGTAAAATAAAAAGCACAGTTGGAAATTGCTCACATTTACTTAAGAACCCTATCTTAAGTACCCAGCGTTGTCCGGGTTTTAGATCATGTCTCTAATTTTAGATCTGAATATATTTAACTCATTCCGACCTAAAAGTAGTGTAAGTACTCACCATTAGTTATTCTTCCTTTTTACCTACTGTTAAATTCAAATTTATGTTATATTAAATGAAAGCAAATCACATTTTAAACCCAATTTAATCAAATTTATAAGATACCTTAACAACAGTGCTTCTTCGATTTAATTTTTTTTCTTTAAAGAACAAAAATAAGGTTTTTTAAATATGTCTTACAGTGTTTTATACATTCACTGTCATTGCGATTTAAAAGAATATTTGACAGTTAAATTGGTGTTGCCGGCCTACAAATTTAGTAGTTCAATTTTCGCATCTGCACAGCCATATACTTCACTTCCCCCTTCCTCTTCCCTATCTCATCCCCTTTCCTACTCCTACAGAGGGGATTTAAAAGTCTCACTGGCTCCGGACAGTTGAGACTCTTGTGTGGTATTCACATGGAAAAATAAAAATGCCTCACAGACTTTGCTATTCTTTCGCCTTCGTCAGGTAGAATTTATTCGATATTTTGTGAAGTTTTTTGTTGTTCTGATAGGTGTTGATTTAGGTGGAATGGACCAAGGGTCCGGAGATTATGAACATTATCCAATGTCTGATGTCAGGCAAGTAATTTAATAGTATAGGGTGTTTTTAGAGGTTTGGTTTTAAAACTGGCAACATTGTTTCTACAGACTGTCAATTAAACATTTGATAGTTGATTTGTAGTCAGTACATTTTGCCATTTGGAAGTCAATATTCGCCGTGTTATTGCCGATATATGGCCCCAGTTGCTCGATAAAGTTGTCGAAATTAATCGCATCATTCGAGCTAGCCGTGGCGCTCATATGCCCGAAATCATATTTAAACAATAATGGCATAAAATCATCTGTTAAATAAAGCCATTATCATAGACATTAAAATTATTTTAACGTGTTTTTTCATTTAGAATTTGTATACCTACCTCTGAAAAAACACCTTTTTTATTAATAGACCAGAGTCGTATGGTTGAAATTTAAAAATCCGACTACGAATGCAACTCTGATGTCGTGCCTTACGCAAAATATCTTCGTATTTGAAGTTTGTTAAAAAGCTACTTTAATAGAACCTAATTCAAGCAAGTAGCCAATAATGCAAAAGGATGGGGCCACTTACGTTAACAGATCACATGAGTTACTTCTTAAAGGAGTTCGGACCCTCCAAAAATCGTTAAAATTTCCTGGTACGAACGCTGTCACCAGACGTCCAGTATACTAACTAGACCAGGGGTGGGGAGCCTGCGGCCCGCGAAGCATTTTGGTGCGGCCTGCGAGCACTTTTGGTGCGTCCAGCTAAAAAAAAAAATTACACTCAGAATGCACCACAAAAAATTACACTCAGATAGCGAGAACGGTTTACCTTCGCAGTGTTTCAGTTTTCACATTTTAAAGTTATTTTTACTAAACCCAGAGACTTAATACCCAGCTGACAGGTATGTGCTTACATAATATGCACCAACGTTTCCAGAAATCTGGTAGACACAAATGCATACGTGATCCAACATCCTTTTATAGTTTTATTTCCTATTATTATACGATAGGGAAATTAATATCGAAAAAACGTCTCATTATTGATGACAATTCTATTCAGGATGGAAAAATATATGATGTACTTTCTCTATACTGCTACACTTCTGCAATAAAAATTTGTTATATGAAAAAAATCCATATAAATTATTCTAAATAGTTAAATAAATATAAAATAATAAAAAATGATTGCAGCCAATAAATTTGCTGTAAAATACAGGAAAATCATTCGAGTGTTCTGAGTACAATATAATTTAAGCTGGTGGACCCTTACGCAGATCTATTCCTAAAAACCACTCTTGCTTGCGTAATGCAAATTCATCTGCTGACGCAATTTCAAAGGAAACCATCCATGGGTTTCTAGTGCGAAAATCGGAGGAAAACCATTTTTGTGTTCTGTGTTTTTTTTTTTTTTACATGAGCTCCACACAGGAGGCCCTGAGGAAAATAATTTCCCTCGGGGCCTATGTCATCTTTGGGGATGCTGTGTGGAGGGTTTTTTTTAAGGAAGGGAAGGAGAGGAGAGTTTTGGGAAGGAAAAGGGTTTAAGGGGTGATTAGGAATCTAGGGTTCAGTATGTTCTGGTCATCCGCCAGCAAGACCTAGACAAACCTCACCCCACGAATCTGTGTGTAGTATAAATTAAAGCTGAGGACTCCCATGCAGATTCGCTCATAAGTTAAAACTAGTTTCATGTTCCGAGTGGTCTGTCAAAATTCCAATAACGGTTTAATTTGCTAACCTTTCGAGTGGAGTTAAAATTTTTGTTTCAAACCATATGCTGAAAAATTCGTAATTGGTATGAAAACCATATGCGTATTATTAGGAGAGTAATCCTTATTGAAGCTGGGGACTCGCATGCAGATTCACTCTTAATTTAAAACCAGTTTTTTGTGTTCAGAATGTAACGATCAAATTCCAGTTGTGAATTCATCTGCTGACACATTTTGAAGGAAACCATTCTCTTATTCGTAGTGCAGTTAAAAAATTCTAGTTGCAGACTATGTATGTACTGAGTGCCATTTTCATGTTCTGAGTGTAGTTTTAATTCACCGCATAGGTACAGATTTAATTTAAACCAGTTTTATATTCAGAATATAACGATAAATTATATAAGTTGCAGATTCATCAAAATAAGTCATTCTTATGTACCGAGTGCAACTCATATTTAAGCTTGTGGACTCATTCACAGCAGTACCAATAATAATCTTTTAAAACCTGCCTCGTGTTCTAAACATAATGTCAAAATTTAAGGTATACCATTCTCCCCATCCCCCTCCCCCGGCGCTGAAAATCTATGTGCGGCCCGCGGGTGATACCACAGACATCCAAATGGCCCCCGATGCCAAAAAGGTTCCCCACCCCTGAACTATTCAATGCTTAAAAAAAAAGCAAAATGTGCAAACATAGCATATTTTCTTCTAATGCAGTTGGTAAACAAATAAAATCAGTTCAATTTGGAAGAGAAAAATGGGGAACACAAAACCTCGATTTTGACGATTTTATTTAAGTATTATCAGCCTAAGGTGCAGTTGTCCCTTTCCAGCGCCGGATCTGCCATACGTTCAAAAACGTGCAAAAACCTGGCGCCAACTCCAAAGGGGCGCCGTGAGAAAATAAATATTTTATTAAAATTTTGTTATAATATTCCCTGAATCGTTTAAAAATTACCCATAGTACAAAATAATTATTACGCTCTAGCAACACTTTCCAAAGAAACAGAAAGCGCACGCATCAGGTTGGTATCAACGGCTTACGAATTTATAGTCAGTTACAGATTTTTTTTACAAATTCCATATATTTAGTTTAATCGTGAGATCTATTTTTCCATATATCTTTTACCGTATTTTACGACGAACGGGTGCGATCCAAATTCAATAACCAATCACAGCGCCGTATTTTTGTTCTAGTGAATCAAACAAACCGACTTTCGCCTTTCAAAATGCTGACAATTTTAGTTAGCGTACGCTCACTATTGTTTTATTTTGTACGATTTAAGTCTCTAGGAGAAGGTAGTTAAAGACCATTTTCTTATGAAATCTTCAGTAAATCCCATTAACAAAAACATCGCACGGTTTGCAGGATTTGCAGGTTGCAACGTGTTGACAGTTTCATCATTGATTTGACATATTATTTGAAGTTCGTTAAATGTATAATTAATTTCTATTAGATTTGTTATTTTACGGTGTCAGTGTAAGCGTCTTTCGTAAGCCGTTGATACCATACGTCAGTGTTTAGTGTTTGTATGGTGTTTGTTCGCTCAATTTGGTGTTTGTTCGCTCAACACAGGAGAAATGCAAGGTACAAATTTGAGGTTATATTCTTATTAGATTTTTTTAATTTATAACTAAATTTCTATTGGTTGTTAGAGGTTATAAAAGTACTATGGATTACAATGAATAGAATCACCATAATTTTATGTTTACCCAATAGATTCAGAGAGTATAGGGCTCGCTCCTGGCGATTCTCTCTTTAAAAAAACTAGTATGAGAGCTACCGCCAGGTCACTTGGAAAAGTTACACCCTTTATATGTCTTGATTTTATTTGATAAATTAGTGTAAAAAAAATTAATTAAATAAAAAAATAAAAATTGGGGTGAACGAATTTTTAATCAAAATAAAAATGTAGGGGGGGGGGGGCGCCATCGGTACCTACTGCACAGGGCGCCAGATTTCGTAGATCCGGCCCTGTCCCTTTCGCTCAGTATTCGGGGGTAAACAGCTGCTAAGATAAGTGTGCCAATTTGTAACAATGTTTCGAGTGATTCGATAAAGATAGAATTCGATTATCCTATCTTTAATAAGGTAAATCCTTCGGACTTTGAATTATCAAAAAAACATTTTTTTATAAATAGGACACACACTCCAAACAGACGATAAAGATAAACTTGGTAGACAGTGGGTTTCTTAATCGATTTTTTATCTTATTAATAATTATTTAATTAAAATCACTATCAATGTCTAAATATAAATTATATGCGAACTAACGACGCAGGTGTTTATTGGTCTTGTGATGTGATCACTTTGTTGGAAATCGGCGAATTAATAAATTATTAAATAGATATTTTAGTTGTTAAGGTCATGGATTAAAATAAAATCACTCATAAACTTGAAGCATAACATCTAGAATTTATAGATTTACGCTTATTTTATGTCAGCAATTTCATATTCGTTATGATCTGTTTAAATCTGAATTATCTATTTGATTGAAATGTAGGACAGAAGCTCAACTTGCCTATATATTTGCATTTACATATTTTTTTTCTTTAGCAGTATATAAAATCAGTGTTGATATTAACGATCAATTCAACCGCACAACCAAAAACAGTGGGTAATGTATTCAAATTTAATGGCACACCACTGAATCAGTTTGAACCATGGGTATTTTTACCAAACTGTAGCTGTCACTGTCGCTCTTATTCCCCCCGAATACTGAGGGAAAGGGACAACTCTACCTCAGGCTGATAATACCTAAATAAAATCATCAAAATTAAGGTTTCGTATTCCCAATTTTTATCCTTCAAAACAAAGATTTTTTAAGAGAAAACACTCTCGAGGTCCGTCCTTCAACCGTCCATTCCTTGCTTCAAAGCCTTCCGAGCCGTTTATTTAAGCCTAAGTATTTAAGGTTAGTAAGGATTTAATTATTTATGATATCATTATTATAGAAATACTCCATCACCTACGACCTACGATATAATTTCACATAAAACAACATTAATATAAAACCAGTTTTTAATTTTTGTAGCATCATAAGTGAGTATTAAAACACGACCACGTTACAAAATACTCGTATACTTGGAGCAAGTTCTGTTGTTTGACGGACCGCGACCGTCACATTCATCGTCGCGATTCATTTGATTGTGCCAATGTCTTCTTGGCCGGCTGCTCACATCTGTGATTTCCTAGATGTTAGTTTAACTACTGGAGCGCTTTTTGCCACAATATGGCACCATTTAAAATACCTCGGATTGGTTTACTGACAGTTTTAGGCAAATTTTACCTTGATGCATTAATTTTTTTTTGTAATATTTTAAAACTTGACGTTTTACTTACTAAAAGAGACTATTTCTAATTATATTCAATAGATGGCAGTGTCCTCTAGTTTCTTACGAACATGCAAAGCGGTCAACTGTCGAAATGCCTCCGTGTAAAATGTCGCTTTTTATCGTGTTTTAGTGGATTTTCCTAACATATTTGTGTACCTACACCAGTTGATTGAATTAACAATTCATTCAACGTGTTTCAAACTTAAAAATGCAGTGAATATTTGAAATACAAAATTTTTTGGGTTATGTTCGCGTATTTTTTTTTGCCGATTAGACTGTGATAGACATTGCACTATTTTCAATAAATAAAGCAATAATCGAGTTAATTGGTATTGTGGATTTAAGATAAGTGATTAATGTCTGTCCGAGGTGCTGCAGTTATTTTTGGTGAGTACGTTAAAAATTCCATTTTATTCCATTAGAGCAACGATACTCAACCTTTTTTCTCTTCGGGCCACATACATGTATTTGTAAAGTTACGCGGGCCGCAACACTATACTGGTATGACGAAAAAAAATCATCAACCCCCCCCCCCCCCCCAACATTTTTTCGATTTAATTTTGAAGACACTCCGCCATTAATAATAATAATATTTGGATAATTTGTAGAGCGCTGTTTTTGTGAAAAATTACCTAATTATGCGTATTTATATTATAAGAAAATAGTACTTTATACGACAGCAAGAAATGCTTTTAAAATTAGTAGGTACCTGACTAACCATTGACATTAACCAGTTTTTATGTATTATAATTGATGCGGTTGTTTCTAGAAGTGGCACTTTTATTTATAAATTACTAGCTGGTACACGGCGTGCGTTCCTATGCCGTTTAATAAGGAAATAGTTTCTCACTGCGTGTCCTTTACCATTCGTCTCTTTCCCCTTCCGCCTCCCCTTTCTCTCCCGCGTCCCCTTCCCCTCTCGCGTTCCCACTCCGCCTGCTCCACCTTCCCTCTCCCCACTCCACTCCCCCCCTTCCCCGTCCCGCGACTCCCCCTCCCAAGTTCACCTCCCCCCTCCCAGATTCCCCTCCCCTTTCCCTGGTTTCACTCCAACCCTCCCGCACTCCATACATTCAGTCCCGGTACATTCAGTTTCCAAATAGCTCGTGTGCCACCTATTCAATTTTTTTTATACAAATTTCATAACGTCAGAGCTCACCAGTGGTTTTATACAAACCTTGTCCTGACAATAACGAACACAAAAAAAAAAGAATTATCCAATTTGGTGCAGTCTTTAGGAAGTTATGCGCTTAGCAACACATTCAGAGATTCATATTTATATTATAGATTTGCGCGCGTACTTGTGTGTCAAATATTTGTTTTTTTGGATTAAATCTAGCGTGTGTAAATAGCAACACTCTTACACATCTGCCCTGATGATGGACACTGTAACGCTGTCCGAAACGTTGGCTAAAGACGGAGATAGCGCAACACGGCATAACACCCCAAAAACAAATAACAAAAAAAAACCTTTTGGCCGTGAATATCTAAACAGTACCAGATCGTGTGGACCATAATGACAATCCTTTTTGGGTGTCACTATCTGTGCGTCAAAGTCGAAACGAATCTCAAGATTATAAATCGAATCGAATATTCGAAATTTAGAATGATAGTTTTTTTAAATCAAGTTCCTGATGGTAAAGTGGTTAGGGCCGCACACAAAAGCTTGGCGGGCCGCAGGTTGAGTATCGTTGCTTTAGAGTGTTGTCGTTTCTACTATAAAATTATAATTTTTTGTGTATTATATACCAATTTCAAACGTAAAAGATATTCAATAAAGATACCCTCAATAATAAGTTTAATTAATATCTTAGGAATTTATACACAGTATCGATTTTTTTGTACTTATGCGCTGGTACATACAGTAAATAGAGAAGCAGATTTTTCCTTGATGCATTTGAATGAAAATATGTTTTATTCTTTTGTTATTCGGCGGTACATCCTCTCTGTTATATTTTTTGTAATTAGGTAAATCGTATTCATTCTAAACTCGTAAGTACGCCGGGGGACTAATTGTCGGCGAATCAACTTTCATGCCGGTCGGGAGAGCAATCTTGCTGTTGAACAGAATTAATTCGGATATCGACATATTTAGCATCAGTGAAGCTGCCTTTAAAAGGCAAGCCCAATTGATGCTTATATAGTTTTTTTTGCCTACAATGTATATTTATGTTTAATGTAATACTGTTACAAATATATTCTAAAACGTATTAAAATTTTAAATTTTGTAATGTTTTTGAAAATAAATTGAATTGAATTGAAAAAAATTGAATGAAACCAGTTTTACCACACATACATTTCAGAGATCCTAGTACCTCTGCCGTCCTTATTCTGTCAGTTCCACGTATGACTGCCATCAGGATTGCTGGTATTTGAAATACACTGTGAACTGCTAGCCTTATTTTCTTGATAGAGAACTTGATATTAGTGACTGCAGCTGTCATCCTTCAATCAACGTCCGTCTGACGCGACGTCCAACTTCCCGTCCGTCGCGAACTTACTTCCTGCAAATATGCAAACAAACTCAGGAAACGAGGAAAAAGGAGGAAACCGGGCGGTGTTTTGTCCATACAAACGTATTCCTTAATTTCCTCTCTGGATTTTGACACTAGTGCTAATATCCTACTAATATTATAAAGGTGAAAGTTTGTATGGATGTATGTTTGTTACTCTTTCACGCAAAAACTACTGAATAGATTTAAAAAATTCTTTTACTAATAGAAAGCTACATTATTTGCGAGATCTATAGGCTATATATATTGGTAAGCTCTGGCGTTATGAATAATCTCTGGCGTTATGAAATTATTTATCATACGTTTTCTGTCGCTAACAAAATCGATTTATTGCAAACGCCAATTGTCGCCTTGGAAACGATGTTTTTTTTAATTAGGTTACTATGGACATCCCTTTGATATTAAAATTCAAATATGTATTCCTACTTTATTGAATGGATTTTAATGATATTTTACAATAATATAAACATATAGGCTCTGGCATTACTATAATATATATAAACATATAGGCTCTGACATTACATTACCAAATTTGTATGAAAACATTGCAATAGGTTGCACGATTAGTAAGATATCTATAATTCTTTAATTGATTCAAATTACTAGGGAAGTAGGTACTTCAAATAAATTCGCTAAAATAAATATTTTCTAAAATAGAATTTTTATTTATGAATCTTTGTTTTGCAAAATGTCATTCTCAAATTTTGACATCACACGACAATTATTGTTTTAATTGGATAGACAGGTATCGCATTTTTTAAGTATAAAACTGCCGTACTGGATTTTTTGGTAGTGTGGGCTCTATGCTAGTTTAAAAATATAATATAGATAACAACCACTAGCGTTTCAGAACGTTTTGCATTTTTTTTGATATGTTAGTTCTTATAGTTACATCGTTAGTTAGAATTGCCAGATTTGAAAGCCATCAACACATGACATGTTCAGAATAAAAACTAGATAATGTAATTAAAAAAAAAATCGAGTACAGTTTTCACGCGGTAGAAGCGAAACTTTACCAAAACAATCGCAACCAATACTTGAAAAGTGAGGTCATAATCAAAGCGACCAATGAGCGCAGACCTAGCGTAATTTCCATTTCATAACTCAACCAATAGGAGCCTTTAAAAGTGACATCATTATCAAAGCGGCCGATGAGCGCAGTTGATGCGTCGCAGGTGCAGTAATGGTCATTTCCGTTTCATCCGAAATCCAAATCACAGCGGTGCTACAGAAGTTTCACTTCTTAAATACAAAACGTACAGGCAGAGAATATTTTATTATAATGCAGTCGGTAAAAAAAATCTTAAAAATCAGTCAAGTTTTGGAGGAGAAAAATGGTGAATACAAAATGTCTATTTTGACGATTATTAAATTAAGGTAGGTATTATCAGCTTTAAGTGCAGTTGTCCCCTTCGCTTATTATTGGGGGGGGGGGGGGGGGGTAACAGCGACAGTGATAGCAACGTTATTTATGTGCAAGAATGAAAGTAATACGGTTTTGCGATATCGGCTCCGATAACTGACCTTTCTCAATCAGTAACCTTTCTTAATAATTCTTTATCAAAGTTGGCAAGCGATCTTATTACATAATATATTATACTGTTACTATTATTATTTAACGACAAATGATTCTATTATGCATTTGATAAACGTGCCATTACTACATACCTACCTTTTCTTGCGATTTTCATTCTGGGCATTAACCTGTTTAACATGGGTGATATTTCAAAAACCGCGCTGAATTTATCTTGATGGGTTTTTGTCAAATTTTGATTTAACTACAAAAATCCCTATTTGGAAAAAAGTATATATCCATACAAATGTAAACTGATTTTATTATTTCTACACAAACCTGAATACGTATTCAACGAGAAAAAAATAATTCTGAAATAATTACCCTTATACTATTTACTTAAATGAATACAATATTAGCGAATCTCAATCGAAAATCTGGAGACAAAAAAATCAGAAAAAGATATTGGCACCACTGAGACTCGAACCCAGAACCTTCGACTTTATTATAATTTGAGGTTCTACTAAAGTTAAAAATAAAAATAAATACCCATATACCTTGTTGAAAACATAAAATATCTCATATTTTTGCTATTTTAGCTGCTAAAAGTGACCCGCAAAGGCATAAAAAATTCATTTAAAATCATTCCGATAAGCTAGATTTCAAATAAAATGTTACGTCAAGAAAGATATTGGCGAAAGCGATACTGACCTTGTCCTTCATATAGTTTCTTTAAACATAAGGGTTAAAATCGCATTTAAAAAAACTAAATATTTATTGTGCCCACAGGCGGGCGGCGAGCCAATATGAGAGGTTAACTGTAGAACTCAAATTTGCTTTGAATTTAAGTGTCAATTTCAAAAGTGGAACTGATTGTATAAATCCATAAATTACCTACTTGGGGTTTTATTTATTTTTTTATTTTATTTTAAATACATAAACGGCTATACTGCCTTTTATAAACGTATTTATGGAACGTACTTGACTTAATTTAATCAGTAATTCACCTACCTAGGGTTTTATGGAACGTACTTGACTTAATTTAATCAGTAATTCACCTACCTAGGGTTTTATGGAACGTACTTGACTTAATTTAATCAGTAATTCACCTACCTAGGGTTTTATGGAACGTACTTGACTTAATTTAATCAGTAATTCACCTACCTAGGGTTTTATGGAACGTACTTGACTTAATTTAATCAGTAATTCACCTACCTAGGGTTTTATGGAACGTACTTGACTTAATTTAATCAGTAATTCACCTACCTAGGGTTTTATGGAACGTACTTGACTTAATTTAATCAGTTATTCGTCGTAGTAAAAATCGTTAGTGAAATTTTGGTCTCAGATGACTTTTTTTGATAATTTTTTTTTTCAATTTTTTTTTATAAAAAAATCTTCCACATCTCGTCACTGGTCACATAGTCGAGTAACCTCCCAACCCTTCACCCCGCTCCTAACTGTCCAATACCTAGTGATTTTTTACGTTTTAAGTTTAAAAAACAAACACCAGAAATGTTACTGGGGACAAAAATTTCATTCGCATTTTTTACTCCAAATGATGTCAGGAATCACTGGTTAAAGTAAGTCCAGCACGTCCTTTGACATCCCGAATAATATTTTTTCCCAGATTTCTTTTGTATCCAGGACGAGGCACACAGGAGGCCATGAGAAAAATTATTTGCCTTACGGCCTATGTCATCTTAAGCGATGCTGTGTAGAGGAGAGGAAGTTCTGGGAAGTAAAAAGGTATGGGGGGTGATTAGGAATATGGAGGTAAGGGCCCAGGAGTGACAGACGTATGAATCCATCCCTCCAATTGCGGTTGAGAAAGTCCGGCTAGAGAAGTCAAAAGGCTTCCCTCAACCAGTCTCTCTCGATCCGGCCCGCCACGTAGCAGGTGGGCAGACGCATCTGCCGCCAAGAGCAGAAATCTCACCCCATGAACCCAACACCCCTGCTAAGTCACCAAACGTAGCGAACCACTTGGGATGACCTATGGCAGAGGTGTTGGTTATCCAATAAATGGTTCCCGGGGCGGCGGAACCCTTATCCGCCTCCCAAATATACCTTTCGTGAAAGAATTAAGTTTGTATATGGACAACTATTTATTCACATTCATATTTCGTTTATATGGGCGCAAAAAAATAATAATTCATCTTAATATTTTAATGCATAAAGTGTTTGTTTCCTAAAATAATTAAATTAGCGCCATGTTTGAAATACCAGATTATGAATTCTGTGTACAGTACCTACTGCAACGTTGCACGAGTGGTAGCCAAATGGTTTTTTTTTTATCCAAGTGTTAGCTACCAAAATTGCCTCTCTGTCGTTCAGTGTTTTTATTGTCTGTAGGTCAACACACCTGTCTGACTCTGACTAACCCATTTTGATGACGAAAAAAAACTCTCATACCGGAGACGCTAAAAACTTCAATTTTGATTATTCTTTCTAAGAAACTCTAGTTGAAACCGAATGATGAAAACTTGGAGCTGATTGGTGAGTTTGTGTATCTGAGTAGTAGGTATGTTTACGAGAGATGGGAAGGCTGATAGATATTATATTGAAAGAAGGGTAAATGCAGGTAACTCTATTAATGAAGGACTGAATGCCGTTGGCGCTAATAAATAAAAAGTGTCAAAAGAAGCAAAGCTAGCAGTCCACAATGGAGTGCTGGTACCTACCCTGATGTATGGCAGTGAGGCACGGAACTAGCAGAGGACGGATAAAAGCAGACTGAATGCTTTTGAAATGAGATCCCCGAGACACATGTCTTATAAAACCATGTATGATCGTGTGAGTAATGTATGTCTAGTAAGTATGAAGTAAGCGTAATGAATAAAATTATAAAAGGGACCCTCCAGATGGTTTGGGCATGTAGAGCGAATGAACGAAGAAAGTAGTGTAATAAGAATATGTATATGACGCAAATGTGAATGGTAGAAGTCGGGGACGCCCAAGGAAGACATGTCCCGATCAAGTGATTCAGATACTTGAGACGGGCCATGTCAAGAGTCAGAATATGAAGTAAGCGTAATGAATAGAATAAAAGGGACCCCTCAGATGGTTTGGGCATGTAGAGCGCATGATCGAAGAAAGTAGTGTAATAAGAATATATGACGCAAATGTGAATGGTAGAAGTCGGGGACGCCTAACGAAGACATGGCACGATCACGTGATTCAGATACTTGAGACGGGCCATGTTAAGAGTCAGAATAATAGAAGCGTATGTATGAGACGATGTATGAATGTGAATGAGGCAAAGAGTGTGTGCGAGTTGTTTCGCGGTTCGTCCTCTCTGCCTACCCCTGCGGGGAAACGGCGTGATGGTTAATTATTTAACTCTTTTTCACTGATCGATTTTCCAACTTTTGTGATTATGAACTCTCCTTTTTCGTGATGTCAGAATTCACCATTGAAGAGTGTTTGCTGCTTCAGCACTTATTTTGACCTTTGTAATATTATATAAGTCCTCGTAGTTGAAATTATAAAAGTTATATCTATAAATTTGTGTAGTGTGTTCCGATGTCCTCTGGTTCTATACAGTCTCACTTTATTTGATTTCATTTTATCTCATTGTCGATGGTTGAATGCATAATGACCACGATATCTCTGGACTGGATAATTTAAAATGAAAAAACCAAATGGATTTCGTTAACGTAAAATCTTGTAATTAATCGAAGGAATAAGCAAAATATATTTTTTTAACAAAATTTCTCAAAAAAAAATTTCTATTTTTGACCAATATTTTGGCCTTAAATTGTTAATAAAAAAAATATTTATCGGTGAGAAAAAACCTTCATTAATTATTAAAAAAATCAAATTTGAGACTGATCGGTTCAGCCGTTTCCGACAATTTTTTTTCAACGGTTTTCGTCAAATACCCACCACGCTGCACTCTCTGCGACACTTAGTCTCGGCGCGGCAGCCGTTCGCGATAGAACTAGAGCAACAAACTCAGCTATCGAACACCTGGAAATTGCGCAGAAAACGATCTTAAAGGTAATACTTAAAAAACATAGACTTACTGATACAGACCAAATATTCAACCGTTGTGACGTACTAGACATACGACAATTATATGTTAAATCGCTACTAAATTACATTTTTGACCAAAAAAACAACCTTCAACAAACACAAAATATCACAAACAGACCAGTTAGACAAGCATACAAAGAAAACTTAAAAACTCCGACGGTAAATACAAGCTTTGGACAAAGACATTACCAATATCACGCTATAAAAGCATTCAACAGTCTAACACTTGAAAATAAAATTGAGGAAAACAAAAATAAATTCCGACACAAAATTACAAAATGGATTAAAGACCAAAATAGACAATACTACCAAAATATCATAGCATAAAATAACAAAACATATAAGTAACACACAAAACCAATATAAAACACAATCACCCACATACACACAACACGTATTAAAAATATCGTTTTTAACCTTATATAATATTATTTATTCTTAATTTTAAGTTAATTCTAAATCTCTAATTTTTAAGTTTAATTTATCTTAATCGTATGTTTTTTATTTACTTTTTTCCTTTTTTTCTCCAATATTATGTATATATATATTTATATGTATTGTGTATAATTTTGTATATGAAATGGAGGCCTCAGCACGGGTAAACCACCCAGTGAGGCCAACATCATTGAATTATGTAAAAAATGTAAATAATATTGCATCAAATAAATAAATAAATAATAAACTTCTGCTCGCCGCATCCGCCAGGCGTGAATTACGCTCTATAATTAGTTTTTTTGTGCAAAGAACAAAACCATCCTCAGCTACTTGAAGTGCACGAAAAACAGTGTATGAGTGCGCAAATGGAGCAGAGAATTTAAAAACGTGCCGGGCGGCCATCGGTTTCAGACGAAAAAATTGCAAAAGCGGAAAAAAGCAATGATTGCAGATCGACGGGTGATGGTTTGGGAGTTCTGTGATTGAAAAAAATTGCAAAAGTGGAAAAAATAATAATTGCAGATTGACGGGTGACGGTTCGGGAGCTCTGTGATATGATCCCTGATGTCAGTAAGACCACTATTGACAAGATTTTGACAGAACATTTGGGAGACCACAAGTCTGCCCAAGGTAGGTCTCAAAATGCTCACCGAAGATCACAAACAACAACGGGTTGAAGCAGCCCGCGAATTCCTTGAGTGCTCTGACACCGATGGCTAAGAACTCTTGGACTCAATTATGAGTGGGGACGAGACCCGGATACACTTCATGACACCAGAGACAAAGGAACAATCCCAGTGGCGTCATTCAGATTCGCCGAAGCAAAGTTTAAAAACGAATTACAGAGCGTAACTCACACCTGGTGGGTGTGGCGAATGGAAGCTCCACCGCGAACGGCTGCCACGCCAAAACACAGAGGGTGCAACATGGTGGAGATTTGGCAAGGGGAAACCATGGTTACACACCAGTGTTGTAGGATTGCGAAAATGGTTCTTCGCGAGCGCAGCACCCTGGAGACCTTATTTTACGGACAACCCTCGTATATTACAAAAATTAAATAAAAAAGGCCCGGCTTACCGCTTTTCTACCGATTTATTATATATTTTCCTTAGACACAGTATTAAAGCTCTTAAAAATATATGTATTTACGTCGTAGGACGATCGTAAAATCAGGCAGATCATGAAGTGCCTAAGGCAGATCTTGAAGTGCCTAAGGCGCATCGTGATCTGCCTGATTTTACGATCGGCCTGCGAAATATACATTCCCCATGCCGAAACGCCAAATATATGCAATTTCCTCCATAGAAAAAAAATCGTAAAGTATGCCCCGAAAATTATTATAAACACATTTTTTTCAATTATTTCACAAGTTATATGTTTGAAAAAAAATCACATTGTTTATTATACTATTTTAGACGAAATTTTTGCTCTATTTTAAACGAGTCGTGTTTTATTAAATTTTTTCAAAATTTTCGCTTAAATATTATCGTTTTTAATATTAGCGCGCTCTCTAACATTTACATATCTCTCCTTCTTCTTCTTTGAGCGGGTAATACGAGGCCTTAATGCATAAGTAAACGTAGTTAACTAATGCTTTACGGAAGGTTAACTGATTACATAATTACTGTAACCACATTCATGTGTGCTTCATATAAATTGTAGGTAGGTATTTCCAAATGAATATTGATATATATGTTATAGTACGGTGAAGGACCATAATCTCACCCTTATGACGTAAATTCATCGTTGTCGTCATTTTAGATTGATTATACCCAGTAGAATGTAGAACTCAACGAGAGGTCCGTCGTAATCTATCTCGTGCGCACGGTATATGGCTCAGTGACAATAATTATTATTTATTATGCAGGCGATTCAAACCTAATTCTATTGTTTTGCCGGAGAGATTCTTCATTTTCTATGGATATTTGTATTTAAACATTCGACATGTTGATATCTTCTGTGAGAGGGAAGTTAATTGTGGAAGAATTTAGCACAATCAACACTATTATCAGTACGCGCAAAACTTGAATACCGATCTGCACTTGGTATGATCCATTCTCGCGCAGTTAGTGACTTTACAATGAACGTAAAATAGCGATGTTACACGGTTCAATTCTGCAATTCAATTCGGATGAAGCATCCATATTGAATCATGTAATTATAGCGATATTACACGGTTCAACACGGTACACGGTTGAACGGCGCAGAATTGTACGGGTGTGCTATTTTTCACGCATCCTGAAAAAGTGAACTATTCGATTCACATTGTCTTCGAATCAGGTCGTTCCTTGGGAATTACGCTAATTTGCGATAATTTAAACAACTAATTAATTAAATGAAACCCCTAGGCTATGTTACACGGTTCAATTCTGCAATTCAATTTGCTTAAAGCAACCAAATTGAATCATCTTTATCTTTACTAAGTATAAAATAAAGTCGCCCACGATGTATGTGCGCTTAGATCTTTTAAATTACGAAAAGCATTTTCATGCCCAATAGATAGAGTGATTCGTGAGGAAGGTTTTTAGGTACATAATATGTCAAGGTTTTGTGTAAATTGGTTGAAATACATAATGTATCTGGTCAAGCGGCAGTGGGCAACGGGCTGACAAAAGGGCGGTGTGGATTTGATTTAACAGATGGCGTTGGTTACAATAAAGATTTCTTTAGCCACAGCAACGTGTGGCCGGGTCTGCTAGTGTAATTATAAAATTGAATGATTTAATGTCATTGAATGTTGAACATTGAATTCAATCGCATTAAACAATGACATTCATAGACATTGAATCATTAATTTTTTTTACATGATTCAATTTGCTTTAACATTGCAGAATTGAACCGTTTAACATCGCCATTTTAAAAGTAAATAATTCAATATCGTTGAATGCCAATATTTTCAATGAAATTGAATTGAACGTTGAGCATTCAACGCGGTTGAATGAGAAATGAACGTGTTTTGAATGATTCAATCGATCTTTATTTGTGCGCGCCGCAGCCACATGCAAATTAGCGTTGTTAATGTAGTAAAAATGGTTTATAAATGAAAAGAGGAGAATACGTCTCTGTTTTTGGAACATTTTAAGAAGTACCCTAACCTGGGGAATATCAAAGCGGAGGGTTTCATTTAATTAATTCGTTACAAATTAACGTAATTCCCAAGTGACGACTTGATTCGAAGACTTCCTCAGCAATTTAAATCGAATAGTTCACTTCTTCAGGATACGTGTAAATAGCACACCCTTTCAATTTCATTCAACCCCAAATTGAAGAAATTTGGTTGTACCGTGTAATATCGCTACAAGCGAAAGAGAAAGATGCGTAAAAACATACGTGCTACAGAGAAAGACGCGGGCTGGGAGGCATGCCACTTTTCTGACAGTAAACTCGCTTATTACGACGAATTTTGTATCAAATTCAGGCCGGTATTAATGTTTGACGTGTACTGTACTTCTTGATAAATCAAAGGGCGTTTTAGACATTTCAGTGAGCTAGAGTGCTAAGATTGATAATTCGTCAGTCTGGGAAGGCAATGCCTAAAAATAAAATTTAAAAAAATAATCATTTTCAGCTACGACAACATAAATAATGACGCATTTTTCAATCTTAGCACTATATTCCATTAAAAGTCACGGACCACTACTGAATTTGGTGCATAACTTTGGTATCAATTTTCACAGTTTCAGAGCGGAGTCAAGTTCATAAATACATCGCCCAGGTAGAAACGGCCGATAAAATTCAACAATTTTGGTTTATGTATACATTATATGCATTCCGGGACCAAAAATAGAACACGTTTTCGCAATATCCTATTACACTATTAATTTATCTGCCCTTGACTGGTCGATCATTTGAAATCATGTCCATAAATTAATGTAAATTTGTATTACAACATAGCTAATAGTAGGTATCTATTTAAATTAAAGTCTTAATATCTTCTTTCAAACACAAGTGAGCAAATGCGTCGATCTACTATTTACCTATTTTATCTACTTATTGCTCGAAACTTTTCACTATCCGTTAAGTTTTCATTGTAAATAGTAGTACAGCATAATGAGTAAAATTAAGAAAGAAACGCTCAGATGGTTTGGGCATGTAGAGCGAATGAACGAGGAAAGGAATGTAAGGAGAATATATGACGCAAATATGAATGGCGGAAGAAGTCGAGGACGCCCAAGAAAGACATAGCACGACCAAGTGAATCAGATACTTAGTCGGGCCATGTTAAGAGTCAGAATAACAGAAGAGCATGTATAAGGCGATGTATGAATGTAAACGAGCAAGGGGTGTGTGCCAAGACCGAGTTGTTTGGCGGTCTGTCCTCTCTGCCCAGCCCTGCGGGGAAACGGCGTGATGGTTAGTTAGTTAGTAGTAGTACTGTTTTCGTTGTAAATAGTTGTACAGTTTTAATTGTAAATAGTTATACAATTTTCATTGTAAATATCTCTACAGTTTTCATTATAAATAGTTTTACAATTTTCATTGTAAATATCACTACAGTTTTCATTGTAAATATCACTACGGTTTTCACTGTAAATAAGTAGTAAGTTGTTCTATGAAAAGCCAGCAGATTGGCTTCCAAAAAAAGGCGTTTCCTTGTCTCTTATTTAATAAATCAAAACCAAATTTTTCTTTGAAATCTTAAGACTTTTGTAAGCAGGTCGGTAAGTATCTACCATAATATTGATTAGTCCAATTTGACAGCTCGTAGTGGGAACCACGAACTCTGGTGGGATAAAGAGGTAGTATCCAACACGGTTAACGGTGACCATCTTGAATCGGAGCCGGAACGTAACAAAACAAATGTGCAGACAGGTGAAATGCCAATATATTTTAATCTTCCTGCTACTATCATTATAAGCAGATAAATTTTGTGCAGGGTGGAAGACTTAGCCTGCAGAAGGATGGCATCGGTCGCCCGGATGGGAGATTCCAGTTCTACGGATAAGGATTTGTCCCTTACCTTAAAATTAACGACTTTTCGCTGTCATCCGAGAGAACTGGAAGCAGTTATCGAAAAAGTCAAGTTAATTTTAAGGTTAAGGACGATTCCTTATCCTTAAGTAAAACTAGAATGTCCCGGAGCTCTGGGCGGCAGGGCCAAGCGGTATCTGCGGTAAAGGCCTTCAACAATATTGAAAACCGAGAAAAATTCTATGTTCAGTTTTGTCTGCTTAGGGAACGTACCCATACTACGTGACCCGTTCAGGGGGGGATCTTCAAAATACCACACTTGGTCACAGTGAGCGGCGGGGGGCTTAGTTTTTAAGTCACCGGGGGGGGGAGGGGGGGTTAAAAACTGCAAAAAGTGGGTCACGTAGTATGGGTACGTTCCCTTAGCTTTGCGGAGATAGGCAGGAGTTTACGAGTGCAAGCCATTGTTCACTTTTTCAAATTGATTTTATCCGGGCTTTGCGCATAGAAGCGAATAGTCGTTATTTTATCATTAAAATTACTAATGAGATGAGTTGCGAGACTTAGGCCCGGTTTGTCAGTTGATTATAATCTTGGCTTGGTTGAAATGTCGAGCTTAGCACAGCTTGGAACATAGTCCGAGGTCCGAGATATGTAGGTCGAAAGCCTAGACGGTACCAATATTACGTGTATTGTCGAAGAATTTTATAGAGGAACGTGTTTCTTTTTTCTTTGAAAAACAAATCTACTGTCTACATGAAAAGTTTATCTGTGCTCTTTACTATCATCTTCACCGAGACGTTAATTAAACATAATAAGCCGGGAAATAGCGATTTAGAAACGACGGCAGTTTATTTTTAGGCGGATTTAATTATCGAGTTATTTTTTTATAAAACTTCAATAAGAATGGTGCTACTCTATTTGCCAGTACTTTAATTTTAATTAGTATTTGTTTTGCTAGAGTTAGTGCCCTATTAAAACAGCTGAAAACACACTGTTCTGACGTTGACTCTTTTTAAATCCCTTATTTGACCTTTTTTGATTGATTTTATCAATTAATGTAACATCGTCATTCCTCATCGCTCGATGAATATGAACTTGTTAAATTAGGCAATTTACGTAAATTTCGGTGCGAAGTATTCAAGTATTATTGCACGTAAATGTCAGATTTGACTGCTAAATAGGAACTATTCTGCGGCTTAGCTAAGCTTGAGCGGTAGATTTAGTCCGATTAAATTGGAGCGAGGAATGTCGTACATAGCATGGATACTGACTGGCTGATATACCGGGCCTAACGAGTTATGTTATGACAATGACAACCACCGTGCTTGATAACTAATAAACCAACAAACTACGCAGATATTGCTTCTGCTATCAGCCCGGAATACAAAGTCTGCGGCTAAATATAGTACTCGCCCATACATCGCTGTACCCACTCGCCTCAACAGTGCAACATTGTAGGCATTACCTTGGCGGGTATGATGTACGATGTAGGTACATAGAATGAGTGGATATCAAATTGGCACTTTGTGAATGTTGGATTTGTAGAGATGTATCGAATGCATTTATCCGCATTTGTATTCACGAATTATTCATAAAATACCTCACGCGCTAAAGGGCGAGTAAACGTTCTTATTCTTTAATTAAATGACGACAATATTAGCGATACTCAATAAAAAATCAGAAAACATAAAAATAAGAAAAATATACGGTTAGGAGGGGCGCCCGGGTTCATGGGGGAGGTTTGTCTAGATCTTGGCGGCGGATGTGTCCACTATATGGCGGGCCGGGTCGGGAGAGGCTGGTTGAGAGAGATCTTTTGACCTCTCCAGTCGGACTCTCGGAATATCACTCGCACCGCAGTGGGAGAAATGGATTCCCCCAAATGGAGACCCCAAGTTCCTACCCACCCCTCATACCTTTTCCTTCCCAGAACTTCCTCTCCTTCTCCCTAAAAATCCTCCACTCAGCGTCCTCAAAAATTCCCAAGGGAAATTGTTTTTATTCGGGGGCCTCCTGCGTGGAGCTAATGTATTTTTTTTGTTTTAAATAATGAATAAAAAATATCCAGCTTCCACGGTTGTATTTAATTAACTAACTAAATGAATAAATTTTAATTTTATAATTTTTTTTTACCTCTATATACTATAAATTAAAGTCCTCCGCCGCGTCTGACTGTCTCTTCGCGATAAACTCAAAAACTACTGAACGGATTTTTACGCGGTTTTCACCAATAGATAGACTGATTCATGTGGAAGGTTTAGGTACATAATTTGTGAAGGTTTTGTATAAATTGGTTGAAATATGTACAGGAGAATGTCTGTATGTGGCGGACGAGCAGACTGGCAAGCGAGCGGTGTGGATTTGATTTGCATCAAATTAATAGATGGCGGTGTGAGTTAAAAGGTTGGGTTACCATGCAGTTGATGGTGTTGTGTTGCGTTATCTAAAGCAACGCGTGGCCGAGTCAGCTAATATTCTATAATACGTATGAAAAAGTCAATCAAAATGACAAAAACGCACGGTCAACTAACACGTCAGTTATTTACGAGACTATATGTATTGTATAACGTTGCGAATAGACTTCGGATATAAGTGCGAGTCAAGCCACAAATTATGCGAAAGGAATGAATCAACCGCATGCGGCGTTTGGCGCTGTTTGTATACGCAAATGAATACGCAGCATAATATTTTACACATTATTATTTAATAATAATTGTAAATTTTACGTTCACCATTAGTTACCATTTCCGTGTTCTAACTATTATAAACTCAAGGGCGTTTTACATAAAAAAGTCTTGATGTAGGTAGGTATGTTGTAGTTTTGCGATAATCGTGAGTTTTTGTTTCCATTTTGTATTATAAAATATTCATTTTTTTCGATGAAAATTTCTTCGGAAAGGTTTTCACTTTGTGATGACATTATTTATTTTAAGAAAAGACAAATAACTTTGTTTACATCACTTTTATTTGTACACAATCTACATGTTTCGTGAACGATGTTCACATCATCAGAAAATGTATACTAAACTTAAAAATTAAACATAGATCACATATGGGACGAAGGGGTAGGAGGAAGGGGAAGGGGTAAGATTGAGGGGACAATTGGGATTTCAAAGTCATTAGCAGGGAAAGACCGGTTAAGTGGGAAAAGGTTCAAAAGAGGGTTTATAAAAATTTGTTGTTAACCGGTCTTAACTATAAGTATAACTATAACTATACTACTCCTGTGTAACCTTTCTTACGTTACTTTCTGTTTGTTAATTTTTCTGTACTGATTGATGTAATCTATTTGTAAACTACATTGAGTAAACTACATGTAATAGTAAACTACATGTAATTTTTTTTTTTTTTAGTTATATTGTTGTTATTTCATTTATTATTATTTTTTTTAGATTATTATTATTATTATTATTAATATTATCAATGATAAAAGAACGAAGGAAAGAGACCGCTTCATGGAAATATAAAGAAAATGGGTGAAAATTTAAAGAAAATCCTTGTTAATATTAGTAAGAAAAGAAGAAGTTAAAGGGTCATGTTGGATTATAAACGGGAAAGCCTGAGAAATATAGCAGGCATTCAATCAAAACATTTCATTCAATCTGAATTCGGCGCGGCGATAGCATTTCCTTGGGACGAACCTCACTATCTCATCTCAAATGCATTTTGGTTTTGAAATCTCCAAAAACCACCACTGAAACAGAAAGTGATTGGAGCCATAAAGATTTGGAACATCTTACAAATTACTAAATACGAAAGGAAATTCTGTGTCCTGATGTATCTGTGCCTTCAGTATCAGATCAGACTAAATCCTTCTTGTCACCTAAAACAAAATTGCGCATTTCTGATGTTTACAGAGATTCAGGCGACGAATCCTTAAGTTATGAAGTTCCAACGTCTCTTTAACTCTCAAAATTACCACAGACCCTCCACACAGCATCTCTAAAGATGACATAGGCCCTGATGGGAATTATTTTTTTCAGGGCCTCCTCTAATGTAAAAAAAACATATTAATTATTTAAGATAATCAATATAATTTAGATACCAAAACTGATTAATATTAATTAAATAATAATGAAAATAGTAAATTATGTAGCAGAAGTGCATTTTGAAGACTTTTTTGAAGTTGGAAATGCCAGAGAAAAAGATTGAAGGAAATAATTTGTTCATGGAATTTCCGGCGAATATTGACGTTTTCGAAAAGAAATAATTAACATAAGTGACAAAGAAGTGTACTGATTAGTCAAAAGTTTGTTTGATCTTTTATTTCGTTCCTCTTCAAGTTTTTTTTAATGTTTAAATCCACTTAAATTAGACAGGTTGTACCCGCGATAATTTGGTGTTGCACCCGCAATTGCTTCAAAAGCGAATAATTCATTGTTTATTTGTTTTTCCCTATATTTTTTTAAAATTTTGTAGTTGATTAGTTTAACACCTAACAAAATATAAAGGCATATCATAATAAATATTTCACAATTAACAGACTTTTGTGTTTTTGTCTTACGATCTGGAAAGATATGTCCAAATTTGTTCCATCCGCGATAGCACTTTGAACCTCCCTCCTAACTGTTTAAATACTTCAATAAAATTCTTATAAACGAATACAAAGTGAACATGTTAAAATGTAGCTCTTCCAAGAATTTAATTTAAAATGTTTTTCATTTTATTTTATCATTAGGAAGCTTTACATGCGTCTAAATGTTGCACCCGCGATTGTGGAATCGCCCCTGTATACGTGTAAAAAATAAGCCAAATTTCAGTAAACAATTGATTTTTTAAATGTCTAAAAAAGTTTCGGTTGCGGCCGAAACTGAGACAGATACCGAAGATTCGGTTTCGGTAGAAAGTCCTGTTTCGGTCGGACACTAATTATAAGTATTTCAACCCGTCACTAAAGTTAATGGTCAGCAGAAGAGTGATTAATAATGGATTCGTAAAAAAAGTATGCTGAAATGTTTTCAAAATGGTTTTAACAGGTAATATTTACGACGTACTTGTTTTGACGATATTTTTTTGCCTGCCCCCGCCCTCACTGTGCCATCTCAACGCTCCCTAATTTTATTTGGGTCTTCTACTGCCCCTCTGAAAGTCTCAAGCTCAAAAGCCCAAAAGAAGGCATTATCGCCCACATTGAAAACCTTTGTGCTAAATGGATCATTGATTTCATTAAAATCTATTTATTCTATGTATGTACAAAAAAAGACAATTGAAATTGTATTGTTTAATAATAATGTGAGATCCTTGATAACTGATGACAATCTAACATCATTATCAGTCTTCATGACCTTGACCGTGGCAGATAATAAAATTGTAAAAATCGTGATTTTTATAGGATGACAAATTTGTAATTTATCAGCGGCAATTATTATGGCTATGATTATTTTAATAATTTAGATTAGAGATCAACTCAGTGCTATACTTTGTATTATTTCAGGTAATCATTACAAGATTATTTTGGAATTTGAACTCTTTGTTTAGGTTATCTTTCGTTTTACATTAAAAACTAAATAAATTATCTCTATAATGACATTTTTGGTGTTACCAGCGCAAGGTCAATATCTCTCGAATTATGTCTACGTATAATTATCATTGTGAGATATAGTTTATTTAAGGCCCCGATAGTAAACGCTCAAAAAAAGAAGAAGGGGAGGTATGTAAATATTAATGAACCCCTCCGCAGCGTAAGCAGATATATGCGTTAAAAATACGACAGCAGTCAAGTACAATAAGCGTGTTTACACGTCAGCGCGTGTGTCTCCATAGAAACCGTTATAACTCCGTTATTGTTTTAGTTAAATCCGTAAAATAAAAAGTGAAAGGTCGATAGTGAATCATGCTGCACATCTCTATTCAAGTTGTCCATAGAAATACATAAAAAGAACATTCTGTCAGACGCGCAGTCTGACACATAATTTATCCCGCCAAATTTTCTACGGGCGCCCGACATCGTTAATTTCTATTAAATATTTTTAAATGAAATGATAAAAAAGTGAGGTGACAAAAGTGTTTATTACACATTTATACAATAGAATAAGTATTGTTGTTTACATAATCTGTGATTTTAGTACCGTTTTCACATAAAAACATCACGTGAGTCATTTTCACATTTTTTTAATGTTTGCATTCAAAATTTTAATATTTACAAATATTAATATTTATTTGTAATATAATAATTCGAAAGCTTATTTTGTAACCTGTCTAAAACAGTTTTTACTATTCGGCTACGTTCAGAAATGTTTCATTTATAGAGCTTTAATTGTGAAGCGGTAATAATAGAAAGTTTTCGTAAAATGTCATTTCGTTTAAGACACCAAAAGCTAATATTCTCGAAAATTCGGAGGGGTTTTAAGGCGGCGGTTCGCGCCGCGACCCGCGACCGAGACCAGAGACGGTGACAGTAGACCGCGACAAGTGTCTCGGTCTCTTCTGCATGTACTGTGGGCGGAGACCGAGACCGCGACCGCAACCGCAACCAAGGTGTATCAGAGTCTTACGATGTGTCGATGGACTCAGTTGCGTTGTACTGTCATTAATTTACACTGTAACTAGCTGTCCCGGCCACGCGTTGCTGTGGCTAATAAAACACAACGTCGTCTACTGGATGGTTATCCAACCTTTATAACCACCGCCGTCTTTGAGTTTATCGCAAAGAGACAGACAGATGCCGCGGAGGACTTTAATTTATAATACGTAGAGATGGTGTGAAAGATTATAATAATGTGCATGAAATGCTTGGGGTAACTAACGTCTTTAAGTTAAGATGAAGCCATAGTAAATAATGCAAAATCAAACAAAATCATATGTTTTTGTTTTGAAAATTTGATCACTTAGAAGTACTGTAGATGCTTCAATTAAATACTGCGTGAAGAACATACCTTGGCACTTAAAAATATCGGTCATTTTTTTTATAAGTCTTTTAATAAGCCTATAAAAAATAAAGTATAAGGTCTAAAAAACACACTTTCAAGTCCAAACTCTCCTATTTATAAACCCCTTTTCGGTTATGGTTTTATTGTATAATGTGGCAAATTCAGTTTATTTTATAATGATCGCAAAAAAAGTTGATATTTACACCCAATCTTCCCAAAATAAAATAAAATATGCATTTTCGCGTTGTTATTTTACAATACGGCCGCTAGTCGACGAATTCGGTTTTTCAAAGTGAACCCTATGGCGTCCACCGAAGAACTACTGTCCACGCCACAGTCGCCAAACCTCAGTCATGCCCCAAACTGAGCGGGAGATGGACGCGTCACTTCGCGTCGCTTGATTTCGTGAAATCAATTTTAAATTTCCGTTTTATTACAATAAACAATGCCTAAAACAGGAATTAATATTTTTTACAGGCCTTTACGAAATCAACCTGTAAAACAAAACTCTCAAATACCTTTTCCAATCTTTCCAAAAGCTTTTTCTCAAGTATTTTTAAACTCCTCCCATAAAGGGCGTGAATTCCGATTTCGATTTTTTCCTGAACTAGTGGATCGCCTTAATAAGGATTAATACTGTATCCGTCTAAATAACTTTTCAATTACGTACGTGACCATTTTTTTAGAAGATAGAATGGGTATAGTAAGCTATCCGTAAAAGATAGATATATGCCTTTGCGGACTTTTTTGTAGATCTATAAAAGAGGAATATCCCACCATGCATTGTTTTGTTATATCCCAAAAGGATTAGGCAGCGTTTTCGATGAAAGCTACCAGGCGGCTTGATTTTTCCGACACTTCTAATCCCCCCATTACACGTATCAATCCTCGCATCAATACTCGAGTATTGATGCGAGGTTTGATGCGTGTAATGGCAAATATTGACGCATCATCAATAATATTGCAACGCATCTAGAAATCTGGATCGGTCACATCAGTATTAGGGCGTGGCCGTAAAGTATTGGGGCGTGGCCGTAAGTGGTGGGGATATTTATGCGCGGTTTGATGCGTGTAATGGCTCGCCGCATCAATACCTCAGTATTCCGTGTGCACCATGGAGAGCAGTGGTCCCTTGTCGCCTGTTATTATGTCGGACAGCGATGTTCCGCCATCTCCAGTTCCGCCGCGAAATGATTTAGCGGCATTCGTCGAGGCGTATGAGATGCGTGACATATTATGGAACACACGTCATAAGAACTATAAAAATGTTGTTAAGAGAAAAAGGGCCTTGGAGGAAATAAAAGAAACGATGGTTATTATAAAACCAAACATTACGAGGGAAGACGTACCTTGCAAACATCACATTGTTTTATGTCAGGTCTTATACCTAGTATTATTATATTATTTAAATATGTTAAACCTTTTTAATGTTGTTATTATTATACTACTGTGTACCAATGCATCATGTATCTCTTGATTTTAAAAGCCGTTTTATGGCGTTTAACCCTTAGGCACCGAGAAGGATTTTACTGAATTGGCTGCCTGGAACGGCATGAATTTCTGTTGTGTTTTTTATTTTGGGTTTTTGTTTAAAAAATCATACAGCTGCACAAACCAAGTTTTCAGTTATAAATTTTGTTTTAATGCATTCTTAAATGTTGAATTGTTATATTTATAAATCTAATATTAGGTTTTTGGTTTCTGATTAGGTGTTATGTGAAATATAAACGAAAATTTACCTTAAAAATGCAGCCACCTGAATTATAATCACTCACAGTTTATTTATTCATTGTAATATCGAAGAATTTTTTGTTTTCACATAAATAATATACTTTTGGCAATCACATTATCAAGATTTATCTGGAGGTTTATTTACACATTGATTACAATTATTGATTTCTTACTACGCAGTCATTTTTTCCGGTGATCACACATACACTTACGCGACACCATGTATATATTAGATAGGGTCACCATAAGATTGTTAGGCGCGGCGGACACTTTTAATAATTAAAACTTCTGTACAGTATGATATATTTTAAAACAGGTAGTGGGGCATAACGCAATTTCGCAGTGTGAACACCAATAGCGTGTCTGAACTCGACGCTTTGGATTTCGCATTGAGTGTTTGCAAACATAACACTCCCGGTAAACTGTTTTTCTCTTCGAATTCGCAGACTGTGGAACATCCGACAGAAAATGTCTGGCAGTTAGCCTTAGCGGATATTCACCAACTCGATTAACTCTTTTTGTTGAGCCGGGAATGTGATGTTTTTGAATTAGTTGCCTTATGACTTCTAAATGAAAATCTGTTAGGCTTACTTCTTTTTTAGTTGTGTATTTATACATCGCGTGGGCATTTATTAAAACTACATCGATTGTCCGAAACGCAATTTTTTTATACCATTTAACGGTTTTACGAACACATTGCACAAATGTTATCAACATATCCGACCTATCAACACCCCCCATATTCTTATTATAATTTACAACACAATTGGGTTTTATTATTGGATCCTTTGTTTTCCAATTCACTTTTCCTGTTTCTACCATTGAATCATTGTGTGATGTAGTGAGCATATGAACATCCCTCTTATCGTGCCATTTTATTGCAAGTAGGCATCCAGATTTCTTCCTTTCCACATCTCCTTTTTTTACATCTCCAAATGGTGGTAAACATTTTCGCGTTTTTTTAACAGTGCCACACGCATTAGTGTATTTATTGTGTAAATAACTAAATAAAAAAGGGCTCGTGTACCAGTTGTCCGTGTATACTGTGTGTCCCTTTCCTAAATAATCGGCTAATAACGAAACCACAACTTTTCCAGAAACCAACAATTGCTTTGATATGCCTTCATCCATATTTGGTATGTCTATGTTCGTTTTGGCACCACAATAAATAACAAATTGTAAAACAAAACCGGTTTTGCAATCACATAAAACAAATAGTTTTACGCCAAATCTATGTCTCTTTGCTGGAAGATATTGTTTGATCGATAATCTTCCTTTGAATAGCACCAGCGATTCGTCAATACACAAATTCTCGAACGGATAAAAGTACTTTTAAAATTGGCCGCATACCATATCTACAAAATTTCTTATTTTGAAGGTCGTATCGCCCTTTTTTTGTTTTTCGTTATCTGAAAAATGGAGCATGCTCAGAATTGACATATAGCGATCTCTTGACATGGTTTCTCCAAATATTGGGGATGAAATCAACTTGTCCAGTGTCCAATATTGACGAATTTTCCCTTTTTTGCTTCTTGCCATAAGCATAGTAAGGGCAATAAATACGTACATCTCCTCTGTATCAACATCTTTCCATTTGTGTAAACTTGAATTTGGAGCAAATACTTTTTGTGACTTTACAGTGGTAAAATATCTATTGGTTTCAGTTGTAATGCAACCCACAACATTTGTATTTAGGAAAAGCTCAAAAAAGTCATTTTCACTACTCTCCGGATTGAGTTCACAATCTCGTAAACCAGATTGTTGGTTGAAATTGTGTACATCGGGTTGGAAGTTTATTGCACTTTCCCATACTGGCGAGAAATTCATAAAATTTATATCAGAGGATAAATGGTCGTCCAATCCAGAATTGTTAATTTCATTATCTTCGTTTTCTGATTCATCGGAACTCTCCAAATTTTCTGGAATGTAGTCTTCTTCATCACTCATGGAGAACTCCGAATCGCAATCTAACACATAGTTTTCGATATCTTCGTTATCCATTTTTAAGAATTATAAACCCATTGTACACAGATATACTTGTCTGAAATTATTTAATATAATAAAACATGGACCACGAAAGAATATGCACCGCAATGAGATATTTTTAAAGTTACCGAAATAATAAATGTTCATAAATAAAATCGTAGGTTTCAAATTTCACGTAAATATCTACACGGATCTCATGAAGCCGACAAAGGACATAACTCATCTCAATCAGTTTATTATCAGCCATAAAAAGATAAGACCTCGCAAAATAATGTGCACCGCAATAAACGATATCAATGTAAGCACGCTTGCTCGGTACCGGCACGCACTAACACATCGACGCGCAAGACGAGACTGTATGCGGTCCAAAAAAACTTCGACGTAATTTGAAAGGTTCGCTATGATGAAAAAATTAATTTAAAAAATAACTGTAAGTAAAAAGGTCTTTCTCTTTAAAGGACATGGTACAAAACACTTGGTTTTATAATATGAATCTTTTACTACGAACATTTACTAGTAAATTATCTCAATATTTGGAGATGAACATGACGAATTCTCCAAACTACTAATACAGTGGGTCGGCCCACATGAGAATTTCCTTTCAACTACGTATACAGTTGGTCGGATCCTTCGGGTTAAATAAATAAACAAATAAATTTCGAAATTATTTTTCAAGTTCAATGAAAGTTCTATTCACGTTCTGTTATTCAGTTTTGTAAAGCAACTAGCCCATAATTTTGAATTTTATGAAAACAGTTTTTCTTAAATGAAGACTACCAGTGACCCCCCCCCCCCTCTCCAACGCTTAAAACAAAAAAGAGCGACACCGGAAATATTTCATGTTCACAAGTACACTCAGTGACTGTACTACTAAGTATAACAAAGCTATCATTATTAATTATACTTGCTTTTACGTAATCCTGAAGCACATACATAATAGCCCCTGACGTGTCCAATACTGCTTGGCTTATTGCTGCTGGAGACAGAATCGCTGAAAACTTCAGATCCTCAAAGCTTCTGCCGGTCGCATAGAAACTTAGAGTTACAGCTAATTTTTCTATTGGCATGATCGAAGCTCTCATGGCTGTATTTTGTTTCAAAATATATGGACTAACCATATCTAGCAATTTGTTAAAATTATCATTATTCATTCTAAAATAATTTTTATAATCGTGTGGATCACTCAGCAAAATTTCATCCATTAAATTCAAGTGTGAGAATTTTTCTTTTTGAAGAAGCCAGTCCTTCACCCACCGTTTGCGCTTTCTTCTTCTTTCGTATGATGGGGGGTCAGAGGGGGACATCTAGAATCACCGAGACATCTAGAATCACAAAGAGACATCACCGTTTGCGCTTCAATCGTTTCTTTGAACCGAACGCCAAAATTATAGCAATACAGGCTTTTCGTTTCGGATCCATCACTTAAAACGCGTCCGTCCCGCAAGGATTCGCATCGATACTGACGTCAATAATATTGACACGTGTAATGGCTCACCTTGTGAGCCGGTTGCGATATTTTCGGATCGCGATATAATATTGATGCGAGGATTGATACGTGTAATGGGGGGATAACAATTATCGTTATGTTTCAACCAATGTACACAAATCCTTGACAAATTACATACCTAAACCTTCCTCACGAAACACTCTATCTATTGGTGAAAACCGCATGAAAATCCGTTCAGTAGTTTTCGAGTTTATCATGAACAGACAGACAGACAGACGATGCGGGGGACTTTAATTTATAATATGTAGAGATGGAAACCCAAGTAGAGTTACAATTGGAAGAAGAAGAAGATGATGATTTGTTCTTATATTATTATTATCTTCCGTCACTGTCTCTTGTCTCGGTCGCGCGCGCGAACTGGCCCCCATGCCCCCCATACAAATCTAAATGACAAGTACCCGTTGCGGTCTCCCGTCTCCGTCTCTGGTCTCCGTCGCGTGCCGCGGTCGCGGCGCGAACCGCCGCCTTTAGAGGGAGCGCGCTTATATTAAAAACGATGATATTTAAGCGAAATTTGTGAAAATGTTTAATAACACTCAAAATAGAGCAAAATGTTTCGAAAAATGCTTATGTTGCATTTAATGATGCACTGTATTTTTTTCCATACCCGTAACGAGTTAAATAACTAATAATTTTTTAACCATACTTTACGATTTTTTTTCTATCGAGGGAATTTCATATAATTATTTCCATAGCGTCTGCGTTGTTAAATTTCAGAACCCAGCTACGAGTGCACGTCGGACGCCATGCCATACGCGCCGCGCTACAAATAGCATCTGTGTACGTGGAATTTCATACAAAGCTACTGTTATAATTCGGTTTCGAATTCAAGAATTCGACACAAGACTTCGCTACTTCCGTCAGCAGCTCGCATGTGGAAGAGTCTTCCCTAGATATAAGTACTACGGATTTATAGAATTAAATTATCTTTCCGGATATAGAGAGATTAGGGGTCGTCCATTAATCACGTGAGGCTCGAAGGGGGGGGGGGGGGGGGGGTTCGGAAAAAAACACGAGGGGGGGGGGGGGTTAAAAAGTTGCTAAAAAAACATCACGTGATTAATGGACGACCCCTTACATGTGGCGTCATTGCCTGTCACGGTTTCTTAAACTCGGTGACCAGCTGTCACTGGATCATAGTGGAGAGTGGGTTTTTGCTGCTAGGTCGTGCGGGCGGCTGCAAACTGGCGACTGCGGCTGCAGTTTCATATAAGTACCGTTTTGGCATGGCAAATATATAGATGTTGGTGACTGGACAAGTCAGAATGAAACCAACTCAGAATGACCTCAGAAAAGTCATTAGAAGTGATTGGTGCTGGAAGGCTGCGGTCACCAACGTGTTGTCGGAGGCCATTAGCCGCATCCTGGCTCCAGTGACCCGGTGTCTCATCAGGCTGGCGAATCCATGGAGTCCTAATTCAAAATTATAAAAATAAAAATTGCAAAAAGTTGGTCACCTTATATTAGGTTGGGGTTATGGGTTATTTTAAAATTATTTTTTCATAGCTTTTAATGATTCGAAGAGGTGTTGAGTTGACAGTTGACTTTATTCTCAGTTGTCATGGAACCGTAGATGGTATCTTCAATAATAACATATATTTTTTGAACTTAAAGTTAAGTGGTCAAGAGAAATGTTATAAAACGGTAGAAATTCGGAATGTCGCTTAGTGGTTGAGCGGTCCAAAAGCGGTTCATTCCTGTGCTATATTAGTTCTTCATCGTTGCACAAGCATAATTTTACGGTTTTGATGATGTTAGTTGGAGGAATACAAATATTGTCAGGTTGTTCATAACCTTGAAATATATGTTTTTTTTTATGTTAGTTCCGCTCAAGAGTCCCAAGTGTTCCCAATCGTCTGGAGCCAGTGATACTATGGCATCCCCAATTGGGGAATGTTGTGAGGCTGAAGGTAGTGGGGATGGGTAGGAGATAGGAAAGAGGAAGGTGGGGAAGTAATCTGGTCAACGCACGGCTAATGCTATTTCATGCAATGTTTCAATTCTGAATTGTAGATTGGACTTTCATCATAGCGATACTGAGAGTATCTCATAACCTTGAAATATATGTTTTCTTTTAATGTTAGTTCCGCTCAAGAGTCCCAAGTGTTCCCAATCGTCTGGAGCCAGTGATACTATGGCATCCCCAATTGGGGAATGTTGTGAGGCTGAAGGTAGTGGGGATGGGTAGGAGATAGGAAAGAGGAAGGTGGGGAAGTAATCTGGTCAACGCACGGCTAATGCTATTTCATGCAATGTTTCAATTCTGAATTGTAGATTGGACTTTCATCATAGCGATACTGAGAGTATCTCATAACCTTGAAATATGTTTTTTTTATGTTAGTTCCGCTCAAGAGTCCCAAGTGTTCCCAATCGTCTGGAGCCAGTGATACTATGGCATCCCCAATTGGGGAATGTTGTGAGGCTGAAGGTAGTGGGGATGGGTAGGAGATAGGAAAGAGGAAGGTGGGGAAGTAATCTGGTCAACGCACGGCTAATGCTATTTCATGCAATGTTTCAATTCTGAATTGTAGATTGGACTTTCATCATAGCGATACTGAGAGTATCTCATAACCTTGAAATATATGTTTTTTTTAATGTTAGTTCCGCTCAAGAGTCCCAAGTGTTCCCAATCGTCTGGAGCCAGTGATACTATGGCATCCCCAATTGGGGAATGTTGTGAGGCTGAAGGTAGTGGGGATGGGTAGGAGATAGGAAAGAGGAAGGTGGGGAAGTAATCTGGTCAACGCACGGCTAATGCTATTTCATGCAATGTTTCAATTCTGAATTTTAGATTGGACTTTCATCATAGCGATACTGAGAGTATCTTCTAATTAACAAAATTGCGCGCGCCGAGATTTTGAACCCGCGACCTCCGGGGTATTCGTAGTCGAGAGCCTGACCCCTCGACCACGGAGGCCGTCAAATCATTTAAATAAATCGTTGTTTACGTAAGTGAAATTTGGTATAGCTTTTTTTAAAAGATTTATAATAGATTGATTGATTTGTGCTGGTCTGAAATTGAAATTGATTTGCTCTAAGTTTTTTTTGATAAGTATATCTATCAGTTAAAATCAATGTCATAAAAACTCTTATATATCTGCACCAGTGTTGCCAGATGCATGGATTTTACCATGTTTCCTTGGTTTTTTAATTTGAGAGGCGGGTATGGGTACCGCCACTCCGGAAACCATTAATTGGATAACCAACACCTCTGCTATAGGTCACCTCAAGTGGTTCGCTTAGTGGTGACTTAGCAGGGGTGCCCGCGTTCACGGGGGGTTTATTCAGGTCTTGGTGGCGGATGTGTCTGCCCACCTGGATGGCGGGCCGGATCGAGTGATCCAGCCGGATCTGGTGGTAATCCAGGGCGATACTTACCAGCATTATTACTGTAACCGACTTAATTTAACTTACATTTAAAAATCATTTCTGTATTGGATAGCACTAGTGAGAGGTGAAGAAATTGGTTCCATGACAACTCAGAATTAACTCAACTCATTGAAAAGTATTTTTACATTAGCTCTACTAAAGGATCTAGAAAAACCTCACCTAATGAACTTGGCCACACCTGCTAAGTCACCAAACGTAGCAAACCCCTTGGGGTGATCTATGGCAAAGGTGTTGGTTATCCAATAAATGGTTCCCGGGGCGGCGGTACCCATACCTACCCACCAAATTGCTAACACCATTAAAAGATATGAAAAAAAAGAAAAATAGCCCCATAACCTAATAACCTAATAACCAAATAACCTAACCTAACCTTAACCTATTTAACCAATTTTTTGTAATTTTTTTTCATCACTTTTAAGAGTTCATTCTGAGTTGTCCGGTCACCGAAGAAATTAACAGTAAAAACGAAAATTTGTCTCAAAAACTCACAAACATAGAGGACCATTGTAATCACAAATCACAACATCGTTTCATTTCAAACATCGTTTCATTTCAATAGAAAAATTTGTCTCAAAAACTTACAAACATAGAGGACCATTGTAATCAGAAATCACAACATCGTTTCATTTCAATAGAAAATTGGTCTCAATAACTCACAAACATAGAGGACCACTGTAATCACAAATCACAACATCGTTTCATTTCAATAGAAAATTTGTCTCAATAACTCACAAACATAGAGGACCACTGTAATCACAAATCACAACATCGTTTCATTTCAATAGAAAATTTGTCTATAAAACTCACAAACATAGAGAACCATTGTAATCACAAATCACAACATCGTTTCATTTCAATAGAAAATTTGTCTCAAAAACTCACAAACTGAAAACCATTGTAATCACAAATCACAACATCGTTTCATTTCAATAGAAAATTTGTCTAAAAAACTCACAAACATAGAGGACCACTGTAATCACAAATCACAACATCGCTTCATTTCAATAGAAAATTTGTCTAAAAAACTCACAAACATAGAGGACCACTGTAATCACAAATCACAACATCGTTTCATTTCAATAGAAAATTTGTCTCAAAAACTCACAAACATAGAGGACCACTGTAATCACAAATCACAACATCGTTTCATTTCAATAGAAAATTTGTCTAAAAAACTCATAAACATAGAGGACCACTGTAATCACAAATCACAACATCGTTTCATTTCAATAGCAAATTTGTCTCAAAAACTCACAAACATAGAGGACCATTGTAATCACAAATCACAACATCGTTTCATTTCAATAGAAAATTTGTCTAAAAAACTCACAAACATAGAGGACCATTGTAATCACAAATCACAACATCGTTTCATTTCAATAGAAAAATTTGTCTCAAAAACTCACAAACATAGAGGACCATTGTAAAAAAAGACTTTGCTTTTCATTTTCTTTGTACGTGTGAGGGTTTTTTATTTTAATGATTGTATCTTTCCTTTGGATGGATGGAGACATACATTCACCGTTTGTCTCATTTTCGGCTATTGACATTAAGTGTGTAAGAAAGAGAGGCAGCATTATATGTTTAAGAATAAAAACAAAACAATCAGCACATTGACATTTGACGTTTTTGAATTATTGGAACTCATTCACTACTCATTATTTATAGGTACTTATCATAAAATTCCTGCAGCTCTTTCAAAATATGAGAATTCGTTCCATACAAAATGTTATCCGGGGCGGAGACAAATTCAACAAATCAAAGATCATCAAAATCGGTTCAGCCGTTCTCGAGTTATAAATAGTGTAACTAACCCGACTTTGTTTTATATATTAGGATAATAATAATAACTCGATAATTCAAATTCTAATTTATAATTTTTTAAAGCATTTATTTGAATTTGGAAGGAATGTATGGTACCGCGACCTCGGGAACCATTTATTTTATAACCAACACCTCTGCCACAGATCATCCTAAGTGGTTCGCTATGTTTAGTGACTTAGCAGCAGGGGTGCCCAGTTCATGGGATGAGGTTTGTCCGGATCTTGACGGCGAGTGCCAACCAACTGCATGGCAGGCCGGATCGGTAGAGACTGGTTAAGGGAGACCTTTTGATCTCTCCAGCAGGACTTTCTCGTAACATTGCCTTACATCGCAGTGGAAAGGATGGATTCATTCGTCCGTCACTCCTGCACTAGCGATGTGTAAGTTCAGCTGGAGTGGGCTCTTAAACTCGGGTTCTTTGCGCGAAGCGGCTCCTACTCCTACTCCCTTTTCAAATCGACTACTCCCAAAGAACCCGGTACAGTACTTGTAGCAGGAACTCGGCGGGCCGAGCCACAGTCGCGGCATGGTGTAGGCTCCGGCTCCGAGGTCCGGCTAGGGTGGAACCCGAGCGTCTCGATTCGAGCCATTCAGGAGTAGGTCGTGCGTTAGTACTCTATTAAAATATAACTAGCCGTTGGAAACAATAGTTATATTGCCTCAACGTCCAACGCTGTTGAAAATAATTAGTGCCAACAGTTGAAATATAATACCTACATGCGAATATTATTCAACGCAGTCAATGATTCAACTGCCTAATAAATAAAAAGGGTTAAGAGTTTGTACTTCGTGAACAACATTACTCGATATTTTAAATGGTCTTTTGGAAATGTACGTAACTACTGCACTTTTTTTTTTATTTTCCCATCCAATACGGCCGATACGCAGCACCAGGAGACAATCAAATTTATCAACGACAAGCAAAAAATAACCTATTGATAACTATCAACGCCGGTCAGCTAAGTTTTGTACCTATTGTTTTCAACGGTGTTGGAATGATATAATCAAAAGGGTCAAGAGATCACACTTCATGAACGATATTATACCCAATTAGACATGGTCTTTTGGTAATGTACGTACCTACTGCACATTTTTTTTTTTTTTTTTCCCGTCCAATACGGCCGATCTGTAGCGCCAAGCAACAAGCGAATTTATCAGTGACTAGCAAAATATATCTTCAACGTCTTAATATTTCAACAGGGTAATATTTTCAACACCGAAACCAACTTCTTCCAACAGTTTCAACTTTCAACGTTATTATAGGATTATTATTACGTGTGTGGGGCGTGGGGCATAGAGATAATAATAATTAATAATACATCAATGATTCGGGGAACCATCCGTTAAAAGGGATTCCTTAATACGATTTTGATATATTTTTTGTATGTTTTTTTGTTAGTGTCGTGTCAATCTCCTATTATAGTTGCGTCAACGTCGACGTTATTTTCAACAGTTGAAAATTGCCAACGATAACGACGTTGGCGTTGGATAGAATTATCGCCAACGCCCAGTACTATCGTGCGTTCGAGTTCTTTTGCGAGCTTCGGCTCCGAGGTCCGGCTAGGGTGGAACCCGAGCGTCTCGGTTCAGCCATTTGCGAGTCGGAAGCAGGTTAGGCGTTCGAATTCTTTTGTGCGCTCGGGCCATTCCCGTGTCGGGAGTGGCTCCCGGAACCTGCTCCAAGAACTCAAGTACTTTTAAAAGGAAGCACGTCTCAGAGGCCTCCGGAAAAATGCTGAACTTACCCATCTCTATCCTGGACACACTGACCCCCAAATTCCTACCCACCCCTCATACCGTTTTCCTTCCCAGAATTTCCTCACCTTCCTTCCCCTAAAAAGTCCCTCCACACAGCATCTCCAAAGATGAAATAGGCCCTGAGTGGAATTATTTTCCTTAGGGCCTCCTGTGTGGTGCTAATGTAAAAAAAGAAGCAAAAACAAAGTTTTATTTTCCCTCGCCTCCAAGTTTCAAAGGGCAATTAAATAATAAACTAACAGACCAATCAGCAGTAAAATGAAAAAAAAAAAAAAAAAATTCTTTAAGTATAGAATATAGTCGACAATTGAACTTTGATCATATTCATACTATCCTCGCTTCTGTCCGTCGTTTAGTATAAATTAAATAAAGTTAGAGATATGTATAACATTCATCAAACAATGGATATTCATTTGTGCTTTCCACACAAGGAACTCCTCTGAAAAGTAAATATTTACTAACTGTGTATATTTTAAAAATAGTGATGCTATTTATCATAATGACTATTACCATTATGCAATTGGTAATAAATTGTTGGATTACTGTTATTACATAAACTAGTCCTCATGACTGTTATGCTCATGTAAAAATAACTATTTGATTGTCATGCCATTTCACTGGTGGGCGGTGGTGGGGTGGGAGAAGGAAAAGAGAATGGGCCACCACACTCCTTCATTCACATTCTTGCATCGTCTCATAGATACCCTTCTGTTATTTTACTCTTGACATGAGTTTGATAGATTCTCCTAATTTGAGATGAAGTTATACGTGAAATCCTATATAGATACTATTTAGATCAATCTCTACGACTAATCGGCTCACAGTATGAACATCAAAAAATATGCTACGGATAATTTGAAGCTTTTACTAGCTTTTCTGTGTATTGGAATTACAATAAAATTATTATTTACATAACAAAAAATATAAGCGCAATCCACTAAAAAAAATGTTTTTTCATGACTTAACTATGAAGTAATACAAAAAACAATTTTTAAAAAATACCCCTTTATGGCTAAGACTATTTTTAAGGTTTTCTATGTTCTAACTTTTGTTCGTTCTTATAAAATTATGCACAAAATAAATAAAAACCACTTTTTCGCTTACTTGCCTCGTGCAAAAAAGAGGCTCGATTTTAAATTTTGCAGGCATGAGAATCGAAATATTTCTAGCGTTTATATTCCTCTTAACAGATGGATTGCAATCTTTAGAACACAGGCGTCGGGTGGGAATGCTATCCTGGTTCTACCGGTATTTCAATGGACGAGGCTGCGAGGAACTAGCGTCATTGTTTCCTTTGGCACCGGTGCATAGTTGGGAAACTCGTGCCCAACATATGTACACGGTTGACATTTGTCACATGAGAACGGGTCGCTTCTTCGACTCGTTCTTGTGTTCAACTGTTCGGCTGTGTTTAGTCCTTCCTACAACATATTCTTCAAAACCAATGTTCATATCTTCCTCTCCTCAAAAAGACCCTCCACATAGCATCTCAGATGACATAGGCCCCGAGGGAAATTATATTCCTCAGGGCCTCTTGTGTGGAGTTGATATTAATTTTTCTTTTTAAAATGACCTGACTCAAGTATTTGATTCACTCACACATGTCTTCCTCGGCGTTCCCGATTTCTTCTATTACCCCCCTTTTTTTTTTAATAAAGCAGATACAGTTTACCGCAGTTCCCGTGAGCACTCAAGCCATGGGCTCATTGTGCTATCTCCCATGCACCTCGTTTCTTTAACAGTAACTTCGTCCCTTTGATAAAGAGCACTAGGATTGTCATTGGATATGTAGATATCAGGCGCGTTTCCTTTGGATGCTTTGGATCCGGAGCATCCCTTATGCTCTAGTCAAAAAGCTTTCTACTTCATTTTTCCTAGCCGTAAACAGCAATCCCACAATTTACTAACAGAGAAAACAAACAAACATAATGGACATGTTGAAATACATTCTCGATATGTATGAATCGTCTAAACCAGGGGTGTCAAACTGGATTTTATTAAGGGCCATTTATAAGATTTAGCGTGTGTAAGCGAGCCAGACTCAAAATTAAAAATTATAACCCATACTGAATTGTTAGAATCTTTATTTTTAGTTAGATAACTTGTTATTATAAATTATCATTAAAATTAAAAAGGAGGGTAAATTGGTAAATTGTCTTGAGCCGGACACCTAACTTCTCTTGTTTTTGATAAGCTCATTGATGTCGGGTGTCATATTCGTGGTAGTTATTTTAAGAATCGATTGGTGATGTTCATCCGTAAACCTTGAGCAATGTTTGTTCTTATTTATTTTCAAAATGGAAAACATCTGCTGCAAAAATAGGTACATACTACCGAACATACACAGGATATGTGCTGCATGCTTTCTTATATTTGGATAGTTATTCAAACTCTTGAAATACTGTGTATAAAATGTAGTAACATTATACTTTTGAATGTAGCTATAACTTTGTGGTTATCCATTATAGATAAATGAAACAATTATTTAACTTTGTTTGAACCACTTTTATATTTGAGTAAAGCCGACCGGTTTCGGAACGACCGTTCCTTCTTCAGGGCAAACGTATACAACAATGAATATTATAATTATGCATTATAGTACGCGAGCCTGAGGTGTGTAAGTAACCCCAGACCCTATGAGCTTAATATTCAAAGATTTGATTATGAAAATCTACCTGCGCGGACAAATATATCATAAAGAATGGCAATTGAAAACTCCAGGGAAAATAACAGATTCACCAACCTTGTATGCAGTCTTTTGTAGCTGGGGAGGCCTCCGTAAATTTGTCCACTTAAATTCCAGATTAGTAATTCTTTGGTGACTTGAAACTTGCACAAGAGTTAGTTGTCAATGATACACAACAGTATACGTTTGCCCTGAAGAAGGAACGGTTGTTCCGACACCGGTCGGCTTTACTCAAATATAAAAGTGGTTCAAACAAAGTTAAATTGTTTCATTTATCTGTAGTAACATTTACTTAAATTTATCCATTACAATACTTTCGGATTGGAGATCTGTCGATACTCTAGCGATGCGTAGTGGCCTCTAAGAATCTCTAAAATATGTAATGAAAGAGCGCGGTTCTGTCCTCCGTGACGTAATATTGTCACGTGGTAGCGGGCCGTAATGATAAGGTCAGGGGGCCGTATCTTTGACACCCCTGGTCTAAATGCACAGTGCCTAAGCACATCTAGCACAACAATCAGCGTAAGAGTTTTCTCGCTGCTTCAACTTCAACACTTGCAAGACGCGAGACGCACTGTCCAGCAGTGTTGGCTGCTATATCAATTCTGAATCCAAAATTTTGCGAAATAATCTAATCTCGTGCATGCGCATTCGTTTCTGCCTGCCTTGGTCTATGAATGTGAAATACGCATCTCACGATAGCATCCACCGAACAAAAAATGACTTTAACGCATATGGGCATAACATACAGAATAGCATACCACGAAACGAGTGGATTGTTTTGAGTAGGTACATGGGTGTTAAATTTTTGACAGTTTGATTTAAATAACAGTCACGGAAGTATTGAATCATTGAATATCCATCGATTACATATTTAATTCATAATTAGCGCATCCATTCCCCAAGAGGTAAATGGAGTTTATTGCCTATCTAATTTGTTCTTAACCTAACTTAGTCTAGGCTCTCGAGTTGCTTTCCCTGACCACAACTGAACCAAAATAAAGTTACAACCAATCTCTGCAAATAAATACCTACTTTAAAACTAATTTGTATATTTTATCTCTTTCCAGCTTAGCTTTGGGTTGCCAGCTTTGCCAGTTCACGCAACTTCCATTCCCACTGCGGCAGCACCAGCTAGACAATAATTGAAGACACACACAGCATCATCAACACAGCTTGACAAAAAGAGCGGGAAAATTTGAATATTCAAGATGTCCGCTCTAAAGATGGCCGTCATGATTGCCGTGAAGAACACAGCGGTCAATGGTTTCTCAGCAGCCAGAAATACTGGCGTCGCTTTCAAATATGTAAGTACCCTGATTAATAATGAATTTATGTAAAGAAGTGAGTGCGAGCATCCATCGTGGGCATATGCTTATTTTTTTCCAATTTATGGGTCAACTTTGTGCAGTTCAGATTCTGGACTAAGAATCCGGGGTTGTGGTTTAAAAACCCGGTGTGGGTGAATAATTAAATTGATTGGTACTTTACTTCACGTTTAATTTAAATAAAATCGTATTATCATTAGAGGATGCAATACTGCAGTATATATTCAATACCGCGGTATTGGACATGTAATACCGCAATATTTCCGATATTGTGATATTAGTAACAAAGACCGTATATCTTCTGAACTTTAGAAGGTAATCCATCTTTTGCCACCATACGGGCCCCTTTATAGAAAGAGAATCAGTTTTTAGTGTGATATCTTGCTTTTTTTCGCCAGTGATTGTAGTTTTTCGACGTGGTCATCTTCGTCAATTAAGGTTGAGGTCGTAGCTGCTACCTCGGTAGATTGGCTGCGGCTCGTAGTGGTGTTGCGCTAGGGCAATCAACCTCTTCTGATATCTTGTCAGAGTTAACATTTTTAGATCCAATTCCGTGCTTAGTGCGTAAATGAGTATGTAGTCCGCTTGTTGATCGTCCACTAGTTTTAAAAATAACTAGACAGAGTTTTCACTTCGCTGATTGACGATCTATAGATCGCAAAAAATTTGTCCACACTATATTAGAACTTTTGAAGTCTGAATTCAATACCATCAATTGCAGTATTAATTTTTTACACAAAAAATTTGATATACGGATACGAGTGTAATACGTTAATACATTAGTCAAAATAATTATTTTTCATGCTTTCCGACTTGCGAGTAGTTGGGAGTCAGATTGAGACTGATTAAGACTACAAAAAAATGTCAGTTTGCTTATTGAGAACTCGGGAATTCCCTATCATGGTTCATTTTTAGTACTGCAAAATTCGCAATTTCTAATCTTGCTTTTGCGGTACTGAAAAACAGCGTGAAATTACGGTAACGATATAACGATATAACGAAAGTATCGTTTTGGTGAAAGACCACTATTTAGAATCAAAACGTTGCTTCGGTTAACATTTAATTTTTTAATTTAATTTTTATTTTATTTTTTTTGTTTTATTTTATTTTTATTATTTTTTTCCTTTTTTTTACATTAACTCCACACAGGAGGCCCTGAGGAAAATAATTTCCCTCAGGGCCTATGTCATCTGGGATGCTGTGTGGAGGGTCTTTTTGAGGAGAGGAAGGAATTTTTTTTATTTTTTTTTATTATTTATTTAATTCCAGAATACATTTTGTACAAAAAAAAATTTGAGTAGACCCACAAAGCTGTCATATGGCAGCTTGTCTGCAGGTTCTAACAATTTAAACATTCTTAATATAATATCTAAGAAAATATTTGTAAATACATTTATAGTTTTAAGGAAACATTAGAATGGATCACATAATATTAGATAATTTAACTTACAACCATAAATATATAAGATATTTCAATATACCTGCCTAATAACAAGATATGTAGGCAGCTATATTAAGATATTCAAAGATACATGGAGTTTTCGCTCATTAACCATAGTTTTATCATTTTAGGACATAGTCTCTCATTTTTTTCAAATTTTATGTTTTTATTGATTTTATTGAAAATTACTGGTATTAGATATTCAAGAGTACGGCTTCCATATTTATTTAATATTCGAGGAGTTTTTGAATGAACATTGGTCTTGAAGAGACCTATGTTATAGGAAGGAGGAAACACAGAGGGCCAGCAAATCATTCCACAGCCGAGCTGTTGAACACAAGAACGAGTCGAAGAAACGACCCATTCTCATGTGACAAATGTCAACCGTGTACAAATGTTGGGCACGCGTTTGGCGTGTTTCCCGACTATGCACCTGTGCCGAAGGGATCAATGATGCTAGTTCCTCGGAGCATCTTCCATTGTAATACCGGTAGAACAAGGATAGCATTCCCACCCGACGCCTGTGCTCTAAAGATTGCAATCCAATGTTTCTGCACAGAGTTGAGGGTATTTTTCAGGTATTTTGGAGCTCCAGACCAGAGGTGGCTGCCAAATTCAACCGTGGGGTGCACTTGTGATTTGTACAGGGTTAGCAGTTGTGTACTATTAAAGTATCTGCGGGCCCTGTACAGTACGCCCAGTTTTTGGGAGGCTAACTTTACTCTGGCTTCGATGGAGCCCCCATACCTGAGCATATCAATGGAGGGCCTGTTCGGAAGATTGCTTCCGTTGAAGGATACTAGATATTCATTTCGATCCCTTTTAGACGTAATCAGACAAGATTGGGTCTTTGAAACATTAAATTTAACAAGATTATTTTTACCCCAAGAGAAAACACTCTCGAGGTAACCGTCCATTCTTTGCTTCAAAGCCCTCCGAGCCGTTGGGGTTTGTGAGCCCTTTGGGGGCTTGTCAAACAAAAAGCTATCATGGACTGTACTGTCATCCGCGTAACAGTGAATTGGTGCACATGACAAAAGGTCGTTGATGTGCAACAAAAACAAAGTCGGAGACAGAACCGATCCCTGTGGGACGCCAGAATTATCGAGTGTGAGGAAGAGATGAAACCATCGATTACCATCTGAATCGACCTCTCCCTCAAAAAGTCGGCAATCCACATACACAAGGATGCGGGAAGTCCATAGAAGGCAGTTTGTAGACAAGTCCTCGGTGCCAAACCCGGTCAAAGGCCTTGGAAATATCCAGTGCAACCATTTGGGTCTCACCAAAACATTCCAGGCACCGCCCCCAAACATGCGTCACATACGCAAGAAGATCACCGCACGAGCGGTTCCGCCGGAATCCGTATTGACGGTCGTTAATAATTTTGTTCTTCTCGAGGTATGTGAGCAGTTTGTCGTTGATCACACGTTCCATCACCTTAGACAGAACTGATGTGATCGCTATGGGGCGGTAGTTGGCCGGGTTGGAGCGGTCACCCTTTTTTGGAATAGGATGGATAACCGCTTTTTTCCAACCAGAGGACATAGAGCCAGTCTTCAGGGACATTTTAAAAAGCTTCGTCAAAATTGGAGCTGTTTCTGCAGCGTACCTCTGCAGTACCAGGGCAGGTATTCCATCAGGCCCACTAGCTTTATTAACATCTAGCCCTCGTAAAACATGGAGTACTTCCCGATGCCGGATCCTCAGCTTTTTCATATGAAAACCGCAGTGAGGAACCGACGTCGGGACAGCACCTTGATCATGGAGGGTTGAGTTATCCGCAAACATTTTACCTAATAAGTTTGCCTTTTCGGTGGCGGTGTTTGCTAGTGAGCCGTCAGGTCTGGTAAGAGGTGGCAGACTGGATTTGCAGAAATTGCGGCCTATCGAGCCTGCAAGCGACCAGAATTGCCTGCTGCCATGTGGGCATGCAGCCAGCTTTCTGCTGATCTGCAGGTCGTTCTCCAATTTTGACCTATTTATGATTCTCTTGGTTTCCTTTGCCATTTTGATGTAAGCTGTTCTGTCTTCAGATGTTCTAGATGTGTTGTAGGCTCGGTAAGCCCCGTTTTTTCGTCGCACTGCTTCAGCGCATTGTCGACTGAACCACGGCTTTGAGCCTACACCAGTTTCCTTAACAGTAGATGGGATGAAGCCATCCATCGCGGATGTGATGACTTCACCAATTTCCTGGGCACATCTTGAAGGATCCGAAGTCTGAAAACAGACAGCTGACCACGGGAAAGCATTAAAATGTGCCCGCAGACCGAACCAATCTGCTGACTTATAGTGCCACACTTTTCTCTCAAGCCTCTCATTTGGAGGTCTGAAGTTTACAGGGATTGATGTCGTCACCAGGCAGTGGTCGGACGATCCTAAAGGCGCTGTGACTTCAATCCTGTAACCGTGTGGCACAGTGGTTAAAAATAGGTCTAACAGATTGGAACGGTGAGTCTGGACATCAGGAACCCTTGTAGGCTCCTGAACCATTTGCTCCAATCCGTAGCAAAGGGCAAAGGATTCCGCTTGTCGTCCAGCCGAGTCTGTTGATCCTGAGAACTTCAACCAAGGTTCGTTATGAACATTAAAGTCCCCCAGGACCACAAACTCTGCCGTAGGGTAGCGGGGCAAGAGATCATCGACAGTGTCGCTTAAATGTTTGAAGAGTTCGGACGTGTCTGATTCGCTAAGGTTCGGTGAGCGGTATAAACAAGCGTAGAATCTTACCATACTGGCAAGATTGACGCGTACCCACATTACGTCGAATCTGGAGTTTTCCAGATTCAACAGTCGCACACAGTTGACGTCAGCTCGACTATAGAGACAGACACCTCCTTTAGGTCTGAACTTGCTTGCGAGGGTGAAGCCCGGGCAGTCCAGATACGAGGCGTCTATAGGCTCGGCTATCTGCGTTTCAGACAGGAATAGTAGGTTGGGGCATTGAGAAAAAAGGTGGTGGTGGACATAATTTAAAATGGTATGCAGGCCGCGAATGTTGGTGTAATTCACCAACATCTTTGGCCTGCGCCGGGGTCTCCTACTACTCGCCGCTGTAATGAATTTAATTTGTGTTGTGATGATTTTATTGATTTTTTATTTTTATGATAGGATGTGGGGGAAGGAAGGTCTGGGAAGGAAAAGGTATGAGGGGTGGGTAGGAAGCTGGGGATCAGAGTGTCCAAGAGTGATGAACGAATGAATCCAATCCACCCACTGCAGTGCAAGGCGATGGGCAGGGAGAGTCCGGCTGGAGAGGTCGCCCAATGCGCTCCAAACGCAGCTGCTGGGTCCCCTCCGGTCACGAACCGGCACAACAGCAGCGGTGGGGTTTTTACACTCGTTGATGGGGCAGCCCACCCTCAGTCGTGAGCCTGAGGGTCGGGCCCCTGTACTACCGAGCGGCCCGGACAGCGGTAACCGGTTGTAAAGGGTCTCCCTCAACCAGCATCTCCCAATCCGGCCCGCCACGCAGAAGGTGGGCCGACGCACCCACCATCAAGACCCGGACAAACATAACCTCAAGAACCCGGGCACCCCTGCTAAGTCACCAAATGTAGCGAACCACTTGGGGTGACCTGTGGCAGAGGTGTTGGTCATCCAATAAATGGTTCCCAGGGCGGCGGTACCCATACCCGCCTACCAAATTATAAATTAGTCAAATTTGGTGATCAGATCTGAACTAGCCCTGGGTAGAAAGATCATTTTTCACGACCCATTAGCTAATTGATTGGGTACTGTAAACGTAGAAAAAATGCCATAGATAGATCGATGAGCTGCCGCCGTGTTGACGTACACCACATATGTATAAATTGTGTTGACCGGCCATTTAAAGTCTCGTTCGGGAGACACAGAAATAAAGATGGTTAATTTGAAATGGATGGCCTGTTTGAAGATTTCAGATATTTACACTCTTTTTGTCTCTGTCGCTAGAACGAGTTTGGAGAAGCCCAGTCTACAAAATGTATCATCTATCAAATGATTGAATCTTTTTGTAAAAGTGACCCAATCCATTATTGGTGGTTCCGTAATAGGGGCAAAATGATAAGGCCGATCGCGATCGACTCAGGACTGATCTGAACAGCCAGGCACTTCTCAACCTTGTCCTTTCGCATCTTCTCCCTATCCTTACTCCATTCATCTTCACAAATTACCACAATGAGGATTTTTTTTAATGTGAATACCCAGCAGCCAGTGAGACTATGGCATCCCCAATTGGGGTATGTTGTGAGGCTGAAGGTAGTGGGGAGGGGAAGGAGATGGGGAAGAGGAAGGTAAGGAAGTATCTGGCTATTCTGATCTGGTCATCAAACACGGCTAAAACCATTTCAAGCAATGTTTCAATTTTGAATGTTGGTCTTACACCAGGGCGATACTGAGAGTATCTTCCACTCTATACCATTTGCTTTGGGCAGTTGGGACTTTTGTGAGGTAAGCACATTACCAGTCAGTTATCAATGTTGTCTCTTGGGCAGTGATCACATAATTAACTCAATGGGTTAATGTGATGTAAAATATTGAATTTTCCTCTTATATAACCAAATGCCAGATACTTTATATAAAAGGGCTTTGGCGCATTTCCACGCAGACTGACTGTCAAAATATTTGAACCGTTGCCAATTTCACCACTAGATCAACATCACCACTTCCGTACAAAGATATAATATGTACCCACTCAAAACGACATGTAGTTAGTTATAAACAAAGAAATTAAATGGTATAACACCTGTAATTATTTTTATGATTTTTTGTCAATCTATGCATGGGGGATAAGATTGTTCGTTGATTTGTTATTGGTTTGTATAAAACTACTGGTGAGCTCTGGCATTATGAAATTTGTATAAAAATATTATCTATGCATGGGGGATAAGATGCACAATTGTTCGTTGATTCGTTATTGGTTTGTATAAAACTAGTGGTGAGCTCTGGCATTATGAAATTTATATAAAAATATTGCAATAGGTGGCACGCAAGCTTTTTGAAAACTGAATGTACCGGGAATGAATGTATGGAATGCGTGAGGGGGCGGGGGGGAAGAGGAAAGGTAGGAGGGGGTAGGGGAATTAGGAGGAAGGGGGAAGAGGAGTGGGGAGAGGGAAGGTAGAGGAGGCGGAGTGGGAACGCTAGAGGGGAAGAGGACGTGGGAGAGGAAGGGGAACGGGCCGAGTGGGAAAGGACACGCAGGGAGAAACAATTTCTTTATTAAATGGCATAGTAATGCATGCCGGGTACCAGCTAGTAGAAAATATTTGTAAATATGACAATATAATATGAAAACGTTAATGAATGCTTTTCTTTTGTTTAGGGCAATCTATCTCCATGCTTCTCCATCATTCAGGCTCGCTTCCTCAGCAGCCAAGACATCACCAAGAACATTCAGTACATCAGCAATGAGAAGATCAACTTGGAAAAGGATCCTGAAACACTGAAGTAAGATCCTTTACATCAATACTTGTGATCCTTTAAATTACTGGATGAAATAAACCACATATTCTGGTTATTACAACCTTTGTCGTTGACCACCTTTGACAAAATTATTATTTTACGAGAGATGTTATGCTACAAATTTTAAGCTGATTCTACATACGGAGACAGGCTGAGAATGGATTCTGCAGGATTAGGTCAGGGTTCGATCTTCAAGCACAATGGTCTATTCATTTGGGGTTGCATTATATTAACTTTGTTTAAAAGTTTATAAAATTACTCCGAATGAAACACATAAAGTCGAGATAATTGACACTTAAACGGTGGTACCATGCCAATTCAAAATAAAGTCAACCAAAACCTCTTTGAAAAGTCGTTAAAAGCTATAAAAAAAAGAAAAATAGCCCATAACCTATAATATAATATAACTTGTAGATAATATAAATAAATATTATAATCATATTAAGGGTCGACCCTTAATATAATTACAATATTTATTTTCGAGATCTCGGTCTTAACCGAGACCATTGTAAGTAGGTACGGTATAGGATAATGGGATTCAAATCTACCGCGCGCTTCCACATTCGTCACTTGGTGTCAGTGCGTGAGAGAGCTGTCGATTGTGATTGGTCGACAAATTTGCGCGGGTAAATATTTTTGTCAACTAGACGATTGACAGCTGATTCCTGTTATGTATTTCCATAGACAACTTGATAGAAATGTGCAGCTTGATCTACTATCGACCTTTGACTTTTTGTTTTAGGGATGTAACTAAAACAATAACGGAGTTATAACGATTTCTATGGAAACACACACGCTGACGTATAAACAAGCTTATTGTACTTGACTGCTGTCCTATTTTTAACCCTTATATCTGCTTATGTTGCGGAGGGGTTAAAACAAATTATTATTACATTCTTAAATATATGAAATTATGCAAAAATACCTCATTTTAATTTTTTATTCTCAATTTATCTATTCCCGGTCTCGGCCGAGAACGAAAGTCTCGGTCGACCTGTAAATTATATAAATACCTGATATAAATAGCCCATAACACAATCACTTTTAATGACTTTTCAAAGGAGATGTTGAATTGATTTCATTCTGAGTTGTCTGGTAATTCACTTAAATGGCCTACTTACCAACCGATTGGCAGAACTGTTCGAAGGACTGCATGCAGGGTGTTTGCAAATCGATTTGTTTGTACGCAAAACCACCAGCCGACTTATTGTTATTCCCTTTGTCAGGCTGTCGGAATAGTAAAATTGGGCTGGTAGTTCAGGGGGCCTACTCTCTATCTTTTGGTTTCACAAACCAGCACATTTGTGATTTAACCTGCTGTCAACTAAGCGGACACGGTCCATAATTACTGAAATATCTCTGTAAATATTCTAAAAATAGAGTTCATATACTAGGTATTCTTTCTCAATACATTTATGTATTGGATTAAACAATTAGAACATATAAATATTTACGGAGTGTACACTTCACAGGTGCGCGAGGAAGTTTTTAGAACGATAGGAGGAGGGTTAATACGCGTTTGTGACGTAGCTAAATCTGCCGTACGGAAGTGTGGAAGATAGAGAATTGGCCCCCAGTATGCTGTCCTGCAGATAGTTGTGCAAATCGGATGGTGAGTAGACCCTAATAGGTTGAAAAATCACAGAATAGTAGTAGTACCACACTCAAACATACATAACTATCACATTGTTCATTTGTATTCTGGGTTTTTTTTTAAATTATATTTTCGTCCTAAAACATCAATGCACCATTATTTATGAATAGTTAATGCATATTATAAATGCATTCATTGCCCTGTATAAGTTTAAACAATGAACAATCGTCGTTTGAAATAGTATTTGAAATAACAGTATTATTGTTCAGCCTGTGCGCGCCCTACCTCGCTCTGACCTGCATCTACTCGCCTCATTTCTCTAATGGCGATGCATTAACTTTGCAAGTAGGAAATTCTATAGTTTTAAAAAATAGTTATTTTGTTTGTTTAACCAACTGCAAAGCTGAACTGCCACCTGGTGCTTAACAATCAGCCCTCATCAGGCGTAGCTCGTCCTAAAGTGCACTCGTGCGCCGAACCGCCAACAAAATTAAACAACATTTTGCAGCTCATCGTATTACATAATATTTTTAATTATAAAATTGCGCACATTATTTTTAATTTAAAAAAAATTGACTTCCTATCTAAATATACATGCATTTGGTAGAGACTAATAAATTATCGTGGCCTAAAGCATTGCTTCCCGCGCGCAAGTTATATCGGCTAGGAACCGAGGTAGGTACATACCATTCCACGCGTTTCAGCGAAGCGCCCCGTTTGAGAATTATCATTTGTATGAAGCCCCCAGCAACATGTTCAGACCGTCAAAATACACAATCGTAGCGAAAAAATGGCGACTGCCGTGCAGCGCGCGGTTGACGGAAATGCCCGAGGAATTCCGAAGACATAGTTCCAGCAAAATGACCATTCGTAGTAGGGTTTGAATAGGATAATAATTATATTTTTCTTTTGTAAAATGTAACGATGAGTCAACGGGTCAGCGGGTGCGATATTATCTTGATGGAGAGAGAACCGATTTGACATTGTCATTATTAGTTTTTGTGACCTTTTATTTGTGCATTTTTGTCACATATTGCAAAATTCACTCAGTAAAGGGGGTTTACTATCGTGCGGGGGGCGCGCCAAAAAGAAACATTTACTGTGTGTTGTTATTGTGTTATTATTCAATAGATATCGCTGTTTTAAATATCCTTGCCTTTTTAAAATTAAAAGTGATATAATAATAAATATAGACTATATTAAGAATATATGAACCATGAAAATAAAAGCAGAATTATAGCCTATGGCCCGCCAAAACCACATTTAATTATCAACCAAGTTAGTAAATCCGCAAAGAAAACTTTTGCATAAAATTATAGTAAAAATACATGGATAATTTGTATAGCGCCGTTTTTTTGTGAATAATCACTTCAAGGGCATTGTACGAGTTATGAGTTACTAGGCTCTGTCTAATTTTATTTTTTTATTTATTTAGGTACCTACTTTTGTTTTAATTTTTGATGAATTAGGTACTCGGTGAATCACCAAAAATTGAAGGCACCGGCCGCTCCTGGCCCTCATAATATTTCTATCTTTAGCCACCTGTAAGGCTGAATTGCTACCTGGGACTCAATTCTCGAAAGTACATATGTTGGTCGACTTTGTTATTCTCCAGTCTCGTTGAAGGTATATACTTAGAAGCCAAATGTCAAAAGTCATTCCACTCAAACAACGAGTGGGTCCAACCAGTCAACACCGAGTGAACTGTCAAAATCTAGTATTATTGTAATCTAACCTGAGACCGTTTCAGGCGCAGTCTGATAGAGAGGCGTCGTATATTTTTGAAAGTTGTTTTACACTGCTGCAATACATAATGTAGAGCGAACTGAAGCAGATGCTTTGAGTCCAACAAGAATATTTCGCCGGAGGGTTGAGAGTTTTCACATGAAAATTAACTTCATAATTAATCTGTAGTATTGTGGTTTTGAGTGTGTCAGCAGCATTAAATTTCTTTTCCGCGGTGGTTAAGCTGTATTTGGTTTTGAGTAATATACCATAAATAATATAAATAAACCAAAGTCTCGTAATTTCAAATCCACACCATAGAAACTTCAAAACATCAGAAACGTAGCCAATTTCGCAGAGCTGCCAATGTAATCATCTCTACCACCCTTCGACATTGAAGAAAACGTAAAAATTAAATATTCAACAAAATTCGTCAAGATGATGAGAAATTTTTCATTCATAGATGGCGCATTGTAAATAGCCAGCGCGAGTAACTCTTGATCGTTATTGGAGAATCGCAGCACTGCTTATCACTCAGCTCTCATAATATTTCTATCTTTTATGTAATAATTTAAATTAACATTCTATTTACAAATTACATCAGTTATAAATCAGAGTGATAAAACTGATCAAAGGATTACCAATAAATAAGAGTAATCGTTGACAAAATTGATTTGAAATATTTTTACATTTGATGATAAGAGATTGCTACAATGTATCAAATTTAATGGTAGTGATTAGAGGGCTATCTATTGGTGGTTGTCTATTGTTAAGGCCATTGCTAATTTTCATCCTGCTTATCGAAATATTCTCTTTAGTGTAACTGGTACTAAATTTGTGTATTATAATCTGGATGTATGACACACAAGAAAAGGCAGAAAAGTTTCAAGCAGAGGCAGCTCTAGGAATCCCGGTGTGGAAGAATTTTTACTCTAAGTGAATACATAGTGCCATCTCGTTTTTTGTATGGCATGCATAGGTTTAGAAGATATCAAAGCCATGGACATTCTTCAAATTGACCCAGCGATCGTAGATACGTGTGAATGGGAGCTTCCGAGCTTCTTCTTCCGAAGAAGACAACAAATAAAGTTGTTTTGATGCGTATAAATACTCGTATGTTACATGAACAAGAATTTATTATTATTATGTCTTATAATTTTGGGGGGTCAAACACCAATTAGCGAGAACCGCCCCTAGTTTCAAGAATACAGGCCTTAATTAAATGAATCAAATACGTCATTGTTACTCTTGCAAGACCGGCTACCATATCTTAGTGGGAAGCAAAAAACTTCTCAGTTTTGCATTCAAATGCGTCAACAAATAATAGTCAACACATAGCCGAGATTGGTCCTGATTCCTTGATTTTAGAAATTTTTAGTGTAAAAAAGCTTTTTTTGAAATACGGCACATAGCCGTTTTTGCAAGTGCAACAACGATGTACTTTAAAATATTTCTCACCATGGCAGTAAGGGAGACACAATGATTTTAATGAGACCATACGAGCTGTACCGGAACAAAATGACCCTATAGGAAATAGCTGTTTGTTCGCAAATAGAACAAATTAGCGGCAGATAAATAAATTTTTACAAACATTTTTTACATAAATTTAAGGAGCATCAAAAAGTTTTCTATCAAGTCTTTATAGAACATATGAGTCCTATAATTTCAATACCCTGATATCCGATTTTTTGACAAAATGATCTGAGTATGACTTCTTGTTCACATTTTTGCAAGGAACAAGACTAATCTTAAATTGAGTTTCAAAACCTCCTTTATCACAACCAAAAACCATGTTAAAACTGCGAGTGAGAAACAAAACCCGTTATATCATTCAAGAAGTTACTATCAAAACCCGCTGTATCGGAATTCAACCAATCACGAGCAGTTATTTTGCCAAGATGGCGGGTGTAGAAATACGCCCTTCGGTCAGTTGAGTTTCAAAACCTCTATATTCCATATAAATCATGAAGTGAGTATCAAAACCCGCTATATCCATTTTATTTATCCAAATTACTTAAATATTTCTAGACATACATTGAAAAATGAACACTTTTCTAATATATATATTATATTACTAAATGTATATTACTCCAATTCATTATACAAAAAAGATAAAATGCAATTTTTTATTTACGCTAGAGATGTGACAGTTTTTTGCGGTTTTCTCCGAATCAGTGAAAGTTAATATAGCGGATATAGAATTTGAACGACTCATATATTTATCATTGTGTCTAAAAAAGGTATAAATAAAGGTTTGTTCTTTCAGGCTGGTGAAACCGATAGAACGTCCGCTATGCATAATGTTGAACTGGATGCTGGCCAAGCAGAAGAACATCCACAAGTACGCCAAGCTCTATCTGGAGCAGGGCTACGACGTGCTCTCCGTCAGCTGCACCCCCTGGCAGCTGCTGTGGCCCATGAAGGGATCCCAGGTTAGTCTAGTCAGACGCAACTATTATGTGAGGATGAAATATTAAAGTGTGGCAGCCCTAGAAGGTTAACCGCCCAATACATGTTAAAGTATTATAATATACACTTAATTCTGTTTTTAAATGGTTGTTCCACAGAACACCACGAATGTTTGTCTTTTTTTTTTGTTTTAAAAAAAGACAAGCATTCCAGAGGGTTACCTACCGCCATCAATATTTGAAAATTTCCAACTACCACTTGCAAATATTGCTTGTGTTGTGATGGAGAATTTAGCCAGCCGAGGAATCGAACACGGGACGCCCGGGTGGGACCCAAACGCGATGCCAACTCAGCCACAATCCGGTCCAATAATTCCAATTATAAAATTAAAACACATAAATTTTCATTGGACTATATGAAATTGATTATTTTCTCACTCAGTTCTGCGGACAGATACATATGTATTTCCATTACACCCTTTGTTTACAATGTTTTTTCAAAATGTGTAAAAAAGACCACGTAAAAACAGAATTTGCCGTATAATGTTTTAGTGCCCTTTTATGTACTAATTGTGAAAATAATTCATGGTCTTGCGTTCAGACTACCAAGGTAAATCTGATGGCCGGCCCCCTAGTAAAAAGTTCGATAATGTCGATAACTTGCCATCGTCGATCAACAAAATGCTTAATTTTATCAACTTGTATTGTTCGATTGTTGGCGATTCAGTAAATATATGTACACATCGGTGACCCGACAATTGATCCGGCGACATTTGGCCCACTGATAGTTGATCCTCCTGACAGCTGATCCGCCCGACAGTTGATCCCTCGGACGAAAAGTTATATTATATGCAACTAGGAACCTTAAGCGGGTTTTTGCTAAGCCGACTGCACGTGTAAGTATGTCGTATTTTGTTATTACCGCATGCTTCTTCGGAGAGTCGGAAGTATTGTTAGTAAAAATATTTGATTTTTGCTTAGGAAGTCTGCAGATATATATCGTATATCGACTTTGGTTGTACGGCCGTATATCCTCTTTGCGTACTTACTTAAAGAAATAATCTTTTAGGGGATCCACTGTTCAAGGGATCAACTGTTCGGCAGGTCAACTGTTGGAGGATCAAATGTCGGCGGGCCAACTGTCTGGGGCCAATTTTCGCCAGATCAATTATCATGGAACCATTCATGTCGATCATCCACTTGATTAGTCAGACCTCTCCAAATACCAAGTTTTGCGATAATGGGAAAAGTAATACTGGAATGCTCTGTAAAACAAATATTATTAACGACTGTCTGTGTTTTACATATAAAATATGCTATAAAATAACACCGGGAGGCACAACAGTCTGGTACATTAGTATGACTTTTTGAACTATCCTACTAATGACCCAGACAATGGTTTAATTCACTACATTATAATTGATTTGTTTGTTTTTATGGGTAATCTGAGTACTATACCAGATAGACGGTACACTTTTACATACTCAACAAAAATTTGGATTTTTTCGGAGACGGCTGACAAATCAACGACGGTCGGTAAATAATTTGAGTAAATTTGCTTAATTTTTTTAGAAGTGAACTGTTGTTTATTCGTAGGTGATCTGCAGTCACGCTCAGGAATGTTGGCAACTTACCGACATCAGCGATAAAACCTTTTTCCATTTGGTTATGCCCAGGGGCCCAGATCTTTTTTTGTACTTGGTGAAATAAGTACAATGTAAAGAGCTTCGGCACTATAAAGCCACTTGTCACAAGCACGTTGTCTATGGCTAGCATTTTGACCGTCTCTATTCTTGTGGCTTGTCACAAGCATTGCGCAATACTCTGCATGCTGGCAGCAGGCTTGATGCGAATTTAAATTTTTTGGGCAAAGACAAATAAGTACCTATAGACAAAAAAATTACAATGAGTGGTGATTTTAGATATAACGTATCATGTAAAACAATTATATTAATTAGGTAACATTATTATAAAATAGGTATTAATTGTTTTTGTGTTTAATTTGTAGAAATCCATCTGATTTTTCTTTTAAATTAATGTAAATCTAATTTAATAATGTTATATTATAATATTAATATATAACATTTAAATAATGCTTTTTCTTTAATAGATTCCATTTAGCACAAAATTCACTTTCGTCTACTGAAAAACACACAAAGGCATAAACAAACCAGTAATATGTTTAAACGCCTCTCACAAGAAATCACACAAAGGCTTGCCACAAGGGCTTGATTGGCAAACCTTAATAGATAATAATAGACAACAAATTTAAGTGTTTGCCAGCCGATTGATACGTCTCCGAAGCCCTTTACAAGTTGAACAATGAAATAATTATTGCAAACGATGAAATATGACGTATTAAATTATGAATGTTGTTTTACTTGTACAATAATAATTATCAAACATTGTCTATTGTTTATTTCCCTTGCGAGTATATAGGCATCCTATCATAGCACATCATCCCATCCGCACGTGAAACCATTTCACGAGTCACAATAACCTTCTGCGTTCTAGCTAGTGGCCGGAGATCTGCTGAAGTTCATGGAATCGAACACGGCGCACAAACATCTCATTCTCCACTGCTTCAGCATTGGAGGCTACCTGTTTGGTGAACTCCTATTCCAGGCCTCCCAAGACAAGAAGAGGTTAACTAACATCCCTACGGCTAGAGGCTTGCTATCGCATGGAGCTTGTAAAACACCTGTCTCCCATCCTGTCGAGCGTCCCCCCATCTAGTCTAAGTTCACTTTTAAATGGAGTTATGTGTTAACAGCCTGGCAATACCGTAAAATACTAGAAACGTTTTCCATCTAGATTTCAATGGAAACCAATGTCGCCACTGACTTAATACTATTATTATTATTTATTTACTGACAAATAGTCCATTAACAATATAACACAAATTAAAAAAAAAGAGATGACAATGAAAGGAGAGTACATAGAAATGAAGAGCATTGACAATTTACATATTAATATTAAAGTACACATAGAAGATAACTACAAGTAGCTTAAAGATAGATTTAAAAGGCTTTAAAATTACACATTGCATATCGACTGCCGAAAGTCATTTAGGCTTATACCAAAAAATTCAATGCTTTGACAAGTCTCGATATTCTGGATAATGGAAAATGATATCCATAATTAGTAGAATGTTGATTTTGGAACAGCAATTCACTGGATGAGTTGTAACAAAGCAGGTGTGTCAGTAATACTGTTGATAATTTTGAAAATGCATATTATATCAGAGTCCTTTCTACGTTTTTCTAAAGAAGAAATGTTTAAAGTTTATTCAATTTCATCATATGAGTACTCGCCACTTTCAAGTCCTAACCTCCAAGCAATTCCTTGTAGGAAGTGATGTTGTACGGATTCGATGTGACAAATGTGGACAGCATAGAAAGGAGACCAAATGACACTAGCATATTCAAGGTGAGGGTGAACCAGCGAACAGTAAAGAGTTTTAAGTGTATTTATATTATACCTTTTGGTTCCAGCCCATTTAGCACGCTCCTTGTCTCTTTTATGCCATCCCGTTTGATTGAAATGAAAATTTCAAAATGATGGTGAAACACAGTTCTGTATTTGAAATTTACATCCGATCAATCTGGCTTTTGGATCTCAAAACACGTCCACATGGCATTTCTGTGTTCTTCTTTATTTTAAGTGCAAACCCCGGACATAACCTTTCTACATGACTTAACCTTACCACTCTGCTCTCACACATGCGATCTATCAGTGTCTATAAACACATAAATTCTGTCAAAAATGCCACATGGTGGATAGTTTGCGTTGAAAAGGCCAGCCTTTTAATTTCGCGTCACACCACCTCCAAAACCTTTGCTGAATTCTTCAGCAAAGTCTACGATTCTGCAAACAACACTCCATTATTCAACGCCACAACATCTAATAATAACCAGATCGATTTCAATCAATGTATATTTGAAGAAAGTGATATTAGAACTAAATTAAAGTCCCTAGACTTGAAAAAATTGGCTGGTCCTGATAACATTCCTACAATCTTCTTATCGAAATGCTTATCAGTCTTAACTTATCCTTTTACTAAACTTTTTAACTTGTCAAAAAAACTGGCACCTTTCCGAATAAATGGAAAACAAGCTTTCTGTCTCCAATTTTCAAGAAGGGTGATAAATCCGATATATCCAACTATAGACCTATATGTATCCAATCGTCAATCCCGAAAATATTTGAATCTGCCCTGCTCTCTAAACTCTCTCCTGAGATTAATAAAGTAATTTCACATCGACAACACGGTTTCATGGCAAAAAGGTCTACTCTTACAAATTTGATGATCTATCAGGAATACTTATTTAATATAAGCACAATCGTCTTCAAACAGACATAGTATACACTGACTTTAGTAAGGCTTTCGACAAAGTCTCACACAAAATACTTTTACACAAATTAAAATCCCTTGGAATAACGGGGCATATTTTGAGATGGTTTGAAAGTTATCTATACAATAGAAAAATTACAGTCAAACTTAACTCGCACTTTTCAAATCAATTCGAAATCTTCACCGGAGTTCCCCAGGGGTCACATCTAGGACCAGTGCTGTTTTCCTTGTTCATCAACGACATAACTACAATCTTTGATTTAGTTGATACTTTTACTTGCCGATGATCTTAAAATTTACAAAACAATTACTAATCTCAATGACTGTTGCGTATTACAAACAAATCTTGTGAGGCTACAAGAGTGGTGCATCCATAATGAACTCTTCCTCAATATTGAAAAATATCGAACAATAACTTTTGCCTGAATTAAAAATCCTATTAAATATGAATACAGCATCAACAACATCTTTCTAAAAAGAGTTGAACAAATTAAGGACCTAGGTATTATTTTTGACAATCAATTATCTTTTGTTTCTCATATAAACGAAATAACTAACAAGGCCATGAAAAGCTTGGGGTTTATATTGAGGACGGTAAAAGATTTTAAAATAATTAATTCATTTAAATTGCTATTCACTGGGTTAGTGAGAAGCCATTTAGAGTACAATTCAACAATCTGGGCTCCTTTTTATAAGATTCACCAACAAAAAATTGAGAGAGTGCAACATAAGTTTCTGAGATTTATAAATTATAAATTAGGAATTCCAATCGAAGAACTTAACTACACATTTTTAATGGACTTTAAAATTAAATGAATTAACTTCAAGACGAACAATGAGTGATTTAATTTGTCTTTTCAATATTTCAAATGGCAGACTGGACGCCCTTGATTTAACCAAACTAATCCAACTGCGACTACCTACCCGTAATACAAGATTGAATGCGCCGTATTTTGTTAACGCGCCTACTAATAATTACTTCGAAAACTCGCCTATCGAAAGGCTTCACTGACTCGGAAATAAATATAACTCAATCGATGTTTATCGCCATCTGTCAGTGTCCAAATTTAAATTCAGTATATTGGAATATTTACAATAGAACTATAAATCCCCAGTTTGAAATTTTCTGTGCACAGTTTATTGTAAACCCTCATAGTTATGTTAAAAACACCTACAATATAGGGCGTAATAAAGGTTAGTAATTTATAAACAAACTTTACAAAAACTGTTCTTGTTTATCTTTGTAATAGGTAATAATAACAAAATTACTTTAACGACTTATACTTTGATTAATATTTTAATTTGATTGTAATTAGATACTCTGTTTTATTATATTATCGAACTCATTTGTCCTCTCCGTGATAGTGTACTGAAGTATCTGACATTATTTGTTTAAACCTGAAATGTTCCATCGTATCAGTATAAAGGGGATTGGTATATTTATGGTATAAAGTATTTTGTCTTCGGAAATTGAATTCTTTAAGCAGAAATTCTGACGATAATGTAATTGGTCAAAATGGAATCGTTTTGAATATTAATTTTAGTGCGGTGCAAGTCGGTAGTATGTATTTTTGTTTAAAATCAACTTAGCTATGTGTACAACACATATATATTGCACATATATTAAAAACCCACCATTATTATTATTTGTTATATACATATAAAACTGATTTTTTTCTCTTTATTGTACAATACTATACTTTTTACTTACCAGCTTTATTTCTATGTACCATGTGTAAAATCTATTTATGTTTTTTGTATTCTAAACACACCTGTATGCACTAAAACATAAAAATGTAAATGTATGTAAAAGCCCATAAGGGCGTTAATGATTAATAAATAAATCAAACAAAACTTACATTCACCAGCTAGCGTTCAGTGACAGAATTACACGTTTAACATAATTAGGTGCTATATTTTTTTAAAATGTGGTCATTATTTTTCAATGAACCTGTATTATTGGTAGACTGTTATCGAATAACCTCCATTTATTAATGTTGTTTTTTAAGCGGTGTATAGGGTGACTGATATTTAATGTGAAAATATTAGAGGCGCTACAAGCAAAAAAATTTCATGTGAACATCAGTAGTAATGATGTGAACATTTTGAATTAATAATCTTTTGATGTCTGTTCCCAGATTGAAAATTTTGTACTATGTTCACGTAAACGTTTTTTCTTGCATGTCTCTTGTTCATATCATTAAATGTATACAATGCGTTGAGTAACAATCACCCTGTCCAATGTACACACTTTTTAACAATTTTTTTTATTGATTTTGTCTAAGTTTGCATTTGTAATCTAAGAACTAATTTTTAATTCTTTTCACTTAGATAAATTCGTATGGTCCTGGCAAATCAAAAAATCTCTTTTAAAGTTATAATTTAAGTTTGGGGTGTTTCAAATTCTCATCACACTTTTTGATGACCATCAAATCGACGATTTGCGCCATTTTTTTGTGTCATATAATTTGGGAAGTGGGTCTGGGTACCGCCGCTCCGGGAACCATTTATTGGATAACCAACACCTCTGCCATAGGTCATTCCAAGTAGTTTGCTACTTTTGGTGACTTAGCAGGGGTGCCCGGGTTCATGGGATGAGGTTTACCAGGTCTTGGCGGCGGATGCGTCTGCCCACCAGCTGCATGGCAGGCCGGATCGGGAGAGAATGGTTGAGGGAATCCCTTTGACTTCTCCAGCCGTACTCTCTCGGAACATCGCCTTGCACCGCAGTGGGAGGGATGGATTCATACGTCTGTCACTCCTGAACACACTGACCCTCAGATTCCTACCCACCATTTTACTTCCCAGAACTTTCTCTTTTTTCTTTCCTAAAAAGACCCTCCACACGGTATCCCAAAAGAAGATAGGCTCTGAGAGGAATTATTTTCCTTAGGGCCTCCTGTGTGGAGCTAATGTAAAAAAAAAAATTAACTATCCCCGTTAAACAGTGCGTTTCAGTTAAAACAGTGCGTTTGATCATACTGTGATTGACGGCTTAATTCTTGTCAGCTATCACAATTTTGATCAAGAGCTAAGTAGGTGATGGCCCAAAATCGGCATTTAAAAACATTTGTCAAAAATTCATACTGGCGCCGTTTGTTGCTTTGCTGTGGTCAAATGTGGCGACGGTTTGAAACAACCCAACGCTAAGTATATCCTAACAGTCAGGCAGAAAATAGTGCCATAAAAAAATTAAATTCGGTCAGATTACTTATGCATACTTTATTTAAAATTTTCACCACAAGATTGTGAGCGTTTCTAGGTTTCCTGAGTATGGCGCCATTTATCTTCTTCTGTTAAATGTGTGTAAAGCAAAGTTGTTTGAAATGCGCAGGATTTTGTATTTTAATTTGAATGGTGGCGGGATTGTACGTGACAGCTTGAAAGAGTATTTTCGCTTGCAGCTAGTGGCGGCTGATACGCTGCGTTTCATTGAATCCAATACCGCTTTTGCGCCGCTGGTAATCCATGGATTTTCCATCGGCGGATACATGTGGGGAGAAATTTGCATGATCGCCTCCGGTAATAAACCAAGGTACGTTGATCCATTGAACTTTTTACTATAATGGCCAGAAAATCAATCATAATCATTTTCACTCATTTTGATATTTTTACAAAAACTTACAAATTTTTTATTAGATGGATCATCTTAGTGATTTTTTTATTACATCGCCCTGGTGAAAGACCGCCATTCAGAATTGAAATGTTACTTGAAATGGCTTTTGCCGTGTCTGGTGACCAGATCTGGATAGCCAGATACTTCCCAACCTTCCTCTTTCCCACTCCCTACAGCCTGACAAGATACCCCAATTGGGGATGCCATAGTCTCACTGGCTCCAGACCATGGCTGGATATTCTTGTGAGTCACATAAAATACTTGTGAGGTATTCACATAAAAATAAATCTAATCCCATAATATTATTATCAATCAGGATAAAGACAAGTGAAGCGGCATCTAATTTTTCTTTCTCTACTAACACCCACAGCATTTTACTAACAAATTTGCTTAGACAAATTTTAAATTAGTGCTCACTTAGCCTCATTGGTGAAAACTGTATAATCCACACATTTATTTAGCACAAATAATCGGCTAGGTTCTTTTTCTTACCTTCTCTACACTAACTATTATTAGTCAATACATTTATAGTGGATGAACTTCTTTTATTTATTTAATAAATGTTATTCTTTTTCTGGCCATTACTTATTTGTTTTACATATTGTTTTTGCACCATCCAATGCTTAATACTCCCATATTTACTGCTCATTTTTTATTTATTTATGCTTGTTAGTTTTAGTCTTTAATCATTTGATATTAATTTATCATGAATTTATCACCACCTAGGTCACTTCACCCTGAAATGCCACCATATAATTGTTGATGTCACCAATTGTCCTAAAAATTAAAGTGTTATTGGTCACATCATGCTAATCCCTAAGGCCTCTGACATTTTGCAATATATTTCTATTATGTGAACTGTCAGAAGAGGTAACAGCAGATTGCGCAGAAAATATTTTGACATTAAATTGGATTTGAGATAAAATTGCTATTTTTTAAAGTATTTCAAACTAAAATACTGTTATACTTAAAAGAATTCATAATCCTTTTTCATAGATGACGCGAGTTTAATTATTTTAGGGAAAAGCTCTTTTTTCAAGTTGGGAGATGGGTATGGGTACCGCTGCCCCGAGAACCATTTATTGATGACCAACATCTCTGCCAAAGTAAGTGGTTCGCTACGTTTGGTGACTTAGCAGGGGTGCCCGCGTTCATGGGGTGAGGTTTGTCCAGGACTTGGCAGCCGATACGTCTGCCTACCTGCGTGGTGGACAGGCTCGAGAGAGACTGGTTGAGGGAGATCTTTTATCCTCCAGCCACAATCTCTCGACCCATCGTCTTGCACCGCAGTTGGAGGGATGGATTCATACGTCCGTCACTCCTGGATACACTGAGCCCCGAATTCTTACCCACCGCTCATTTCCTTCCTCTCCTTTTCCAAAAAAAAAAACCATCCACACAGCATCCCCTAAGATGACATAGGCTATGAGGGAAATTATTTTCATCACAGCCTCTTAAGTGAAAAATAAATTAATTCATCTTAATATTTTAAAGTATTACTTGTAAAAAGCATTTTCTCTACTCGAGCGGGCTATGAAAGAGTGGATAATGAATTCTTTTAAGTATCACTTTAAAACGATCCTTCATTTTCTGCTATTGAGTCATTAAACACTCTTAAATATTATATCAAAATCTAAGTTGAATGTGTATTGATGGTGAACTTCCCTCAGATACCAACCAGTGTTAGACCGGGTGGCGGCCCAGATCTGGGACAGCGCTGCAGACATCAGCGAGCTCCCCATCGGAGTGCCTAAGGCTATCTTCCCCAAGAACCAAGTCATGCAGAACGCGCTCCACAAATACATCATGTAAGTACAATATGAAGTTTGGTTCATCACCAAACAGAACATTGAAGAAATAAAAATAACGTAACCTTAGTGTTTTAGAATATTCTGTTTTGTGTAATTAATGAAGACAATATTAGCAAAACAATCGAAAATCTGAAGCAGAAAAAGTTACGGGCACACCTGGGACTAGAACCCGGGACCTATGACTTACCGGGTCAGTGTTCTACCAACTGAGCTAATGTGTCCCTATCCTATGGGAAGGGGTCCGTGGGCCGAAAGAGTTTGGAAAGCACTGTTTTAGATGCTTTAATTAAATATTGTGAGTAACAGCACACATTTGCCTTTAAAATAATTGAGTATTTTTTTTATTAGTCTTTTTATAAGCCTAGAAAAAATGGCTTATAAAAACAGCTTTAAAGTTCAAAATCTCCTACTTATGAACCCCTTTTCGGTTATGGTTTTATTTTATAATGTGGAAAATTAAATTCTTTGGAAAATGATTGTAAAAGATTTAAATACTTATGCTTGAATATCTCAGAATACAATAAAACACGATTTTTGACTTTTTTTTGAATAAATCAAAATAGGTGGCTGGTGTTAAATGGGAATTTAAACCTAATTGCCATCTACATAAGGAGTTTTATTGTTAGTGGCCTGATCCTGAATTTTACATGACGTGGTTTGACACCTTTAATAATTTTGTGGCTTACGCATTTTATGCGTAAGTTTGCTCATTTAAATAAAGGTGATAATCGATAATTTGTTTAATTTCAGCTACCACATGAAGACGTTCCATGAATCGGCCACAGTGCACTACATGCGCTCCAGCCAGCAGTTTCACCTCAACCTGTGCCGGGCCCCTGCGCTGTTCCTGCTTAGCAAGACCGATCCCGTTGGGGCTGAGGCCTCCAACAGGCGGGTGCACGACAGCTGGAAGAGTATTGGCATCCAGGTACTCCATAACTGCTTTATTCTCCTATTCCTCATAGTTTTATTACCCCTTTCTTAACCCCTCCGAATTTTCGCAAATATGTACTTGAGATGTCTCAAACAAAATAACATTTTACGAAAACTTTGTGTTATTACCGCTTCACAATTAAAGCTCTATAAATGAAACATTTCTGTACGTAGCCGAATAGTAAAAACTGTTTTAGAAAGGTTACAAAATAAGCTTACGAATTATTATATTACAAATAAATATTAACATTTGTAAATATTAAAATTTAGCATGCAATCATTAAAAATAGGTAAAAATGACTCACGTGATGTTTTTTATGTGAAAACGGTACTAAAATCACAGATTATGTAAACAAAAATACTTATTCTATTGTATATATGTGTAATAAACACTTTAGTCACCTCACATTTTTATCATTTCACATATAAATTAAAAATGTCAAGCGCGGACGAGCCGCCGGTAGTAAATTTGCGCGGGTAAATATTTTTGTCAACTACGCGACTGACAGCTGATTCCTGTTATGTATTTCTATAGACAACTTGATAAATATGTACAGCTTGATCTACTATCGACCTTTTACTTTTTGGTTTAGGGATGTAACTAAAACAATAACGGAGTTAGAACGATTTCTATGGAAACACACGCGCTGACGTATAAACACGCATATTGTACTTGACTGCTGTCCTATTTCTAACGCTTGTATCTGCTTACGTTGCGGAGGGGTTAATTGGCTCAGAGAAAAGGCGCCTACAGGGTACATAGTACAGTTATCATCATCATCTTCTTACCCTTGTCCTATTCTGGTCGGGGATCCACTGCATCGACAAGGCGCCACCATTCGTCCCTGTCTTGCGCTGATTGTGCGTCCTCCGTCCATGGCAGTTCCATTTTCTCCTCACACAGTTTCTGGAGTTGTCTCGCCCAACTTTGTCTGGGGCGGCCCCACTGGACGTCTGGAATCGCACTCAGTATTTTCCTAGGAATTCGGTCATCAGACATTCTTTGTATGTGCCCAAGCCACCTCAGTTGCGATTTTTCTAAGAAGAGTAGCAGTGGTTCAATGTTTAGATCGTCTCGGATCGTTGAGTTTCTTATTTGATCCCGTTTCGTAACCGCATTTATTCTGAATTATCATTTGACAGCACCAATTTATTATTATTAAATGTATTTGGTGACATCATCCTGACAATTGTCAATTGACAGCACCAATTTTCCTAATTTTATAATGCACATAATAAGTGAATTCAGAAATTGGAAATGTTAAAAATCAGTAACTTTTCTCGGGACAGATGTAACACTGTAATGCTGTCCAAAATGATGGCTAACGAAGGAGAAAGTGCAAAACGGCATGATAATGCAAAAATTAATCTTTCAGATAATGCTTTTGACTGTGAATATCTCAAATCATTGCTTTTTCAACATTTTTTTCTTCAATTTTTTATAAGAACAACCCTCTTTTTTATAACTTTTGAAGGTTCTTCCCATCAATGTAATATATTATTGAAGAAGAAGATAAGGGAACGTACCCATACTACGTGACCAACTTTTTGCAATTTTTAACCCCCCCCCCCCGGTGACTAAAAACCGAAGCCCCCCGCTGCTCATTTGTACCAAGCGTGGTATTTTGAAGACCCCCTCCCCCCTGAACAGGTCACGTAGCATGGGTACGTTCCCTAACACTAATATAAAAATAAAATCGGATATGTTTATCCTAGATGCTATCTAGGTTTCAAACCAGTTCTTAGAACTATTGTATCCAATGAAAAAGGTAGTTGCCTGTAATATGGAAAAATTAGTCGAAGATAATATTGTTAATTTTAAATTTTGAAATATGACGGTTTGATGGAAGGTGGCAGTGGTCGAATTGTTAGGGGTACCCGTCCCGGTAAGATGAGAGGTTCTGGGTTTGAGTCCCAGTTGTGACCGTTATCTTTTTATTTTTCTGTGACTCTTTCATATTTTCGTTTAGATTATTAGTGTTATCTTCTTCTTCAATGACTATTTTTCTTAGTTGTTATTGTATTATTTTTACTTCATTGTCATTGTTCATTTATTCCTTCGCTGAGATCTAAAGGAATTGCAATGGCTGCTTTCTATCCTGGAATCTGTTGGTGATGAACATCAAACCTTAACCATTCATTTATCTGTGTATTTTGAATTCCAGACCACCTGGAAGTGCTGGGACAGGTCCCCTCACGTGTCCCACTTCAAGTACCATACCAGCGAGTACCTCACTCTCATGAGCGACCATCTCGAGAGCCTGGATTTGCTCTCCCAGCCGGAGAAGATCCGCGCCAGGATCTAAGGGGACTCAGGAACTTAAGGATAAGATAATAGACTAACCATAAACCAAACAGAACCTAATGTTATTAATCCAAACCTGACTGTAAAGTAAACTGACTTTCAATTAAGGTCTTAGTAATGGAACTTTGCTAGCTCCAAATTGACCTGTTACAGTTTTCAGCTGTATAGCAAGTTCCCAGGCTAATGTACCATCTCTACCACAATCGCGCAGAGTTTAATATTGCAGATGGGAAGCATTCAAGGCCATCTCTAAAGACCAACTGAATTTGTATCGCTTGGATTGAGAGCTGTTAAACATACATTTTATGTAACTATTGTTATCGGTTACTCTCTCACAAAGGTGATGGTATGGCATGGTTTTTGTAACGATATCACTAAACGAATTATCCCGAAATGCTAATTATTTATGCATCGTAAGAAATAAAATCAAAATTTTCAACGTACGCTACAGCTCTTCTAATGATAAATTATCATATAACCTCAATTCTGCAGTGCTCCGAACATGTGAACATTGCTGCTGGTGTATCCTATGTACCTTCCACACAGCATCCCCAAAGATGATGTAGGCCGCCTCCTGTGTTGGTAAAAATAAGAATTTTGCAGAAATTTTTGTGTGCAGAAATGAAAATGGCTAACTATGTATTCAATCAATTGTTAATGGTGGTTTTGAATAGTTTTATGTATTAAAACTGGAGCATTATCAACAATGCTTTGAAAACATACAAATTTAATTATAAATTCATTGATATTTTGTAGAAATATCCAAAAACACGGGCATTCAATTCACAACCTGATACGGCAAATGAATTGCATAGCCTCCAGTTTGGATTATTGATGTTTCCCTATTAACTCAAGCGGATACAAGCAGCAAATACTGTAAATTAAACATTTTATATAGATTTTTTGTAAAGCCTTGAGACCTCTATTTTATACGTACTAGTAAAATAATTATCAGGCAATAAATGTTTACTGATCTAAAAAAATTGTAGCTTACTCTAAACTTCTAGCCACTTTTTTACAATATTGTTTATGATGACTTTATTAGTTATTAAGTGAAAAAGATTAAGATAATTTTATGACCTTGTATTATTTAAATTAGGGTCTCGCAGTTTTCAAGGAATGTTTTCAAAATGTCACCAAAACTGTTTTTTATTTTATTTTTCCGAATCCATGACAGATGAATTATTTACAATGTAATTAATATGTGAGAATCCATTTTGTGGGATTTGGCATAAATAAATAATATAAAATAATTGATAGTTTTTTTTTCTAAACCACCATCCTTCCTTGACTTTCGACAAGATGCAAAATAAACCTTATATTAGCATGAGGGGTAACTGAATTACCCCACTCATCTTATTAACATAAGTTTATTTTTTCTATTAACATTTTTTTAATTGCATATATTATTCTTACGACTGAAACATGGTGCTTTGATGAATTTCTTATCACAATATGGTTATTTTTATTAAAAATCTCTTCATTCGTGAACGTACACGGTCCATGTAGTGCAGTGGGCAGTGAGCAAAATAAGGTTGAGAAGCTATGATGTATGTAGCGTGTTATCCGTGTAGTTTCAGCTTCTTTCAAAAGATGTCAATAGGTTAGTTTGTAATATGAAGTTCTACTGTATTCCATCAGATGGCAGCTGAGGTAGTTATCAGAAGAGTATCATCATCTATCGCCATTCGTGTCTTACGTATAAACTATAAACGGTTAGGACGATGGCCGAAGCCTCCAATGAGATTGGGCTGGCTTCCTCAGTCAACCCGCCAGAGCAACAGAACTACTTAGAGTCCTAGCCTAGTAAGGATGTCTGTCCAATTTGTATTATTTGTTAGTTATTCATCGTAAATATTCACGATAACCAAATACACAAACTAATAATCATTCAAACTTATTACTTATTGGAAGATATCCAACATATCTCAAGTTGTTTTCGTACTATTGGAAGTTAAGAGACATTACAGTCCAGAAAAAGGCCGTGGTTAATTTAAAAAAATTTATTTTAATACCTAATAAAAGGTCCAATTCTCTAGAGTCAGTGGGACTACGGCACCCCCAACTAAGGTATGTGTAGTAGGTAGTGAGGCTGAAGGGAAATAGATAGGAAAGAGGAAGGTTAGGAAGCCCTTGCTAAATAGATATGGTCGGTAAACACGGTTATGGATATTATTTTTTCTGGGGACCAATTAAAACCAAGCTAAATCTATAGAAAATATCAAAAACATACAATTCTTCAAAAATATTTATTTAATTAATTACAAATGCAACACAGTCAATTCCACTCAATTGGGACACATTGCCGTACATTCCCATTGGAATTTATTATTTTCCCGTATTCATATACGGGAAAATAATATAAACAAAGATAGACTAAAATAAAAGGAAGTCACAAACAAACAATTACATATTTACTATTAGTAAACCATGAAATGACTTCTTACAATAATGTGCGGCAGTGTATTTTACATTGACGAATGTTGGCAAATGGCGAACAGCCATTGTGGGCCTACCGAATTATTGCGGAATGAACTCGGAGCTTCCACAGCGCAGCGCATACCATTCCCTCAGCCACGCCGAATACCGCACACCCACCCTTGTTTGCTGAGACACGTTGTATATTGATTTTAGGGAATATGTTCCAACAAAATGGAATGGTTTCCCAGATAACCAAAATAAATTAATATTAGTTTCTTTATTTGGTTTCCGTTCCTTGGGTTTTGTCCCAAATAACGGGCTGTCCCGATAAACCGGTGTACTGGTTAAGCGGGATCGACTGTATTTCAAAATAATTTTCAGCTAGCCTTTGCAATGGATTTATTTTTATTTTTAAGGCCTCCTTTCTTACCCTGGCTCAAAATGTCTAACTTAACTAATTTCCCATCTTTTTTTTTCATGGTCGTATGCAGTTTACTTTTAGCCGCCTTTTTACCGATGGCCGTCAATTTACTGGGCATATTTTTGAATCTGCTATCTTTCTTCATAATAACCTTGTTGACATTTTTCATTGTTGCTTTCAAGTCTTTGCCAGATTCTAGGTGAGGATTTTCATTTGTAGTGTTCTTTTCAGCTTTATTGTCGCCAGCGAGGACGTTTCTTTTCATTTCTTGCATCTTTTTCATGTTGCCCTTTCTCGCCTCTATTCTGCGTTGCTTTATCTTTTTTTGATATCTGGAACAGACAATAAAGAAACATTATGAAACTAATTATTAAAGGTACAAGCGGGAACTGTTAATATTTAACACATTTGGAGTCAACTTTGTGGTATAGCTTTTTTGATTTGAGCTTTCATTTTCGGTTAAATCGAGTCCGAATTTGGAATGTTTTAGGTAAAATTTGGAAAATATTGGTCGCTCATATTTAATGTGCTACAAAAAGGCTCCAAAAGAGTTAAGTTCCTTTTAGACCCTTTAGTTCCCAAAAAATTCCCTAATTAAAAAAAAAACAGAGTGTGCAATTTACACGCGGTAGAAGTGAAACTTTCAGAAAATTAAAGTAGACAAGAGTGAGAAGGCTATAAAGCACCGAACAAAGAGGAGACCGTTAGGCTATGAAGCTTTGCACAAAGAGGAGACCTATTATACTATCTCATTCTCTCACAGACTAAATGCCATAGACGTATGTGTTTGTCTCTTTTTGGTGTCGCTATTTTTCGTTTCATCGAGTTTCAAATCATAACGCTGCTGAAGGAGTTTTAACATACAAAAAAGAGATTCACCAGCTTCCTGATTGCACTAAGAGTTTCCGGATACCCTGTATACCGCTCTTTCCTAATCAGTTTCTGATCCCATCAGCTCCAGTTTAGAGACACTACCAAATACGTGCCCAACATATGTACGCGGTTGACAATTATTATCTCACAAATGAATTTTCTCTCTACAACTGGAAGACATTTGTGCATCCTTCTTCCTACAACGCTGTGAATAATGATATGATTTTAGATTTTCACAGCTAAAAGTATTTTCGTTATTTATTTTTGGGTTGTTAAGCCGTGTTGCATTATTCTAATTTTGAACATCTGGCTGTCACAGTTATTTTGTTTTCGCCTAGGAAAAAATAATCTTTTTTTATTATTTTAACTAATATTTTTATGTTTTCTGGTCAATAAAAGTGTAGTGTGTTGTTCCTTGAGGATTCTTCTCCCCTCTGATCTTCCAGGAGTCACTTTTCGTCGCTGATTTCCAGATATTTATAATCTTTTTTATTTCTGTCACTTTCCATACATTTTTTCTTTTGTAATTTTGTGAACAATGGAGGAGGACCCCCCTGGACACCCTAAAAAGCCCCCAGATCCTCCCCCTGACCCCCCAGATGGTGAAAATGTAGTAATTTCAGACAGTGAATCTGTCATTCTGACTACCACAAAAAAAGGAAGTTTAGTCCCTCTTCCTCAATAAAACATGACTCTCCTTCTTCTTCTCAGTCTTCACCTGCTCTTCCTCAACCTCCTCCTACAAACTTTTATTCTCCTCATTCCTGTGGCCCGTTCATTGTGTACGCTCAAAAAACTGAGCAAGGTAAAACTATCCACCCTCTTGAATTTGGTAAATTTCTATCAAATAGCAAGAACCTTTCGATTAAGCCTGGAGGTGTAAAAGCTGAGGGTCGCTTTCGAATCTCTGTTGAATTCCTCTCAGGTTCAGCCGCCAACAACTTTATCAAAAACATATTTATTTCATCAAATTCTAAATTCAAGGCGTACATCCCAACTTTCAATGTCACTCGAATGGGCCTCGTCAGAGGTATCTCGACCGATCTGTCCATTCCAGAAATCCTGTCTTCACTTTCAACCCCCCAACATATCGGCAATCCCATAAAAGCCAGGAGGTTAAATTATAAGGACTCTTCTGAGGGCATCGTTTCCTGGAAGCCCTCCCAATCTGTCGTCATCACATTTGAAGGACAATCTCTTCCCTCCCATATTTATTTATTTTTCAACTCCTTACCAGTTGAAATGTATACTTATCCCACCACTCAATGTTACAATTGCTGTCGTTTTGGTCATACCAAGGCTGCATGCAGATCCCCTCCCAGATGTTTCAAATGTGGAGAAAACCACACGGCTGACCAATGTTCTTCTCTCTCTTCACCTAAATGTTTTAACTGCTCAGGTGCTCATTCCGCCATTAACTCTTCTTGTCCGGAACAATCTCGCCAAAAAAATATAAAAATTTCTATGGCCTCTGAGAACTTGTCTTTTCTGCAGGCTTCTAAACTATTCCCGCCTGTCAAAAAATCATTTGCTGAGGTTTTATCCAGTAACTCTTCATCCAACCCACTCGCCTCCTCTTCAACATCTTCTCGTTCAACTAAATTCACATACAAAAACCCTATCTCTAAACCGGCTCCTGGATACGATCAGCAACAACACAACTCACTTCTCTTAAATCCCAATGGTTCACCTCTTTCAAATGCCACAAATGGGTGCGCAAACAATTATAATTCATCCTCAACAAACCATCAAAAGCTTTCTGAACAATTCTCCCAAGATAATTCTTCATTTATTCAAACTCTTATTATGCTTCTAATTGACCTAATTTCTTCTCAAACTAATCTACCGTCCAACGCTGCTTCTATTATTTCCACATTAAAATCATTTATTCAAAATGGCTCTTCAAGATGTCAGAATTCTTCAGTGGAATAGCCGCAGTGCTATTTCTAACAAATCGAACCTTCTTAACCTATTAAATTCAAACCTTGTTTCTGTGGCTGCTATCTCGGAGACATGGTTTACTCCATCCACCCACTTTAATGTGGGAGGGTACTCCTGTCTCCGCGATGATCGCCCGGAAGGTACGGGCGGTGGTGCTGCCCTTTTTATTAAAAAATCCCTTCCGTTTTTCCCAATAAATAATATCAAACCCCCCAATGCTGACTTTCAAATGGTTGCAGCTAAAATAAAGGACACTTCCTTTGTTTCTATCTATCTTCCCCCAACATCGCACTTCAATAAACAAGCGTGGTTGCAAATTGTCCGTCAACTAAGCCCTCCTTTCTTTTTATTGGGTGATTTTAATGCCCATTCCCCCGTCTGGGGTTCTGCTTTCTGTGATAGAGACGGTCGAAGTATGATGGATTTCCTAGATGAATCCAACCTTTTTCTTTTGAATGACGGATCTCCTACTAGAATCTCTCGCCCCAACACAAACCCCAGTGCAGTGGATCTCTCCATATGCTCTACTAATCTGGCACCTCTCTCCTCGTGGGTGGTGTCCCCCGACCCTTGCTCCAGTGATCATTTCCCGATCACCATCACTTATCAAACTTCTTTCCATTCAGACAAGTCCCATATTTCGACAAAGATTAAAACAAAACACACCAAATGGGACGAATTTAACTCACATATGGATAAGTTTATTCAAAATTTATCCTATACCGATACATTATCTGTCAAAGATGACTACGATAACTTCAAATCAATGCTCGTAACTGCAATCAATAAATCAAATCCTCCCCCTAAAACCAAATCTCTCAAAAAACTCCCTCCGACTCCCTGGTGGGATGAGGAATGTTCCAAAGTAGTGAGAATTCGGAAAGCTAAATCTCTTTCCTATCGTCACAATATGACTATGGAGAACTATCTCATATACAAAAATGCCGAAGCCAATGCCAAAAGGGTATTGAGGTCAAAAAAAAGATCCGGGTGGTACAACTTCTGCAGTTCAGTATCTCCGAACACTCCAATTTCGGAAGTTTGGTCTATGATTCGAAGATTTCGATCCTCCTTCAGTCCAACATCTCCTCGAGCTTCTCATTCTAAATGGATAGACGAGTTCTTGGACAAAATTGCCCCCCCTTCTGTACCTAACTTAGATGAAATAACTCCAATCCACAACACTCCTATGTCTGATCATTGGCTAGACTCTCCATTCACTTTAATTGAATTAAAAAATTGTTTATCAACGGTCAAGGACTCATCTCCAGGCAGAGATGGTATTATTCCATTTGTCCTCAGGCCAATTTATTAAATCCATAATAGAAAAAATTAAAACAAATTGTTAATTACGAACTCTCCACCCCTGCTGCATGTTATTTTTTTTTCATTCTCATTATGTTGGTTTTCCTTCTTTTTTATTATAATAATAATATTTGGATGATTTATATATCCCATATGCTTTAATTTGTGTGTGTGTGTTTTTTTTTTCTTTCATTTCTGTTGTATATATATATAATTTTTCTTTTTTTCTACCACTTTATGTTTTTTTTAATGTTTTAATCCATGTTTATATATTATAAATTGTAGCGGAAACTTCGCTGGTTAATGCAATCATGTAATATGTTACTTTCTTATAAAATATGTATAACTGTTTGTTTCCTAAATAAACTAAAACTAAAATAAAAAAAAAAAAAATACCTTATAGCATTATCAAAAATAGTAATGATAATGTTCTAAATCACTTTTTATGCATCTTAAATAAAATCTTCCAGACTGGCATAATACCTGATGACTGGAGTTCTCAAATAATCATCCCAATTCTAAAATTAAACAAATCACCCAATTCTGGATCCAACTATAGGCCAATTGCTCTTTCATCCACCCTTAGTAAAATTTATGAAAAATTAATTAAAAACCGGTTAGAATTTTTTGTCGAGAGTAATCATCTTCTCTCTCCATCCCAATTTGGATTTAGGAAAAAGAAATCTACACAAGATAACCTTGCCATCATCAGCACTGATATTAATTTATCCATTTCTAACAAAGAAGTATGTCTTGCAGTCTTTATAGACATAGAAGGCGCCTTTGACAATGTTTCCATCCCAATTCTTAAAAAAAACTTTTAGGCCTTCGCTTACCCCTCATGTTTGTCCAATCTATTATTAATCTTTTTCTCGATAGGAAAATTTTCATTGAGCTACCAGATGTTACTCCTCAGAGTAGGTCAATTTGGAAGGGTTTACCCCAAGGCGATGTATTATCCCCCTTACTGTATAATATATACACACACGATATGCATGTCACCATTCCCCCTCAAGTAAAAGTTGTTGAGTTCGCAGATGACATAGCTTTCTTCTTATCATCCAAAATCATTCCATCCGCCGTCAAATATCTTAATGAAGCCATGGATGCCCTTTGCACATGGCTCACTTTAAATGGTCTTGAACTTTCAGTACAAAAGAGTCAGTGTGTCACCTTCTCAAATCGTCATAATAACCCCCCTGTTCAAATTTTATTTAAAAACTCTCCAATCCCCAATGCTTCCGAAGTTAAATTTTTGGGAGTAACATTTGATAGGAAACTTAAATGGTCTTCCCACATTAATAATATAGTTACTAAATGTGAAAAAAATTTAAATATTATCAGATCATTGACTGGCGTTTGGTGGGGTGCACATCCTATCTGCATTAAGTTGCTCTACAATGCACTTATTCGAAGCCATCTCGACTATGCCTGCCCCCTTTTTAGTACTGCATCCAAAAATGCACTCAGTAAATTAGACAAAATTCAATCTAAGTCATTGCGAATAATAACTGGCGCGATGCAATCGTCGCCTATCAATTCCCTTCAAGTAGAATGTTCTGATCCTCCTCTTTATTTAAGGCGTCAACTATTTGCTGACAAATTTGTTCTTAAATGTTTAAATTCTAAAAGTCATCAGGTTATTCCCAGAGTCTCGTTGTTCAACGACTCAACACATTCATCTACAATCAGAGCTCGAACTAAACCTCTCCCTGCCATCTGTAAAAATTTTCGCTCTCTCTCAGAGCTTCAAATTATCAAAAATGATCTTCTTCCTTTGTACAAATTAAAATATAGTCACGTCACCCTATCCCCAACGATTTTAGAAGGGATCGGCATCCTTAAAAGTCATTCCAATCTCCCAGCCCACACTGTCAATAATATGTTCAATGACATTATTTCTTCTAAATGGCCCAACTCTTCTCTTTTATTTACTGATGGCTCCAAATCTCCGGACTCTCCTAACTGTGGTATTGGTATTAACGTTTACCACAATAATTCTAATGAAAGAATATTTTATTCAATTTCAAACCAATTTTCAATATTTTCTGCCGAGTGCATTGCGATTATTGAATCTCTCAAATATATAATAAAAAATAATTTTGAACATTCTCTTGTTCTCTCTGACTCTCTCAGTTCCCTCCAAAAACTTAAAACCAGTCCTCTTCTTCATCCTGATGCTCACTTTGTATGTCTTATTCGAGTATTGATAACCTCCATTCAAAGCTCTGGAAAAACTGTCACTCTGATTTGGATTCCTGGACATGTTGGCATAGTGGGTAACGATATTGCTGATTCCTTGGCTAAACAAGGAGCGTCTAACCCTACCGTTACCCTCGTAAACCATATTCCCCTGTCTGATATTTTTTCCATCATCAAAGATAGATCCGCAATGTTTGGACAGAGTATTGGAACATTGCTAGTCAATCCAAGGGTGCCCGTTACGCCTCAATTCAAAGGACTATCCCATCAAAACCGTGGTTTCAAAAATTCCCCCATTTTTCCAAAAAAGAAATTTCCTTACTTCAATTATAAAATTCATGTGCTTGACTCCCCAGACTGTACGTTCTGTGGTCTAGATGTGGGAACTTTAGATCACATATTTTTTGATTGTCCCTCTCTAAATAAATATCCTCTCTTCTATCAAGCGTTATCAAAAATTGCCTCTCCTCCATTCAACATTTCATCTCTTCTAAGTCTGAACTCTACTCCAATCTTCCATAAAATTCTGAAATGTGCTGATTTAAATAAAATTAATATATAAATTCACCTTTCCTTTCTCTGTAATTATAAATGATGGCCTAGAACACCCTTGAAGGGTGAAAGCCAGAAATAATTGAAAAAAAAAAAAAAAAAAAAGCCGTGTTGCCCTTCCTCCTTTTTTAGCTAGCGTTTCGGACAGCGTTACAGTGTCCATCATGTGCCCATCTGCCCTTAGGCTGGGGTTAGACTCACTAATTAAAATTTGCGGATTACATAAGATTTTGACAGGTCACTCACAGGAGCGTTTACATATGCATCCGACTTGTGGTAATTAATGATCACGAAAGTTGTTTGGAAGTTCGACTTGTGTAAATGCTCATGACCATTTACATCTGTAAATTTATTTGCGGTATGATGGCTTCCTGTCAATAACGACCTGCTACTGTCAAATTTACGCAATTTTGTCAATAAAGACGAAAAGGCCCCAATAAAGTGTTGAAATAGATTTTGGCTTAAACAATTCTCCACGCGCTTTTATGCCGTCAAAGGTGGTAAAAGGCGGCAATTAATTTCATTCTATCCGAATGACAGCTACCTGACATCTGCTGACAGCAACCGACTTCGAATTAAAAATATGAAAAATGTTAAAAACAAAAACATTAAGATTGGAAAGGATTGGACCGATAATTGAATAGAAGGATGCTCATTTTCCAGAAAACTTAAACAAGTGGAAATAAATACTAGTTTTGTAGGAAAAAATCCTATGAAAACAATTGTCTTTTAATTTTTGACATTTCGCAATGGTGCGCGGCGCATTTCGGAACTATTTATTGCGGTAAGTCTCTTAGCTTATCAAACTGATTTTAGAAGGAATTTCCAGAAGGCTGGAAATTCGCGCGGGCGCGATTTAGACCTGTCAAAAAACTTCCGAAAGAATAAGTTCTGTAACTTGCTATTAATTACGTTAAGTGACTTTTGGTGTCGTTTACATTGGTAATTTGGCCATAAATCGCTTACAAGAGTGATTTACAGGAAAATACTTACGAGTTAAACCCAGCCTGATGATGGACACTGTAACGCTGTCTGAAACGTTGGCTAAAGAAGGAGGTAGTGCAACACAGCATAACACCCCAAAAATAAATAACGAAAACTGTGAATAATAATTATGAAAATCGGATTTGAAGAGCAAGATCAAGAGAAAAGGATGGATGTACAATAACCTCTTAACCGAACTCTTTAATAGCCGCTTTTGAAACGTTAGCAGTCCAACAACCCTGATTAATAATTTGGTTACCTGGCTTCCATCATGTCGGGGTTCAGTCCTTTGGTAATCCAGTCTTTTCTTCTATAATTCTTGGCTCTTTCGTCAAAATCTTCATTGTCCATGTTGATCTCTGCCTCCCTCTTGGTGACCGACACTTGTGTGAATATCTTGGCTGCTTCTTTATCTGTACATCAAGGAAAAAGACATTACAGTACAATTTGGTGACCGATACTTGTAGACCAGTGGTCCGCGAGATCTAAAATGTGGTTCACGAAACATTTATTCATTTACTACAAAACCGAATTGAAAGGTATCCAAAAGCTGATTCGTGACCCTTTTGGTATTAATGATGGAGAGGTAGCTGAAGAAGTCAAAGAAGAGCACACTGAATTGCAAAATGATAGAAATTGCAAGGATGCATTTAATTACGCGATTAACAGTTTATCATTATTGTACCTTGTGGTCCCTGTGAGAACAAATAAACGTCCTAGTGATCCCTGGTCTAAAAAAGGTCGGGAAACACTGCACCAGACAGACTGCATAAGTAAGTATGTCGTATTTTATCATTCAGCCGAATGTATGTATAATTTTCATAGGTACGTGAGGGAATAATAAAATTATCTTTTTTATTAGCTTTGCGTAAATATAATAGTGGTATAAATTCGTACATCACACTACCGCCGCTAATGGCAAGTGATCCCAGACTGACTGGATCACTTGCCGCGGAGATCGGATCAGATCGCCACGGAGAAAAGTCTCACAGTGAACTGCCCTGTAAACCAATATCTTACTTTCGGTCTTTACCTTTCTGCGCAGCGGCCAGAAGTGTCCGTGTGTGGATGGAAAACTGTGTCGACTACATCGACTGACTCCCGTCACATGTTGCCCACTGATGTCTGCACATGCTGGAAATACGACACTGAACTACCCTGCATGCGTCAGCGTATGCCTAGCTTTAATGTTGGTTCAAAAAATTATTTGAAATTTTTCGGGATTGTCTATTGTAAATTGCAAACTGAAAGGGTGATCTTTTCTCTTTCTAACACTGTTTAAATCATACATTTCACCATAATACAAAATAAGATAGCATGAATTTTATGAGTTTAGGCTGTGCTTCTATTTGAATCTTGCTATTTGAAGAATAAATAAATTGAAAAAAGGTTTATATTATAGTCTCGTACATTCACATTCAAATTATTTGATTGAAATCTGGGGAAATGCATGTGAAACATACATAAATGAATTACAGATAATACAAAACAAGGTAATCAAAAAACCGTTTCACTACAAGCCCAGAACAACCACAAAAACATTATATATATGGAAACAAAACTATTAACATTAAGCAAACTATATGAATACAATACGTGTCTCCTTATTTACAAAATAAACAATAAACTCGTACACACAAACACAGAATTCATTAAAACTTCACAAGTACACAAACACTTTACACAACAACACGATAACATACATTTAAACACCATCCACGCTAACTAAAGTAAACAATCCATTGGTTACGAGGGGGGCAACTTATATAGTTGCATCCCAAATGACATTAAAAACGAAAATAAGCTGGGTACATTTAAAAAAAAAATTGTTAATGTTTATTCTTGATAAACAAAGTAATGACATAGAATAGCACTGTATTGTTATATTTAATTTAGTTTAATGTGTTTAATTATTTCTGGTTAAATGTGTGAAAATGCAATTTTCCCGTTTACTGGAATAAAAATTAATAATAATAATAATACTAAGCCTAAAAGAATAAGAAATTGATTTGGCGGCACTTACCATCGATTTTGTATTCCGTCAGTTTGGTGTTGATTTTCTCTTCAATGGCACTTAGGGCCATCAGGTCGTACGGAGTGATGAGAGATATGGCCAAACCCGACCTGCCAGCTCTAGCCGTGCGACCCACTCTGAACAAAACAATAATAAACATTAAATATAAGAAAATTTTACAGGAGAAATCATACAATGAATATTAACTAGGGAAATCATAAAATGAATATTAACTAGGGAAATCATACAATGAATATTAACTAGGGAAATCATACAATGAATATTAACTAGGGAAATCATACAATGAATATTAACTAGGGAAATCATACAATGAATATTAACTAGGGAAATCATACAATGAATATTAACTAGGAGGGACAACTGAGTAATCGGTAGATAATATACAATAACACGGGCACGGTGGTCGGAAAATCCACAAATTATGTAACCGTCAAAGCAATAAATAAAGAAAATTAAAAAAAAATATATAAAAAAGGGAGATGGGCCAAGAGACATTATTAGTATCAAACGGCACACAAAGCTTGTCGCCAATATCGTTCACTTTTACTACCGCAAATTGTTTCTATCCACACCGGCGCCAGACACTTAACTTTCGTTAGCTCCACTGCTTTAACCCGTATCACAGGAGATCATATTAGATCTCATAGAAATCATTGTGCCTCTCTTACTATCATAGTGAGAAGTACGATCTAAACAGTATTGGAAAGAGAAAACAACACGCTTTATATTCTAAAATTTCAAAATAATTAAAATGTACCTACACCTTCACAAAACCAAAGTTTCAGACCGCAATTTAATAAAAAAAAATTAAACTTAGGCCTAAGTTACACCAGCGGTTCTCCCGCCGCGGGAAACCGCAGCAGACACAATTTACTATGAGCGTTGTATGGCGCAAACTACACGAGCGGTTCTCCCCCCGCGGGTGCACGCGGTTCACAGGCGGGAGAAATTCGACCGCCACATGTAGCGGATAACCGCCACGTTCAAACTACACGGGCGGTTTCCCGCGATTGCATCATTTCGTGCGAGAGAACGTTGTTGATCAGTCGTGCGCGTAAAGGATCGGGCGGTTTCCCGCGGCGGTAGAACCGCTCTTGTAGCTTGGCGGGAAACCGCCACCCGTGTAGTTTGATACGAGCCGCCAGCTTTCTCAAGCGGTTTCCCGCGGTGGGAGAACCGCTCGTGTAATTTAGGCCTTAGTGAATTTTTTAAGAATTTATTTTACATGAAATGACAAAAAAGTGAGGTGACAATATGTTTATAATTCATTTGTCTAACAATATATGTGTGATTTTCATTATCAGTAATTTTAAAGAGAAAAACCGTAAGATGAGCCATTTTTAAAACTTGAAAGTACATGGTTATATGTAATAGTAAATTTGAAAGTTTTTTTTTGTGCCCGCCGGCGGGAGAACCACAGATGAGAGGTTAAGAAGAGAATTGAGACATCTCTTGTTAAACTGTGAAACTACTAAGTTAGCTTTGTGATTATTCAAAGATCCCAATATGTGGAAACTTTTAAAAACTATCCTAAAAATGATTTAAAAAATCTCTTGGCCACATATTGGTCAGTAGGCGCTTGCGGGTGTTTGCAAATTGGCCAAAATGTGGGCAGAAATGCTCTGGTGGTTAGATTTAGTAGTTTTAGTTATAAATTCTTTACCTGTGAACGTATTCATTAGGCTCCAGCGGCATTTTGTGATTGAGCACTAGCTGTACTATTGGTATGTCGAGGCCGCGGCTGGCCACGTTGGTGGCGATGAGGACGCGTGCTGTGGCGCTGCGGAACGTGGACAGCGCGGCCGCACGCTCCCGCTGCTTCATGTAGCCATGCAGGCACACGTTGGGTATGCCGATGTTGTTCATCGTGGTAGACAGGAGTTGGCAATCTCTGGAATTACATTAATTGTGTGAAAAACAATGAACAATTACTCAACCGTGAACAAAAAAACATGTTTTTACCTACTCGTTTTCAAGGAAACTCCTGAACGTCGTACGATATTACATTGATAAATATCTACAACAATCTTTTTAGTAATTTCGTTTTTACACATTCTTATTTGCAAAAACGAAATAAGATAAAAAATGACAATCCATTCGATCCGCAGCTTACGGTTAATTTGTTAAGATAAGGTAATTTTGTTAATATAATACTAATTTCTTTATTATTGTAGAAAGCAATCACTTTGTGGTTTGACATATTTAATAAAATAAAATACTTCTTTGTTTAAAACCACGAGATTTATTAATTTCTGAACCGACAGTATTAATTTGTACCCTGAAGATGCTTAACCCTTTCCCTGCGGGAAGCGCACCACTGCGCCACCCCGTACATGCCCTGTACGCGGGTGGCGCGTCTGTGCGCCGCGAAGTTTCTCCGGCATTATGTATACGAAACATACTTGATTATGGTAAAATTTATACTCCTAAAAATTCTCAAATCCTTACCCTACTGACATCTTGCGATATTTATCCGTAATACGTATTCTAATCAGAGTTACAGAGATTTGAAGGGACCTCCCAACTCAGAGCGAAAATTGAATCAGTTTGAATTCTTCCCGCGTCTTTACACACGCTACTGCGCAGGCGCCTCTCATAAGCACTCGTAAGATTCTCAAGCGAAGAGGCTCGCCGAGTAATACATTATTATATCGAATTAATTTTTCCTTTTTTGTCGATGTGAACTATTGTGATAAACGTGGACATTTATCTGATTTATCATATTTAAAAATAAGTTTTTTTTATAAATATACTTTCAGACTGTGGTAGAAATATAAAATTTGATCAGTATTAGATTATTTTTTTTAAACAAAAATAAGTGATTCAGAGTGTTTTTAGTGGACAATCAAGTGTAGTGATTTTATAACTCTTTACGAAAAGTTGAAGACGCTTGAATTTTTATCAATAATTGAAATTATTTTTATTACCAACATACAAAATGTCGGGTCGTAGTCTTAATGACGACGAAATAATTAGGCAACTTTAGAAATAGATTATGATTTCCAACTTAGTGAATGTGACGAATATTACAATTACGAAGCTGCAGTTGTTTTTATTATACGGCCCTTTTTGAAGTGTGTGTCAATATTTCATTCATCCAGCCAATCGAGACATCGCACCACAGTTGAAGAGCTGTACTCCGGTATGTTGATATGCTTATTGTGTTGACCTTGAAATATTAATATGGCGGCCTGACCCAAACGTATTCATAACACTACTGAGATAAGTGTCGAAGATTTATAGAGTCCCATTGATAAACCGAATGTTTATTTACACTTGAAAAAATACTTCAAGACATAAGTGATTTATTTTTTAAAACAAATATTAAAATCCACTCGTGATTATTGTTTAAAGCCATAAATTAGATTAGTGATAAATAGCCCCGCGTGTGAACGAAGTGACACATATTTTTGACGCAGAGAAAAGGTTAAGTAAAGCGAAACCGGTCGGTTCAGAAATTAATAAATCTCGTGGTTTTAAACAAAAAAGTATTTTATTTTACTAATTTCTTTACATACCCCACCCCCCCCCCCCCTTTTGAGCTCACGTAATTAATGTATGCCCCCTAAGGTAATAAATTTGTTTACATTTAATAAGTCAGATATGTCTCATACATCATACATATGTCTGGTAATGTTATATTATCGTGAAAACAAGTTTATGGGTCTGAATGGTTAAGGTAAATAAAAACATTAAAAAAAATTAAAAAATATGTATATGTAAATAAGGATTCAAATACAATAACTTCTTTTTTTCACATTTTTATTCAGATTAAGTAGATTAAGTTAGATTAAGTTAGATTAAGCTAGACTAAGGATGTTAAGTAGATTACTAAATACATAAGGTAAATGTATTATTGGGGGGCAAGAATTCCAATAATCCATGCGCTTGATAGCTGCAAGACGAGTTGTTATCTAGCCTCCTACACAGTTAAGTAAATTAAAATACGTACATATAAAAAGATATTTTATTTAATTTATTGGGGGGCTAGAACTCCAACAATCCATGCGCTTGATAGCTGCAAGACGAGTGGTTATCTAGCCCCCTACATAGTTAAGTAAATTGAAATATGTGTATAAAAAGATATTTTATTTTATTTATCGGGGGGCTAGAATTCCAATAATCCATGCGCTTGATAGCTGCAAGACGAGTTGTTATCGAGCCTCCTAAGTTAAGTAAATTCTAATGTAAAATCCATGCTAATTTGTACAGCACTCTTGAGACGATTTTTCGCAAAAACAGCGCTATATAAGTTGTCCAAATTTATTATTATTATTAAAGATACAAAAAAATATAATATACAAAATTTCAAACATAAATATCAGGCAAAAAATTGAAGTAACATATTATAGCCAATAATGAAATGAATGCTTCATTACCTACATAGCTTTTGACCTTTAATATTTTATTCAAAGATGTCACTGTTATGCTCGTTTTTCATTTTTTGGCCTACTTACTGTATGTAGCCTGTCTGTGAGCCGGGGTTTATGCTTAAGTACCCGAGTTGCATACCTGGGTTTTGTGGTATAAGAGCCGGGGTTTGTGGCAAATGGGTTAAAGATAAATCTTATTGAGCGTGAGACCATTGTAAGATTCTGTAGGTCCCCAAAATCCGCGATGGGCTGTACATGTAGAAAGAATGCTAGATGACAGGATGCCAAAAATGATGAGTGTGTAGTTGCAGACCAAGGAAGATGTGGATGGCGTGTGGAAGAGGACTGTAGCAGGACGGGAAGGACTGAGAACTGGAGACAGATGGCGAGGGACCCCAGCCAGTGGAGAGCATTGATCATAAGTGACTATGATCATACCAATAAAGATTACTCACTTTTTAGTGGTTGTGAATACCATGATGTTTCCGTCGGCATTATCTCTGATGTAAGTACGTAAAACTTCAACTAGGAAGACGTCTCGTGCGTATGCGGGGCAGATGACATATCGCTGGTCCAATGTCGATACGGTCGCTTGTGGGTCAGTTTCTGTCCAAACATGGAGATTCTAAAATGAACATAAAATTTATATGCATTAGAATATTTTATTCAATTTCAAACCAATTTTCAATATTTTCTGCTGAGTGCATTGCAATAATTGAATCTCTCAAATATATAATCAAAAATAATTGTGAACATTCCCTTGTTCTTTCTGACTCTCAGTTCCCTCCAAAAACTTAAATCCTGTCCTGATGATCATTTTGTATACCTTATTAGAGTGCTGATAGCCTCCATTGAAAGCTCTGGAAGAACCGTAATTCTTATTTGGATTCCTGGACATGTTGGCATGGTAGATAACGATATTGCGGATTCCTTGGCAAAACAAGGAGCATCTAACCCTACCGTTACCCTCGTAAACCATATTCCCCTGTCTGATATTTTTTCCATCATCAAAGATGGATCCCGCAATGTTTGGACAGAGTATTGGAACATTGCTAGTCAATCCGAGGGTGCCCGCTACGCCTCAATACAAAGGACTATCCCATTAAAACTGTGGTTTCAAAAATTCCCCCATTTTTCTAAAAAAAAAATTTCCTCACTTATTCGAATGAGAATTGGACATTGTTCCGTTCCTTTTCACCTTTTTAAAATTCATGTGCTTGACTCCCCAGATTGTACGTTCTGTGGTCTAGATGTGGGAACTTTAGATCACATATTTTTTGGTTGTCTCTCTCCAAATAAATATCCTCTCTTCTATCAAGCATTATCCAAAATGGCCTCCCCTCCATTCAACATTTCATCTCTTCTAAGTCTGAACTCTACTCCAATCTTCCATTTAATTCTGAAATTTGCTCATTTAAATAAAATTAATATAAAATCTCTCCTTTCCTTTCTCTGTAATTTTAAATGATGGCCTAGAACACCCTTGAAGGGTGAAAGCCAGAAATAATTGAAAAAAAAAACCTTTTCAAAGTTACAAATAAAGATGTTATGGTTCGGATGAATAAAGAAAAAAAAGTCATTAAAATAATAAAAATCTAAAAACTTCAATATCTAGGACACGTGGTGAGACATTCAGAGAAGTACAAGATTTTGATAATGCGGGGAAAGATTGCCGAAAGACTTTGACAAAGATTTTTTTGCTGTGTGACCAGGCAATGGGCTTTATTTTTAAGTGATAATGCACAAGAGTTTAAATCTTGTTAGATTGACACGAAAACAACAGGTCTCCTTTTTTTAAAAATAAATTCAAAACTTTGTTTAATTTAGTAGATAATAATAATAATAATAATAATAATAATGATTTATTGTCTTCATTTCTTAATAACAAATAGAGATAATGATATCCTCACTGGGATCTCCCGTGCTGAGGATTTCATTTACATTTTATAATTCAATATAATTCAGATGATGGTTGACTCCTTGTTTTCGTGCCTTTCTTTTCTTGTTTGTTCTTTATTATTAAGAAATTTAATTTTAAGAGATTTACCTTTAAGAAATTTAGTTCTAAGTTGTTATTTTAATTACTAATTAATGTTATGTTATCAATTTTTAGATACCTGATGGACTCATAGTTTAGTTAGTTTGTGGACTTAGTTTTTCATGTTTGAGGGCAAACATTTTCGTGGGAAGGGGGGAATTGTCACATAAATATTATGTGACTAGTGCAGTTCTTGCCTATTTGTTTTTTTTGTCTATGGTGTTTTTTTTTGAGACTGGTAATTTTTTTGAAAAGACAGGAGCTCTTTTGTTTATGGTCATTTCCTCCCGGGCAGCTATGGGCTAGCTGTGCGTGAATTGGTCACTCACTGGAAAAGTGTTTTATTGGATTTTATCATGAGAATCTAAGTCGATTTTTAAACCTAAAAGAACGCGGGGTGTTTTTACATAACACGCGAGGTTCGTGTACGAGTTATTTATAGTGGATGACGTGAAAGTCCCACTTTTTTTTTCCGATGTGGCTGGTTGGCCGTTTTGTGGAATTATTTCTGGAAAAGGAATCGTGAAGTGAATTGGTCCTGGTGTTGGCTACTATAATATGCCTTCACGACCCCGCGTCGCAAAGTCACGGTCTGCTAACCGTAATACGCCAGACTTGGATACTGTTGGGGGCCACGTGCCTTTTGATTGGAGTTCGTCGAGATGGCCCGTGGCTGAATGCGCTCCTTGGAGGTATAGCGGCCTCCTGCCCAATTAGAAGGACGACCTTGGTGCTCTGGATTCCGCGCCGTTCCCATATGGGAAGACTGGAGTTCCCGTCCCGTCTCGTGTTCTCTCATTGCGAAGCAAGATCGCGTTCGTCTACCGGGGTTATTTCCATATAGTTAGTTTAGCGTGTCCATTAGGAGTCCATCTGGTATGTGTATTTTTTTATATTTCCTTTTGTTACCTTGGTATGAAGTTTGTACACTTCCATGTTGCTTTTTGGTTTGGATTCAATACATTTTTATAAAGTTCATCTTCTTTTATTTGACTGAAAACCCTACCTACATGACAGATAACTACTTGGCCCACTATCCTGAGCCCTGGTCTCTGCTCTGCCGCAAAGTTACATTTTATACGAACATGATATGTTTCACTATGTGAAGCCAGTAGAACTATAGCATCCCCATCCATTACTAGAGTCCCAACTAACCAGATACAAAAAACAATTTTTATAAGAATAAGGCCATCCGCTCATGGAGAAACTGAAAAAAAACCATTTGGCGACGCAATCGCTATCCACAAGAAAGCAACTTGTGAAGCTGCTACCATGGCAACCAGTCAACAAAGCAACTGAAACGTGACGGCCGCGGTGACTAGCAGTGCTGGTTGCCGTGGCTGTCGCGTTTCAGTTGACTTGTTGACAGGTTGCCATGGTAGCGGCTCACGACCTGTCAAGTTTTTGATTAATCAGCGATAATAGGTCATATCAGAAAAATATTGATTTTGTTCGGGAGGTTGAGAAATTAAGCTGTGCCGTGAACTGAGTTGCCAACCAGTTTTCGGTTTCCCCATGAGCGAAGGCCCTTACTCTAATGACTTTTTGAAGGATATACCCATCAATATAATATATCATTGAAGAAGAAGATAATTTATAATAAAGGAGCTTGTCCCGGTTAGACGGGAGATACCGTTACCTTTTTATTTCTCTGTGTCTTATAATTTTTCATATTTTCGTTTAGATTTATTGTAGATATAATATAATTTATTAAACAACAAAAAGTTCCTTACATCTGTATTCAATGTGAAAAGCTGGTTCTCCCTGATTTGTTCTGTGATAGTGGCGGAAAAGAGTAGAGTTTGTTTCTTGGTGGGACATTTGTCCAGGATTGTTCGAAGGTCATCGTCATACGAGCCACTGAGTAATCTGAAACAAAATTATTTAACAAGTCAAATTATTAAGAGAAAATGATGGTTTGAATGGGACGCCTTCGGCCAACTTAGCCATATCCATAAAAAACAGGAAAATATCCTAACACCTGCGGGGGTGCATATTTAGAAATATAATTTGAACGATTAAAATCAAAACCCGCCGAATGATTCTATATATTTTGTGGGTTCTTTATTAGATAACGGACGTGATCTCCTTTCAGATTTGTGTGATTTTTATGGCTGTTATTTGCTTTTTCTACGTACAACGTACATCAATTGAATAAATAATCACGCATACTTGCAGGAATTCGTGTTTAAAACGATCTAAACTAAAATATGTGACAGTAAATATGTAAAAATCACACAAATCCGTCAGGAGATAACATCCGTTATCAAATAACGATCCCACAAAAGATATAGAATCGCTTGGCTTTTCGGTTTAATGAATTTCTGAAATTTTTTCTGGATTTTCCGAACATTTGAGAGTTCGATGTTTTCCAGAACCTTTTAACGTTAATGCTACGTAGTCGAAAATGTTATTATTTTTACCTTCAAATCGGATGCTGTGCATTTGTCAATGTTATATTCTCTCGGTAACTTCGACAACTCTCTCCAACGGGGCCGGTATATCAGTTGCTTTAAGTCCGACTAGGGTGCAATGTCAAGCTTTGCATGGCTTGGTACATAAATCTGTATATAAGGTTTTTCTTTTGTTTTTTGCAAAACCAAACTACTTCAATCACAATGTTTCAAAATGTTGATGACGGTAGGTTATTTTTATGGGGGTTTAATTTACGAGTTGATTTTTGATAAAGTTTCCCACTTTAATAAGCATGGTGCCATACTAATTGTAAATAATATTTGTTTTGCTGGGGTCATTGCCCATGTCTCTTTAAAATTACCCTTTTCTTCCATAGTTGTCTTTTATTTTCCATCCAACTACCCTATTCACCCGGTGGCTCGGATTACAGAGACTATACTATACTGTCTTGTATACTTTCAAAATTAACTTTTGGAGCGTAAACATGGACTCTAACCAAATATGTTGTCATGTAAATGGTCACCACAAACCATGCTGTGTATGCCATCCCACCGAGAGATACAAAAACTATGCTATGTGTGCCATATCCCTGGGAGATACAAAAACTATGTTATGTATGCCATCTCCCTGGGATATAAAAAAACTATGCTATGTATGCCATATCCCTGGGAGATACAAGACTATGCTATGTATAGTCTTGTCCCTGGGAGATACAAAAACTATGCTATGTATGCCGTCTCCCTAGGAGATACAAAAACTATGCTACATATGCCATCACCCTGGGAGACACAAAAACTATGTTTGCCATCTCCCTGGGAGATACAAAAACTATGCTATGTATGCAATCTGCCTGGGAGATACAAAAAAATATTCTATGTATGCCATCTGCCTGGGAGATACAAAAACTATGCTATGTATGCCATCTCCCAGGGAGATACAAAAACTATGCTATGTATGCCATCTCCCTAGGATATACTAAAACTATGCTATGTATGCCATATCCCTGGGAGATACAAGACTATGCTATGTATAGTCTTGTCCCTGGGAGATACAAAAACTATGCTATGTATGCCATCTCCCTGGGAGACACAAAAACTATGTTTGCCATCTCCCTGGGAGATACAAAAACTATGCAGTGTATGCTGTATCCCTGGGAGATACAAAAAATATGCTATGTATGCAATCTCCCTGGGAGATACAAAAACTATGCCATGTATGCCATCTCCCTGGGAGATACAAAAACTATGCTATGTATGCCATCTCCCTGGGAGACATAAAAACTGTTTGCCATCTCCCTGGGAGATACAAAAACTATGCTGTGTATGCCGTATCCCTGGGAGATACAAAAAATATGCTATGTATACCATATCCCTGGGACATACAAAAACTATGCTATGTACGCCATCTCCCTGGGAGATACAAAAACTATGCTATGTATGCCATCTCCCTGGGAGATACAAAAACGAATGAGGAACAAGGAGCAAGTCGGTAGTCAAATCACCACCACAAAATCTCCTACCTCAAATGTTTTCGTAAGCAGACATCCAACTATGGGGTGGTATATGTCATTTAGGCTTGTGAGGTAAGCTGGCTCTGAGGTGTTCATGATTTATTTATTTTTTCAGGTTCTCCATAAAACAGTTGTACACTAATATTATGGAGAAGGGGGCAGTTTTACTATATTGTGACGTATGTCAACAGATAATTGCTGAACTCTCTATAGGTGGCATTGGAGATGTCGATGGTCAATGCAGAATCGTTGAGCAGTTGAATTAAATAATAATGAGGCAGAAGTTCTCGCTTTCGGAGCATAAAAAAGTGCATGGGATCTCCCGTGAGTATATTTTAGGGACATATTAAGTTAATCTTTTTCAACATAGGCAGATTTAGTATAGTACAGGAGATTATCTCAAAAAAATGTTTATCTATAAATATTTTTCCGCGGACTTCTAGGGTATTAAAATCGAGCATTTCTGTTAAGAACAATGATGGATACAGGAATGGGTAGTATGTGTGTTCCCCCATATAAAGGTAATGCATAAACCTTTTTTGTACTTTTTCTATTTCTAGGATATGGTTTTGTTCAGAAGGGGCCCAAATAATGGAGCTATATTCCAAGATGCTGCAGACAAGTGCTTCACATGTTCTCCACTGCATTACAAGGGAGCGTGTCTCAGTAATCATAAAAAAAAGGAATTAATTTAGGAATGAAGCCTTTAACAGAATCTTAACTGACCTGTCCGCCTCATCGATGACCAGGTATTTGATCTTCCTGAGCGAGAAGGTGTCGCATCCGTCCAGGTGGTCGGCCAGGCGGCCCGGCATGGCCACCACCACGTGGGGGCGTCTGGCCAGCGCCTGCCCCTCCAGCACCTGGTCACTGCCCCCCGTCACCACGCACACCCGCAGGCCCATCGGCTGGCCTAGCACCGAGAACTGCTCCCCAATCTAAACATTCATTTTATATTATAATCTGCATTCAGATGGGAATGATTCGATTTCAATTCTCTTGGGAATTTATATTCATAATGAGGATATTGCGCAAGAGTGGTCATTCAGAGAATCATTTATTCAAAATTGTAGTTTAAATTTTCCGCTTTACAATAAAATCCAAATAAACATAATATTTCTGAACTTATCCAAACACTAAAAACTGTTTTTGAAAGGTGATAAAACACACTTTCAAATTTTATAAATTGAAATAAACATATAATTCAAAGTGCCAAAAATTAAAAAAAACCAGATTGGTTAAAAAAATGTGCAATGAGCCATTTTAAAAAATTATTTATGTTTACATTCAAAATTTTATTTAAAAAAAATTAAATGTTTATTTTGAATCATAAAATTTCATCACCTTTCAAATACAGTTTTTAGATTTCAGATGTTTTCACAAATACTTAATTTATTTGGATTTTATTGAAAAGTAAATTATATTTTGACCTTCCGATAAAATAGGTCCGAGGCCTGACGAGTAAAATGGTAAAAGTTATTTCTAATTATAAGTTCACGATGATAACCTGATGAGCTAATTCATGTGTAGGTGTCAGAACAAGTGCAAATATCCCATAGGGGTCATCGGAGAGCTGCTGCAGCATCGGAAGAGCAAAGGCAAAGGTTTTTCCAGATCCTGTCTTGGCAGCTCCGATGCAATCCATTCCCTTCAGGATGCTGGGGATGCAGGCCTTCTGGACCGGGGTCGGCTCCTTGATTCCTGCAAATAAAACACTGCACGCTCACATTCCCAGTATCGCTCTGGTGAGAGATCACCTTTCGTATCGAAACGTTGCTTGTAGTATGTAGTGAGGAGGGGAAGGAGATGGGAAAGAGGAAAGTGAGATTCTGATTTAGTCATCAAACACGGCTAAAGCCATTTCAAGCAATGTTTCAATTCAGAATCAAGCTGATACTGAGAGCATCTTCCACTCTGGAATGTGTATTATCATATGTATATTATTTTTAATTAATTAATTAATTGAGAAAGAACTCAAATTAAACAAATAATTTTTTTTTTTTTTTTAGATATTTAATAATATTATCATTTAATTTATAAACAAGTTCTGCTGTGTGGTTTGGATATTGCCTTCAGATAGCGAAACAGCTGTCATAATAATTTCACAGCAGCATAACTAATAAATTAAATAAAAATATTATTGAATACATAAAATAAAATAAAATTTAATTCTACAAATCAAACTGTAAATCTTTATTCTTATTTCGTATCCAAGTAGATCATGTTGATGATCATCATCATCCCGGGTTCATGGGGTGAGGTTTGTCTAAGTCTTGGAGGTGGATGACCAGGACGCACTTAACCCCAGATTCCTACCCACCCCTTAAACCCTTTTCCCTCCCAGAACTCTCCTCTCCTTCCTTTCCTTAAAAAACCCTCCACACAGCATCCCCAAAGATGGCATAGGCCCTGAGGGAAATTATTTTCCCCAGGGCCTCCTGTGTGGAGCTCATGTAAAAAAAAAAGATATATTAATATGTGTTTTACATATAGCACCCAACAAACCCCAACTCTCTCAGGTGCAAGTCAAAATTTTGAAACGATACCAAGATTTACACACCTAGGCTCCCTGATAACAAGAATAATACTACAGAGTAGATCCAGAAGCGCATAGTGATCGCAAACCACTGTTTTTTCCACCTACAACGCAGATAAAATCCAGAAACACCAAGATTTTAGTGTACATAACACTTATTAGACCAATGCTCACGTACGCAGCTGAGACATGAGTATTAGCTAAGAGGAATGAGCGAGCACTGGACGTTTTTGAAAGGAAAAATTTGAGGTGTATCTTCAGGCAGGTTCTAGAAAATGGATTTTGTGGCAGATGTTACAACAAGGAGCTAAACTTCACAAAATTTATAAAACTGGGAAGACTTTGGTGGCTGGAAAGAACGACCGAGCATCAAGCACCAAATTCCCTGCTGAACTCAAGACCGATAGGGCAAAGGAGCCTGGGAAGGCCAAGATTAAGACATATCTACCATAGACTTCTAAACTGGAGGGGGCTGGCACAAAACCGAGATGAGTGGAGGACGACTCTTGAGGAGGCCAAGACCCACCAGGGGTTCTCGACCCCAGAGTGATGAGTGATGTAGTATACCTGTAGTTGACAGCCCATATTGGATGCCTAGCTTCTAACAAACCACTTACCTAGCTAGGCACTATGCGCCTTACTGGCCATGCATCGAGGTAAAACCTCAACACAAATCTACATCCCAAAGTCGATGAACATAAGATTTTGTATTAGTATTAAAAAAAATAATTTCTATGACTATTTCTATAATTAATTAGTTAGACTTTTTACGTTACCTAGGTTTTCACACTGTTTGATCAGCCATGGTTTAATTTGCATCGAAGAAAACGACACGTTATCTTCCTCGGAAGACATTTTGCGTTAGATTTATCTAAATCACAAAATTAACAGCACTTTATTAGAAATAAATAAACTTGTGGAACGGTCAAATGTCAAAACATACTTTTTAGGTTATTTGTTCACATGTCAATGACAGTCGATGACAGTGTTCAGTGTTGCCCGAATACAAATTGTAAATTGAGTGTTTTGTATGGTTTATTTATGGTTATGTAGTAACAGCCGAGAAACTCTAGTGGGGATTGGTTTATTTATGCTCTAACGTCGTTACAGCGGATTATTTCTCAAAATTTACACTCTTGCAGGAACAATAATGTATGATTGTTAATTTTGCTTTATCTTCAAATAATTTGTACAATCAAATTAATACATGACTGTGTTGAATAATAGTCACGAATAGAGCTTAATTAAGCCGTGCAAAATTTACGTGCGTTCCTCAACATGAAATACATTAAGTAGGTACCGACAGTCGGTAACCGACTAGGCACGTTCTCGATAGCATTTTCCGTAAGGTATTTTCACCCTTATTAATAAAATTATTATGGGTCGTAAATCACGAGCAAACTTTCGATGATGCTCCCGTCGTCCATCCGTGAGATATGCTTGCACTCTTGCAGTTTCATCTTTGCATGATCCTTGCTTTTCTCTGCCAATAGCGCCTCCCACACGCACACTTCGGATCGACCGAGTCCCGCGACACTTAGGCCGCCGCGCAGAAAAGTAAAGACCGATAGGTTTACAACGCAGTTCATTGTGAGACTTTTCTGCGCGGCGGCCTGAAGTTTCGCGGGACTCGGTCGCTCCGAAGTGTGCGTGTGGGAGGCGCTAAAGTGTCAAAATTGTTAAAAATCAATAAATAGCGGGGTTTACACGCAGAGTTTGGCCTGCGAGTCTCAGCACACTTCGCTCCGAATCGTTGGCGGAAACGTACGTGTAAACGCGATCGACTCGCAGGCGAAACGCTCCAGTCACTCGCCAGTTCGTATCAGCGTTTGGCCCGTTGAGCGTTCACACGTAAGGGTTGGAGCGGGTGCCGCGCGAGATGTCTTTGACTTTTTTTGTTTGTTAATGGCTATTTGCTGACTGATTTTATTCAAGAATTAACTTATCTGCCATTCAGTTTTACCAGATGCGTGGTTTTTTGGGTCGTTTATACCTCCACGGTTTTCTCAAAAAACCATATCGAACAAGACATTGTATTTTAGCGGTCGCCAAATGACCTACTTTTGAGTGGATATGATTTGTTTATTGTTTGCATGGGTCGCATGAGTGAAATCCCGAATTCAGGAATGTAGTTCTTGAAATTTTGAACTTTAGTACGGGACTACGGTTTCACAACGTCTTTTTATTTAATAATAATATGAATAAATTAATAAAATGATTTGAATATAACCATGTAAGTAACTTTAATAAGGTACCTACTCTAGGTACCGTAATTTTTTGTATTTATTATTGTTATTTATATTTTAATCTTAATATTTTATTGAAAATAGATTTCTCTAAATTAAGTTTGATAAAAGAAAAAATAAAAGTTTTATATGTGTAGTCTCGTCTCATAGTGTATTATTTGCGAATAAAACACATCGATATATATTCGATTTTGAAGTATTAACAATAGATCGGTTCAATACGATGAATCGTTACTATACATCGAGTGTTTACAATACAACGATGTATATCGTCCATCCCTATAAGAAGGTCTTTTGACCTCTCCAGCCAGAATCCCTCAACCCATCACCTCGAGAAATCCTGAATTATAGCTGAGCAGTGACCTTTTCAACAACAGAATCAATAATAAAAGAAAAAAATGTACATTGAAAAAAAATCTACTGATGAATAAATGTTCATATTATTATTATTATAAGTCCCAAATTCTGTTACAAACAAAAGTAGTGTGTCAGTAATAATTTGAAAACAGCTTGTTTTTTAAATGATGACATTTTACTGAAAAACTTAAAATTGCTGTAAATATTTACTGGTTGAAGATTAATTTGCATTTGCATATATATATATATATATATTGTCTTTTAGAATATATATATATATATATATATATATATATATATATATATATATATATATATATATATATATATATATATATATTCTAAAAGACAATTAAATTCTCTAGACTTCTTTTAAATAAATTTCTTTCTTTGATGGATATTTTAGACGATATGAAGGAATTTTTGATGAAAAATGTGAAGTAAAATGATTTTTTCGAAAATATCTACATTTGTGGAGCGTGTAACTCAAAAACAGCTAGGATTACGAAAATTACGTAAGGAATAAAAGTTGTAGATAATTTTATGAGCTCTTACTTATTATGAGAAATTTTTCGAGATATAAGCGGAAACTATCAATTCACAGGAAAACCGTACGCATATTATGAGAGTAATATTAATTAAAGCTGATAACTCGCAAACAGATTCATTCTTAATTAAAACCAGAATTATGTTCAGAATTTATTAACGAATTATTTTCATTTGTGTATTCATCTGCTAATACATTTCGAAAGAGACCGTTATTTTATTCGAAGTGCAGTTATAAAATTCTAGTTGCAGACTATGTATGTGCTGCCAATATCAAAGAGAAACCATTTTCATATTCTGAGTGTAGTTTTAATTCGCCAAATATAGATTTAATTTAACCCGTCTAATCACAGGAGACACAAATTGTCCCACACATTTAATTTTAAAATAAATTTGTGAAATTATTTCCCACATATCTAATTAAAATAAATTTGTGATTGCGATAAATAGTTAAGACAGTTTTATTACATTTAAAAAAAAGGAATCTGTATTTAAAATTTTAAGTTTATTCTATTAGGTACTTTAATTCGAATATTCGCAGGCGTGTATTTTTGAGCCAATCCACATTTTCAATATCAAAATTTTAATATTTAAAAACAATAATGTTCTAGTAAGCACATCAGGAAAAATTACTATATCTAGATTTAAGAACAATTTTGTTTTCAATTTTGCAAAAGGATAAAAAAAAACAATAAAAAGGAACATTTAAAATACATGGGAAGAACCGGAAATTTCGTACACAAACATTGATAGGCAAAAATTTATAGATATTTTTTCTTATTATTCGAAGGGTTAAACCAGTTTTCAGAATGTAAAATTCCATTTGAGGATTCATCTGCTGACACGATTCAAAGCAAAATATTATCTTATTCGAAATTCAGTTATAAAATTCTAGTTGCAGACTCTGTATCCTGTACCTGCTGCCAGAATCAGAGAAAAACCATTATCATGTTCTGAGTGTACTTTTAATTCGCCGCATACAGACTTAATTCAAACCCATTTTGTGTTGAGAACGTAAATTTCCAGTTGTGGATTCATCTGTATGTTGACACATTTCAAAGGAAAACATCCTCTTATTTGAAGTTCAGTTATAATATTCTATTTGCAGACTATGTATGTGCTGCAAGAATTAAAGTAAAACCATTTTCATCTTCTGAGTTTAGTTTAAATTCGCCAGGTACAGATTTAATTTAAACCAGTACAGAATGTAAAACTTCAGTTGGATTCATCTGCTGACACATTTCGAAAGAAAGCATTCTGTTATTCGATGTGCAGTTATAAAATTCTATTTGCAGACTATTTATTTAATGCCAGAATCAAAGTAAAACCATTTTCATGTTCTGAGTGTAGATTTAATTCACCGCATTCAATCTGGTTTTGGGTTCAGAATGTAACGATAAATTAAATAACGGGTTGCAGATTCATCGTGCATCAAGTGAAGTTTTACATAAGAGTTACATAATGCTGTAAAATTCTGAGAAATTGTTTGTTGCGTGTGTAAATATTATTTGGGGACTCTAACGCAGTATCAATAAATCAACTCTGGAGTAGAATTTATAAACATGATTTTCGTTGAAAGAATACTCGTCAAATGTGATTTTTAAAAAATCCGGCTCGAATATAATCAGGTCGTAATACAAAAATGGGATTTCCGAATACAACCCCCTGGGCGGCGAAATTTTCCTATGCCCCGATGTTCTGAGTGTAGTTTTGATTCACCATCTACAGATTTAATTAAAACCAGTTTCGTGTTCTGAATGTAAGTGCCGGTAGAATCAAATAAAAACCCTTTTCATGTTCTGAGTGTAGTTGCAATTCACCGCATACAGATTTAATTAAAACCAGTTCAGAATGTAAGTGCCGCTAGAATCAAAGAAAAATCATCTTTTTGTTCTGAGTGTAGTTTTGATACACCGCATATTTGGTTTAATTTAAACCAGTTTTGTGTTATCAACATAACAATAAGTTGCCGATACATCGTGTACCTAGTGAAGCTTTGCATTTGAGTTGCATTCCATACGTATGCGTGATGAAGATGCAAATTCTATTACAGGCATACCACTCTCAATTTCTGCGAGCAGCTATATATAAATTTGTAGTAGAATTTATAAGCATGATTTTATTGAAAGAGTACTCGGCACATGGAATAATAATCGGCATAAAAAAATAGAAAATATCTACCCAACCCCCCCCCCCCCCCGTCAGCGCTTGAAAATCTGCGGAAGAAGTACCTGTAGAAGTTGGGGTGGGGGGGGGGGGGGGGGGGGGGGCGGCAAAATTTTCCTCCACCCCGGGCGGCCGAAACCCACGCTACGCCACTGAGTGAAATACATATTTTAACAAATGTCTACGCCAATTAAGAGTGCTAGCTCTTGCGCTTGGCGTAGGAGTTATTTCATAATTATTTCATTATTATTACATAATTTTACAAAGAGTGTACAATAAATATAATCTTACGTACTAGGATATTGTGACGTAATTTTAATATGGCATGAAATGAAGTTATAACATTTTGATTGGTGATGTTATGGTTGTTATTTTTTTAATGAACTGGAGTTCTCTATTACACCGAGGTACTTTATTTTAGTTGTATGGTTTAATATGGTACATGAATTATTACTGACTTTTTTCTTACATTTTTTGCTGTTTTTTTTTTTTGCATTAATTGTAAGTAGGCTTGTGAAGCTTGCCGTGCTGACGAAGTTTTCATTTCAAAAAAACACTTAGTAGTTTACATTTAGTTTCCAAAATTGTGAATACATAAAATGTTTTACACTGTATAATAGTTTTTCAATCCATTTGTATGTATGAAACAAATAGCCCCGTATTTTGCGTATAGCTTGAGAAAGATAACAATCGCGTACTGGCAACACAAAATATTACTGTCTTCGAATTCGAAACGCTTGTTTGACGCTTGACAGCTGACATATCTCGGATGTCACATGGATTTCACCGATTTCACCATAGGTAAAAAATAAAGTTGAAAATAATAATTACTTTATTTTAAATGTCTAATATAATAGATAAATATGATTTCCATTCAAAAACATTGGTTTTTAATTTTGTTTTTGGAATAAACATTCATGTTCCCGAGCTGGCACATTGGTCGTTGGTGTTTGTTTTACTTGATATTATTTTGATTATTTCAATATACCTATATTTATTTATTTTAAATACTTCTTATTTATATATTACATCTAACTTATTTTTATATTACATCAGAAATTTATTACATGATTAGATCACCATGATACTGGAAGGAGGCTAGGAGTCAGACGGAGGAGAAGACGAAGAGGGCTGGCCAGTGGAATATTTAGAAGTTTTCCAGAATCCTGCAGAGGGATGCATTGAGCCAAGCCAAGCCTCTTGGAATGGATCCATTGGTAGAAATCCATCAAGTACTTTTATCATTACATATTTCTTATTGCTAGCGATTATTGCGTTTGATGTTATTATAAAACGATGAACATGTCTGGGTTTTAAATGAAACTATGAAGTAATATTTTTTCATTTATAGAGTTTGGAAGAGAGACAGCAGCCACAGGGGGGGGAGTCAGAGTCCTGCACTGTACACTGTACGCCTAGGACAGCCCGGTAAAGCCTCAACTTCCCATGGACGGAAAGCTGATCTACGGTGGATCAAGAAAGATTACGAGCATGTTGACTCTCACTGTGATGTGACCTTTTCAAACCCACCACTGAATATGTCTGTCTACAATATTTTTTATGTTTCATAGATGAAAACACTACAAAAAATATTGTTGAGTAGACAAATTTGTATTCTGTACAAAAAATAGCATTAGCGTAAACACCTCAGTCAACGAAATGAACTGATTTCTAGGAATGCACATCATGATGGGTATCCTCAAGTATCCGGCATTCCACCTTTACTGGGTAAACGATAAAAGGCTATCTCTTATCGCAGATGTCATGCCTAGAAATCGTTTCACTAAGTTGCGGTTGTGTTTTCATTTAAACAACAATAACACGTTGATTCCGAGAGGATGCCAGGGTAACGACAAACTATTTAAAATAAGGCCGTTGTCAAATGCCCCGCATGAAAATAAGGTCAAGGTGGAACTTGAGGAGGAGTTCAATTCTGTAGACGAGCTCATGATACTGTTCAAAGGTAGAAGTAATTTGAAGCAATACATAAAAAAAGAGCCACACGAGTGGGGCATCAAAGCCTTCTCCTGAGCGGTAGCCAGTCACAGTGTGGCCAGTGGCCAGTAGCCAGGTAGGTGGGCTTGTCTATGATTTTGAGATGTACATGGGCAAAAACAGTAATGTGGGTGAGAAGACTGCCCGGTATGACGGTATGAGTGAAAACATTGTTTTTTTTTACATTAGCTCCACATAGGAGGCCCTCGGGAAAATAATTCCCCGCAGGGCCTATTTCATCTTTGGGGATGCTGTGAGGAGTGTCTTTTTAGGAGAGGAAGTTCTGGGAAGGAAAAGGGTATTAGGGGTGGGTAGGAATCTGGGGGTAAGTGTGTCCAGGAGTGACGGTCGTATGAATCCATCCCTCCCACTGCGGTGCAAGGTGATGAAGGTAGTTAGAAAGTTGATAAAGGGTATCCCTCCAAACCGTAATTTTAAAGTCTCCACTGACATTGTGTAATATTTTTTTATTCAAATGTGTATGAAATATCTAGTCCAGATATTGATCGTCCAGTTGATTTAGTCAGACATCTCCAAATCCTAAGTTTTGAGAATATATATTCAAATGTCCACCATAAATCAAATATTAATTACACTTGTCTCTGTTTTAAAAACTTAAAATGATGTAAAATAACACTGGGAGACTGTCTATTAGTATGACATTTATTATTATGACATTTTGAACTATCCTACTAGTGATCTAGAATCCATTTGTCACATGAGAACGGGCCATTTCTACGACTCGGTCTTGAGTTCGACAGCTAAGCTGTGGAATGATTTGCCGGCCTCTGTGTTTCCTCCCTCCTACAAGACCTATGTTCACTCCTTCCCATGGGCATAGGCACGGTAGGGCAAGGTGGAGCGTTTGCCCCATGCCTGGCCTGCCGATGCATGAGCTTCGGGTTTGTCCACTGAGTCGCATTTTCAAATTTACAGCACTTCATAGGATGGTTTTTCCTTTTTTCAGTTCTTATTATCTGCATTCATAAAGCCTTAAGCATGAATAAGTCGTTACCTACTCTAGATTTTTATTTTTTCCCCACCCTAAATCAAAACCTAGCTACGCTCATGCTCCTTCTCCTCAAAAAGACCCTCCACACAGCATCTTTTAGATATTATTTTCCTCGGGGCCTCCCGTGTAGAGTTAATGTAAAAAAAAAATCATATATGATCTGTTCTGTTCTACCTGAGAATTGTATTTAATCTGGTTAATTGCTGGATACATGTGCACGTCGTAGAGGTAGACCCCTCTGCGGAGGCGGGTTCCAGTGCTCCAGGAAGGGTACGCCAGTCCCACCCGCGCCCCGTGGAAGGTATCAGGTACATTGGCTGGAACATTTCCCACAGGTGCAAAGTGTTCCAAAGCAAACAAAGGTTCAATGTGAAAGGTGCACCTTTGTTTCACCTCCAGCAAAAAAATTTCAAATCATAGCATTAATCAATTAGGAACCGACCTAATATGTAAGCACATTTTATTTCTTTTAGATTTTTAATTTATTATATTATATATGTATATATATATGTTTATGTAATATGGCAGACTGGGATTGCACTATCCTCCCAGTCCTGCTGGAATAAAAGCTTTAATAAAAATAAAATGACAAAGACAGCCTTTAATTTTACAAGTAATGATAGCTTTATTATCTCTGCTACTTTTTAATGTGGTATGTAAATAAAAATATGTTTTATAAAAAAATATTTCATTTATCTTCACACTAATAAATTACGCACCTCTCTCTACCACAGTTGTTAAAACAACGCTAAATAGTGCCAGTTACTAAGCTGTTAAATATTTCTTTAAGTTTAAGGAAATTTATTTGGTGAGAATTATATTGTGATTGAATTGATACAACTACAGTAAATAAATACACACAAGGTCTTCTACAATTTATTTTTATGCATTCACAAATGGCGCCAATAAAATTATTTTAGGTTATTAATCATTTTTGCACGTTACGATTAAAAATATTAAGGTAAATTAATTGTTTGCGCCCGAACACATTTAATATGAATATAAATAAATAGTTTTGTCCATAAACAAACCCAAATCTTTCAAGAAAGGCTGAAAAATTCAATTTTGTATCAGTGACTCAATCCAATATTGTATTTTTCAGCCTTTCATGAAAGATTTGGGTTTGTTTATGGACAAAACTATTTATTCATATTAAATATGTACGGTCGCAAACAATTAATTCACCTCAATATTTTAAAACAAAACGTGCCAGAAGTATTAAAAACCTAAAATAATTTGATTGGCGCCATCTGTGAATGCGTAGATTAAAACGTACGCGACGTCTAACCTTAAGAGGAACGGCTGCGCAGCCTTTTTCAAACAAATTTTAAATTTGTATTTGAGCCCAAAATACTCGTACAAACTGAATTTTTTTTTTCCAAATGTGTAAAAAATATCTAGAACAGATACTGATCATCCAGTTAATTAATAAGATATCTCCAAATACTAAGTTTTGAGATAAAATGAGGAAAGGAACATTTAAATGTTCACTATAAATCAAATATTATTTACACTTGTCTGTGTTTTACATACTAAAAATAATACAAAATAACCCCGGGAGGCATAATGGTCCGGGTCCAGTACATTAGTAAGAAAATTTTGAAATATCCTGCTATCGGCCCAGAAAACATCAACACTTTGTTTAATTCACTACAAGTTTTTGTGTGTGTTATTATAATAGATGTTGGTGGTGTTTATGAGGAACTGAGTATTGTACCAGATAGGGGTACACTTTTGCAAATAACTGCATACTCAACTTAAATATTGATTTTTCGGAGTTGTCTGACCAATGAACTGAATGATCGATATGTATTTTATATTACGACATACAGGCCATTAAGTAGTCAATTTTTCATAATTTTAGGGGTTTTAAATTACACATATATTTACAAGGGCGGATCCGGGATTTTTTTCTGGGGGGGGCACAATGGGCGGACGGGCAAAAAAATCAACAATCACTGTTAGGATTTTTTTCTGGGGGGGGGGGGGGGCACAAGGGGCGGACAGGCAAAAAAATTAACAATTACTGTTAGAAATAAACAAGTTCAAGTATGTATAGAAAGGTTTATGAAAGTGTTAAAACAATAGAAAAATTAAAAGTTTAATAAAGATAGTTTTATGTACTGTGATGGAATCTCCACAGTACACAAAAATACCGTTTGGGGGGTCACCCGTGCCCCCCCCCCCCCCCCCCCCCCTAAATCCGCCCTTGTATATTTATTTGAAAGTGCTGTTCCCGTCATATTAAAAGATTATAATTTTTATATCGGAGGTGTTATCATTGCAGTGTGCTAGTTGAGTTGTATGCATCACCAACATAGTTCCCACGACCGGTCAGTGACTGAGTTGGCTTGGAATCTTGAAGAGATAAGTAGGGATGAAATACAGAGGCTGGCAAATCGGTCCACCGACGAGCTGTTGAACTCAAGAACGAGAAATAGAAATGACCCTTCCTCATGTGACAAATGTCATGACCGACCCAGTGGCTGAGTTGGCCTCGCGTCCAGGAGTCCCATTGTTCGATTCCTTGGCTGGCTAAGTCCTCCATCACGACACAAGCAAAATAGTCAGGTTTTTGTAACCCGGGAATGTTTGTCTTTCTTTTTAAAAAAATAGAGTTTATATTTTATGTACAAGGTTGATATGTTTTTTTTTTAAGAAAGTCAAACATTCCAGAGTTACGAATAACCTGACAATGTTTGAAAATCTCCTACTACCAACACAGTCAGCCGAAAATTTTGTTTGTGTCGTGAAGGAGGACTTAGCCAGCCGAAGAATTGAACACGCGATGCCCGGGTGGGACGCGTGTTGGATTGCCAACTCAGCCACTGACCGGTCCTGACATTTCACACGAGAACGAGTCATTTTTCCGATTGGTTCTTGAGTTCAACAGCTCGGCGGTGGAACGAGCATCCGTGCTTCCTCCTCCTACAACTTGGGTCTCTTCAAGACCCATGTTCAGTCCTTCCTCTCCTCAAAAAGACCTTCCACACAGCATCTTTTAGAAATTATTTTCCTCAGGGCCTCCTGTGTGGAGTTAGTATAAAAAAAATATCAACGTATGATCTGTTTTTCAAATCCTAGCATAACCGAGACAATCTTTAATTTATAAGTAATCACAGCTATAGTTTATTTCTTCTGTTTTTTAATGTAAGTAGTATGTAAATGAAAATATATTTTATAACCAAAATGTTTAATTAATTTTTGGGGATCGCTGGCAACGGTTAATATGCAATTTTTTTTGAAAAAACCTTTTGATTCACCTTAATTACATTAAAAGGCAACTATTTGCATTGGGGGAAGTGGAAAATATTTCATTCTAAATTTCATTACGTAAAATTAAAATAAGCTTTCGTCTTGTGAGATTGTACGCCAGAATCACAAACCTTGTTACACAAACCTAGCGTAGCCGCTAAACTACTTGAAAACTGGGATGTTTTTCTTGCCTTGACGCGAGTAGGCGTTATAAAGGGGCACTTTCTTTTGTATCAAAAACCATGTTACACAAAAATATTTTCCACTTCCCCCAATGCAAATAGTTGTCTTTTAATGTAATTAAGGTGAATCAAAAGATTTTTTCAAAAAAAAGTGCGTATTAACCGTTGCCAGCGATCCCCAAAATTTACCAATGTTTAATTTATATTCATACTAACAAATTATGCACCTCTCTCTACCACAGTTGTTAAAACAACGCTAAATAATGCCAGTACACATAATAAACTGCTAAATATTTCTGTCTTGGATGAGAATTACATTGTAATTGAATTTATACAACACTGTAAAATAAGTACACTTAAGTTATTCTACAATTTATTGTAAATTCACTTGGTGGCATCATTCTAATGAAAATAATTAAATATGAAAATAATTAACTTCACCCTTTTAAACATTATCAAAATAATTATAATATGCTTGTAGCCTCACTGATAATATGGTATTTTTTTATTAAAATACTGGTTTACAATTTCATTCATATAAATAATTTGTCACCGCCGCTAAAACCTAAAACTGTCAAAACTTGATAGGTGACAGCTGACAAGCGTGTGATTGGTGATAGGTATCATCTTAGTTATGGTCAAAACTGTAGCAAAAACTTTTGAACTGCACGACATGTCCCGCGACACACCACAGTTCGCTCCGAACGCTTGAAAATCAGTTTACACGTACACTTCCGCGCGAGGGTCGCCCAAGGTCACCCATTCAACTGGCCGGGGCACACGTACACTTCCGACCGCGTGCCTCGCCCCCAGGCCATAAATGAACTACCCCAGGCTAAAGCGGCATGTGACCCTCCCGCCGAAACGCCGTGTCCGCCTGCCGGCCGACCCCTTGCGCTAAAAAGTCACCCCACTTCCGCGGGCAGGCCAAAGCGTCAGTTTTGACCATAGATTATAGAAATATTATAGAAGCTCCATACAACTGTGCCCTCACGACGGTGGATGTCTATGGTGTTCGCCAAGCAGCCCGCCGAAACGCCGTGTCCGCCTGCAGGCCGAACAGGTACATTATTTTGGGTAAAAAATTCGCCACACTTCCGCGGGCAGGCGAAATCGTTGAAGGGGTGACCTTGGGCGACCCTCGCGCGGAAGTGTACGTGTAAACTGATTTTCAAGCGTTCGGAGCGAACTGTGGTGTGTCGCGGGACATGTCGTGCAGTTCAAAAGTTTTTGCTACAGTTTTGACCATAACTAAGATGATACCTATCACCAATCACATGCTTGTCAGCTGTCACCTATCAAGTTTTGACAGTTTTAGCGGCGGTGACAAATTATTTATACGAATGAAATTGTAAACCAGTATTTCAATGAAAAATTATCAGTGAGGCTATTTTGATAATGTTTAAAAGGGTGAAGTTAATTATTTTCATAAGTTAATTAATTATTTTCATTAGAATGATGCCACCAAGTGAATTTACAATAAATTGTAGAATAACTTAAGTGTACTTATTTTACAGTGTTGTATAAATTCAATTACAATGTAATTCTCATCCAAGACAGAAATATTTAGCAGTTTATTATGTGTACTGGCATTATTTAGCGTTGTTTTAACAACTGTGGTAGAGAGAGGTGCATAATTTGTTAGTATGAATATAAATGAAACATTTTGGTTACCTTATAAAACATATTTTTATTTACATACTACTTACATTAAAAAACAGAAGAAATAAACTATAGCTGTGATTACTTATAAATAAGATTGTCTCGGTTATGCTAGGATTTGAAAAACAGATCATACGTTGATATTTTTTTATACTAACTCCACACAGGAGGCCCTGAGGAAAATAATTTCTAAAAGATGCTGTGTGGAAGGTCTTTTTGAGGAGAGGAAGTACTGAACATGGGTCTTGAAGAGACCCAAGTTGTAGGAGGAGGAAGCACGGATGCTCGTTCCACCGCCGAGCTGTTGAACTCAAGAACCAATCGGAAAAATGACTCGTTCTCGTGTGAAATGTCAGGACCGGTCAGTGGCTGAGTTGGCAATCCAACACGCGTCCCACCCGGGCATTGCGTGTTCAATTCGTCGGCTGGCTAAGTCCTCCTTCACGACACAAACAAAATTTTCGGCTGACTGTGTTGGTAGTAGGAGATTTTCAAACATTGTCAGGTTATTCGTAACTCGGGAATGTTTGACTTTCTTTAAAAAAAAAAAACATCAACCTTGTACATAAAATATAAACTCTATTTTTTTAAAAAGAAAGACAAACATTCCCGGGTTACAAAAAACCTGACTATTTTGCTTGTGTCGTGATGGAGGACTTAGCCAGCCAAGGAATCAAACAATGGGACTCCTGGACGCGAGGCCAACTCAGCCACTAGGTCGGTCATGACATTTGTCACATGAGGAAGGGTCATTTCTATTTCTCGTTCTTGAGTTCAACAGCTCGTCGGTGGACCGATTTGCCAACCTCTGTATTTCATCCCTACTTATCTCTTCAAGATTCCAAGCCAACTCAGTCACTGACCGGTCGTGGGAACTATGTTGGTGATGCATACAACTCAACTAGCACACTGCAATGATAACACCTCCCATATAAAAATTATAATCTTTTACTATGACGGGAACAGCACTTTCAAATAAATATACAAGGGCGGATTTAGGGGGGGGGGGCACGGGTGACCCCCCAAACGGTATTTTTGTGTACTGTGGAGATTCCATCACAGTACAGAAAACTATCTTTATTAATTTTTTCTATTGTTTTAACACTTTCATAAACCTTCCTATACATACTTGAATTTGTTTATTTCTAACAGTAATTGTTGATTTTTTGCCTGTCCGCCCCTTGTGCCCCCCCCCCCAGAAAAAAAATCCTAACAGTGATTGTTGATTTTTTGCCCGTCCGCCCATTGTGCCCCCCTCAGAAAAAAATCCCGGATCCGCCCTTGTAAATATATGTGTAATTTAAAACCCCTAAAATTATGAAAAATTGACTAATTAATGACCTGTATGTCGTAATATGAAATACATATCGATCATTCAGTTCATTGGTCAGACAACTCCGAAAAATCGATATTTAAGTTGAGTATGCAGTTATTTGCAAAAGTGTACCCCCTATCTGGTACAATACTCAGTTTACTCATAAACACCACCAACATCTATTATAATTTATAATGCACAAAAACTTGTAGTGAATTAAACAAAGTGTTGATGTTTTCTGGGTCGATAGTAGGATATTTCAAAATTTTCTTACTAATGTACCGGACCCGGACCATTATGCCTCCCGGGGTTATTTTGTATTATTTTTAGTATGTAAAACACAGACAAGTGTAAATAATATTTGATTTATAGTGAACATTCAAATGTTCCTTTCCTCATTTTATCTCAAAACTTAGCATTTGGAGATATCTTATTAATTAACTGGACGATCAGTATCTGTTCTAGATATTTTTTACACATTTGGATAAAAAATAATATTCAGTTTGTACGAGTATTTTGGGCTCAAATACAAATTTAAAATTTGTTTGAAAAAGGCTGCGCAGCCTTTCCTCTTAAGGTTAAACGTCGCGTACGTTTTAATCTACGCATTCACAGATGGCGCCAATCAAATTATTTTAGGTTTTTAATACTTTTTGCACGTTTTGCTTTAAAATATTGAGGTGAATTAATTGTTTGCGACCGTACATATTTAATATGAATAAATACTTTTGTCCATAAACAAACCCAAATCTTTCATGAAAGGCTGAAAAATACAATATTGGATTGAGTCACCGATAAAAAATTGAATTTTTCAGCCTTTCTTGAAAGATTTGGGTTTGTTTATGGACAAAACTATTTATTTATATTCATATTAAATGTGTTCGGGCGCAAACAATTAATTTACCTTAATATTTTAAATCGTAACGTGCAAAAATGATTAATAACCTAAAATAATTTTATTGGCGCCATTTGTGAATGCATAAAAATAAATTGTAGAAGACCTTGTGTGTATTTATTTACTGTAGTTGTATCAATTCAATCACAATATAATTCTCACCAAATAAATTTCCTTAAACTTAAAGAAATATTTAACAGCTTAGTAACTGGCACTATTTAGCGTTGTTTTAACAACTGTGGTAGAGAGAGGTGCGTAATTTATTAGTATGAAGATAAATGAAATATTTTTTTATAAAACATATTTTTATTTACATACCACATTAAAAAGTAGCAGAGATAATATAGGTATCATTACTTGTAAAATTAAAGGCTGTCTTAGTCATTTTATTTTTATTAAAGTTTTTATTCCAGCAGGACTGGGAGGATAGTGCAATCCCAGTCTGCCATATTACATAAACATATATATATATATATATAATATAATAAATTAAACATCTAAAAGAAATAAAATGTGCTTACATATTAGGTCAGTTCCTAATTGATTAATGCTATGATTTGAAATTTTTTTGCTGGAGGTGAAACAAAGGTGCACCTTTCACATTGAACCTTTGTTTGCTTTGGAACACTTTGCACCTGAGGGAAATGTTCCAGCCAATGTACCTGATACCTTCCACGGGGCGTGGGTGGGACTGGCGTACCCTTCCTGGAGCACTGGAACCCGCCTCCGCAGAGGGGTCCACCTCTACGACGTGCACATGTATCCAGCAATTAACCAGATTAAATACAACTCTCAAGTAGAACCGAACAGATCATATATGATTTTTTTTACATTAACTCCACACGGGAGGCCCCGAGGAAAATAATATCTAAAAGATGCTGTGTGGAGGGTCTTTTTGAGGAGAAGAAGGAGCATGAGCATAGCCAGGTTTTGATTTAGGGTGGGGAAAAAATAAAAATCTAGAGTAGGTAACAACTTATTCATGCTTAAGGCTTTATGAATGCAGATAATAAGAACTGAAAAAAAGGAAAAACCATCCTACGAAGTGCTGTAAATTTGAAAATGCGACTCAGTGGACAATCCCGGAGCTCATGCATCGGCAGGCCAGGCATGGGGCAAACGCTCCACCTTGCCCTACCGTGCCTACGCCCATGGGAAGAAGTGAACATAGGTCTTGTAGGAGGGAGGAAACACAGAGGCCGGCAAATCATTCCACAGCTTAGCTGTCGAACTCAAGACCGAGTCGTAGAAATGGCCCGTTCTCATGTGACAAATGGATTCTAGATCACTAGTAGGATATTTAAAAATGTCATAATAATAAATGTCATACTAATAGACCGTTAAGTCTCCCAGTGTTATTTTACATCATTTTAAGTATTTAAAACAGAGACAAGTGTAATTAATATTTGATTTATGGTGGACATTTGAATATATATTCTCAAAACTTAGGATTTGGAGATGTCTGACTAAATCAACTGGACAATCAATATCTGGACTAAATATTTAATACACATTTGAATAAAAAATATTACACAATGTCAGTGGAGACTTTGAAATTACGGTTTGGAGGGATACCCTTTATCAACTTTCTAACTACCTTCATCACCTTGCACCGCAGTGGGAGGGATGGATTCATACGACCGTCACTCCTGGACACACTTACCCCCAGATTCCTACCCACCCCTAATACCCTTTTCCTTCCCAGAACTTCCTCTCCTAAAAAGACACTCCTCACAGCATCCCCAAAGATGAAATAGGCCCTGCGGGGAATTATTTTCCCCACCGTTATACCGGGCAGTCTTCTCACCCACATTACTGCCGATGTACATCTCAAAATCATAGACGAGCCCACCTACCTGGCTACTGCCCACTGGCCACACTGTGACTGGCTACCGCTCGGGAGAAGGCTTTGATGCCCCACTCGTGTGACTTATTTTTTATGTATTGCTTCAAATTACTTCTACCTTTGAACAGTACCATGAGCTCGTCTACAGAATTGAACTCCTCAGGTTCCACCTTGACCTTATTTTCATGTGGGGCATTTAACAACGGCCTTATTTTGAATAGTTTGTCGTAACCCTGGCATCCTCTCGGAATCAACGTGTTATTGTTGTTTAAATGAAAACACAACCGCAACTTAGTGAAACGATTTCTAGGCATGACAACTGCGATAAGAGATAGTCTTGTATCGTTTACCCAGTAAAGGTGGAATGCCGGATACTTGAGGATACCCATCATGATGTGCATTCCTAGAAATCAGTTCATTTCGTTGACTGAGATGTTTACGCTAATGCTATTTTTTGTACAGAATACAAATTTGTCTGCTCAACAATATTTTTTATAGTGTTTTCATCTATGAAACATAAAAAATATTGTAGGCAGACATATTCTGGGGTGGGTTTGAAAAGGTCACATCACAGTGAGAGTCAACATGCTCGTAATCTTTCTTGATACACCGTAGATCAGCTCTCCGTCCATGGGAAATTGAGGCTTTACCGGGCTGTCCTAGGGGTACAGTGCAGGACTCTGACTCCCCGCCCTGTGGCTGCTGTCTCTCTTCCAAACTCTATAAATGAAAAAATATTACTTCATAGTTTCATTTAAAACCCAGACATGTTCATCATTTTATAATAACATCAAACGCAATAATCGCTAGCAATAAGAAATATGTAATGATAAAAGTACTTGATGGATTTCTACCAATGGATCCATTCCAAGAGGCTTGGCTCAATGCATCCCTCTGCAGGATTCTGGAAAACTTCTAAATATTCCACTGGCCAGCCCTCTTCGTCTTCTCCTCCGTCTGACTCCTAGCCTCCTTCCAGTATCATGGTGATCTAATCATGTAACAAATTTCTGATGTTATATAAAAATAAGTTAGATGTAATATATAAATTAGTATTTAATATAAAGAAGTATTTAAAATAAATGAATATAGGTATATTGAAATAATCAAAATAATATCAAGTAAAACAAACACCAACGACCAATGTGCCAGCTCGGGAACATGAATGTTAAAATTAAAAACCAATGTTTTTGGAATGGAAATCATATTTATCTATTAGATTAGACATGTAAAATAAAGTAATTATTATTTTCAACTTTATTTTTTACCTATGGTGAAATCCATGTGAAATCCGAGATATGTCAGCTGTCAAGCGTCAAACAAGCGTTTCGAATTCGAAGCAGTGTTGCCAACTCGAAATCTTGGTTCCCGCTAGATCGTGACGGATCAACGGTCAGAAATCCGTCAGATACACAAATTTTCATCCATTCTAGGGGGGGGGGGTGGCTAAAGAATTTTCAGGGATCAAAATTCCTCCATAAATCCATAAATATAGGCGTTTTTCGCGTATAAAGTATGTAATTTGTCACTTTTTTCGAATCCGCCAGAAAATCCGTCATACTGTAAATTCCGTTATACACAAAATTTTCCCGTTTCGGGACACTCCAATCCGCCAGATATGACGGGAAATCCGTTAAGTTGGCAACACTGATTCGAAGACAGTAATATTTTGTGTTGCCAGTACGCGATTGTTATCTTTCTCAAGCTATACGCAAAATACGGGGCTATTTGTTTCATACATAAAAATGGATTGAAAAACTATTATACAGTGTAAAACATTTGATGTAAATTACTAAAATTCACAATTTTGGAAACTAAATGTAAACTACTAAGTGTTTTTTTTAAATGAAAACTTCGTCAGCACGGCAAGCTTCACAAGCCTACTTACAATTAATGCAAAAAAAAACAGTTTATATTCCTTTCTCAATAAATGTATTCAAAACTTACCCCAACATTAATATGTAAGAAACAAAAAATGTAAGAAAAAAGTCTGTAATAATTCATGTACCATATTAAACCATACAACTAAAATAAAGTACCTCGTTGTAATAGAGAACTCCAGTCCATTTTTTAAATGAATAATGACCTTCTGACTTAAATAACTTCATATATTTTTTTAGAGTTTGTTTTAATAGTTAAAATAATTTTCAAAGTTTTGATTTTTAAAGATCCCCTGAAAAACACCGCACTTATAGTGAATCGTGTGACGTCATCACTCCTGAAAAGTTTTTCAACATGTGTTCATTTTGTATGACGGTTATACGGAAGAAAGTATGGTACTATTCGATAAGTTAGAACATTATTTAGGTGGAATTATTTATTTATTATATTACTAGCTTTTCCTGCGGCTTCGCGCGCATGGTGTAAGGGGGGTTCCCACTTCGCCTCTTCCACCTCCCCCCTCTCACCGCCCTCCCTCCCCCCACCAATCACTAATTCATTATGGAATCATTGGATGGAGAAGTGCATAGGAGAAAATTGTAAGTCCTGTAAAAGTGGTACAAAAATTATTTCTTTAAGTAATTTTGAAAAGACAACCTACACTCCCTTCAGCATTTTTTTTTCAAAATGTAAGACCTCCATAAAAAAGATTCAATATTACAAATAATATTCAAAGAAAATTTAATAGATTTTTTTAACTTATCTCATCATTAAGGCATAAATTTAACATCCAAATTCCTCTATTTTCAACACAACAAATGTACAATAATTATATTTACAAAGACATCAAATATTTTAATAGTCTTCCCGAAGAAGTAAAAAAAATAACAGATTTCGTATCATTCAAGAAAAATGTCAAATTATTCTTTAAAAAAATAACAACCATAACATCATCAATCAAAATGTTATAACTTCATTTCATGCCATATTAAAATTACGTCACTATATCCTAGTACGTAAGATTATATTTATTGTACACTCTTTGTAAAATTATGTAATAATAATGAAATAATTACGAAATAACTATGAAATAACTCCTACGCCAAGCGCAAGAGCTAGCACTCTTAATTGGCGTAGACATTTGTTAAAATATATATTTCACTCAGTGGCGTAGCGTGGGTTTCGGCCGCCCGGGGCGGAGGAAAATTCCCCCCCCCCCCCCAACTTCTGCCTTCAAATTTTTTAAAAATCACATTTGACGAGTATTCTTTCAACGAAAATCATGTTTATAAATTCTACTCCAAAGTTGATTTATTGATACTGCGTTAGAGTCCCCAAATAATAGTTACACACGCAACAAACAATTTCTCAGAATTTTACAGCATTATGTAACTCAAATGTAAAACTTCACTCGATGCACGATGAATCTACAACTCGTTATTCAATTTATCGTTACATTCTGAACACAAAACCAGTTTGAATGCGGTGAATTAAATCTACACTCAGAACATGAAAATGGTTTTACTTTGATTCTGGTATTAAATAAATGGTCTGCAAATAGAATTTTACTGCACATCGAATAACAGAATGTTTTCCTTCGAAATGTGTCAGCAGATGAATCCAACTGGAATTTTACATTCTGTACTGGTTTAAATTAAATCTGTAGCTGGCGAATTTAAACTAAACTCAGAAGATGAAAATGGTTATCCTTTAATTCTTGCAGCACATACATAGTCTGCAAATAGAATATTATAACTGAACTTCAAATAAGAGGATGTTTTCCTTTGAAATGTGTCAACATACAGATGAAACCACAACTGGAAATTTACGTTCTCAACACAAAATGGGTTTGAATTAAGTCTGTATGCGGCGAATTAAAAGTACACTCAGAACATGATAATGGTTTTTCTCTGATTCTGGCAGCAGGTGCAGGATACAGAGTCTGCAACTAGAATTTTATAACTGAATTTCGAATAAGATAATATTTTGCTTTGAATCGTGTCAGCAGATGAATCCTCAAATGGAATATTACATTCTGAAAACTGGTTTAACCCTTCGAATAATTAGAAAAAATATCTGTAAACTTTTGCCTGTCAATGTTTGTGTACGAAATTTCCGGTTCTTCCCATGAATTTTAAATGTTCCTTTTTATTGTTTTTTTATCCTTTTGCAAAATTGAAAACAAAATTGTTCTTAAATTTAGATATAATAATTTTTCCTGATGTGCTAATTAGAACATTATTGTTTTTAAATATTAAAATTTTGATATTGAAAATGTGGATTGGCTCAAAAATACACGCCTGCGAATATTCGAATTAAAGTACCTAATAGAATAAACTTAAAATTTTAAATACAGATTCCTTTTTTTTTAAATGTAATAAAACTGTATCTTAACTATTTATCGCAATCACAAATTTATTTTAATTAAATATGTGGGAAATAATTTCACAATTTTATTTTAAAATTAAATGTGTGGGACAATTTGTGTCTTCTGTGATTAGACGGGAACTACACTCAGAATATGAAAATGGTTTCTCTTTGATATTGGCAGCACATACATAGTCTGCAACTAGAATTTTATAACTGCACTTCGAATAAAATAACGGTCTCTTTCGAAATGTATCAGCAGATGAATACAAAAATGAAATTAATTCGTTAATACATTCTGAACACAATTCTGGTTTTAATTAAGAATGAATCTGTTTGCGAGTTATCAGCTTTAATTAATATTACTCTCATAATATGCGTACGGTTTTCCTGTGAATTGTGAAATTTGCAGCTTAAAAAAATATAATTATTGATATTTTTAATAAATAATAATAACAATTGTTGGATTCGTAAACGAAAGTATCGTAGAACATTTTTAAATGATGATTTGAAATGGTTTAAAATTTTCCAAGATAATATTTTTATTTATTGTGAAAATTTGCCGCCCCCCTTAAAAGTGCCGCCCGGGGCGGGCCGCCCCCCCCCCCACGCTACCCCACTGATTTCACTATTAGTCCAGTCAATGAATGGTCCAAAAGGAGGTGTAGAGTGCGTGAGCAGGAACCTAAGCGATTCCTTCAGAAAGTTGTTCACGGTGCTTAGGGTGTGAACATACTATAAGTCCTGACATCTAGGTGGTGAGCTAGAGGGGGGAGGGCGGGGAGAAGGTCGTAATTTTCGGGTTTCCGCTTATATCCCGAAAACGGGGCGTCGCAGAGGAAAATTTTCTCATATTAAGTAAAAGCTAATAAAATTATCTACAACTTTTATACCATACGTAATTTTCGAAATCCTAGCTGTTTTTTAGTTACACGCTCCACAAATGTAGATATTTTCGAAAAAAATCATTTTACTTCACATTTTTCATCAAAAATTCCTTCATATCGTCTAAAATATCCATCAAAGAAAGAAATTTATTTAAAAGAAGTCTAGAGAATTTAATTGCCTTTTAGAATATATATATATATACATATGCAAATTAATCTTCAACCAGTAAATATTTACAGCAATTTTAAGTTTTTCAGTAAAATGTCATCATTTAAAAAACAAGCGGTTTTCATATTATTGCTGACACACTACTTTTGTTTGTAACAGAATTTGGGACTTATAATAATAATAATAATATGAACATTTATTCATCAGTAGATATTTTTCAATGTACATTTTTTTCTGTGATTCTGTTTTTGAAAAGGTCACTCACTGCTCAGCTATAATTCAGGATTTCTCAAGGTGATGGGTTGAGGGATTCTGTCTGGAGAGGTCAAAAGACCTTCTTATAGGGATGGACGATATATATCGTTGTATTGTAAACACTCGATGTATAGTAACGATTCATCGTATTGAACCGATGTATTGTTAATACTTCAAAATCGAATATATATCGATGTGTTTTATTCGCAAATAACACACAAACTATGAGATGAGACTACACATATAAAACTTTTATTTTTTCTTTTATCAAAATTAATTTACAGAAATCTATTTTCAATTAAATATTAAGATTAAAATATAAATATCAATAATAATTACAAAAAATTACGGTACCTAGAGTAGGTGCCTTATGAAAGTTACTTACATGGTTATATTCAAATCATTTTATTAATTTATTCATATTATTATTAAATAAAACGACGTTGTGAACCCGTAGTCCCGTACTAAAGTTCAAAATTTCAAGAACTACATTCCTGAATTCGGGATTTCACTCACGCGACCCATGCAAACAATAAACAAATAATATCCACTCAAAAGTAGATCATTTGGCGACCGCTAAAATACAATGTCTTGTTCGATATGGTTTTTTGAGAAAACCGTGGAGGTATAAACGACCCAAAAAACCACGCATATGGTAACACTGAATGGCAGATAAATTAATTCTTGAATAAAATCAGTCAGCAAATAGCCATAAACAAACAAAAAAAGTCAAATACATCTCGCGCGGCACCCGCTCCAACCCTTACGTGTGAACGCTCAACGGGCCAAACGCTGATACGAACTGGCGAGTGACTGGAGCGTTTCGCCTGCGAGTCGATCGCGTTTACACGTACGTTTCCGCCAACGATTCGGAGCGAAGTGTGCTGAGACTCGCAGGCCAAACTCTGCGTGTAAACCCCGCTAACGATTTCGCCTGCCCGCGGAAGTGTGGCGACTTTTTTACCCAAAATAGTGTACCTGTTCGGCCTGCAGGCGGACACGGCGTTTCGGCGGGCTGCTTGGCGAACACCATAGACATCCACCTTCGTGAGGGCACAGTTGTATGGAGCTTCTATAATATTTCTATAATCTATGGTCAAAACTGGCGCTTTGGCCTGCCCGCGGAAGTGGGGTGACTTTTTAGCGCAAGGGGTCGGCCGGCAGGCGGACACGGCGTTTCGGCGGGAGGGTCGCATGCCGCTTTAGCCTGGGGGCGAGGCACGCGGTCGGAAGTGTACGTGTGCCCCGGCCAAATGTGTCTGCCGAATAAATGCAGGCTGCATCTTGCATTCACCCCCTTTCCCCTTTCTTCTCAAGCGCTCACCGCTGCTGGACGTACGCCAAAGATCACCCCTTCTTTATTGTTGGCAGTATCATGTTTTTTGTATTAAATTCGCCGCCAGACACTGAAGTCGAAGAAAATCTTCAACCGAGGTCGGTATTTTACAATCAATTTGTGATTTTTATGTTAATTGAAGTTTTTATAATTTATTGAGCTGTGTACTTTTAGAGGGCGTCATCTCTTTATCGTGCTCCGGCTTCGCCAGACTCGTTATAATGTTTTCCATACTATCCAAATATATATTTTTAAAACTTAACGTTTATTTTCAAAAACGAGATCAAAACAATGACTTTAGGGCTAGGTCAGGTGTCGAAATTTGCGGCTCTTTGCCTAGAGGCGTCTGCGCCTCTTCAGACATTATTATGTACCTGGGGTTGCTAGAGAATCGGACCTACAATAATTATTATTCTTGACCTTATTTGGAGTAAAAAAATGTTGTAATAAAGTAACTAAATTTTGGTTTCTGTTGACTCTTTTTTTAAAATATTTTCGCCTCAGTAAGTAATTAAATAATTTTTTTTTCTTCAACATGTCGTTACTGGCCACTCAGACGAGTAACCGTCCTCTGACCTCGCCCCTCTGTCCAATACCTACAGGTTTCTTATGTTTTCAGTTGAAAAAAGACACAAATATTGAAAATCTCAGATTTCAAAAAACATGGCACCCAATTGCAAAAACCCCACACAACAAAACCGACTATAAATTAGAACTAATTTATAGTCGGTTTTGTTGTGTGGGGTGATCCCAACGATTGGAAGCTGCGTTTTCCTAAATTTTCAAGGGGATCAACTTCTAATCCAACAAGAATTTGTTCTTCCTATACATTTTTTTAGCTCTTAAAAAAACTTTGACCTTTTCATTCATACTACGGACTATGATCAGGTTGTATGTAATAACTGGTTGGGAAACCTCAATCCTTGAAAAAATGTATTCCTTTTCAGATACAATCCAGGCCGCGGTCACAACCGGACGGATGGCCTACAGACAGTATATCGATGCCTACAAGCCCTCTTGATATGGGCCCGCGTCATGAAGGGATTGATCTTTGAGCTAATAGCTGGTAGCAATAGAAGAGAGGCCCTTGCCTTTTATCTAGTGGTAAGCATTTATTAAAGTCAATCATTCTTATATTTTGTGTTGCATCCTCAACTCTTTGAATTCCTGAAAACTTAAAAATTATTTTACTATGTCATTTCATCAAACTCTAGAAGTTTCATCAGTAAGGGTTGAAATACAATTGGTATTAGCTCATCTTCTTACTCTTGCTTTCATCAGTTTTCTCCTCTGGAGTTTATCTCTTATGAAGTAAGTATGTCCATCTTTGTAGTAGGCTCCTATATCCCTACTAGAGTATATCCTTTCGGGAGCAGACACCTAAATCCCTACTAGAGTATATTCCTTCTGGAGTAGATACCTAATTGTTTCCCTACTGGAGTACATCCCTTCTGGAGCTGGTACCTATATCTCAACTATAGTATTTCCCTTCTGGAGTAGATACCTAACTCTAACCCTACTAGAGTACATCCCTTCTGGAGCTGGTACCTATATCTCAACTAGAGTATTTCCCTTCTGGAGTAGATACCTACCTCTATCCCTACTAGAGTACATCCCTTCTGGAGCAGGTACCTATATCCCAACTTTAGTATAATTGTGCTCTGGAGTAGGCATAAGGGTGGAGTAGGTATCTATTAGAATATTACAATATACATATACAGAAGTACTGGAATATTATATCGCCTTTGGAATAGGTACATCTACATCCCTACTAGAGTATATCCCTTCTGAAGTACCCCTGAGTGTCTACATTGTTTCTGGAGTGTATTCCTTCTGAAGAATATCCCTACTAGAGTCTATCATTTTTGAAGTAAACTAGTCCCAGTGAGAGCTTGTTCTGACATCATTGACATTCATCCTCCATCCTCTTCCTTCTCATGTATCTTTTTTGAAAACGAAACGACAGAAGATACTAGAATGATGACGTCACGTATGATCTCTCGCTGGTATTAGTATATGTACTACCTGAGAACCATTCTGAAGTACGTTCATATGGAGTACATTCTTTCTAGAATGCCTATCTCTCTAAAAGAGAGTAAGTCCAACCCGTTTGAATTATATTCCTTTGACAATATGCATGAATAATTGACAGTCCACTGAAATAATTTCCTAATTGTTTCAGTGGACTGTCACGCTTCTACTGCATAAGGTCATTCGAGAGAAGCTATCTGTCAATATGACTATTTCTGCAGTGAGAGATCTCGCCTCCTATGGAACAAAATATGTCTAATTACTGTGTGAAATAAATATATTTATAAAATAAGTACTTTTAAAATAAAACCATTGAAATTTTGATTCTAAATTAATCTTTGTACTTATCCACAAATAAACTAACTACCCATCACTGCCAAATAACTGAGTCTTGGCACACACTCTTTGCCCCACTCACATATACATCGTCTCATACATACTCTTCTATTATTCTGAGTTTCGACACGGCCCGACTCTTTAACAATAGAAGCATTGTAATTTTGATATTAAATTAACCTTTGTACACTTACTTATCCACAAATAAATTTAACAAAAAAGGTCACTGTAATAACTTTTGAAGGTTACGCTCATCAATATAAGTAAAAGAGGTGCCCGGGTTCATGGGATGAGGTTTGCCCGGGTCTTGGCGGAGGATGCATGTGCCCTACAGCTGCATGGCAGCCCGGATCGGGAGAGAATGGTTGAGGGAGTCTCTTTGACTTCTCCAGTCGTACTGTCTCGGAACATCGCCCCGCACCGCATTGGGATGGATGGATTCATATGTCCATCACTCCTGAACACATTGACCCCCAGATTTTTTTTTTTTACATTAACTCCACACAGGAGGCCTTGAGAAAAATAATTTCCCTCAGGGCCTATGTCATCTGGGATGCTGTGTGGAGGGTCTTTTTGAGGAGAGGAAGGAATGAACATTGGTCTTGAAGAGACCTATGTTGTAGGAAGGAGGAAACACAGAGGCCGGCAAATCATTCCACAGCCGAGCTGTTGAACATAAGAACGAGTCGAAGAAACGACCCGTTCTCATGTGACATATGTCAACCGTGTACAAATGTTGGGCACGCATTTGGCATGTTTCCGGACTATGCACCGGTGCCGAAGGGATCAATGATGTTAGTTCCTCGGAGCATCTTCCATTGTAATACCGGTAGAACAAGGATAGCATTCCCACCCGACGCCTGTGCTCTAAAGATTGCAATCCGTCTGTTAAGATGGGAGAATCTATCAAACGGACTGCCCGTTTCTGCACAGAGTCGAGGGTATTTTTCAGGTATTTTGGAGCTCCAGACCAGAGGTGGCTGCCAAATTCAAACGTGGGGCGCACTTGCGATTTGTACAGGGTTAGCAGTTGTGCACTATTAAGGTATCTGCGGGCCCTATACAGTATGACCAGTTTCTGGGAGGCTAACTTTACTCTGGCTTCGATGGAGCTCCCATACCTGAGCTGGTCACTTAGGGTTACACCAAGCATATCAATGGAGGGCCTGTTCAGAAGATTGCTTCCGTTGAAAGAGACTAGATTTTCATTTCGATCCCTTTTAGACGTAATCAGACAAGATTGGGTCTTTGAAACATTAAATTCAACGAGATTATTTTTACCCCAAGAGAAAACACTCTCGAGGTAACCGTCCATTCTTTGCTTCAAAGCCCTACGAGCTGTTGGAGTTTGTGAGCCCTTTGGGGGCTTGTCAAACAAAAAGGTATCATGAACTGTACTGTCATCCGCATAACAGTGAATTGGTGCACATGACAAAAGGTCGTTGATGTGCAACAAAAATAAAGTCGGAGACAGAACCGATCCCTGCGGGAAGCAAGCATTTATCGGGTGTGAGGAAGAGGTGAAACCATCGACTACCGTCTGAATCGACCTCTCCCTCAAGATGTTGGCAATCCAAGTACACAAGGATGCGGAAAGTCCGTAAGAATGCAGTTTGTTGACAAGTCCTCGGTGCCAAACCCGGTCAAAGACCTTGGAGATGTCCAGTGCAACCGTTTGGGTCTCACTGAAACGTTCCAGGCATCGCCCCCAAGCCTGCGTCACATACGCGAGAAGATCACCGCACGAGCGGTTCCGCCGGAATCCGTATTGACGGTCGTTAATAATTTTGTTCTTCTCGAGGTATGTGAGCAGTTTGTCGTTGATCACACGTTCCATCACCTTAGGCAGAACTGATGTGATCGCTATGGGGCGGTAGTTGGTCGGGTTGGAGCGGTCACCCTTCTTTGGAATAGGATGGATAACCGCTTTTTTCCAACCAGAGGGCACAGAGCCAGTCTTCAGGGACATTTTAAAAGGATTCGTCAAAATTGGAGCTATTTCTGCAGCGCACCTCTGCAGTACCAGGGCAGGTATTCCGTCAGGCCCACTAGCTTTATTAACATCAAGCCCTCGTAAAACATGGAGTACTTCCCGATGCCGGATCCTCAGCTTTTTTATACGAAAACCGCAGTGAGGAACCGACGGCGGGACAGCACCTTGGTCATGGAGGGTTGAGTTTTACCTAATAAGTTAGCCTTTTCGGTGGCGGTGTTTGCTAGTGAGCCGTCAGGTCTGGTAAGAGGCCCCAGACTGGATTTGCAGAAATTGCGACCTATTGAGCCCGCAAGCGACCAGAATTGCCTGCTGCCATGCGGGCATGCAGCCAGCTTTCTGCTGATCTGTTGGTTGTGCTCAAATTTTGATCTATTTATGATTCTCTTGGTTTCCTTTGCCATTTTGTTGTAAGCTGTTCTGTCTTCGGATATTCTAGATGTGTTGCAGGCTCGGTAAGCTGCGTTTTTTCGTCGCACTGCTTCAGCGCATTGTTGACTGAACCATGGCTTTGAGCCTACACCAGTTTCCTTAACAGTAGATTGGATGAAGCTATCCATCGCGGATGTCATGACTTCACCAATTTCCTGGGCACATCTTGAGGGATCCGAAGTCCGAAAACAGACAGCTGACCACGGGAAAGCATTAAAATGTGCCCGCAGACCGAACCAATCTGCTGACCTATAGTGCCACACTTTTGTCTTCAGCCTCTCGTTTGGTAGTCTGAAGTTTACAGGGATTGATGTTGTCACCAGGCAGTGGTCGGACGATCCTAAAGGCGCTGTGACTTCAATCTTGTAACCGTGTGGCACAGTAGTTAAAAATAGGTCTAACAGATTGGAACGGTGAGTCTGGACATCAGGAAACCTTGTGGGCTCCTGAACGATTTGCTCCAATCTGTAGCAAAGGGCAAAGGATTCCGCTTGGCGTCCAGCCGAGTCTGTTGATCCTGAGAACTTCAACCAAGGTTCGTTATGAACATTGAAGTCCCCCAGGACCACAAACTCTGCCGTAGGGTAGCGGGGCAAGAGGTCATCAATAGTGTCGCTTAAGTGTTTGAAGAGCTTGTACGTGTCTGATTCGCCAAGGTTCGGTGAGCGGTATAAACACGCGTAGAATCTTACCGTACTGGCAAGATTGACGCGTAGCCACATTTTTTTTTTTTTTTTTTTTGAAATTATTTATTTATTTTGGTACAGTACATACAATAGATACATAAATATAATGAAAGTATATAAAAAAGAAAAAACTTAATACAATATTTTAAATACAAATATACATATTTTTTTTTAAATGTTCTCCCATAATAAGCAAATGCTTGTGTGTACATTACGTCGAATCTGGAGTTTTCCAGATTCAACAGTCGCACACAGTTGACGTCAGCTCGACTATAGAGACAGACACCTCCTTTAGGTCTGAACTTGCCTGCGAGGGTGAAGCCCGGGCAGTCCAGATAGGAGGCTTCTACAGGCTCAACTATCTGTGTTTCAGACAGGAAAAGTTGGTTGGGCGGTGAGAAAAAAGATGGTGGTGGACAGAGTTTAAATTGGTGTGCAGGCCGCGAATGTTGGTGTAATTCACCAACAGTTTTGGCCTGCACCGGGAAACGCCTACTCCTCGCCGCTGAAATGACGTTAATTGTTGATGGTTGTATATTCATGATTTTATTTGTAGGGTTACTTAAGTGTGATATGAGAGGAAGGAAGGTCTGGGAGGGAAAAGGTAAAGGGGTGGGTAGGATGCTGGGGTTCGGAGTTTCCAGGAGTGACGGACGTATGTATCCAACCCACCCGACGTGGGCCGACGCACCCACCATCAAGACCCGGACAAACATAACCTCAAGAACCCGGGCACCCTTGCTAAGTCACCAAATGTAGCGAACCACTGTGGCAGAGGTGTTGGTCATCCAATAAATGGTTCCCAGGGCGGCGGTACCCATACCCGCCTACCAAATTGAAATTAAAATTAGATTACTACCCACCCCTAATATCCTTTTCCTTCCCAGAACTTCCTTTCATTTCTTTCCTAAAAAGACCCTCCACACAGCATCCCCAAAGATGACATAGGCCCTAAAGGGAATTATTTTCCTCGGGGCCTCCCATGTGGAGATAATGTAAAACAAAAAAAAATATTTGTGATCGGACTTAACAGAAAAGTCAGAAAAAGTGTTAGAAAATTAACAGATTCAAATTTGTTGTTTATCAAAACAAACAGAATTTTTGTGAATGTCGTGTTAAGATTAAAATCAGAACCTGAAGTGTATTTTAATATAAAATGCTTTGACAAAGATGCGTCTTCCTAGTTTCACCAGTATATTTGATGGATCAGACTTGGCTGACTTGAGCATGAATTGCCTCCGAGTAAGATTGTCCTTCATCCAGAATTCAGTCAAGTATGTTTATTTTGAAAGAGGTGGGATTGGTTGTGAAATTGAGTAATCTGAAAGTATGTTACCTGTTGTATGCTGATGATTCGGTGCTGATTTCTAACAGTATAGAAGATCTACAGTCTCTCATTGTTGGAAGTTGTGTTCAAATTACATTTGTACTGTATGGTGCTGCCGCCAGTATGTGGTTTGAGGAATTAGATTCCTAGCAACCGTCGTTTGTTGCGTTACTAGTTAACAGAATCCCGTTGGATAAACATTGTTTTGTAGTTGAAGAAATATATCACTGATTAAATAAGTTACACGTGTTTTCCTTTAAATCCAACCTGGAGATTCCAACACTCATGTCTAAGATGAACGAAGTATGTGAATAAGTAAGTCTAAAGTCATGGTGTTTGAAAGAGAGAGTATGAAAACAGTGTGCATCATAGTTGTGGATGATGAATACTTGGAGCAGGTGGATGAGTTTGTGTATCTGGGAAGTATGTTTATGAGAGATGGGAAGGCTGAAAGAGATATTGACAGAAGGGTAAATGCGGGTAACTCCATTAATGGAGGCCTGAATGCCGTTGGCGCTAGTAAAAAACTGTCAAAAGAAGCGAAGCTAGCAGTCCACAATGGAGTCCTGGTACCTACTCTGATGTGTGGCAGTGAGGCATGGAACTGGCAGAGAAGGATGAAAGTAAACTGGATGCTGTTGAAATGAGATCCTTGAGGCGGATGTGTGGTAAAATCATGTGGGAAATGTGAATATCTGCAAAGAATGTAAGGCTGATGTAAGCGTAATGAGTAAGATTAAGAAAGGGGCCCTCAGATGGTTTGGGCTTGTAGAGCGATTTTTTTTTAATAATCGTAGACGGTTTACATATATATAGTTCCCGTGAGCACTTAGGCCATAGACCCATTGTACTCCCATTTTACCCCATTCCTTTGACAGTAACCCAGTCCCTCTTATAAAGTTCACCAGGATTGTCATTGGAAATGAAGCTATATCTTCTGGTTCGACAATGTGTCTTCCCAGGTCTCATTTTTCCTCTTCACTCCACCTTGGTTCCCCGAAGGGAAGAGAACTTCATCTCTCCACCTTGGTTCCTTAAAGGCCCCACAGAGGAAGGGTTCACTAAGATGGCCTCATTTCACTGCTTAACGATTCTGCATTGAGCATTGCCATCTTCAATATTACCTATAGAGAATTCAGTAACTATCTTTTAATGTACATCTCAACATAGTGAAACTGCCCCCTTGGACTTTTTTTTTCTCTTAAATTTTGTAATCTTCTCCGTAATAATTTGTTGTATAACTGTTTTATGGAGAACCTGAAAAAAAAAAAAAAATTTTTTTTTCTCCTCTTCACTCCTACATGGTTCCTCGAAGGTCCCACATGGGAAGAGAACATCATCTCTCCACTTCTCTCCTCCTTGGTTCCTTGAAGGCCCCACAAGGGAAGAGTTCATGGAGGTGGCCTCAGCTTGCCTCTCCAAGGTTTCTCCTCTTGGTTCCTCGTACGGCCCCAGGAAGGAAATCCACAGAGGTGGCCTCAGCACTCCTAGGTTCCCAAAAGGCCCCTAGTTTTCGAATGGTCCAATTTTTTTTGTCCCACAAGTTACCAGGGAAATAGAAGGTCCACTCCAGCAGAGCCCTGAGTGCTGGAGTGAGGTCTAAATACTCCGAGATGCGACCTTGTTTCTCGGAGGCAACGTCCGTCACGCTGTTCCCCAGGACATTCAGCCTGAGCACGGTAGCTCACACCTTGGCTTGGGATGGCTATTGCAGGTTTGTGTTTCCACTCCCTGAGCGATGGGTTCGCCACACTCCCTACGCTTCTGTAGAGCGAATGAAAGAAGAAAATAGTGTGAAAAGAATATATGACGCAAATGTGAATGGAAGAAGAAGTCGGGGACGCCCGAGGAAGACATGACATGATCAAGTGAATCAGATACTTGAGTCGGTCCGTGTCGAAAGTCAGAATAATAGAAGAGTATGTATGAGACGATGTATATGTGAGTGGGGCAAAGAGTGTGTGCCAAGACTCAGTTATTTGGCAGTGATGGGTATTTAGTTTATTTGTGGATAAGTACAAAGATTAATTTAGAATCAAAATTTCAATGGTTTTATTTTAAAAGCACTTATTTTATAAATATATTTATTTTACACTGTAATTAGACATATTTTGTTCCATAGGAGGCGAGATCTCTCACTGCAGAAATAGTCATATTGACAGATAGCTTCTCTCGAATAACCTTATGCAGTAGAAGCGTGACAGTCCACTGAAACAAATAGGAAATTTCATGCATATTGTCAAAGGAATATAATTCAAACGGGTTGGACTTACTCTCTTTTAGAGAGATAGGCATTCTAGAAAGAATATACTCCATATAAATATAAACGTACTTCAGAACGGTTCTCAGGTAGTACATATACTAATACCAGCGAGAGATCATACGTGACGTCATCATTCTAGTATCTTCTGTCGTTTCGTTTTAAAAAAAGATACATGAGAAGGAAGAGGATGGAGGATGAATGTCAATGATGTCAGAACAAGCTCTCAATGGGACTAGTTTACTTCAAAAATGATAGACTCTAGTAGGGATATTCTTCAGAAGGAATATACTTCAGAAACAATGTAGGCACTCCAGATGGGACATACTCAGATGTACTTCAGAAGGGATATACTCTAGTAGGGATGTAGATGTACCTATTCCAAAGGCGATATAATATTCCAGTACTTCTGTATATGTATATTGTAATATTCTAATAGAACTCCACCCTTATGCCTACTCCAGAGTACAATTATACTAAAGTTGGGATATAGGTACCTGCTCCAGAAGGGATGTACTCTAGTAAGGATAGAGGTAGGTATCTACTCCAGAAGGGAAATACTCTAGTTGAGATATAGGTACCAGCTCCAGAAGGGATGTACTCTAGTAGGGTTAGAGTTAGGTATCTACTCCAGAAGGGAAATACTATAGTTGAGATATAGGTACCAGCTCCAGAAGGGATGTACTCTAGTAGGGTTAGAGTTAGGTATCTACTCCAGAAGGGAAATACTATAGTTGAGATATAGGTACCAGCTCCAGAAGGGATGTACTCTAGTAGGGTTAGAGTTAGGTATCTACTCCAGAAGGGAAATACTATAGTTGAGATATAGGTACCAGCTCCAGAAGGGATGTACTCTAGTAGGGATAGAGATAGGTATCTACTCCAGAAGGGAAATACTATAGTTTGGATATATATGTACCAGCTGCAGAAGGGATGTACTCTAGTAGAGATAGAGACAGGTATCTACTCCAGAAGGGAAATAAACTAGTAAGGATTTAGATATCTGCTCCAAAAAGGATATACTCTAGTACGGATATAGGAGCCTACTCCAAAGATGGGATATACTTCATAAGTGATAAAACTCTAGAAAAGAAAACTGATGAAAGCAAGAGTAAGAAGATGAGCCGATACCAATTGTAATTCAACCCTTACTGATGAAACTTCTAGAATTAGATGAAATGACAGAGTAAAATAATTTTTAAGTTTCCGTGAATTCAAAGGGTTGAGGATGCAACGCAAAACATAAAAATGGTTGATTTTAATAAATACTTACCACTAGATAAAAGGCAAGGGCCTCTCTTCTATTGCTACCAGCTATTAACTCAAAGATCAATCTCTTCATGACGCGGGCCCATATCAAGAGGGCTTGTAGGCATCGATATACTGTTTGTAGGCCGTCCGTCCGGTTGTGACTGCGACCTGGATTGTATCTGAAAAGAAATACATTTTTTTAAGGATTGAGGTTTCTCAACCAGTTATTATAACCTGGTCGTAGTTCGTAGTATGAATGAAAAGGTCAAAGTTTTTTGAGAGCTAAAAAAATGTATAGGAAGCACAAATTCTTATTGGATTCTTGTTAGAAGTTGATCCCCTTGAAAATTCAGGAAAAGCAGCTCCCAATCGTGGTGAGTTGGGATCCTTTGTTGTCGACTCAAAATGACACATTCTCAGAATTTTTTTGAAAATTATAGTCGGTTCGGTTATGTAACATTTTTTTGCAATGGGGCGCAATGTTTTTTTTTAATTTTGAGATTTTCAATAAGTTAAGAGAAAAACTTGACTTGCTCTAACTGTTGATTACTGACATTATTTGAACTCAAATATGTAAGTGAAATTTCGATCAGGTTAGGGGTTGGGCGGTTACTTGTCTGAATGTTTGATTTTGAAAAAAAAAATTGAATTAAAAGACATAAAAAAAGTCAACGGAATCCAAAATTTAATTAAAAATTTTTACTTCAAATAATGTCATGAATAAAAATTATTCAAGATCCGATTCTCTATTGAGTCACTCGAAAGATATTGTTTTGATCTCGTTTTTGAAAATAAAATAAATTGGAATAAATTAATGAAGAAATTGTTTAATGGTTGGAAGTTATTAAAAAAAAATATTTAGATAGGATGGAAAACATTACAGGCGAAGGCGGAGCTCGATAAAGAGACGGCGCCCTCTAAAAGTACACAGCTCAATTATAAAAACTTTAATTAACATAAAAATCGCAAATTGGTTATAAAATACTGACCTCGGTTGAAGATCTTCTTCGACTTCAGTTTCTGACGGCGAATTTAATGCGAAAGACATGATACTATCAACAATAGAGAAAGGGTGATCTTTGGCGAACGTCCAGCGGCGGCGAGCGTTTGAGAAGAAAGGGGATGAGTGCAAGGTGCAGCTTGCATTTATTCGGTAGACACATTTATTGATTTTTGACACATTGGTAGAGAAACGCATGCGTAGATAGCGAGATGAAGATGAAACTGCAAGCTTATCTCACTTGGATGTGCTGGATGGGACGATGGGAGCATCATCAAAAGTTTCGCCGTAATTTACGATTCATAATAATTTTATTCATCAGGGTGAAAATACCTTACGGAAAATGTGCTCTAGTCGTGCATAGTCGGTACCTACTGATGTATTTCATGTTGATGAACGCACCAGTGGCGTAGCGTGGGTTTCGGCCGCCCGTGGCGGAGGAAAAATTTGCCCCCCCCCCTCCCTAACTTCTTCCGCAGATTTTCAAGCGCTGACCGGAGGGGTAGATATCATATTTTTTTATGCGAATTTTTATAATCCCATGTGCCGAGTACTCTTCCAATAAAATCTACCAAATTATATTTAACTGCTCTCAGAAATCGAGAATGGTATGCCTGTGACAGAATTTCGCATCTTCATCACGCATACGTATGGAATGCAACTCAAACACAGCACAAAACTTGTTTAAATTAAACTAAATATGCGGTGTATCAAAACTACACTCAGAACAAAAAATGGTTTTTCTTTGATTCTAGCGGCACTTATATTCTGAACACAAAACTGGTTTTAATTAAATCTGTATGCGGTGAATTAAAACTACACTCAGAAACATTGCGGCGGAGGAAAATTTCGCCGCCCCCTTATTTGGGTACTTCAAGCGGTGGCAGGGGGGGGGGGGGGGGGGGGGTTGTATTCAGAAATCCTATTTTTTTATTACGACCTATTTACATACGAGCCGTTTTTTTAATAATCACATTTGACGTGTATTCTTTCAACGAAAATCATGTTTATAAATTTGAATATTGAATACTCCAAAGTTGATTGACTGATACTGCGTTAGAGTCCCCAAATAATAGTTAGACACGCAACAATCTATTTCTCAGAATTTTACAGCATTATGTAACTCAAATGTAAAACTCGATGCACGATGAATCTGCAACTCGTTATTTAATTTATTGTTGTATTCTAAACACGGTGAATTAAAACTACACTCAGAACATGAAAATGGTTTTTCTTTGATTCTGGCATTAAATAAATAGTCTGCAACTAGAATTTTATAACTCCACATCGAATAACAGAATGTTTTCCATTGAAATGTGTCAGCAGATGAATCCAACTGGAATTTTACATTCTGTACTGGTTTAAATTAAATCTGTACCTGGCGAATTAAAATTATACTCAGAAAATGAAAATAGTTTTTCTTTGATTCTGGCAGCACATACATAGTCTGCAAATAGAATATTATGACTCAACTTCAAATAAATGTAAATTCAAATAAATAATAAATATATTTTTGAATGTAGCTATTACTTTGTGGTTATCCATTATAATAAAATGAAACAATGCAACTTTGTATAAACCACTTATAAAATGTGCAAATCCGACCGGTTTCGGAACAAACGTTCCTTCGTCAGGGAAAGCTTATACGGTATAAGCTTTCCCTGACGAAGGAACGTTTGTTCCGAAACCGGTCGGATTTGCACATTTTATAAGTGGTTTATACAAAGTTGCATTGTTTCATTTTATTTTAAATAATAAATAAATGTAGCTTCGTTTAATCAGAAAATTAGAATCTTGCGAGAGCCTTGAAGGAGTAACCATTAGTTACTTATACCAGGGCGGGTAAGAGGTGGAAATGTATCAACAGATGAATCCACAACTGAAAATTTACATTCTCAACACAAAATTGGTTTGAATTAAGTCTGTATGCGGCGAATTAAAAGTACACTCAGAACATGATAATGGTTTTTCTTTGATTCTGGCAGCACATACAGGATACAGAGCTGCAACTAGAATTTTATAACTGAACTTCGAATAAGATAATGTTTTACTTTGAATTGTGTCAGCAGATGAATCCTCAAATGGAATTTTACATTCTAAAAACTGGTTTAACCCTTCGAATAATAAGAACAAATATCTATAAACTTTTGCCTGTCAATGTTTGCGCGCAAAATTTTCGGTTTTTCCCTTGAATTTTAAATGCTCCTTTTTATTGTTTTTTTTATCCTTTTGCAAAAAACAAAATTGTTCTAAAAATCTAGATATAGTAATTATTCCGACGTGCTTATTAGAACATTATTGTTGTCACGATAATAATTATTAGTTAGTAATAATTATTTTCCTGACTTAATAAACCTTCAGCTGGCCGCTTACTTTAATTATTGAATCGCCGTATTTTAGATTTTTTTCGATTGGCAACAGTATTGATAAATTTCCGGCGTTACTTTTTGAATTTCCGCCGTACGGGAGCCCGACGTTAATTCGAATGGTTGCCTAAAATATAAGTTTTTGTGTGTTCATTATGTGTTAATGTCACTGTTAGGGTTACATTTATACTGTTACATTTCATAAGAATTATGTCATTAATTCTAACCGAGAGTCGGAAGTAGTTCTGTGTGTGGAACGGGTGTTATTTGGAATTGTCCCGAGGGACAGAGAGATCGCCGTGTTTTCAAGGCTAACACACCGCCGCGTTCAAATTTGATTGTGAATAATCTGCAGAATCGCGGCCAGCGCATTCGATAAATTGGCGTAAGCAAGGCTTTGTAACGAGCTACGGTCGTGGCGGTACTTATTTGTGGCGTATGTATGCCGGTGCTCATCTCCAGAAGAAGGTTGCGGTACTAGGGGTCTACCGAGAGGATATCGGTACGCTCAACCGGTACACTGGATCCTGCTCCCTGGTGAGAAATTCCCGTCCTCTGGGGCCTTCCTCGGGGTCTCTCCCGGTTGCTGACCTGGAGATCCCGTATGCTGATGGACCTCGTTTCCTCCACACGCTACGTGGTCGCCGGTTAATATGCGTTCGCGTCAAATTAGAATTAATAGAAAGTAATAGATACATGGTCCGCAGGTATGCTCCCAAATGTAGAATATAAATTTAGGGGCAAAAATAAAGTAATAAAGTTGAGTACCTACTTGGGGAAGTAGCTAAGCAGAGCTAGTTAAGAATGGGTAGTTAAGCTTTTTCAAAATTAGAACTACATAGATTTAGATTGTTAAAACAAAAGCAGGTTGTCATGTCATTGTTTTCTTGAAAATATAATACGTAATATTATCTGTCCTGTTGTTTTATTGAATAGAATATAATACATAAATTTTATATTTATATTTAACTTTCTTCCAACTAAATTCTCAGTATGGTTCTTGTTTCTTTTGGTATTATGAATCCCGGTCCCTTGAGTGGCACCCTTGTATTTTAAAAGGCATAAATATAGTAGTATTTATTACTGTGAGATAATCTCTTTTATTCACCTAGCCTAACTATCCTTACCGGAGGGAAAACTGTATTTTCCCTTCCCACCATCCTAAGGGAGTTTCTTATGCTCTATATAAAAAAGGTACTAAGGAACCTTTATGTTACATTGTTTCTAAATATTAAAATTTTGATTTGAAAATGTGGATTGGCTCAAATATACACGCCTGCGAATATGCGAATTAGTACCTAAAATAGAATAAACTTAAGATTTTAAATACAGATTCCTTCCTCTTAAAAAAATGTAATAAAACTGGATCTTAACTTTTTATCGCAATCACAAATTTATTTTAAAATTAAATGGGTGGGACATAATTTCACAATTTAATTTTAAAATTAAATGTGTGGGACAATTTGCGTCTCCTGTGATTAGACGGGTTAAATTAAATCTGTATTTGTCGAATTAGAACTACACTCAGAATATGAAAGATGGACGGAGGCGGTGTGCTGGTAGCAGTGCGCAAGGAGCTCGCAATTTCCCGGTTCGATGACTGGGAAAACAGTCAAATCGAACAAATCTTCGTATCTATTCCTGTAAGGTCTTTCAATCTCATCATATGTGCAGTATACATACCTCCTGTCTCGCCACCAACGATTTATGATATTTTCTCCAAACACCTGGAATCTGTATTTTCATCTGAACCAAATAATATGTTTTGTGTAACAGGAGATATGAACCTACCTTCTCTTACTTGGTCATTTTCCGAAGGCTGCAGTCAAGGTCTCGCCTCCTGAAATACGGCTGCATCGCACACTTTTCTTCAAACAATGTCATTGATGAACTTGCTCCAATATAATTGTATACCTAACCATAATGAAAAATACTTAGACCTCATATTCTATAGTCGCAAAACAAATGTTACACGTAGCAACGACCCTCTGCTTTCAGAGGACAGACACCACCCAGCCCTTGAATTTGATATACCCCCGCTCAACCAAAAATCAATAACAAAAAAGAGCGTAGACGCAATTTCAGAAAAGCAGATTATACTCAGATTAATAACGACATTAATTGTATTGATTGGCTATGTGAAGCCGCAAATTTATCAGTCGAAGAAGCAGTAGATCGATTCTATTTAATAATAAACAATGTAATTGATAAGTTTATTCCAGTATTGGCACGACGAAATGACAAATTCCCCATATGGTTTTCTCCCGAACTTATTAGGTTATCACGGAAAAAAGATAAAGTCTGGCTCAAATGGAAGACATATAAAGGTCTTTCTGAAGACATATAAAGGACTATCGTAAATTTTCCTTCTTACATTCTACATACAAAAAATGGTCAGTGAATCTCGAAAGTTATTTTTCGACAACATCGAAAGTTCATTGCAAAATAATATTAAATGTTTTTGGTCATACATATCCTCATTAAAATCATTTTATGGATATCCTGCTACTATGTCCTTCGAAGGGCGCAAATCTAATGATGCCCAAGAAATCTGTAATATTATGTTCTCTGAATTCTTTAAGTCAACATTTGAACCCTCCTCTATCAATGACAAAATTAACATCGACCAACTTGAGGCCATTCGGGACTCTGGACTTACGCACATTCACACCATTGACTTAACGGAACAAGAAGTGCAATCAAGTAAAGTCGTTAGATATAAACAAAGGTGCGGGTCACGATGGAATACCGGCGTTTTTCCTCAGATCTGCTGCGTCGTCACTGTATGATCCACTTATCATACAATACTAATCTTTGGGAAACTCGTGTCCACCCCTATTTCTACACATTGGAACACTACAACAGGTTGACGGCATTATTATAATATTTAAAAAACTAAATTGCGTCCAACGGCCTAAAAATGTATGGGATCTGACAGTTAAATAAAATAGTTGGACCGGTAGGACTATGAGCGAACCTAGCGGCCAAAATCGTGCGAAAACGGCCCATTACCTACAGAACTTTATGTATGAGCCAAATTATAAAAAAAATGTGATTGCAGCAAGGAGTATAAACATGCCAATATAGAGTTGTCGTTATCGAAGTCGACGATGCAAACTCCAAAATTTAGTTGTACATAAGTACAAGAACTTTCTAAGAACTTTGTAAGAACTCTCATTTAGTGGGCTAGGCTATTTGGCCATAGGAGTTGCGTTAAGTACCTACTTGCATGCTACTAAGGTATTTAATTGTTACGTACATTCTGTATTCTAAATGCTAATCACGTAAACCGGATAGGACTTGCATCTCTCTTGTCACTCGCAAATTGAGATAATTTTTCCATAATTCATTTCTTTCAAACTTTGAATTGCACCCCTATGTTTCTCGGGTACAGAATTCTGTCTCACATTTAATGGAGAAATTCTAAAATCAATAAATTGCTTGCAAGTATGCAATTTAACCGTCAAACTTGTGCGTTTTCATTTGCAAAAAAGAGTTACGGAAAAGCAATCTAGAATTACCTCATTGTCTGATATCCCACGTGGCGCGGACTACAACATCTCACTTAACGAGAATAGAATTCAGCATTAAATCGCAAACTTCAAACAAAATTCGTTGAAAACTTTTAATTTTTTGTGAAAGTCTTGAATTAAACCCCAGTTATGAAAGTTACAAACAAATATTTCAAGATTTTTAAATGTGTTTTGGCGACACCACCGGTCGCAATTTGTAAAACTTTTTTTAAAAAATAAACCCGTAGACAGTGACGGATTGCAGGACTACTGTTATAAAATGCTTCTTACTGGGATATAAAACCTTAAAACTTCTATACCATCGGAAAGATGACTGTCAGCTTCTTTGACTCTTAATTCCTTGTGATACCTCTGTGGATACTTTGAAACCCTTACAAAATACGAAATTGCTTGCATGAAGTAATCAGCATCATCTGCATCATAATACATCTCACCTTTATTATTATCTGTGTGACCATTTCGTTTTTCCAACATTACGATACAACAGATGACGCGATATCGTCATCTTTTTCGAGATCAATATAATCACTAATGCCGGAAAACACTGCGGTCTATTTTTCTGTAGAAAATCTTTTGAAACCGTGTTGGATTTCTTCAATAACCACCTTACACTGGAACAAGAGGAACACCAAGCAGTTGTTAAAAATAAAACGAAGCCCTTGTTAAAAATCATTTACTCGTACCTAACCCTTTTCATTAGTTTTTGGGATTTCATAATTGCGCACATTGATGTGCTGATTTACCAAATATCTTGCATTAAATATGAACGAGGGTTTGATAAAAGTGAACTGAGAAATTCGTTGAAGGGGATTATGCAACGTAAGTATTAAATCTATCGATTACCATATAAATTATTGAATTGTGTTGTGTTTCGAGTTGGTGACTTGGAATTCTCCTCCACTGCTCTCCATTGTCTCAAATCCCAGGCCATTCCCCTCAGGTCTTTAGATCCTGCTCCAATTCTCTTCCAGGAAGTCCTTTTACTTCTTTCTTTATCTGCTTCTGGGTAACTACGTTTTTTCCTCAAAACTGACTAATAAACTCTACGTATTAAACATTTTTTAACGACTTATTTTTAACGACTTTAGATGTTTTTTTTTGTTATTTATTGTTTGAAACATTTATTAGTGAAACATTTATGTGTTTAAAATTTCACATAAGAACATAATATTTCAAACACTCTCCTAACATGTGCTTAGGAGAAGACATGTTATTGATAATTTCTAATGTCAATACTTAAAAAATAATTTTAATGTGTTTAATATAAAAATATGATAAAATATATATTAATAAACGACAATTATTAAAATGAAGCATTTTGATGAGTGTAAATTTAAATTACATACGCTGTATTTGCAAGTAGCCTCTAAAAACATGAAGTATTGAAATCAGACGGCTTCTAAGAGCATTTCTTACTTTTTACTTGTTATACCTTTTTATGTTTTAAATTTTTTAGTTGTATTATTTGTAAGATATCTTATAACTACTTTCTTTATATTACTGTAAATGTAAATTTAATAATGTTAACCCGTCTGCTTGGTTCAATATATTTGCACCTCACAAATCGGAAGCCTGGATTTTGCGCGTAAATTCTAAAACCGTCATTTTGGATTGAGATTGTAAAATATCTATGCAAGACAACTTTCATATCTCAAAGACAATAAGAAGCATTATTTCGTTCTCTTTCTGGTTAAAAGAAAAATACATATGTTTGCATGAGAAGAAGAGAGATATTGAAGCTATATAGCTTTTAAAATGTAAGGTCGCTCGGGACGTTTTTGGTCTTATGAAAGTATAACGCGATTACGTGTTTTGGGATGTATTTATTCCTAAACAAGCAAATGGGTTAAAGGCACGTGTTGCGCCGCATGTGTTAAAATAAATAAATAAATACACATCTGCCCTGATAGTGGACACTGTAACGCTGTCCGAAACGTTGTCTAAGGGAGAAGGTAGCGCAACACGGCGTAACACCCTAAAAATAAATAACAAAAATTATTGATAATATCATCAAATGGAAAAGTCAAATAAACTCAACAGTAGGACAGAATGAGAAAACTGATTTATTTATATTTTTTGGCAGATATACTATATCATTAAATATCCTAAAAGTTATTTATATTTCACTTGCGCAATCTAATATATACTACAATGTGAAATCGTGGCTTGAGGGGTGCATTTAAATAAAACCTACTTCCACTTGAAACAATAAAAAATACATATAAAAATTATCTTAAGAAAGCCCCTTTACTTTCCAGCATTTTTATTTTATTTTATTTATTTAATTATTTTAATATTACACTTGGTTACAGTAATGACGTATTGCCCATCTTACTAGGTCTGAAATGCCTGTGTTGAGATGGCAATTTACAAAGTGGTTATTATCTAGGTTTTTGTATACACAATATTATGAAAATGACAGTTAAAAAAATAAAATCCAGTTGATAAAATGATAAATGGTAATAAAAAGGCAAATTAAACTTAGTCAAATGTAAATATATGCAGTACGTAGTATACATTATATAAATACAGTGTAAATATGTTATGAGATACTCCTGATAGATATTTTTATTGGAGGTAATCACGGACATATGAATATACATGGACCTGCCCTAAGTGATAAAAACGTATTATTTCCCCCTCCACATGGCGCCGGCTGAAGCACCTCCTTGGAACCGGCTCGCTCCATGGGGAGGGGATAGAGCCTCGCTTGAATCTAAAATGTGTGACGTCATCATTCTTGCCGTGAACAGCTAGAACGTAACATCCATACATTTAACGAAATACAACGCCAAAACAGTAGCGTATTCTATACAATATATCTACATTTCAATGTGCACATAGCGAATGTGGGCGGTTCTTCAGAGTGCTCATCGGTGGTTACAGGGGTAAGTAAATTATGAAACATTTGTAATAGTGTTTTAACTAAACACGGCAACAAAATATTGCTATGTGTATTGGAGCGAGTCTTTTTGGGGCGAGCATTTGACCTTAGCAAATATATTATTATCGTGGCAAGCAATTCGCGCTCCCATGTAAAAAGGTCTATTCATTCAAAGCAGATTTTGCTTTTAAGAACTAAATGGTGATATTGTAATGCGAGATGCCTATTTACTGTCAGATTGATTGTATAACGAATCACAGTCATCTTTCCCCTCTTCGCCCTCCATGGTTTGGTTTGACCCCTCACCCGTAACTGCTTGTCTAGTCATTTGGATGTCTATGGAGGTAATCAATGATTTTACTTTTAAATAAACTTTTGGTTTGCGTGTTTCTTACGTCAGTAGGTAGAGAATCGAATAGCTTTGTAGCATTATATTTAAAACTTCTTTGCCCATAAGAGGTTTGACAAACTGGGATATTAAAAGATTTAACATTTGACTCTCTTAAGAGGGAATAACCAGACAAAACCGAAAATATGTTATTTTTAAATCAAATTTTTAAACGTATTGACTCTTTTTCACCAAAAAATAAAAATTGATTTCGAAAGACTGTACCTTTATCTAGTAAAGATTTGTTTTAAATTTTGAGAAAATACGTTTATTTTTAGTACAATAAGGTTTTACCTTAGGTCGTTGGCTGATTTGTTAAATTTTCGAACACAATTTTGTATTATACAACACACATTTCAAATTATATAATCATGCAGTAAAATATATCAATAAATTATTTGAGAAAGCTACTTTTCAGAATTTTAATTTTAGTTCAAATAAAATCATAAAAAATATCCGCGCCCTTATTTTGTGAAGAAAATACTTCAGTTTGTCTATTTATTTACGGTCTTACAAAACTGATATACTTAGAAAAATTACATTATTCTTTTTCTTAGACGTTATTGAAAAAGTAAAAATATTTATGATCAAAAAATAATTACAAAAACTACATAATTTTAACAGTTTTGTCATCACGAGGTTGAACATTTTTGAATGTAGGTATTTATCAAAGCAAATTTTGAATGAAATAAAATCGATATTGAGTTATTATGTTAAAATGCTGGTATGGATAATAATTAATCTTTCTCATCGGAACCGCCCTGCACAGTTGAAAGGGTAAGATCGCAAGATCATAGTTCGACGAAATTTAAATTCTCGGCCGCTGGTTAGTGGCTCTTAAGGCTCTAGTGCTTATTCGTTCTTCAAACAAGAGTGTATTTTTAAATTGATGAAGCAGGATATTTTTATACAATTTTTTCAAGTTAAAAAATAAATTCAGTGCATGTCCTCAACGGGACTTTAAGAACAACCTTCATAATTAGTTTTAGAATCTTTGCTAAAGGTTCCAGGCAAGTATTTGTGGCACTTCCCCAGCAGATAACACCATATTCAAGTGATGATTGTATAAGAGCACTAAGTAAACTTGTTTCAGTTGATAAATAAATGCATTCAAATATTTCCCGGTTCCCCCACTTAAAAAATTTGCACTACTTCAGTTACATAAAGATTTCTTTAGTAAAAATAATATCCCACCATTAAATATTAGCAAAAGAATTAGTTCTGTTGGTGGAGTAACCGTAACACTGCAACAGCACATCATCACTACACGAGTATAATATATAAGGGAATAAAATTATTCAATAAATTACCCCTTGATATACGATTGGCAGAAAACCACGATATTTATTAAAAAAGTTAAATCAAACTTTTGTATAACTGTCTCATAACTTTTACATATTGTTGTATGTTATGTTTTGCTTACAATTTATCTATGTTTTTTTTTAATTACTTTTATTCATTTATTTATTTTATTTTAAATGTATATTTACAGTTATACATAACCAATAATAAACATACATTTTATTATGTATTACATTATAAAATTACTAATAGTTGTAATAATATTCTAAATTCTAATAGATGTAATCATATACAAGAGGTCTTCTCTTAAGCACAAACACATGCTTTGTTAGGAGAGTGTTTGAAATATTATGTTATGTAAAATTGTAAACACCGTAAATGTTTCAAACAATAAATAAAAAAAATAAAAAAAAAAACATCAAAAGTCGTTTAAAACAAATATTATTTATTACTATGTAGTAGACAGTGACTAGGATTTTTCTTAGAATACCTAACTTGATTTCACCACATGAAGTTTGGAGGAAAAATGTATAATAGTTACCCAGAAGCAGATAAAGAAAGAATTAAAAGGACTGACTACCTGGAAGAGAATTGGAGCAGGATATAAAGACCTAAGGACTAGAGGGGAATGGCGTGGGATTTGAGACAATGGAGAGCAGTGGAGTAGAATTCCAAATCACAAACTCGAAATATAACACAATTTAATAATTTATATGGTGATCGAAATATTTAATACTTTCGTCAAAACGGACGCATGTGGTTGCATAACCCTCTTCAACGAATTTCTCAGTTCACTTTTATGAAACCCTCGCTCATATTTAATGCGAGATATTTGGTAAATCATCACATCGATGTGCGCAATTTTGAAATCGTAAATACTAATGAAAAGGGTTAGGTACAGGTAAACGATTTTTAACAAGGGCTTCGTTTTATTTTTAACAACTGCTTGGTATTCCTCTTGTTATAGTGTAAGGTGGTTATTGAAGAAATCCAACACGGTTTCAAAAGATTTTCTACAGAAGAATAGACCGCAGTGTTTTCCGGCGTTAGTGATTATATTGATCTCGAAAAAGATGACGATATCGCGTCATCTGTTGTATCGTAATGTTTGAAAAACGAAATGGTCACACAGATAATAATAAAGGAGAGATGTATTATAATGCAGATGATGCTGATTACTTTATGCAAGCAATTTCATATTTTGTAAGGGTTTCAACAAAGTATCCACAGAGGTATCACAAGGAATTAAGAGTCAAAGAAGCTGACAGTCATCTTTCCGATGGTAGAGAAATTTTCAGGTTTTATACCCCAGTAAGCAGCATTTCATAACAGTAGTCCTACAATCCGTCACTGTCTACGGGTTTATTAAAAAAAAGTTTTACAAATCGCGACCGGCGGTGTCCCCAAAACACATAAAAAAATCTTGAAGTATTTGCTTGTAACATTCATAACTGGGGTTTAATTCAAGACTTTCACAAGAAATTAAAAATATTCAACGAATTTTGTTTGAGGTCTGCGATTTAAAACCAAATTCTATTCTCATTACGCGCTATTTTGTAGTCCGCGCCACTTGGTGGGATACCGGACAATGAGGTATTTCTGTATTGTTTTTCCGTGACTCTTTCTTGCAAATAAAAAGGCACAAGTTTGACAGTTAAATTGCATACTTGCAAGCAATTTATTGATTTTAGAATTTCTCCATTAAATGTGAGACAGAATTCTGTACCCGAGAAACATAGGGGTGCAAGTCAAAGTTTGAAAGAAATGAATTATGGAAAAATACTCTCAATTTGCGAGTGACAAGAGAGATGCAAGTCCTATCCGGTTTACGTGATTAACATTTAGAATACAGAAGGTACGTAACAATTAAATACGGTAGTAGCATGCAAGTACTTAACGCAACTTCTATGGCCAAATAGCCTAGCCCACTAAATGAGAGTTCTTACAAAAGTTCTTCTTCTTCTTACTTATGTACAACTAAATTTTGGAGTTTCAATCGTCGACTTCGATAACGACAACTCTATATTGGCATATTTATGCTCCTTGCCTCAATCACATTTTTTAAAAATAATTTGGCTCATATATAAACTCCTGTAATTCTGACTAACAAGAGACATGACCCAACACAAGTGCCATGTATGTCGTATGCCATGTACGTGCCATAAATTCCCCAGGAGTTCCCGACTCTAACATTCATTTTCGCATGTTATTACACATTTCCTTAGAGTATTTTATCTCACCATTCATTCATCTCATCATTCATCAAATAGTAGCACTCGACATTTCTAAGTTCTTCGGCACCAACGACTTATTTTTATTTATTGTATTTTTTATTTATTTTTTATTTTTTATTTATTGTAAGAAACAAACAGCAATTTATATACAGGATGAGTTATACAAGAGGTTAAACATGAGGTAAGCCAAAACAGTTTCTTATGCTAATGTTGGTTATTATGATATAATATACAATTGTAATTGGTAATAACCATTAAATGAAAATGAAAATAACAAAAAAAAAATATATATATAAGTATATTAGAAGGAAGAAGGAATAGGAACGGGCAAGAGGCAGAGGGAGGTGGGATGGGGACAGGAGATGCTCATGCTGTACCTTTTCTATAGTTGTGCATTAATTTAATTAACATTTGTGGTCGTACGTTTGACTTCATTTCGACTTATACAGAGATACCTCCATACAGACCTCCCGCATTCTTGTAGAAGTGTATTGCCGACTAATTGATGGAGATGCCGATTCAGACGGTTGCTGACGGTTCCTTTTATTCAATAAATAATATTTGTAATAAGTGGATCGGTTCTGTCATCGACTTTTTTACAACCTTGTGCACCGCTCTGACCCCATATAACTGTTGAATTTGGTAGTCACCTCTAGTCTAGAGCCCCGAAGTACTTGAAAAAAAAAACAACCTTGCGCCGAGCGGTTTGTTTGATAGATTCCCCCACTTTAACAAATGGTTTACAATCTTTATGGCACACGCGTCAGGTGGAACTACTATCCTTGTTCTACCGACATTTCAAAAGAAGATGCTGGGAGAAACAAGCGTCTCGTGAATTATCTTTTAATTTCTTCGGCACCGGTGCACAGTTGTGAAACACACTAAACGCGTTGAATTTACAAGAATTGAATTAACAATTAAATGCGTAAAAATGGGTTATAAGTTGACCATCGTAACATGGTAACATGTCACGTGGGTCGTCTCTACGACTCGTGAGTTTAACAGCTCGACTGTGGATTGATTCACGGTCTCCATGTTTCCTCTCTCCTACAACAAGACACAGGTTCAATCCTTTTATTTCTCAAGAACATCCTCCACGCACCATTCTCAAAGATAACATCGGTAGACCTTAAGAAAAAATATTGATCTCGAAGCATCCTGCATTGAAGTTAATAAAATCTGCTCCACATGCTCAAACCTTCTGAGCGTCCCTTTCTTCTGTGTGTTTCTTTGCCTTTGCGTTCTTTACGAATCATGTATTAATTATAATTAGAGCAGCAGAAGACTCAAGCCTGTATACTTTATTTTCGCTTCAATTTGTCGCCCAAATTGAATGAATTCACACGTAAACTTTTGTGAAAGTTAAGAGAGATTTGGCAAAAGGAATGTTTTTCATGTTTTGGACTTGCATCTGTATACTTCTCGTGTATAGGAATAATAGTAGATAATTACTAAAAAGACCCTCGTTTGCTATAACTGCGAGGCTTCCCGAGCCAAGGTTACTATTTTATTATAATAACAAAGAGAAAAAAACACAAGGCGCTGGGAAAGTTTAACACATTTCCCTTATTTCATTATGTATTAAAAGGTGACACCGCGCGAGAATGTTTCTTCCCACAATTATGAAAACGACGCCATTTCCCACTAGCAGGGCACCATTCTGCGATCCCATACATCGCTAAAGACAAAATGAAAACGATTTGTTTAATTTTAAAAATCCTGCAGCTTACTGCCAATGTCAGTTTGTCAATAATGTTTTTAGCGATTTCGCCCCCTAATTGGGATGAATCTTCTGAATTCTAAAAATAAATTTTGCAAAATTAAAAAAAAAAAAGTTGACGCGTGCACTGCCTACATCATCTAGGCAGGTACATTATTATGCAGTAATCTATACATATACAGAGTGTAACAGGACGTATCCGAGATTTAATCAGCGATTCCTGACATTATTTGGAGTAAAAAATGTAATTGAAATTTAGGTCTCCGGTGACATTTTAGATGTTTTTTTAAATTGATTTTTTCTACAAAAACATAAAAAAATGGTAGGTGTTGAACAGTTGGAGGCGAGGTGAGGGGTTCGTCGGTTACTCGGCTGAGTGACAATGGCAAGCAGAAGATTTTTTTTTGTTTGAATTCGAAGAAAAAAAAGTCATCAAAAAAGTCACCGGAGACCAAAATTTCATTTACACTTTATACTCCAAATATGCTCAGGAATCGCTGGTTAAAATTCCTCGGGTACGTTATGTTACACCCTGTCTAAATCAAATGTGTTTGGGGATTAGATTGTGTATTGCTATATTAAGCAAAGGAAATGTTTGAAACTTTCAAAATACCTTCTTAACACCCCCTCTAAGGTTTTTGGATTATTTTAACCAGATGACAATACATCTGAAAAGTTTTTCAATAATCACAAAAATTCTTGCGAAACTGTTAAAAATTTGAGGATGACATTTTGGAAAGCAATGATTGTCAAATTAGAATTCAATATTCAAAACTCTAAATTAATGAATTAATTTGAAGTACTTTCATAATAATTTGAGTCGAATCAGGAATTACATATAGATATTTTAAATAGGTACCTATGTCAGGGGTCCTAGCATGGTCGGTCGATATAGGTTTTATCGAAAATGTCGGTAACTTGACATCGCTCCCGAGCACGACTGCAGGCCGCTAACGAACAAACAACAGTTCACATCGACTAAGGGTTCGTAATTTATTTGACGTAAACTGTTATTTGTTCGTTAGCGTCCTGCAGTCGTGCTCGGGAGCTATTTCAAGTTACCGAGATTTTCGATAAAACCTATGTCGATGGACCATGCTAGGGGGCCAGGTACCAATTTCATCGATTGTTCTTATAATATTTGATTGTTCATATTATTTAAAAAAATAATATTTGTAATACATGGAAAATGAAAATTTGAATTAAAAAAATTATAATAGGTGGCTCGTGAGCTGTTTGAAACTGAAAATACTGGAACTGAATATATGGAACGCAGGAGGGGGGTAGGCGGGACGGGAGCGGGAGAGGGGAGTGGGAAAGCGGGAAAGTTGGATGGGGAACGTGGGAGGGGAACGGGGAAGCACTGGAAAGGACATGCGGGTAGAAACAATTTATTTCTTCGAATACGGCAGTTCAACGCATACCGGGAACCAGCTAGTTCTTGTATAAATTCGTGTTTGAGATCTGTCTAATAATTCTCAAGTGAATAATTATAGTCACAATAATTTTTCAACAAATACTAGTGGGGTTTCTGAAGCACCAAAGCAATTTTAAGTAATTAACATAAAAATGTTATTATAAATGTTACAAACAAAAGCTATATCGATGGCATAGATACACATTTTTCTGGATTTTCTTTTTTTTCTCCTTTCTTTTTGGATACTGAAAAGGGGCGGACCGACTGCGTTTTTCAGCCTTGCGTTCATTTTGAATCTTTACATTTGATTAAGGCGGTACACAATCCTAATCATTTTTGTTTGCTCAAAACTCACATTTTAATAATTTCCGATGAATTCATAACCATAATAACTTTTGTATTTCCATGCCGCACAAGGAATGCAAGCTATTTATATTTTAGATTAATAAAAACAGTACCTTACCATTAATATATTTTACGTACAACGATTTTAAAACTTTATAACCCATTTTTCAACTATAAAGTTAGCGGTAAGCACTAGATTTTATTTTTCTAGACGATGAATTAATAACTTCGGGAGGACATAATGGAGACACATTTTAAATATTTGTAACACGTTCTTCAGAATTAATTAAAATGAACGCGGCGGAAAGGTCTAATCTCCAGGCCTGCTAGGGTGAATTCGACCGTACGTTCGTCCAATACGCCGTGCCGCGGCGTATATTTGTTTACACGCTTTCTTCACTTACGTCGTTAAGATTCCCAAATTATTTTTCTTCTTTTCTTTGATATGGCTAATTCGACAGTAGCTCCGTCCAATACACGGGTCGCAATTCGCAGTCGAAATTTGTATGCACGGCATTTTTACTTACGTTGTGATTCTGAATTTATTTTTTTTATATTTATTTATCTAATATTGACTATCTGTGAATATATATAGCTGAGCACCTACCTACTAGTGTTATGATATTATATTTTATCATACTATAATATCATTACATTAGCAGGTATGTGCTCAGCCAGATAATTAATATTAGATAATTAAATGTGGAGATTCATAATAATGCAAGACTGAAGAAAAATAGTATATGAGTTACAACTTATAACTACTTACTTACATTTTTACTATTACTTACCACATTCAAAAAATATTAATTGAAGCAAGTTCCATGTTGTTGGAGGAGCCATATCACAGTTTCATATCAATTTACCAGCAGAAGTACTCAAGTCCATAGACCTCTTTATCACCTCATTTTTCACCCAAATTAAAAGTCATTTGTGTAAGTTTCGAGAGATTTGTTAAAAAAAAGTGTTTCGGCTCTTGAGAATATTTCGTATTTAGGACTTGCATCCGTGTATTTCTCGGCTATAGATAATAATAGGCAATTACTAAAAAGACCCTCGTTTTTATTATTGCAAACCTTTTCGAGCAAGGGTAAAAAAATGTTAATAAGAAATGGGTGAAAATTTAATCAGCAGTGGAACTATGGCAGAAAAAGTCTGCGATCTGTTCCTGATATTTACATATAAAATCTACAACCAAAATCGTAAGATTCACTTCCTCGTCAGAACTAGACGTTTTTTAATGTCTAGGTAATTATTTACGTAGACGAAATTCTTGCGCTGTACATTTAGGTCGTGTAATAATCGATATTAGCCAGAAATATTTCCTGAAAAATAAATATCTACTCAAATACCTATGAAATCTGCGTTGTCTCCCTGATGTAGCATCTCTCCTCATCAGAACTCATGTTGACATTTACGTAAACTTCAAATATCAAATAGTCAGTGCGTAGGTATAGATACGTCCTCACCACAGACCACTGGACAAAGTTGTGACAAACGGAAGAGAAGAAAACCAAAAATGTTTATAGCAATGTTCAAGCAAATGCACAAATATTCAAGTTCACAGTAGGAGGGGAGCTCGCTCTACTAGTGTTGGGTAGGACACGACATCAGGATACTCAAATACTGAAATGAGGTGTGTAGGTGTCCCATCTCAATTGAACGGTGAGCTCATAATCAAAGCGGCCAATGCGCGCACTTCGTCCGTTGTACACAACACTTCTCTTCGACAAACAGTGAAATGAATACTTTATTATTAAAAAAAAAACAATGCAAAAAAAAATACGGGAGAACTCTTCCACAGGTTAAACTTTCATTGTTTTGTACGACGAATATGTTTTTTCTTCCGGTGTAATTGAACGTAGTTTTCTTAGTGTAAAATGATGTTACCTTTGAATAACGTACACGCCTTTCTCACGTGTGACGTTTAATCTTACTTACCTCTTTGTACACCATACACTTATTATTAGCAACCGCCACCATTACCCATTGAAATATTAATGCTCGTAAAACATGTGGCTACTTTACCAGTGGTGCGACGCTAGAGGAAATTACCTGAAAATAAATGGAAAGAACATGTGTCCTTTTGATGTCTCAAGTAGTTACCATTTTATAGTTTTATCGCAATTATTATAATGCAGAAATATCCCTACCGCCGGCTTTGCATAGGGATGCAATACTTAAACATTTATAAACTACTAGCGAGCACCCGGCATGCTTTACAAAGCCACTCGAATAAGACAGTGCAGTGGTGGACTAAGCCCGGGGCGGCAAAGCTAAATGAGCCCCCCCCCCCCCTAGTTTAAGAACTTGATGTAATTTTACAAGCTTTTTATTAAGTTCACACAAGCTTCTGGTCCTGGGGGCCTCCAAAAGTCTCCATGTGTCCTTAATCTCTCACTTTTATGCTTTCCTCAAATTTTTAAGGAAATTCGTAAAATTGACGGAGATACAGCATTTTATAAGACGTTTTAAGTAGTTTGTATGTTGAACTATCCATTATTTAATTTATTAATTATTATAAAACTTTGAACACATTTTTCTCGAAACTATGTTTTTCAACTTGGTTGACAACGTATTAGAAAAACTACACATCCGATTTGCATGCACCAAGCCTTAAAACTGTTCGAAAATCCAGTCACCATGGCACCACGTAGGATTTTTTTTTTATAAAGGGCCCCCCTTCTATTTTTTTATGAACAATGAAAATTAAAAAAAAAATCGTAATAAAATTCTCTGGTTCGCCATTTTTTTTTAGACATCAAAATTCCCCTACGTGGTGCCATAGACAGTGGATAAGACTTGGTTCATGCAAATCGGATGTATAGTTTTTTTAAATATAGGACTTTTACATTGGCCGCACACAGGAGGCCCTGAGGAAAATAAGTCCCCTCAGGGCCTATGCCACCTTTGGGATGCTGTGTGCAGGGTCTTTTTAAGGAAAAGAAGGAGAGGAAGTAGCTGGAAGGAAAAGGGTATGAGGAGTGAGTAGGAATCTAGGGATCAGTGTGTCCAGGAGTGACGGACGTATGAATCTATCCCTCCACTGCGGTGCGGGGTATTGTTCCGAGAGAGTATTTCTGGAAAAGTCAAAGGTACTTCCTCAACCACTCTCACTCGATCCGGCCTGCCATGCAGCTGGTGGGCAGACCCACCCGCCGCCAAGACCCCTACTTAGTCACCAAACGTAGCGATCCACTTGGGGTGACATATGGCAGAGGTGTTGGTTATCCAATAAATGGTTCCCGCGGCAGCGGTACACATCCCCGCCTCTCAAATTGAATTGCTTTTGGATACGCAGTATTTTTGTTTTCCCGTATAAATATACTCCCGATACTTTCTTTTTAGGGGCATTTTTCGATCATTAATGCATTTCTTTAAAATTTTCATGCATCCGTATTGTTCTCAGATACAAAGTTTTGTCTCACTCGTATCGGAAAAAAAAATAAAATCTATAAACTACTTGAAAATGTACTTGATGGCACTTCCAAGTTGTGCCCTGGAATTTGCTAAGAAGTCTCATGATATGCAAATAGTACCTAGGGTATAAAACCTGAAGACTTCCCTACCATTTGCCATTTTCCTAAGTAACGCCACAGAAATGACTGCTCTCTTCTTTGACTGTTATAGATTCCTCGTGATACCTTTATGGATTCTTTGTTGGAATCCGTACAAAATAAGAGTTCGCCTGCAGAAAATAATCAAAATCAGCTGCCTCTTAATACATTTCATCATTAACATTATCTGTGTGATCATTTCGTTTTTCCAACACTACGATACAGCTGGGGACGTGATACTTGTCATCTTTTTCGAATTCAATATGACCATCTGCTTTATAAAACACTGCGGTCTATTCTTCTGCGGAAAATCTTTCGAGACCGTGGCCGATTACTTCAATAACAATCTCTCACAGGAAAAAGAGGAATTCCAAACAATTATTAAAAATAAAACGAAGCCCGTATTAAAATTCATTTACCTGTGTATTAGTGGGAACATTTTACTTACCTTTTTTACTGCTTTGGTACCAATAATTCAAAAATACTGTTTTGGGATACACGAAACCATTGTTCCCGTGTTTAAACCCAATTTTGTTACACGAAGTTTCACTATATCTATCATTTGTTTGGCGCTGACAACGTATAACGCACTTTTTATTAGTTTTTGCGATTTTATCAATGCCCATATCGATGTGCTGATTTATCAAATATCTCACATTAAATATGAGCGTGGGTTTGACAAAAGTGAACTCAGAAATTCGTTGAAGAGGGTTATGCAGCGTCATGGGTCCATTTTGACGTAAGTATTAAATCTATCATTAAATTATTTTATGGTGTTTTGTTGTGAGGTGTGATTTGGAAATTTGGAATACTCCTCCGATTCCCTCGCCATTCAGCTACAGGCCCGTGTCTGTCCAACTTGCTCCAGTTCTCTGGCACAAAGTCATTTTACTTTTTTTCTCAATTTGATCCTGGGTATATAAGTTGTGGGCAGTGTTGCCAACACAAATTTTGAAAAAGACGTAGGTCTTTTTCAAAAATTTGTGGTAAAAAAAAAAGAAATTAAAAAAAAAACTCAATTTTCAGAATCTTCAGGCAAATTAAATTTGTACATATATTGATTAAAATATTTAATATGTTCCTGCGAAGGCTCGCTGCTTGTTTTCAAGCCACTTTTCGTAAAAAGTAAGCCTGTTAGCGTGTCAGTAGAGAGTTTTTTTCGGATGTTAGTTTTCATCAAATTTATCGCGGAAAACAGCCGCTCGACATTTGCACTTGCTATGTGGCAATGTTTAAGTTTTGTGCAAACTGGGCTAATAAGGGAAACATTTGAGACGAATCGCCTTTTCGTATTTTTGAAACACGACGCCAAAACCCATTGATTTGCTGATCCTGTTGAAATGGAAGAATTGTATTTTTTTGAAATGGAAGAATTGTCTGCGCGACTCTTGTGTGGCGCGGACTCTAGTATGAAACGGAACGTTTGTTGGAGTCCGCGTCTGGTAAAGTTACGGAAAATATGCTGCTTCAACCTAAAAAGTAATGTTATTTTGCAAATTTGTACAATTTGATAGAAAATACGTAGATTCTGGGCCTAAGTTCGTAGATGTTCAGGAAAGACCTAAAATACGTAGATCTACGCAAAAAGACGTAGAGTTGGCAACGCTGGTTGTGGGATACGCAATTTTTCCGGGTGGTTCCACAACACTTCAGGAGGTGATAATTGCGATAGGTATTCCAATCAGAGTTGCCTGATGGTCCAGATAAAAATACCGAACATTTTTTGTCAAAGGGTCCCCCCTTTGATTTTTTTGGAACAATTTGTCGAAAAACCAAAGGGTCCCCTCTTTGATTTTGCCAGGTCAAACAGAGAAAATTACCGAAAATTACTGTGGGTGGAAACAAAGAAAAACTAGTAAAAGTTAAAACTTATATTTATTATTGCTATTGGTAAGCAAAAAATCACTTTATAAAATATCAGGTACTAAATACTACTGCTTTTAATAATCGTTTATTGCCTGAAATTGTATCTTTAAATTCAGTGCAACTGCTAATTCGCTTTTTACGTTATTGATTTGTTTCGTAAGTCCGTACATTACCCATTACACTAAAAACTCTTTCTACGAAGGCATTGGAGACGGGAATACTGCACACATATTGTACCATTTTCAACAGATTTGGTGCTGATTCATCGTTGAAAAACTTAAACCACATTTAAAATTTTTTTTTTTTTAAACATTACATATTACAATGATCTTTGGCTGTCCAACTAGGAAATTTACCCGTTTTAGGACAGTCAGAATGAGCAGATTTATTACATGAACTATTGTTTTGTATGTTATATTTATTAAATGAAACACGTTGTTTTATTCAGGAGACAGCGAGAACTGACATTTATTAAGCTTCGAAACATAGACATATATGGCATTAGTGGTAGGTACTTTGATAACTAAATAACACCCCCACTTATCAAAATAACGTACATAAATACCCATATTACAACAAAGGTATATGGTATATAATATAAACACGTTAATTCTTTACATCCTGCATACCCAACAATTGCATAAAATAATAATGCTTGGTACTAGCCAAACCTTTTGTAAATAGGTCTGCTGGCATTTCAGCTGTTTCTAAATATTTCAGTTCTACAATTGTATCATTAATACATTCTTTACAAAAGTGGCGTCTATGTCAATATGCTTACTTTTATTATAGCTATTATTTGAAGACAGCTTAAGTGCACCCTGATTATCATTAAATAAGGATATGGTGTATGACTCATTGTTTATTTCTTTTAACAAATTACTTAAATAAATAGCTTCCCTACAAGCTTCGGCTAAACCAATGTATTCAGCTTCAGTGCTCGAAAGTGCAACTGTTTTTTGTTTCAAGGTAGCATTCGGATCTCGGCAGTCGCGACTTGGCAGTTGCGACCAGCTGCCGCGACCCATTATCACTGCTGTGGCCTGTGCGGCGCTGCCAGAAGCTTTCGGATAGCAGCGTCCACGGCCCGGGCAGCGACTGCCAACCGCACTAGTCAAGCAGAAGTCAGTGCGAACAGTTGTGCATTGCAGTCGTGTATCGAACATTAACTATGTCTGACAATTTCAATAAACGAAAGCGAGAACTCGTGAAGAGACTGATACAGGACGAAGAAAAGGATGATGATGCTCTTACTTTCATCAAAAAGGAATAAAATCCATTCATTATATGCATCCAGAGTCGATGGAGGCAGCTATCAAATCCTGATAAAACGAGACTTGAATCTAAAGGATCAGAAATTCAGGAAATACTGCAGACTAAATAAAACTCAAATTCAATTTGTACTTATTTTTTTGAAATAGATATTCAACCAATGGAAAAAGGATCAATAACAGCTGAGGAAAAACTATTTCTCACGTTAAGGTAAATATGAAAAAGAACTGTTATCCAGCTGGAAATATGTATAAGAAATGTTTTCAAAAGTATTTGTTGGCAAATTAAAAGTATTTGAAACACCTAAGTCAGTAGGTTCACTGACTGAACTGGGTGAATAAGGATTTGTTGATGAAAATTGCGAATTTTGATCAAATGGGGGATTGCTTAAAGAAGTACTAAAACTTTGGTTCAGGCTCCTTAATTCATAATCTGTTAAAATATTGAAAACCTTGCGGGCAGCGCGACCATACTGCCACCGGAGCGGCTCAGCGTCGCTTCCAAGGTCGCGCGCAGGCCACGCCCCTCGGCCGCGCTGCACGGTCGCTTGTGTCGGAAACTATTGCATACAAATCCCTACAAAGCGGTACGGCGCGACCACGGCTGCGGCTGCAGGGCCGCGGTTGCCGGGCCGCGACTGCCGAGATCCGAATGCTACCTTTAGCGTCCCAAGAAATAACACATCCAGCTAAAATATAACACAAACCTGTATAGGACTTGCGATCTATGATGTTACTTCCCCAATCTGAACCAACAAATCCCTCTAATTTTGAATTACCACATTGACTATATTATTTTAATCAAAAATGCTTTGTTTTCTTGAGATATCTTAAAATACGTTTGGCATATAACCAAGTTTCCTGGTTATAGCAATTATTAAATTGACTCAGAAAACTTACTGCAAAAGCTATATGAGGTCTTGTAAATACTGCTAAAAACATAAGTTCACCAATAAGCTGTTGATAAGGTATTTGACTGTCAGGTTTTTTATTTTCTTTGTTAATATTCAATTTAGCCTCTAAAGGTGTATCTGCTACTTTACAATCAAATTATAGAGATAAAAACAGTAAAATTATTGCAGTATTTTTAGACTTAAAAAGGGCATTTGAAACAATCGATAGAGACAGATAAATAAAAAAATTAAGAAATATTGGAATTAACGGTAAAGAAATTAATTGGTTTGTTGATTATCTATCAGAAAGAACGCAAGTAACAAAATATGGTGGAATAACATCGGATCCACGTCATACTAGCAAAGGCGTTCCACAGGGATCTGTCCTAGGTCCATTGTTATTCATTATATATATAAATGATATTGTTAAAGTTTTAAAGCATTGTGCCATTAAATTATTTGCTGATGATACATTGTTATATATAGCCAGAAAAAATTTACAGGATGCCATTGAAGAGATACAAAATGACTTAAATAATGTAACGCTTTGGTTAAACATAAACAAACTAAAACTGAATGTTGTGAAAACTAAATTTTTGATTATTGATAGTCAAGGTGGAACTGAACATGCAATACTAACCATTAATAACGTAAATATAGAAAGGGTTAACAATATTAAATATCTGGGTGTAATATTAGACGATAAATTAAAATTCGACAAACACTTCGATTACATATCTAAGAAAATTGCTAAAAAAGTTGGCTTCTTAAAAAGGATTAGGAATAACTTGGATCTCAAGACAACGCACCTTGTATATAATTCTATTGTAACTCCTCATTTAAATTATTGTTCTAGTGTTCTATTCTTATGTAACGAGACCCAAAATAATAAACTACAGGTTATACAAAATAGGGGAATGAGGATGATTCTGAAATGTAATATCTTTACTAGAGTTAAAACTATGTTACAAAACTTAAATATGATGACAACTAAACAACATATAATATATAATACGTTAACAATGATGTACAAGCTTAAAAATAACATGCTCCCTAAATATCTGCAAACTAATATTATGTACCATGAAAATATTCACAATTATCCTACGAGGAGTTGCCGAGACTTCAGGCTTCCCAAAACTAAACTGACGTGTACACAGAACAGCGTGTTTTATAAAGGTCAAAAACTTTATAATAACCTACCAAATTCCATAAAGGAAGCCTCAAGTCTTGACACTTTTCGTAAAACATGTGCTACATACATTAAGAAAAATTTATGAATTGTATTTATTTGTATTAACTGTATGTCTTAAACCCTATTGTTTGTATTTCTAACTGGAGTAACTGTATTTCTTTTTAAAACTGTATTCTTTCCGTTATAATTTTATGACTATATTTATTTTATTATGTATTTTATATGTTTTTTTAATACTAGATGTATGAAAAAATTTGCTTACATCTAAATAAAGTTACAAAAACAAAACAAACAATCTGCCATGTTTAGTAACTGATCAACATAATTCTCCTGGCTTAAAGTAACTGAACCTTTAACTTTATCAATATTAACACTCATCCCTAAACAATTTTTGACCTGACCCAAATCTTTTAACTTAAATTGTGAAGCCAACACCCTTTTCAAAATATTACATTCTACATTATCATTAGAAAATATAAAAAAAAATCATCCACATACAAAGTAACTCTTGTCTTATTTTATCATTCTTATTTTTTGTGTATAAACATGGTTCTAACGTACTATGTTTATAACCTATACCAACAAGACATTCACCGACCTTTTTGTACCAGGCCCTTGAGGATTGCTTAAGACCGTAAATAGCTCGATTCAATTTAAGTACTTTATTATTGTCTTTTTGAGAATCTAATAAACATTCTGGTAATTCCATATAAATTGTTTCCTCAAGGTCCCCGTTCAAGAATGCAGTAGTAACATCTAGATGTGTAACATCTAATTCAAGTTTTACAGATAATGCGAATAACAATCTCAAAGTTGAGTGCCTAACAACCGGCGAGAAAGTGCCTGAATAGTCCACATTTTCCTTCTGCATGTAGCCCTTGGCTACTAAACGTGCACGGTATCGAACATTATTACTATTATCATTTTTTTTCGTAACACCCATTTGCACTTCACTATAGTTTTACCATCCTTCGGCATTTCAACTAACTCTCATGCATTATTTTCTTTAAAACACTGAAGTTCTTCTTTTACTGCGCTTAACCACTGTTTTTTTTCATTTCCCTGTAATGCTTCTTCTAAAGACAGTCCATTAACATCATCAAACACACCCTCAGGAAAGCACATATTCAGCGTCCCATACCGCTTTGGCTTCCTAATGATTCTGCTGGACCTAACACGTTGCTCAGGTGAATCATCAACATCTTCAAAATCACTAGTGTAAGTATCAGAAGTGTAAGTATCAGGAGTGTAAATATCATCTGATGCATCTTTGACTAATGTTCCTCATCTAAGGTTATATCTTCTGAACGTGACGTATCTTTGCAACTAGTGTCCCCCACTGGACATGAGTTTTCTCCACTCTCAGTGATTGGTATATTAACCTCTGGATTGTTTTCATCTTCCATGATAATGACATCCCTACTAGTTGTGATATATTTATTTATAGGGTTGTATATTCGGCAACCTTTGATGTCATCTGGATAGCCCACAAGTATGCGCTGTTCAGACTTATTGTCCAATTTCTGGCGCTTCTCTTTAGCAACATGAGCCATAACTTTGCTACCAAATATTCTTAAATGACTTGTGTCTGGTTTACATCCAGTCCAGATCTCGTATGAAGTTTTTTCGTTTAAACTAGGAAGTACAGTATGATTTTGTAAATAAACCGCTGTATTTGTCGCCTCAGCCCAGAATTCTTGACCCAAATGTGCATCAAACAATAAGCATCTAGCCTTTTCGACAATAGTTCGATTATTACGTTCTGACAAGCCATTCTGCTCTGGGGTATATGGGTTACTTCTTTGGTGCGTGATACCTTCCTTCTTGAGATATGAATCAAACTCTTTGTTGCAGTATTCACCACCATTATCGTTTCTCAATATCTTTATTTTCTTGTTTGTTTGTTTTTCAACTTTTGCTTTAAATTCTGCAAAACATCTGCTTTATTTTTGTGTTTGATAAAATATACAAATATCATACGACTGTAGTCATCAACGAAGAGTATGAAGAATCTTGAACCTGCAAGCGATCCATGCTCCATAGGTCCGCAAACGTCAGTATGAACTAAATGAAGTAATTCTTTGCTTCTTGTACCAGTATTTGAAAATGGAAGACGAAACTGTTTTCCCTCGCAACAAACTGTACACGATGTCTTATCAAGATCAACTTTTTCTCGAAGATTCATTACTTCTACAGCACTGGTCATTTTATTCAGATAATTACTATTGACATGACCCAATCTATGGTGCCAAGTATTGCCTGAAACCGCTAAATTAGACATTATACTTTCAGGAACTTTTAACTTGTATTCCATCCTTAGTTTATAAACACCATCTGTCATATCTGCTATAGCAAGTAACTCGTTCTGTTTATTATAAACATAGCAGCATTTTCTTTTGAAAACCACTTTATTTCCATTTTTAATTAACTGACTGACAGATATCAAGTTCGTCGTAAGGTTAGGCACAATCTTTTAATGTAACTTCATATTTACATTTCGGGGTTAAAGTAACAATATTAACTTCTCCCGAGCGTAAAACAGGCATAGCACTCTTATTAGCTACAATTATATAATTATAATTATATATTTTCTATAATTAACTCGTCCGATTCGACGCATTACACATAATGTTTACATTCGGTGACATATGAAAACAAGCGCCCGAGTCTATAAACCAATCCATTTTGTTGTAATTCCCGCTCAAAAACACAACAGAAAATGCATTAGACTTCCTCATATGCTCTGATTGTCCATCAGGACACTGATTTTTAAAATGCCCTTCTTTTTTACATCGATAACATCTGACAGATTTCATTACGGTTTTGACTTTCGATGTATTTCCGTCAACATTGCGGCGCTGGCGCACTCTGGCGGAAAATGCCCCAACTGACTCCGTGTCATTTCCTGCCATATCAAGCAATTTTGTTTTTATTGTATCACTTGTTTACTTCAGTTTCTTTATTGTTTGTCAGCATTGTTTACTTCAGTTTCTTTATAAATAAATTCCCATTTTTTTTACCAAGATCATTTAACAAAGCCTCAAAGTCAATAACCAATTTATTTTTATTTTTTTGTGCATTGAGTTTGGGATATTGATTGCAATGGTGTAGTGGTCAGTAATTGTGTTATTCATAACAAATGCAATTGAGTTTGTTATTTTTCTAGTAAATATATGATCCAAGCACGAGCTTGAAGTACCTTGTACCCTAATTGGAGAATTAATATTGGAAATAAAGTTATTTTCCGACATAGCACATAGAAAGTCTCCTATTGTATTTATATTCATGTCCCCGATTAGCAAGTATTGCGGAAGATTTTTTATCTCTACAATAGTCCAGAAAAGCTTGGATGTCATTGAACGATGGTGATCTGTAGATAGCTAAGATACCTAAAGTCTTATTTATGTTGATTTTTAAGCAATTACATTGATTTATGTGTATTTCTTGAACTAGGGAATTTAATGTGATGTCAATATAAACTACCACTCCGCTATTTTGGTTAATATGTGTAGTTGTATGGTATTAATTATAGCCTGCAATTTGTTTGGCTGTATAAGATTCACTTAATCTGCATTCAGTGAAAATTATTACATGGAACTTTACAACAGATTTTATTTCATCCATAAATATAGGAAAGTCATCCAAATTTTCCATAGTTCTAATAATCTGATGTATAATATTAATTTTGTTAGATCCCCACTCGAATTGCATAATTTTATCTTTATTTCATGGAGCTCGGAAGCTGAGGACATTTGGATTTCAATAGTACTAAGAGACCCAAAACGTCGTATATTTAATATTCACATCTGTTGTTCGTACTTACCCGGAGTCGGTCCAAAGCTATCAAACACTCAGCGATTATCTCTTCTCAACAGTCATACGTCCAGAATATCCGATCTAACCACAAACTATCCAAATGATATCTTCCTTTTCATTGGAGATTACAACATGCCTAATATCAGCCGGAACACCACACATCATCCCCGCGGTACTGACCTTTGCTCCACCACCCTCCTTAACTGCCTATCTTATTCGGATTTAAAACAATAAAACCACATTCCTAATAGGCACGGTAGAACACTTGACCTAGTGCTCTGTAATACCACAGTCTGCGTCTCTCCTGCCGACTCCCCTCTGGTTCAGGAGGACACACATCACATATCCCTAATAGTCGAACTTAATATTCACGCCCCGACAACTACTTCCCAGCCCCAAACGATCAAATTATTCAATAAACTCAACTATGACCTAGTCAACGACGCTCTGTCAAAAACTGACTGGTCTTCTGTCTTAAACGCACAAGACGTCAACACGGTGGTTTACAGCTTTTACTTAATCATTGACGCCTTAATTGATAACTTTGTTCCAAAGAAAATTCTGAAAACAAACATATTCCCAACGTGGTACTCATCGGCTCTTATCAATATTACAAAAGAAAAGCTCAAATTCTTTCGAGCCTGGAAAAGCCGCAAGAACCCACTAGATTACCAAGCTTTTTCACTGCTCCGAAAACGACAAAAGAAAATCGCTACTCTCACATACCACAATTATATTTCACACTTAGAACATGCTTTACAAAATAATGTAAAAAAAATATGGAGCTTTGTCAAAACGCAAAGAAAATCTCCTTCCATACCTGAACACCTAACATATGGCTCGAGAATCGCACACAATAGTAAGGAGATTACCGATCTATTTGCTGATTATTTCTCTACCGTCTTCACTGATCACACCCAAAATTTAGCATCTGATGTTCATGAACCTGATCCTCAATTACAATCAACGACGACATTACCTACAAATATCTATCATCCATTGACATTATCAAAGGACCTGGTTTAGATAGTTTGCCTGGTATCTTCATACGTAACTGTAGTAAATATATCACTCCTCAAGTCAGTACAATTTAAAAAAAATCATTAAGTGAAGGTACGTTTCCTCATAAGTGGAAGTCTGACGTAATAACTCCCATTTTTAAAAAGGGTGACAAACATGACGTAACAAACAACAGACCTATCTCTCAACTTCCCATCTTAAGCAAAATTCTTGAAAAAATCGTTTACGACCAACTTTACCCGACTATCACTACAACAATTTCACAGAACCAACACGGATTCATGAAAAATCGGTCTATAACATCGAACCTTGCCCTATTTGTCAACTATTTGCAGAGCAATATGGACGAAAGGGTGCAGGTCGATGCTATGTACACCGACTTCTCAAAGGCCTTCGACCACGTTATCCACTCAATTCTGTTAAATAAACTCACTCGTCTTGGAATACACGGTGACTTGTTTAGATGGATTAAATCATACATTAGTTAGCAATCGTAGTCAAGTTATCTCAATAAATGGAGTTTTATCTAAAACAATCAACGTAACCTCGGGTGTCCCTCAGGGTTCCCACCTTGGTCCGCTCTTCTTTAATATATACTTAAACGACATAGGCTCATGTTTCCAATACTCTAAATTTTTATTGTTTGCAGATGATATGAAAATTTACAAAACGGTTCGCTCTCTATCGGACTGTAAAGAGCTATAAAGTGACTTAGATAGGCTCTGCAACTATTGCACAGCTAATTATTTAGACCTCAATGTTTCTAAATGCCACACTATGTCCTTTACTAGAAACAAGCATCTAATTAACTTTTCATATTCACTCTGCGATAAACCCGTGATCTCAAAAAATGAATGTAAGGACCTTGGAGTCTATTTAGATAGTAAACTTATATTTAAAACGCACATTGATTCAATCACTGATAGATCTTACAAAATGTTGGGTTTTATACTACGTCTGAGTAAATTATTTAGAAATCCACATACTCTAGTAATGCTTTACTCCTCACTAGTCAGAAGTACACTGGAATTTGCATCGCCTGTCTGGAATCCCAAATACACCCAATACGTCAACAACATAGAGGGCATACAAAATAAATTTATTAAGTATCTCGGTTATAAATACAACAATAATTACATCTGCACTCTCCAATCCCTGAAATCCAGGCGAACGGTAGCTGACATGACATTTCTCCATAAAATTATACATAATGAAATAGATTGCCCAGAACTTCTATCCCAAATAAATTTTAACATCCTATCTAAAAGAACTCGCCACACCAACCTTTTTTATACAACCAGTAATAATACGAACGCTGCAGCCAACTCCCTTATTTCCCGCATCCTTCAAAGTTTCAACTCAATTCAAAAAACCACAAATACATTTTTAGCACACTGAATTCGCACACATAACACACACATCCACACTCTCACACACCCCTCTCCTTTAATAAGTTACTAACTTAATTTAGGTATATTGTATTATTTATCTCACAAAAATATAAGTAGATAACAGCGACATGTCATTGGTACCAATTATTGTATTAATTCTATAACTTTGTAACTATTTTCCATTATGTAATAATAATTTTTAATTTCTGCGAAATAAAAATAAAATAATTTTTTTTTTCGCAGATTATTTCAGTAATTGGCATTATGATACTATCGATTTCATTATGCTCTTTTATTACCATTAGAATTAAAATTTATGTATACTGTAAATATAACAAGGTAATTAATGTACTCATAATTATAAGTTAATAAAATGTGGTAAATCAATAAAAGTGAATATATGAATTGCATGGATAATCCAGTGTGAGTACTAGCAAAATGCAGATTGCTATGCGGTAAGGTAATTGTAAGGTAGAGTGGAGTAGAGCCAAGCAGGGCAATGGATTTTGTCGAAATTTGCCAAAATAGTTAAAAAATTTGTCGCTTATGTCGCCCTCGTCTCATTTTAAGTCGATTCCGCAAAATGTTATTATACTTTGTTACTTGACATGGATTTGACCCTAGTATCTGCTCGTAAAAATCCGAAGTTAAACGATCATTCCCGAACACAAATTAAAAAGAACAAATATATCTTTACCGATTTCGTTACTCGCAAAATATCGATTTTTCCCTATGACGTGGGGAAATTTCCCCTGAGATTCCGTATTGTGATGAAAAATAATTACAAAAATAAAATTAATTGCTTTTTAAAAACTTCGGATATTCACGATTCAAATAGTATGGTTTTAAAAGTAAATTGCCATTTGTTTATGGGGTTTTAATAGTAAAATCTGTTTATTTTTAATTTAAAAAATATAAACGACAAAAAGTTAATCAAGTTCTTTAATAATCTACATCTTTTCAAAACGACATTAATATTGGAGGTGTATTGATTTATTTTACATTTATACTAATATTCCCACATTTTACAATATGTACGCAATATTCCATAAATTCTGGGATTTTTTTGAAGGCTTCCAACCCAGAAAGACACATGCATATGCCCGCCTAGCGAGAAATGTCTCTCCACTGCTACTGCTGTAAGGGCTGTCACACCATGGAAATATAAACAGGGTGAAAAAATAAATTTATTTATTTGAAAGTTTAGGTTTTTACAGTAAGTAGCCATAGAAAAAAAATCGAGTGCAATTTACATGCGGTAGAAGCGAAACTTTACCAAAACAATCTCAACCAATACTTGAAAAGTGAGTTCAAAATCAAAGCGAGAAATGAGCGCAGACCTAGCGTAATTTCAGTTTCATATCTCAACCAATAGGAGTCTTTAAAAATGAAATCATAATCAAAGCGACCAATGAGCGCAGATCTAGCGTAATTTCCGTTTCATATCTCAACCAATAGGAATCTTTAAAAATGACATCATAATCAAAGCGGCCAATGAACGCAGTTGATGCGTTGCAGATGCGGTAATCATCATTTCCGTTTCATCCGAAATCCAAATCACAGCGTAGCTACAGAAGTTTCACTTCAAAAACAGTTTTTATAATATGAAGAAAAAAAACATAAAACTCACTTCAGTACTAAACAGCGATTATAATTGTTATTATTATTCGCTGTTTAGTACTGAAGTGATTAATAAAATAATATTATAAAAAAATAATATTATAATATCTATTTTATTAATAACTAGCTGGGTTACCCGGCTTCGCTCGGGACAACATTCGAGAGTGTTCTGGAAAGTTTCACATTGATGTTCCCGATTCCCTATTCCCGAACATTCCACAATTTTCCAGAATGTTCCTGTATGTTCTGGAACGTTGTGGAATGCTCTCTAATACTCTGACTGGGGTGTCCGGCTTCGCTCAGGGATTTGATGTGAGATTGAATTGACGTTCTAATCCACGACGGATCTTGCTTTATATACCCCATATGGGTAATCCCATACAAAAAAGACTTCAGGAGTGTTCTGGAATGTTCCGCAATGATCGGAGATATTCCATCCTATTCTCGAACATTCCACAACATTCCAGAATGTTCCTGGATGTTCTGGAATGTGGTGGAATGCTCAAGAATACTCTGGAATGTTTTAGCCTGTTCTAGAAATTTCAAGGGGGCGAAATTTCCAGCCCTTATACTTTTCAAAGCACGCCATTCAAGTAAAAACGGGAACTTTCTTCATAGGTAGGGAGGGCTACCACACAATATAACTCCCGTTATCGTACCAGGACTCGTCTTTGAATTTTAGCGGAATGCACGTTATACACTTTTTTTAACAATTTATATTGAAGATTAAGATTATACAAACTTCTAGAACTTTCCAGAGCCTTCTAGACTCACCGATACTCTCCGCCACTCATTTCTGAAAGCTTCTAGAAATTCCTCCTTCCAAAAAATCCTAGAGCATTCCAGAACTATCTAGAACCTTTTAGACTCACCGACACACTCCATCGCTCCTTCCAGAACTTTCTAGAGCTTAATCAAGCCTTCTAGAACTTTTAGTAACCTCCTAGACTCACTGACATACTCCCCTACTCCTTTCTGAACTTTCTACAGCTTTATCGAACCTTATAGAACTTTCCGGAACCTTCTAGACTCACCTATGTACTCCGCCACTCCTTCCAGAATTTTAAACTGCTTTTTCGAACCTTCTAGAACTTTTCGGAAGATTCTAGACTCATCGAAATACTCCGCCACTCCTTTCAGAACTTTCTACAGCTTTATCGAACCTTATAAAACTTTCCGGAACCCTCTAGACTCACTGACATACTCCGCCCCTTTCCAGAACTTTCTACAGCTTTATCGAACCTTCTAGAAGTTTCCGGAACCTTCTAGACTCACCGACTTACTCCGCCACTTCTTCCAGAACTTTGTACAGCCCTATCAAACCTTCTAGAACTTCTTACAGCTTTATGGAACCTTCTAGAATTTTCCGGTACCTTCTAGACATACAAAAACACTCCTCCACTCCTATTAGAACTTTCTACAGCTTTACGGAACCTTTTAGAACTTTCTACAGTTTTATCGAACCTTCTAGAACTTTCCGGAAACTTTAAACCCACCGACATATTTCACCATTCCTTTCAGAACTTTGTACGGCTTTATTGAACCTTCTAGAACTTCTTACAGCTTTGTGGAATCTTCTAGAATTTTCCGGAACCTTCTACATACACCGACATGCTCCTCCACTCCTTTCAGAACTTTCTACAGCTTTATCGAACGTTCTTGAACTTTCCGGAACCTTCTAGAATCGCTGACTTACTCCTGCACTTCTTCCAGAACACTCCAGAGTTTTATCAAATTTTCTAGAAGTTTCCGGAATCTTCTAGACTCTTCTTGAAATTTCTAGAGTCTTCTTATAACTTTCAGCCCTTATATCTTCAACAAGCCCTTTAGGTAAAAACGAATACCCTTATTCCCTAGGGGGGATAGAGATCTACCATACCATATAACTCTCTTGATCGTACCGGCACTCGTTTCTGAGTTTTTGCGTTCCGCACGTTTTTTTGGACTTTCTTTTATAATATATATTGATTATGCGCCCGCCAAATAATTTTATTAATCATTATTTTTTATTATTTTATTATTGTTCTGCATTATTTTTATTATTTACTGTGAAATAAAGATATTCTGCAATGAGCTATATAAATAATGATTTATTATATCACTTTTATATAAAACGTCTTTTAGACGTATAAATAAATAAAAATTTCAAAATCCAATTTATGGTCTCATCGAGACAGCATCGTAACAATCTGGTACTGGTACTGCATGTAAATGTCTTAGTAATAATTTGATAACACGAAGAAAATGGCTGAAAAAGCCGGAGATGCCCGAGGAAAAGATGAATCAAAAAATTATTCGTATCGTAAAACCAATGTTTAAAAAACCTTTTTCAATTCTTAGCATTAATTTTTAACTTGGGAGGCGGGAGTGGGTACCACCGCCCCGGGAACCTTCATTGGATAACCAACACCTCTGCCATAGGTCACCCCAAGTGGTTCGCTACGTTTGGTGATTTAGCAGGGGTGCCCGGGTTCATGGGGTGAGGTTTGTCTAGGTATTTTTATTTATTTATTTATTTGAGACACAAACAGGATATTTATACAACATTTTTGTGGGTAGTATATAATAAATTAAAATACAAATATAAGTATCCCTAGATTAATGTGTCTGCATTAATCACATATGCATTTTCACAGAAGCAAACCCTTGAAAAACAATGCAAGTATTATTTATACATAACTTGAAAACTTAAATACAAAATTGAAATACATAATAATAACAAGTATACAATATTTATAAAGTATTTACTGAAAAGTAATACATTTTTTTTTTTAAGTGCACAAATTGTGGAGATTTTTCTTGAAATATGTTATATTATTTGCAAAAATATCTATGGAACTGTGTATTTTAACAAGATCGTTGTATGACCGAGACATTCTAGATATAGGATTAAAATATCCAGTATTATTCGTAAAAATTTCAGTCCAAAATATGTTAAGGGTTCTTGTAGATTTGAGCCTGGCGTATAACTTAATTTGGTTTACAAAGTTACTGTCTACACGATTATTCACAATTTTATAGAGCATTAAGAGGTCATTTATGTTTCGTCTTTTAACTAGACTCTCTAATTTGAAATATGTAAGTCTTTGTTCGTACCCGTCTAGAAGATGGTGGACACCTGATCGGTAAGACAAAATCCGTGTAAATTTTCTTTGGACTGATTCGAGTCTAAATACCTGTGTAATATAATGTGGATTCCAGACTGTTGACCCGTACTCAAGAACACTTCGGATTAAGGAATTTAATAGAATTATTAGGCTATTAGAATTCTTAAACAGTTTGGTTGATCTTACAATAAAACCTAGTAATTTATTTGATTTACTCACAATGTATTCAATGTGTTGATTGAATGTCAGTTTGTTGTCAAATATAATTCCTAAATCTTTTATTAATTCAACTGTTTCGAGATTGTGACCACATATGCTATATGAATATAGAATTTTGTTGGTGTTCTTGGTGAAGTTTATAACTTTGCACTATTCAGTTCCATTTCATTGTCAACACACCAGGTAGATATTGTGTTAAGGTCTTGTTGTAAGAGTTCACAATCTTTCATAGATTTAATTGCTTTATATAATTTGAGGTCATCAGCATATAGAGAAAAATTACAGCGGAGTTTATGTGTAAGGTCGTTAATAAAGATTAAGAAAAGTAAGGGTCCAAGGTGAGATCCTTGTGGTACGCCCGACGTAACTAATATTGGGGAAGAGTTGAATCCGTTAACAGTTACTAATTGACTTTAATGTGATAAATATGATTCTAACCAACGAAGCAGGTTTCCGTGAATGCCGATTTTATCGAGTTTATTCATTAAGATAGAGTGACTAACTTTGTCAAAGGCCTTACTGAAGTCGGTGTACACGGCATCTACTTGTGTTTTATTATTCATCGATTTACACAGAAAGTCCATATATTCGAGTAAATTAGTATTTGTGGATCTTTTAGCTACAAATCCATGTTGGAAAGGACTAAGCATATGTGATACATGGTTAAAAATGGTTTTATATACAATGGACTCGAATATTTTTTTCCAAAACAAGATAAAAGGCTGATAGGACGGTAGTTAGTTACATCATTTTTACTGCCAGATTTGTGGATCGGAATTACGTGGCAACCTTCCACAGATCCGGAAATACCCCATCGTTCAGACTTTTGATGAATATTTTGTGTAATGGCATTGCAAGCTGATCTGCACAATTTCGAATAAATAGTGGAGGAATTCCATCTGGGCCGGAACCCTTATTGATATCAACAGTGTTTAATTTTGCTTTGACCTCGTCTAACGTTATATTGATATGAGACAGTGGATAATTGTAGTGTGGGGATGAAAGTTTAGAGTCACTTTTAGAATTGGATGGTGGGGTAAAAACAGAAGAGAAGTAAGTAGATAACAGTTCACATATATCTTCTCCATTTGTTGCTTCTTGGAGGCGGATGACCAGGACACACTAAACCCCAGATTCCCACCCACCCCTTAAACCCTTTTTCCTTCCCAGAACTCCCCTCTCCTTCCTTTCCTTAAAAAAACCCTCTACACAGCATGCCCAAAGATGACATAGGCCCTGAGGGAAATTATTTTCCTCAGGGCCTCCTGTGTGGAGCCTCCTCATGTCCGGCGACAGTTGGTCCGGCAACATTTGATCCGGCCGACATTTGATCCGGCCGACACTTGATCCGGCGGACAGTTGATCTGGCGGACAGTTGATCTGGCGGACATTTGATCCGGCGCCAATTGATCCGGCCTGATCCTTTATCTCCCGATCTCACGGTAAGGTGAGAAAAAGCATTCGCCACCAAGACCTTGAAAAACATCACTCCAAGAACCCGGGCAACCCTTATAATTCACCAAACGTAGCGAACCACTTGGGATGACCTATGGCAGGAATGTTGGTTATCCAATAAATGGTTCCCGGGGCGACGGTAAACATATCCGCCTCCTAAATCTTAAGTAGATGTTGCACATAGAATAATGTCGTATTTTGCTATTCGTCAGTATTCATTCAGAATTGAAACTTTACTTGAAATGGCTCTAGGCGTGTTTGTCGACTAGATCTGAAAAGCCAGATTTTTTTTTCACATATCCTTCTCCTCCCCACTATCTTCAGCCTCACAACATATCAAAATTAGGAATGCCATAGTCTCACTGGCTCCAGATGGTTGGGATCAGTTGGGACTCTTGTGCTTTGATAAAAGTTCTAAAAAATAAAAATATAAAAAAAAATTATATCATATGATTTTTGTAATTTGTTCGCTGGTGTACAGTGTATGTAGGTTTAATCGGATTACTTGAAATGACGTGACTAGATCTGAATAGCCAGGTATGTTTTCCACATCTACTTCCCCCCCCTACTACCCTATATATCACACCATACCAAAATTGGGGATACCATTGGCACTCACTGGCTCGAGACGGTTGAGAGCAGTTGGGACTCTAGTGTAATTTTCAGATAAAAAAGTTATGTGCAAGTAGGAATCTTTTACGGTTTTTTTTGTTGAACTGACTGCACGTATAAGTATGTCATATTTTGTATTGCCGCATGCTTCTTCGGAGGGTCGAAATTATTGTTAGTAAAAATATTTTTACAGCGGATTTTCACTCAAGATGCCTTCAGATATAAGTACATCGACTTTGGTTGTACGGCCGTATATCCTCTTTACATACTTACTTGAAGAAAAAATCTTCTAAAGGATCAGGCCGGATCAATTGTCGCCGGATCAAATGTCCGCCGGATCAACTGTCTGCCGGATCAAGTGTCGGCCGGATCAAATGTCGGCCGGATCAATTGTCGCCGGACCAACTGTCGCCGGACCAAATGTCGCCGGATCAACTGTCATGGAACCCTCCATAATATGCCCATTCAGATTTAGTCTAGCCGTGATTGTTTTTTTGTACTTATAAATAAATTAATTTAACTGTCTCAAAGCACTAAACTCTTTTATTAAATAACCTATCCTCATACAAAGTATTTTATAGCCGCCTGCTTAGGGTCCACGCCTGAGATACAAATTCTCCAGTAATAATCACACTTGTCTCTTGCTCTCCATCTTTTATACTCCTAATATTTTAGCTTCCAATGTGAAAGCTAAATATTTTCATAACAATGTTCTTAAAACCTAGTACCTAGTTCAGTTCTAATAATGCGGAGTTCGTCCATAATTAGTTGTTGTTGTCTCCTGGAGATGAGCCTGGTTTACTACCGCTGTTCGCAGTCGCAGAGTTCTCTTTGGTAGATGTAGAAGTAGATTTGGTCGTACTGCGTGTTTTCTCCATATTTATTTTGAATTTTATAGATTATGTTTAAACTAGTTTTATCACTTTAAACTCAAGATAAGATTTGTACACTCTTGTAAACTTTGCAATCAGAACACTAAGAAAGTCACTTTCACTCTGTTTTTTCTCAAAGAGAAAATGGCAAAAGGTGTAGGATCTTTGTCCTTGTACAAATAGTAACTAATATAGAGAGGTAATAGTTTATAAACTGTTTTTTAATTAATTTTGCGGGAGCGAAACAAAAACAAACAGCTGTCACTTTAAAGTATTGTTGTAATTTCGCGTGGATTTGGTATGAAGGTAGTTGAATTGTCTAAAATATGCATTCCTTAATTCCCGCTGTTAAATGGGAAAAACTTTTGGAAATTTTAACATTAGAGTTTAAATTTTAACAGTAGAAGTACATCTAATATGTTAAAAAAATAATTATTCAGAATTAGCAAAGTCATTCTGTGATATATATAAATAAAGGGTTAAAAATTTTACACACAAACACGACGGGCTTACAATTAGATAACTTAGAAATTAGAAAAAATGTCAATAGTATTCAACATTGAATTTGGCAGCCACCTTTGGTCTGGAGCTCCAAAATACCTAAAAAATACCCTCGATTCTGTGCAAAAACGGGCGGGCCGCTTAATAGATTCTCCCATCTTAACAAACGGATTGCAATCTTTAGAGCACAGGCGTCGGGTGGGAATGTTATCCTTGTTCTAACGGTATTACAATGGAAGATGCTCCGAGGACTAGCGTCATTGATCCCTTCGGCACCGGTGCGTAGTCGGGAAACACGCCAAACGCGTGCCCAACATGTACACGGTTGACATTTGTCACATGAGAACGGGTCGTTTCTTCGACTCATTCTTGTGTTCAACAGCTCGTTAGTGGAATGATTTGCCGGCCTCTGTGTTTCCTCCTTCCTACAACATGGGTTTCTTCAAGACCAATGTTCATTCCTTCCTCTCCTCAAAAAGACCCTCCACATAGCATCTCAGATGACATAGGCCCTGAGGGAAATTATTTTCCTCAGGGCCTCCTGTGTGGAGTAAATGTAAAAAAAAACATGTAGCGTAGCAAGGGGGGGGGGGGGGGTGGTCCACACCGGGTGCCACCCGAAAGGGGGTGACACTCGACCGCGGAAAAAAAATTACGAATTACGAAACGCAGTAGAGTTGATATCATTCCATTTTTAACTATTCCATTCGCTAACTATTCCATTTCGCCCCAACTATTCCATTTCGCCCCACCCCATCCTTTCGCCCCTCCTTTGTGGTAAATATGCCACCCCACTCTATCCCATTCCGTTGTGGAAAAAATTTATGTTAGAACCCTATCTCATGATTACATCCCTAGTTGTGCTATCCGCCCCGGGTACCACCCTTGCTAGTTACGCCACTGGATACATCATTCAACGTACTAAACACGAATATAAGAAGTATTAGAAAATATGAAGGAGAAGGCAAAGGGAAGCCAGATCTGAATAGCCAGGTGGTGAAGTACCTGAATGTTCACCAAACACGCATAAAACCATCTTAAGCAACGTTTCAAATCTGAATGGTGGTCTTACACTGGGACGATACGGAGAGTATCTTCCACTCTTACAAATTATTTGTGATCAAAATAACGACATAACACAAATAAAATATATATTTGTGAACCCCGGGATTAGAACCCGCGATTGTTAGTCGTATTATTTACCTTCGGATTGCTAGTCGTATTATTAACCTTCGGATTGCTAGTCGTATTATTTATCTTCGGATTGCTAGTCGTATTATTTACCTTCGGATTGCTAGTCGTATTAGTTACATTCGGATTGCTAGTCGTATTATTTACCTTCGGATTGTTAGTCGTATTATTTACCTTCGGATTGTTAATCGTATTATTTACCTTCGGATTGCTAGTCGTATTATTTACCTGCGGATTGCTAGTCGTACTAGTTACCTTCGGATTGCTAGTCGTATTATTTACCTTCGGATTGTTAGTCGTATTATTTACCTTCGGATTACTAGTCGTATTATTTACCTTCGGATTGTTAGTCGTATTATTTACCTTCGGATTGCTAGTCGTATTATTTACCTTCGGATTGCTAGTCGTATTATTTACCTGCGGATTGCTAGTCGTATTAGTTACCTTCGGATTGCTAGTCGTATTATTTACCTTCGGATTGTTAGTCGTATTATGTACCTTTGGATTGCTAGTCGTATTATTTACCTTCGTATTGTAAGTCGTATTATTTACCTTCGGATTGCTAGTCGTATTATTTACCTTCGGATTGTAAGTCGTATTATTTACCTTCGGATTGCTAGTCGTATTATTTACTACTAATTTACAATAATTTTTCTTACTTTCAGAATATAAGCACACTGATTGTTTTGCCGAGCCAGATAATTGAAATAAGCATCATCTGTTACTTTGGACAAAAGGTGGAAAGCAAGGTAAGGATATATAAATTTAAAGACTATTATAATAATAATGGTCTTTATTCTTTAGTCTTTATTCTTAAGACCATTATTATTATTATTATTTTTATTATTAAACTACTAGCTGGTTCCCGGCTTGCGTTGCTATGCCATTTAATAAAATAATTGTTTCTCCCTGAGGGTCCTTTCCCATTCGTCCCATCCCATTCCGCCTCCCCTCCTTCTCCTGCGTCCTCTTCCCGCTCGCGTTGCCACTAGTACTGGGCGTTGACGATAATTCTATCCAATGCCAACGTCGTTATCGTTGGCAATTTTCAACTGTTGAAAATAGCTGTTGAAAATAACGTCGACGTTGACGCAACTATAATAGGAGATCGACACGATACTATCAAAAAAACAAACAAAAAATATATCAAAATCGTATTAAGGAATCCCTTTTAACGGGTGGTTCCCCGAATCATTGATGTATTATTAATTATTATTATCTCTACGCCCCACGCCCCAACACGTAATAATAATCCTATAATAACGTTGAAAGTTGAAACTGTTGGAAGACGTTGGTTTCGGTGTTGAAAATATTACCCTGTTGAAATGTTAAAAGACGTTGAAGATATATTTTGCTTGTCACTGATACATTCGTTTGTTGTTTGGCGCTACGTATCGGCCATATTGGACGGGAAAAAAAACGTGCAGTAGGTGAGTACATTACCAAAAGATCTTGTCTAATTGGGTATAATATCGTTCACGAAGTGAGATCTCTTAACCCTTTTGACTTATCATTCCAACACAGTTGAAAACAATAGGTTCAAAACGTCGCTGTTAGGCGACCGACATTGACAATCATCAATAGGTTATTTTTTTGCTTGTCGTTGATAAATTTGATTGTTCCCTGGCGCTGCGTATCGGCCGTATTGGATGGGAAAATAATAAAAAAAACGTGCAGTAGGTACGTACATAACCAAAAGACCATTTAAAATATCGAGTAATGTTGTTCACGAAGTACAAACTCTTAACCCTTTTTATTTATTAGACAGTTGAATCGTTGACTGCGTTGAATAATATTCGCATATAGGTATTATATTTCAACTGTTGGCGCTAATTATTTTCAACAGCGTTGGACGTTGAAATAATATAACTATTGTTTCCAACGGCTAGTTATATTTTAATACAGTACTAGTTCCCACTCCGTCACCTCCACCTTCCCTCTCCCCACTCAACTCCCCCCCCCCCCCTTCCCCCGTCCCACAAACCCCCCTCCCGAGTTCCCCTCCCCCCTCCCAGGTTCCCCTCCCCCATCTCTCCCTCCCTCCCGCTTTCCATAGCAATAGCCGCTTCCTCGCGTGCCACCAATAGCAATTTTTTTATACAAATTTCATAATGCCAGAGCTCACCTGAAGTTTTATAAAAACCTTGTCCTGACAATAACGAACACACAAAAAAAAGAATTATCCAATTTCGTGCAGTCGTTCGAAAGTTATGCGCTTAGCAACACATTCAGCGATTCATTTTTATATTATAGATTTAACCCGTTTAATTACAGGTAACCAAATATGTGCATGTTTTTAATTTTTTTCGTTATTTTATTTTATTGGAGAGTAAGCTGGTGAATGCTTGATGAGAGGGTTACGGGCGAGGCGAACGGTTGGAGCTTTATGCACGCTTGACTTGGGCAGTAAGCTGGTGAATGCGTGACGAGAGCGTTATGAAAAGTGTGATCGGGCGAGGCGAACGGAAGTTGAGAGGGAGATATAAGTTAGTGAAGTTTTACTTCAGTCGTGTGGTCTAAAGTGAACTCGTTTTTTATATATTTATTTAATGCCCAGAGTTTAGATGTTTGGTAGTACGATAAATTAATTCATGACAGATAAAGAAATAATAAAAATAAAATTAGATTAAAAATGAACCCAAGTCATAAAAATACAAAAATACGTATGTTTAGGAATAGTTTTGGAATAAGTTTTTTACAAGATCCACAAAATTCGCCAAGTTTATGTTAAATATGTCAACATCACCTAAGTACTGATTTTCCATAGTGTGAAATCGTTGTACCGGAGAGTGAGCAATATAGTTCCGCTTATGACTGCTACAGTAGAATAGTGTATTTTGTCTAATAGTTACTGTCGGTATTCGTAAGTTTATATTATATTTTAGTTTAAAAGTTCTTGTTTTGTCCTGTGCTACAAGAACACCGGTATTGTCTATTATTATTGTCCTGTGTGTGCTATAACTGCACTGTTTTTGTTAATCTTTGTTCTCATGTCATTGTTTTGTAAATACTGTATATTATTTATTTCATACTATTTTATCAATATTTTGTAATGGACTCATAAGGAGCACTGTATGATTATTTTTTATTTATTATAGTTAATAAATGACACATAACTACGCTATACAAATGTTACGTTATTATTATGAGTTGCAGGAGTTCGCAACAGTCGAACTTAGAGTTAAGTATTTTTAATTAAAATGTTTAGTTGTTTATTTTACGTCTGTCGTCTAGTGCGTGTATTTTTAGAATATTTAACAATAAAATATATTTTAAGTCTTCTAGTAGGATATTTAATTTAAAATTTATAAAACGCATTTTTCTTATATTCGCTCAGTGTTATTAATGTGAATTTTGTAAGATGGAGACCAAACTACCGAGTTATATTCCATTAGGCTTCTAACTAGAGATACATATAATATTTTAATGGCTTGTATGGAATTAAAGTTTTTAGTTGTTCTTAATACGAGGCCTAGTGTTTTCATACCCTTGTTCACAATCAGTAATTTTAGTTAGAAAATATGTAAGGTGAGTCATTTTAAAAACTTTTTTGTTTAAATTAAAAAAACGTATTTTTTAAAATACATGATTATTTCTAATAATAAAATTTGAAAGCATATTTCATCATTTTTCGAAAACAGGTTTTAGTTTTCGGATAAGTTCACAAATATTCCATTTATTTGGATTTTATTGCAAAGCGGAAGTATTTTTACCTACTACTGACAAAATTCGTCCGAATTTTGAAGGGTAATAATGGGCAGAAGGAAAATATTTAAAAAAAAATCAAAACTTTATATGATATTTTCGAGGCCAAAAGTATTATAGTGATTTATTTTTGGGTTGTTACGCCATGTTGCGCTACCTCCTTCTTTAGTCAACATTTCGAACACCATTACATTGTCCATCATCAGGGCAGATGTGTAATTCATTACATAGCACGTCTGCCCTGATGATGGACAATGTAATGCTGTCAGAAATTTTTGTTAAAGAAAAATATCCAAAAATAAATCACGACAACCAGAACAATATTTATTCTTTTTTGTATTTGCAGAGTGAAGAAATAGCTTTTGCATACTATTCCACCCCTTGGCCTGAAATGGATCCTGCGGAAAGAAAGCTCCTTCTGGTGGCTTTAAGCATTACTCAAAAGCCAATTCAAACTTCTGGAGGCCCATTCAGCACCCTCAGTCACGAAACCTTAAAAAATGTAAAACAATTTTTTTTCTAATATTTTTTCTGCACATAAGTGTGATTCTGTATCTGTGTTGTCTTTTACGTTACGAGACAATTAAGACAAAAAGGAAAAATCAGTCGGATATTGAAAGGCGTCCGTCGTGCGTTATCGCCGTTATTTCTGTGATTTTATATGGCTTTCGATGGCTATGTCTGAGGTTTGTTAAATGGATTATTTAGCTACTTAAAAAACACGAACTAATTAATTGAACTATTTATTAGATATTAACATAATTAGCTTTTGTAATTGATGATCTGTTTATCGTATTATTTGACACACTTCCCCGCAAATTTTTCTGCGATTGACATCTCTTGACGAGGATTACGCGGCTGATACTACTGATCTTGCTCTTGTGAATGAGCTGACTCTATATATTGACACTAGCCAATCGAACATCTGCAGCGCCCCCTAAATGCTAAAAATATAAAAACGCCCCGCCAGACCTCCAAAACGCCCAAAAAGGGGCGCTGGCGCCCGGTTAAGAATCACTACTCTAAATGTATGCATCGGCGGTTATGAGCCCAGGGAATTTTCTGCATTTTCAGGAATGTCTCAGGGGTCAAACTTGCGACCTATGCTATTCTAAATATTGATAGACGTCATTCAATAATGCATTCAAAGTACTACTTGCTTGCTTTTTTCTGGCGATCTCAAAGTGCTCAGTATAATATATGCGACGTTCAAGAATTATATTTCATCTTGATTTGGATGCAATATCTTCATGGGCGATGTGTTGCGGCGGGGAGCAAGTGTTCCCTCTCAAGATCGAGGCATCAAATGCTGCGTGGACTGTATGCGTATGCGGTTCTTATCTATTTTATTATAAGTTTATTTATTGTTGTGTTATACGTGGTGGAATTATATTGTATTAAATTGAAATTAAAACAATTTTTTAACTTATTTCCACATATTTATTTAACCAGTACCGGTTTCATCATATTATAGACATCTTCAATTGCCAGCCTGAAGATGTCCATAATAGGATGAAACCGGTACTGGTTAAATAAATATGTGGAAATAAGTTAAAAAATTGTTTTAATTTCAATTTAATATTTTATTATATGTATTTGATCTCACTTACCGAACTGCATTCTGCTTTCCAATGGTGTTCACTGGGAAAGGTTTATGTTAGTTGGAAGAGATTTCTTTGGGAAGGAATAGTGGGGAAATGAACGAGTATAAACATTTGTGTCCTAGTTACCAGCAACATTTTGAGAGATTGGTGAAAGAGCCCCGTAAAATAATATGTTACACCGTTTTCAATCTCAAAATCACCTGAAAGGTGTTGTACAAGTAAATAAATGATCAAATTGGTATAACTATGATTTATAATTATAACTAGAGACTTACATCTATGACTTACGCGTGAACAAAAGAGGAAAAATACTCGTACGTTAACACAAAGTTAATGAAAGCAACGAAAAAGCAACAAAAACAAAAAACCTGTTATAAAGTGAGTTCGTTAAAGTATGTACTGCATATTATAATTAGTCTGCTTTTTACTTAGATATATTAAAACACAATAGCAACCAGGGCCGTATTTACACTTTTCATCAGTATAGGCCACTTCATTTGCGCCGCCCCTTCCTCCTTCTTAGAAGTTGCCACTTACCATGATCACTCACTTATAGGCTTTTATCAGGTGACGCACAATTTTAAAAATAAATATTCAAATATACGCTAAGTAGGTATTTAAAAATGAAATAAAGAATGAATTACTCGTAAAATAAAAGTGTAACATGAAACAAGAATTACAATTTTTACGGTATTTTTTATTTGACAAAATCATTTATAATAGATTCATGGTTGCTTCTATGCATAGAAGATCATAAGAGTAAAGTTTTTCTTGCGATAATGAAGACCTTTGGTATTTCTTCACTTCCTTTCTCCAGAACAATTTGTGGCCGGAGTGCAAAGTGCGACGCGGAGAGCTATATCCAAGTTTGGGTAAACGTTGCACAGATATGGTTTTGTCAAAAACTTTCCTTAGAAAGATTTAGTAATGATGTAGATTCAGTTTTCTCTGCCGTCTTATTAGAGAAAAGGTGACCTTGAAAGTGTACCCATTCCTGATCTAAATCGTCTTCTAAATCATTGCACAAGAGACTGAGCTTTTTACTGAGACTCTTTGTGTTGAAAGTTCACCCATTTTTAAAAAAAATGATTTTTTTTCTTTGAAGTATTATGCCTTCTCTCTAATTCAGATCTCAGTCAGGAAGTTGTTTCAATACCCTCATTTGATGTTTCGTCTATAATGTTTTTTCTCTTAGGGTCATCTTACTCTGAATGTCGCCCTGATATTGCTAAAGCGCGCTCATTACAATTGCACTTTCTTCGAAATAATCAAAGTTTTCTTGCTCTGGTATAATAAACTCGAGAAGAGATCCATAAAAATCAGATACCGTCAATACATCAACATATGAGCTGTGAATCTGAGCACTCACTTTAATGAGTCTTTCCAAAATAGCATTCCAAGATACGATTAGTAACCAAATAAAGGTAGCCCACTGCCCAAGCATTTTTTGTGAAATATTCGCACCACAATACGGGACCGGTCGCATTGAACAACACAAATCCGCGGTGACATTAAAAAATTTGGCTTTTTTTTCGGATGGTCAAAATATTTTCACTTTACAATAAAATGCAAATATGTGGAATATTTCTGAACACATTCAAAAACCAAAAACTGTTTTAGAAAGGTGATAAAATACGCTTTCAAATTATAGAATTCGAAAAATATATATTTTTTTTAAATTATAAAATTTTTGCATACAAACATAAAAAAGTTTTCAAAATGGCTCACCTTATGTTTTTTCTAACTCAAGTTACTGATAATAAAAAAAAATAAAAACACATGCATAATTTATTAGACAAATGTATAACAAACACATATTGTAACCTCAATTTTTTGTCGCTCTATGAAATTTTTTTTTTTAAATTTCAGAAGTTTCAAATTCTTTTTTCAATTTGCGATTCAAAACTTTGTGTACATAAAAGTGTACATTTTACTTTTTTGGTGGCTATTTTTTAGATTGGAATATAAAGCATGATGTTTTTCCTTTCTAACACCGATTAGAACATATTTCTAACTATGATAGTAAGGGAGTTACGGCGTCTTATGTGAGACCTATGTGCGTTGGGACAAATCTGGTCTCCTGTGATTAAACGGGTTAACCGCGGATTTGTGTTGTTCAATGCCACCGGTCCCGTATTGTGGTGCGAATATTTCACAAAAAAGGCTTTGACAGTGGGTTACCTTTATTGCTCGAGCGTTTAAGGGGAGAAATAGGTGTAGGATCTCATATTTTTAGGATTTTCATGTTTTTTTTAAATACATAAGGAATATATATTTAAATATACCTTGCGGTCATTTTCCGTATATAATTCAAGAGTATATTCTAAAATTTTCATATATTTTCCTGAAAAAAATAACGCATCAACTGCCGCGCATTGTAAGTAACCATCCGGCAGTACAATTTGTGTAACTCCTGGAGGTCACAATTTTCATCCGAAATCAATTTAAAAAAAAGAAGTTTTTTATAAGTTTTTCTTCTATTTGAACCTCACTTTTTACAAAAAAAATCGAAAATTAATATTTTTTGAGATGTAAATATTTACTATTCATGATTTTTTAACATTCTTTTGAACGTTTTTTTGCCATAAAAAATAGTTAAAATAAAAATATTGTTTAGGATGGGGGTTCAAATAGAGCGCATTTATATAAAGAAACTATGTGCTGAGTTTGATAAAGATTGATAAAAAAAAAGTAGGAGCTAGAGGTTACATAAATTCTAAAAAAGTACTTTCCAGAAAAATCAAAGTGTGGCAGTAAAATAGTGTTAGTTCGACCGAGGCACACTCACACAAACGCAAATAACTTTTAAATGGCGTGAAATTTTGGTTTGAAATTTTCAGAAAATATTTTTGAATAGTTCTACCATCGATTTATGAAAAAAAAAAGATTTTTTTGAAGCCTCTATGCCATTTCCCTCTTAAAGGAACCTTTATGATCCCGTACGGCACCGCGGATTGCGTCGTGCGATTATGGTGCGAATATTTCACAAAAAATGCTTGGGCAGTGGGCTACCTTTATTTGGTTACTAATCGTATCTTGGAATGCTATTTTGGAAAGACTCATTAAAGTGAGTGCTCAGATTCACAGCTCATATGTTGATGTATTGACGGTATCTGATTTTTATGGATCTCTTCTCGAGTTTATTATACCAGAGCAAGAAAACTTTGATTATTTCGAAGAAAGTGCAATTGTAATGAGCGCGCTTTAGCAATATCAGGGCGACATTCAGAGTAAGATGACCCTAAGAGAAAAAACATTATAGACGAAACATCAAATGAGGGTATTGAAACAACTTCCTGACTGAGATCTGAATTAGAGAGAAGGCATAATACTTCAAAGAAAAAAAATCATTTTTTTTAAAAATGGGTGAACTTTCAACACAAAGAGTCTCAGTAAAAAGCTCAGTCTCTTGTGCAATGATTTAGAAGACGATTTAGATCAGGAATGGGTACACTTTCAAGGTCACCTTTTCTCTAATAAGACGGCAGAGAAAACTGAATCTACATCATTACTAAATCTTTCTAAGGAAAGTTTTTGACAAAACCATATCTGTGCAACGTTTACCCAAACTTGGATATAGCTCTCCGCGTCGCACTTTGCACTCCGGCCACAAATTGTTCTGGAGAAAGGAAGTGAAGAAATACCAAAGGTCTTCATTATCGCAAGAAAAACTTTACTCTTATGATCTTCTATGCATAGAAGCAACCATGAATCTATTATAAATGATTTTGTCAAATAAAAAATACCGTAAAAATTGTAATTCTTGTTTCATGTTACACTTTTATTTTACGAGTAATTCATTCTTTATTTCATTTTTAAATACCTACTTAGCGTATATTTGAATATTTATTTTTAAAATTGTGCGTCACCTGATAAAAGCCTATAAGTGAGTGATCATGGTAAGTGGCAACTTCTAAGAAGGAGGAAGGGGCGGCGCAAATGAAGTGGCCTATACTGATGAAAAGTGTAAATACGGCCCTGGTTGCTATTGTGTTTTAATATATCTAAGTAAAAAGCAGAATAATTATAATATGCAGTACATACTTTAACGAACTCACTTTATAACAGGTTTTTTGTTTTTGTTGCTTTTTCGTTGCTTTCATTAACTTTGTGTTAACGTACGAGTATTTTTCCTCTTTTGTTCACGCGTAAGTCATAGATGTAAGTCTCTAGTTATAATTATAAATCATAGTTATACCAATTTGATCATTTATTTACTTGTACAACACCCTTCAGGTGATTTTGTGATTGAAAACGGCGTAACATATTATTATACGGGGCTCTTTCACCAATCTCTCAAAATGTTGCTGGTAACTAGGTCACATAATTTTATAGGCAGGAGAATTCTGCCCATTAACCAGCCCGCATTTCACCACAGAAAATACGATGTCAAGTAGCTATTCGTATCTGGAGTCACGCCTGTCGATCTTATCTGTATTATTCTTCAATATCTATATTAAAATAACATACTGGGTTTGACTGATTTTGTCTTTCACATGTTCATGTATTTCGTTTACGTTGTTTTTTGTCAGTATAAATCGTGATTTGAAATCTATATCGTCCAACACTTCTACAAAATTTATTCGTGCTCTTATAACTCGCGGTCTCCTATTCGGTGCCGCCCCTTCACGTTCACGTAATTCTTCGTCTCCAATCGCTTCAATTACATCAATATCATCTATCAAATCCAGAGGCGGATTAAGTGTTGAAAGCGCCCTAGGCAAGTAGCTCATCGGCGCCCCCTAGCAGCTATTTTTTTTTTACATACCAAGTTTCATCACAATCGGTTAAGTATTTTTTTGCACGAAGAAGTAACATTCACCTGTACACACACATTCACAGTTAATATATTAGTAGGGATAATAAATAAAACAATTTAAAACCTAATATTTCATGAAATAAAAAATTAAGTTCTCAATTATCAATTTAAAAATATGGTAAGTATCTACTAATCACATTTAAGGATAAATGTTTAAAAAAAATAAAAATTTCTGCACCTACATTATTTATTTATTTATTAATCTTAAGTTAGCTCACATCTTTGAGTGTGCTAATATTTTATAAAGATATAAATATTTACATTGGTTGGCAAACATAATCACTCTTTAAATATTACACATAAATAAAGACATTAATAATTGAGGTAGACATACTTTCGTAATTCTTTTTTAAACTTATTTATATTTTCTATCTCAGTAATTTCATTCGGAATGTTGTTATACAGTTGGACGGCCTGGTACATCAGAGATTTCTGGGTGCTTGATTTTTTTCTTGTCGGAAGTCTAATTTGTTTTGAATTTCTTGTCCCGTGTCCGTGTGTTTCGTTATTGTAATGTATTTTTCTTTTTAGTTCCTTAGACATCATCCCCATGTTAATTTTATGTAAAAAAATAAGTAAATTCAAATACACTTTTGTTTGCTTCACCGTCAACATATTTACCTCTTTTAGCATGTCTCATATCCGTGTGTATATGTTGCGCTTAAGTATTATTCGCATTGCTTTATTTTGCAGTATTTGCATTTTTTTCATTTTCTCTTCATTGCAGAGAAAAAGAATACTTGAACAGTAATTAAGTGTGGTGATATAATTGTATGATATATTATCTGGCATGTTTCTTTATTTACTTTGTTTCTGATTCTACCAAGAAATGTTGTTTTTTTGCAATTATTTTAATTGTGTAATCTGCATTTTTTGAGAAGTTCAATTTTGAGTCTATGATGATACCAATATATTTAATTCCTTCCACTTTTAGGATTTGAATATTTACAAACTGACGACAATAACTTTCCCCACCCAACGGACAAGGGTTCAGTAGTATTTTAAATTCTTAGTGCAAGTTTTCGTAAAGAAGTAAGTTAATTTTACCGATGCAAGCCTTTTTATAAAGGTTTCGTACATCTATATTTACCTTGTTTGTTGTGTGAGAAAGGGACAAAAATAAAATGATTCTATCGACATTTAACGAACAAATCAGACAACTCTTGGATCGCAATCCAACCTTTGATGGTAACTCAACTCCATAATTGGTTTGAGTCCTGGGTTTAAATCTAAACACTCAGATATCCGGCAGATCCGGTAGATCTGCCGGATCTGCCCTGATGATGGACACTGCAACGATGTCGGAAACGTTGGCTAAATAAGGAGGTAGCGCAACACGGCATAACACCCCAAAAACAAATAACGAAAATGCTTTTGGCCGCGAAAATCTTAAAACTTATCTTGAAATCACAAGTTTTTTCTTCAAAATTCGAAAATTTCTTCTTCTTTTTTGATTGGGATATTTTTGTTAATTTATTCTATACTTGTCACAAAATATTTATTAAACTTATCGGCAATGTTCTTCTCGTCAGCTAATTCTTTTGGGAATATGATATCTTTTTCCACATCTTCACATTTATTTTTCATAAGTGACTTAAGTGTTTTCCACATTTTCGTTGGATCTTCCCTTTCCTGCTCAATTTTTTGGATGAAATATTCATTTTTTGTATCCTTTATCAGTTTTGAGTACTTGTTTCGAATTGTTTTAAATTTATTCCAATGTTCGTTATCCTTTGTAATTTTTGCTATTTTATAAGAAGTATCTCGTTCATTTTGCATTTGTCTTAGTTTTTTAGAATACCATTGATTATTGGTTTTAATTAATATACTTTGTTCAGGCATTATTTTATTTATTGCATCATTCATATTGGTTACTATAGTTTCGGTTTTTTTGTGAAAATCTAAGTTATTTACATCTTTCCAATCTTGAATCAATAATTCCTGAATCATTTTGCTCTTTTCGTATTTTTACAGATTTCTTCTTACAATAACTTTTTTGATATTTTTGGTATTTTTTTTTTTGCCATCACTATATTAATGATGCTGTGATCTGTTATTTTAGGTGTATGTAATGTTTTCACATTTAGTTCATATTCATTTGATAAAACAAGATCTATAAGTGTACAGGTAGATTGTGTTATCCTAGTGTATTCTTTGACTAACTGTTTCATTCCTATAATGTTGATGATGTTTTTCATTTTCTTTGTATAAAAATCTGTGTCACATTTCATGTTTATAAAGTCTCCTATAATTATATTGAGATCAATTTCTTTTAAAAAGTTTTAACACCAGTTTTCAAAATAATTTAAGCAGTCACTTTTACTGGCATTTGGGGAGTGATAAATTACACAGTATACTCCTGGTCTAAATCCTTTCTTAATTTTTATTGCTAGGATCCACGTACGGTTTTTGTGATTTTTGTTGGAAATTGTTTCAAAATCTATATAATCTTTCAGTAATATTATTACTCCGCCTGTATCCCGACTATTCGAATTACATCTTATTACCTTATAGCTCGTAAATTTTATTTCAACTTCTTCTATATCTGCTGTGACATGAGTTTCACTGAGCATGATCATTTGAGATTTTCGTTCTTCGAGCAAAATTTGTAACTCTTCGTGATGTGCAGGCAAGCTTTCTATATTAAGGTACATGTTACTGTTTACATTAGAGCAGGTCTTTAGTGACATAAAAAATCAATTTTCTTTTTTTCCGCTTCAATTTTTCTCATGTGCACTGAACATTCATCACTCCAAGCAAAGTGGTTAGTTGGCAGTTGTAATTTTAGCCGATCATTCATTTTTTTGCAGTTAACGCATTGGATGTCTCTTTGACAGTTTTCACTGTCGTTGTCATGCGTTCCGGAACATCGAGTGCATGCCTTTTCACTTCTGCAGTCTTGTGCCTTGTGCATGTAGCCATTGCACTTATAACATTTTAAAAGTGAAATGTTGTCGAACACTCGACATCTATCCCATCCAATATTTACTTTGCCTTCTTGTAACATTCTATGGTATGTTTTTCCATCAACCTCCGTAAAAATTGTGTAGTTAACGTCCCCTCGTTTGGTTTTGACTTCTTTTATAAATTTTATTTCATTTTTTAGTCAATTGTTTGTAGATAATCATTTTGCATTTTAATTTTTGACACAATTTCTTCCGGAGTGTATTTATCCGATAAACCAATAATTTTAAGTTTGGGATTCTTAGGTTTTGGTGTATTAACATCATATTTTTCTCCCATCTTTGAAAGAATTTGTTCTTCCATCTTTTTTGTTGCATTTATATTCTTACATTCTACTATAACTGCCCCTTGTTTAAAGTTTCTAATCCCGGTGACACCAAAATCAAGAGGATCAATATTTTGTTGTATTTCATCTTACGTAACCGTATTTTTTTGTTCTTTATCTTTCGGCTTAACAATAATGTTTGGTTCGTGTTTCTTGCATTTCGATGCTTCTACATTAATTGTATCATTTCTCGTTATTTCAGCATACGTTTTTGTTTCCATATTTAATTTGTCGGTACACGGTCGATATACGGTCTCTTGGCGTGGTCCAACATTATTTAAGTATTTGATTCACCTGCATCATTCAGCATGTCATGACTTCGTCGCCTTAGTTCGTATTTGTCCAACAGACCATTCGAAAATTTTACAGGAGAAGAAGGTTTTTCTTTAATTATTTCAATAAATCAGTTTGAAAGGTGCTTGAGAAAAAGCTATTTCCTTGAAGGTAAAGGTCTCATTAGTTAAAATAATTCTTAGTTGAGTGATTAACTATCATTTTTTATACTTTATTTTTAATTTTATAGTGGAAATTGAACAAAAACAAAAATGGTCTGTTGGACAAATAAGAACTGAGGCGATGACTTCCTTGGCTTTCCCCAACTTCTTCCACAATTCACTTCTAATCATAATCAACTCTTTTTAATGCCCTCGCCAAATAACTGTTACTTTTAATCCTATCCACCAAGTGCACTTGACATGATTTTAACACTAAACGGCGCAATAAAAAGTTGGAAATTATGATTGTTTTTATCGGTTTTGTATTTTTTCCGGATCTCCGCAATTTAACACTGTCTTATCTATAATATACGTACAAGGTTTTACATCAAATATTATTTTTTACATGGGCTCTACTGTGGAGGCCCCGAGGAAAGTAATTTTCCTAAGGTTTCCCTGTGGAGCAATACTTTACTTCCACTATGATTCACAAGCTAACTCATAGTGGAAAACTTTTTCATGTTCCGAATGCGATTATACAAGTTCTCTAACGAGACATTTAAAAATCCACAATATGATTCTCAGAGGAGAAAAAACTTTTTCATGTCCCGACTGCGACTATACATACGCTACAAAATGGTATCTAAAAATAAGCAATTATCTTCAACTATTCGTGTTCTCAAAGGGGATATCTAAGGAGTCACTTGCTGTCTCACAGTGGAGAATAACCTTTTTCGTGTTCCGACTGCAACTATTCATGAACTACGAAGAGAAATCTAAAATTCAAATGTTTGCCCACAGTGGAGCAAAACCTTTTTCATGTCCTAACTGCAACTATTCTTCAAAACGGCACTTGTGACTCACAGTGATGAAAAACCTTTGTCATGTCACAACTGCGACTATACATACGCTACAAAACGGTGTCTAAAAATTCACATGTTTACCCGCAGTGGACAACCACCTTTTCATATCCGACAGCAATTATTCATGTTGAACAAAGGAAATTCTTAGAAATCATTTGCTGACTCATAGTGACATAAAACCTTTTACCTGTTTCTACTACGACTATACATGTTCTACAAGGAGGTACCAAAAATCACTTTTTTACCCACAGCGGACAAAAACCTGACCGGACCTTTTTCTTGTCCCGAATGTAGTTATTCAAATTCTCGAAAGGGAGCTTTAAAAATCCACAGCGCGATTCACAGTGGAGAAAAACCCTTTTCATGTTCTGAGTGTAACTTTGCATGTACTGGGAAGAGAAATCTAAAGAAATCACACCTTTTCCCGTAGTTGATAAAAACCTTTTTCATGTCCCTGCTGCAACTATTCATCTTCTACAAAATAACCACTAAAACGTTACATAATTATCTACAGAGGAAAAATCATTTTAATGTCCCGACTGCCACTATTTATGTTATCGCAAGGGACATCTAAAAATTAAATGTCTACCAACAAAGGCCAAAAACCCTTTTGTGTCTAAGAACGCATTCGCTGATTCACAGTGATTCGTGTCCTGACTGCAACCATTCATGTGCTACAAAGGGGTATTTAAAAAGTCACATATTTCACAGTGGAGAAAAACCTTTATCAGTAAATTTTTATAGTAAACTTACGTTATTAAGGAATTTGGCCAATTTGAACACTGATGAAGTTCAAAATACTGCTAGTATGTTAGTAACGATATATTCTGGTAATTTGCAAAACTGCTTTGTTGATGTATCCTTCTGCTTTCTTATTTAACAACGATGGCTCGAGATGGAGAACTGCTCTGAACAAACAAAGCGATTTTACAGGTTCTAAGAAATAAAGAACTCGAAACAATTTACCCAAACATTGACATTGTTGCCGAAGATAAATAACATTAATTGATTTACCGTTTAACATTAATTGATTTACCGAAGGTAGTCACCCACCCCTGTAGATTCGATAATACAAAAATCATGCTCTACCCGTAATGTTTGAGATTAAGAATAAATGTGCATCTTTGTTACTTAAACATTCCGTCTTTTGTTTCATTGATCTACCCACATGTCCACAACTGTATTCTGGATATGGATTAAATGTTTATTTTAATATGAGAGTAATAATTATAGCATTGGGATGGCGGTGATTGCAAAGATAGATAACTAGGTAAGATTATCGTTATAAGCAATACATATTGAAACAAACTTATTGCTATCATGATGACAACTTTGCAAGAAAGAAATGTAGACGCAGAATTTTTAATTTTTTTTAAACAGTTGTCATTGAATGTGATTAGTAGATACAGTTTTTTAAAGAAATATTAATTATAACTTAAATTTTTTGTATCAATTATTAGGTTATAAATTGTTCTATAAGACCACCATTCAGAATTGAAACGTTGCTTGAAATGGCTTTAGCCGTGTTTGGTGACCAGATCTGAATAGTCAGGTACTATCCCCACCTTCCCCTTCCCTATCTCCTTCTCCTCCCCACTACCTTCAGCCTCACAACATATCCCAATTGGGGATGCCATAGTCCCACTGGCTCCAGACAGGAGCAGTTTACAGTTAACTCTTGTGCGGTATTCATGTAAAAAAAAAGAAGTTTTTTAACTGTATTTGGCTTTGTAAAAATGTTTGAACTAAACATGTAAACTTTTATTTTTTATGGAAATCAATTTATTTTTTCTTTTCCAGGTGTTTGAGTGGGCATACTCTTTCTACGCAGTTCTGAAAGAAGTAAAAGAGTGACTTACACCAAATATTTATGATAATTTAAAAAATATGTGTTTCCACGAATAGTTAATGCACACGTTTAAGTACGTTCTTTTTATTTTCCCACTGAAAAAAGAAAACTAGATTACTTTTGAAATCCATGGCACAGTGGCACAATTTATATGCATACTCGTACTATGTAAAAAGGCTCCCGTGCTACTGCGGCGCTTCGAAGATGAATAAATTAACAAACCTAGCGCTTCGCCTTCCTCGCGAGGCAACGGGATACTGCGAACTGAACTTTTTTTTTATGTAAACCTATTTTTATGAATAATAAATGCACATAATTTTATCTAATTAAATATTACAATGAAGTAATGTACTAATATCTATGTTTCAATAAGATTATCCTGATTTCAAAATTATTCACGTTTTTTTATGCATAAATAAAATCTTTTGCACAGCAATCTACGCATTCACAGATGGCGCCAATGAAATTATTTTAGGTTTTTAGTGCTTTTTGCGCGTTACGCTTTAAAATATTAAGGAAAATTAATTGTTTGCGCCCGTACATATTTAATATGAAAATAATACAAAAATCTTCTAAGAAAGGATGAAAATTCAATTTTGTATCGGTGACTCAATCCAATATTGTATTTTTCAGTCTTTCTTGAAAGATTTGTGTTTATTTATGGACAAAACTATTTATTTATATTCATATTACATATGTACGGGCGCAAACAATTAATTTACCTTAATATTTTAAAGTATAACATGCAAAAATGTAAAAAAACATAAATAATTTACTTGGCGCCATCTGTGAATGCGTAGATTATAAGGTACTTAACGTTTCACCTTAAGTACGTGTAAGGTGATACTTAAAATAATTTAAAGTCTATTCTTTCATAGATGGCGCTACTTTAATTATTTGATTAAAATATAATTTTTACGTGTTATATTTTAAAATATTACGATCTATATAAATAAATAGTTTTGTTCATGGACAAACTCAAATTTTATCACAGAACAATATTGTACTTGCAAGCTTTTCTTTAAAAGTTTTAGTTTTTTATGGACTAAACTATTTATTCATACTTATCATAATTTGGGAAGCGGGAACATTTATTGCATAACCAACACCCCTGCCATAGATCACCCCAAGTGATTCGCCAGGTTTAGTAACTTAGCAGGGGTGCCCGAGTTCATGTGGTGAGGTTTGTCTTGGTCTTAGCGGCGGATGCGTCTGCCCGCCTACTACGTGGTGGGCTGGATCGTTGGTCGAGGGAGGCCTTTTGACCTCTCCCGCCGAAGGGTTTTCTCAGCCCTTGCACCGCAGTGAGAGGAATGTCTTCATACGTCCATCACTCCTGTACACCCTAACCCCTAGTTTCCTACCCACCATTCATACATTTTTTCCTTCCCAGAACTTCCTCTCGTTCCTTACTCTAAAAAAAAATTTCGCACTGCATCCCTAAAGATGACAGACCCCTAGGGAAATTGTTGTCCTCAGGGCTTCCTGTGCAATTTATTTTGGCGCAAACAAATAATTTATCTTAAGCATAACTTTCACAACGTGTTTTTCCAAATAATTTAATTAACGCCATCTATAAACGAGCTTTTTATGAATTCATGAGTTTACCATTAATGGCCACCCAAATTAACATTAATCCAACAGGTTTTATTTTTATAAATGAAAAATGCACTTATTTATGAAAATTAAGACATTATGCTTCATTATAATTGTTCATCCGCAATAATTATTTTATAAAATGCAATTTGTAAACATCTTCTAATAAATACAGTTATAATTATACAAACAATTTTTTCCAATGTCCCTCATTTATTTATTTTGAATTTCACGCCCGGCTGTGCTTTTACAAGCATTTTTTTTAACACATCTAAATCTAAATGCGCATAACAAAATCAAAAACAAAAAAACAAAATCATAGGCAAAAAAAATCAAAATCAAAATCAAAATCGAAATCGAACTCGAGGTCGAAGTCGAAGTCGAAGTCACAGTCAAAGTCAAAGTCAAAGTCGAAGTCATAGTCAAAGTCAAAGTCGAAGTCAAAGTCAAAGTCAAAGTCAAAGTCAAAGTCAAAGTCAAAGTCAAAGTCAAAGTCAAAGTCAAAGTCAAAGTCAAAGTCAAAGTCAAAGTCAAAGTCAAAGTCAAAGTCAAAGTCAAAGTCAAAGTCAAAGTCAAAGTCAAAGTCAAAGTCAAAGTCAAAGTCAAAGTCAAAGTCAAAGTCAAAGTCAAAGTCAAAGTCAAAGTCAAAGTCAAAGTCAAAGTCAAAGTCAAAGTCAAAGTCAAAGTCAAAGTCAAAGTCAAAGTCAAAGTCAAAGTCAAAGTCAAAGACAAAGTCAAAGTCAAAGTCAAAGTCAAAGTCAAAGTCGAAGTCGAAGTCGAAGTCGAAGTCGAAGTCGAAGTCGAAGTCGAAGTCAAGGTCAAGGTCAAGATCAAGGTCAAAGTCAACATCAACATCAACATCAACATCAAAATCAATATCAAAATCATAACCAAATCTGAAATGTATAATGTTTATTGTAAGGTAATATAAATTTTGTGTAGGTAGTACCTATACCTTTTGTCATCCGACCGCTGTCTTCTCAGAGCAAGTAGAACTCCATCGCAGGATAGTGGAGATAAGGATTTAGAGGTCATGCATATAAAAGACGCTTATTTTACTAGTGAAAATTAATGTTAACTTTATTGCAGTTTGCAAGGGAAAAATTGAACCAAGGAAAAGTAAACAAAACATAAATACCTTGAGCATCTATCAACTGATGTAGAAAGAGAGAGAGTCAACAAATTACGTTTAATTTTAATACCGCACACGTCCCGTCGCCGTGACAGCCGTGACACTCCTCCAAACGACGACAGCAATCCCCAAGACACCGTCCAGCACGTCATGGGGCCACAAGTTTAAAGGAAATCCACCCAAGAACCAGGCACAGCTGATCTACATCCATCAAGCGGCGTGTAGAAATCTCACCGGCCAAAGGAGAGCAAGGCAATCAATGTCGGCGCACTCCCCCGAGTCGCAAAGCCGCTTCATTCAAAGGGATTCCACCCAACAACCAGGCACAGCTGATCTACACCCATCAAGCGGCGTGCAGAAATCTCACCGGCCAAAGGAGAGCAAAGCAATCAATTTCGGCGCACTCCCCCGAGTCGCAAAGCCGCTTCATTCAAAGGGATTCCACCCAACAACCAGGCACAGCTGATCTACACCCATCAAGCGGCGTGTAGAAAATCTCACCGGCCAAAGGAGAGCAAAGCAATCAATACATCGCCCGTTGATTACAGTTTAAATTCACTTCCGCACGCGGTTCAAGCAATCACTCGGCATCCGGCGAGGAATTAAATAAAATAATCAGGCTTCTATGCCATTTGAGTCGTCACACGCTCACAGAACGAAAAATAAAACTCATTCTAGGCTACATCGCACTAGAATCTTTTATAACAAAAAACTCTCCTCCAAAAATCTCCTCTCGCCCCAAAAAATTACGTGATATCCGCCGCCATCTTTCCTCGAATGACGTTTCCGGTCCCCTTGTTTGGCCAACCAACAAAGTAAAAAAAAAAGAAAAAATAAATAAAGCATAGACAATAAACAGTACCTATTTTGAGCAGTACCTGCTCACGAAATAGATATGTTACAGCCACGGGTTGCGATTGGATACATAATTTTTGGTACAAACGTCTAACTACTTTACATCCTCTTTTTGCAAAAAATATTTCAAAACTTGTCAAACAACCCCAAAATTTTCTAACTAAGGGCATTACTTATATGTTGCCTAATAGCGAAAATATTAATAATCCCTCTCAATATAGACGCATTACATGTCTACCGAAAATATACAAAATTTTAACCTCTTGCTTGACAGATTTAATATATACTCATTTGGATGAAAAAATATTTTATCTGAACAACAAAAAGGTTGTCGCAGAAAACATATGCGATGTAAAGAACAATTAGTTTTTGATTCTGTAATTTTAAAACAAATTCAAAATACAAAAGCGTAATTTACATACTTGCTATATAGATTATCAAAAAGCTTTTGATGGTGTCCCGCACTCGTGGCTAATCAAAATATTAAAAATATATAAAGTTAACCCAATTATAATTAGCTTTTTGAAAAATATTATGTCCTTTTGGAATACAGATTTACTAGTTAATTTAAAAGGTAAGAAAATAGTAGTACCGGGCATTTCAATAAAAAGAGGGATTTTTCAAGGAGACTCATTGCTTAGCATTAAATCTCCTATCTAAAATGTTAATTAAAAGGAAGTTTGGAATAAAAATTAAGGGTAACACAGGAGAGAGTAGTTTAGTTTCACATCTATTATATATGGATGATATAAAATTATTTTCAAACTCAGAATCAAATTTAGAGAAAATGATTAAAGTGGTTAAATTTTTTTCAGATATTAAAATGACTTTTGGTTTAGATAAATGTAAAACTATTCATATAGGGAAAGGAAAAATTATAGATGGAGACGAGGGTATATTTAGAAATTTCAAAATTAAAAGTATGAAAGGGGATGAGGTTTATAAATATTTAGGATACCCGCAATCGAATAGATTAGATCACACTAGTATTAAAAATGATATTAGGATTAAATTTCAAACTAGGATCAGAAAATTTAAAAAATGCAATCTATCTGCTAAAAATTTAGTAAAAGCAATAAATACTTGGGCAATACCTCTATTAACGTACTCATTTGGCATAATTAAATGGTCCAATTCAGATATAGATAGTTTAGAACGATTAATTAGAACTACGTTAACAAAGTTTAATTGCCATCATCCAAATTCAGCTATAGGACGAATTAATTTACCTAGAAATTTAGGTGGTAGAGGTGTAGTCAAAATAACATCTTTGAAACACAATCAGGTAGAAATGCTTAGAATTTTTTTCCAAAGGAAAGCCAATAGCTCAGAAATGCACAACATAATTTGCAAGGCAGATAGAAAAATTACACCTTTAAATTTATATGACGAGAATGCCAACATTCTTATAAATACTAACCAGGAATTATTAGATTCCTGGTCAAATAAAATTATTCACGCAAAACACTTCAATTATCTCAACCAACTTAAACTTTCGTCAAACAAATGGTTGTATTGGAGAGTTGAGCGCAGAAATAGAAGGATTTATGCTTGCCATTCAAGATAGAGTCATTAATACTAAAAAAATTATAGGAAGCATATAATCGAAGATATAAATCAAATTGATGATTTATCTAGAAAATGTTTGGCTTTTCCGGAAACTATAGAACATATTATATCGGGATGTTCTGTATTAGCGCCATCCGAGTATACATTTAGACACAATTAGGTTTTAAAAATAATTCACCAAAGTTTGGTAATTAAACATAAAATGATTGATTGCCGTAATATAGTACCATATTATGAATATGAGCCAAATTCATTTTTAGAAAATGAATTTTATAAAATATATTATGATAAAACTATACTAACAGACAGAACAATTAGTCATAACAGACCTGATATACATAGTTTTACATGACAAAATTTCAAAAAATAACTTATATCATTGATGTAGCTATTCCAAAATCCTGTAATATTCAAAAAACTGTTTCTGAAAAAATAAGAAAATACACAGATTTAGGAAATGAGATTTAAAGAATTTGGCATTCTCAGACTATAAAAATATTACCATTTGTTATTTCGGCTACTGGCATTATACCTAGGTCTCTCATTAAAAATTTAGGCATATTAGATTTGTCAAAGAATTTATATATAAAAATGCAAAAATCAGTCATTTTAAATACATGTAGGATTACAAAAGATTTTTAAATATTTATATTGAGGGATCAGTAGGATTTATAGGTTCAATTAGGAGTTCCACAGAGCCGAACACTCTGATATGAAAATATCTGGAGTCGGTGATTTTTTTCCTATTTGGTCTCTAGTAGGTTGACATGTTGTTTTTGAATTGTTTTGTATTTATAATACTTATGTAGTGCAATTTCATAGCGTGGATTGACTAGATGATCATTTGGGAAGTGTGTGAAAGGGTTTAGTTTTTCCTGTGGGGAATATTTAACCCGGACATTTAAATTTGGTGCGTAAAAAAAAATAAAATACAATAAAAAACGAATTGAAATAAAAACAAAATTCTTCGGGTTCGGGTACCAAATAGTAAACTCGGACTTTATAAACAAATAAATCATAAAGCGTAATAGTAATATAGGTCATCCTGTTGATAAGCCACCAAGAGGATGGTGAAATACTTCCTAAATTGCCACTGCATATTATATTAATTAAGTTAAGTGGCATGTAAAAACACCGTAAGTACCGTGAGAGTCATTCTCCAAAATGTTAAAAATCTCTCATATAAAACATCTCCATTGCCGCCATTTTTTTTGTACGGATTTGACATTTGTAAATTTTCGTTTCAAACTCAATACGCATGAATTACTTAGTTTACCTAAACTAAGAATCTAATGTTGAAATGAAGTGTGATTTCCATAATCTGTGCTTAAAAATTTGGCTGTTTAAGCCTCGGTTCTCCCAATTTCTACCGATTTCTTACAAATCTCCCTTAAACATTTGAAGTTTTTAAGCTCTTAAAAAAATATATGTTATTTTTGAAGATAATATCTAGACATTTATCGCGCCGAAACGCAAATTATATAAAATTCCCTCGATAGAAAAAAATCACAAAGTATGCTCCAAAAATTATTATTAACACGTTTGTTTCAGTTATTTTACAAGTTATATGTATGAAAAAATTTACAGCGTATCTTTAAATAAAACTAAAGACAATTATCGCGAGATTATTGCTCTTTTTTCAATAAGCCGTGATTAATTAAATATTTTAACAACAGGCCCTTACGTTTTTTAATTCTAAAGATAATATTTACAGGCCATCTCTATCTAACGTGCGTGTAACCTATGTGCCTTTCAAATATTCGTCATTCACTGTCCAGACAGCTCGCCACACAGACGTGTAGTCCTACGTTTCACGATTTGTTTAATATACACGTACGTAAATAACAATATTATTTTGCGAAAATGGTAAGACAACAACAAAAAAGTCGTATTTCTAAGCGTAAACATTATCTCCAAAATCGAGAACGTATGATGGAATGTATAAGGTGAGAAGAATTTTTTTTTTAATTTTTTTATTAATATAATGCATACTCGTATTATTTACTATTATGTAATATTTATTATAAAAATAAATTTTCAGTTTATTTGTGTATTATATAACAAAGGTGACAGTTATTGTTTTATTTTTTACAGAATGCGTACTTTGGGAAATAAATCTATTTCCAATGCTTCGGAAACTGAAATTCCCGGGCAAGTTTTTAAAAATTAAATTACGTTTTTTTTAAATGACCATTGAATGCAAAAGCTTTTATTTTGCTAATTTATTAAAATTATAGGACATAATAATAAATAATACATTTTTACGGATCAAACTGCTAACAAAAATCTGCTTTAAAAAATTACCTTGTTTTTTTACAGTAACTCCACACAGGCCCTGAGGATTTTTTTCCCTCAGAGCATATGTCATCTTTGGATATGCTGTGTGGAGGGTGTTTTAATGGAAAGGAAGGAGATGAAGTTCTGGAAAGGATAAGGTTATAGGGGTGGGTAGGAATTTGAGGGTCAGTGGGTTTGGGTGGGACGGACTTTTGAATCCATCCCTCCCAATGCGGTGCAAGGCGATGTTCCAAAAGAGTTCTGCCTGAGAGGTCACAAGATCTCCCTCAACCAGTCTCTCCCGTTCTGGCCTACCACTCAGCTGGTGGGCAGACACATCCGCCACCAAGATCCAAACCCGGGCACCCCTGCTAAGTCACCAAACGTAGCGAACAACTTGGGGTTATCCAATAAATAGTTTCCGGGGTGGCGGTACCCTTACCCGCGTCCCAAATTGTTACGGACAAGGAAATATGTAATTATCATCATACGTATTATTTTATTACTACCTATTATTAGATGTTCGTTGGATAATAAAACCAAAATGCGTTACGTAAATGTAAGTAAATAAAAGTTTCGCTTGTTTACTAAAACCGACTACATTGTTATAAGTAATTACTTTGACCTTTTTATAAATGTTTAATAATTTAGATTCCATCGGTTAACTAATCCTAGCAAAGCTGTAGTTTGCTGATAGCTTTTAGGGCTGCCACTTCATAAATTTCCACATAAACTTCGGGAGGTACATGATGGTGAATGTAAAAAAGACAAATAACTTTTTTCTAAATTCAATTTTTTCCCTATACAAAATTATTTTTCCACAGAAGAATATTATTTTTTTATACAAACAACAAAACTTTTTTACCCGTAACTACCTTAGAACGTTTTGAAAAAAGTTTCATATCTTTTTTTACGTGTACTGTCGTGCAGAATTACCTCCCGAAGTTTGTGCACTTTACCCCCGGATATAAATAAAGAGCGAAAAGGTGCATGTAGGCAAAAACAGGTTGTGCCAAACTCAGTCAGTGGTTTGATGCACATCCTCCCTTCCCACAAACCAGTGAAATAATGTCAATTTTTGTAGAGTGGAGTCGTCGGAGACGCCACAATAACTTGCTAAGATGCTGTTCAAGTTGGTGAAGATTCATTAAACTAATTGTTTTCGGAACTAAATGATGAAATAATAAATGAAATCCAAGTCCCACAATCTGTTACAAACAAAAGTGGTGTGTCAGTAATAAGATAAAAAAAATGACGAAATTTACTAAAAAACTTAAAATTTCTGTAAATATTTACTGGTTGAAGATTAGTTTGCAAATGTATATATATTATCTAAAAGGGAATTAAATTCTTTACAACTTCTTTAAAACAAATTTCTTTCTTTGATAAATATTTTAGACGATATGAAGGAATGTTTGATGAAAAATGTGAGGTAAAATGATTTTATTCGAAAATATCTACATTTGTGGAGCGTGTAAGTCAAAAACTGCTGGGATTTCGAAAATTACGTATAGAATAAAAGTTGTAGATAATTTTATGAGCTTTCACTTATTCTAAAAAAAATCCTTTGAAATGCACCGTTTCCGAGATATAAGCGTAAATCCAAAAATTTGAACCTTCTCCCCTCCCCCTCCCTCCCCTAGCTCACCACCTAGAAGTCAGAACTTTTAGTATGTTCACACCCTAAGTACCCTGACCAAGTTTTTGTAGGAATCGCTTAGGTGCACTCTACACCTCCTTTTGGACCATTAATTTTTTTTTTACATGAGCTCCATACAGGAGGCCCTGAGGAACATAATTTCCCTCAGGGCCTATGTCATCTTTATGCTCACCTATGATGCTGTGTGGAGGGTTTTTTAAGGAAAGGAAGTAGAGGAGAGTTCTGGGAAGGAAAAGGGTTTAAGGGGTGGGTAGGAATCTCGGGTTCAGTATGTCCTGGTCATCCGCTTCCAAGACCTGGACAAACCTCACCCCATGAACCCGGGCACCCCTGCTTAATCACCAAACGTAGCGAACCACTTGAGGTGACCTATGGCAGAGGTATTGGTTATCCAATAAAGGTTCCCGGGGCGGCGGTACCCATTCCCACCTCTCAAATTAAAAATTGACTGGACTATAAACAAATATGATTAAAATGTGTTGTTTGTATTTTCTTTTATTTGTATTTAATTATTATTTACATCATACAACTACCAAAATATCGATGAGTGCTATGTACAATAATTTGATTGTATTTTTAAATAACCTTAGTTGGTTTTCATGTCTATTGACAATACAATGTAATTACCTTATTTCTAAACATAATAAAATATATGGGAGCATGTAATGTGGTCACTAGCCACATACGTATAGATGGTTGCTGATGATGACTGACACATAATTAAATAATTAGTGTTGCTGATGATTGCTAACACATAATTATAAAAATTAAATAATCCTTAAGGCCCCGTTCTCCCCACAAAAAAACCCATTTCGGACGAGTCGTGAAATTTACTTTTAACGCATTCGACAGGAGGTGTATCTGCAGCGCGCGGGTCAATAGGAAAGCGCGAGCATTATTATTACAAAAAGGTCTGGTTTGGAACTTGGCTAATAATTCTCGACAAGAAGTATCATTTCAAATATGCGTTCCCAGAGAAATTGATAATATTTGTAGGGCTGCCACAATTTTAAAATACACATAATATTTATGAAAATATCTGTTATTTTCTCAATGTATTACGTTAGATTACCTATAAAGTGTAATGTATACTTGAGGTGACCGTTCACAAAACAAAGCTATATTATTTATTATAACGGAACTACAATTATCATTGTTTCTCTTTAATTTCTCTTATCAATTTGGGAGACGGGACGGGATGGGTACTGCCGCGCCGCCCCGGAAAACATTTTTTGGATAACCTACACCCCTGCCGTAGGTCACCCAAGTGGTTTGCTATGTTTGGTGACTTAGCAGGGGTTCCCGGGTTATGGGATGAGGTATCAATTTGGAAGGCGACCATTGCCGCCCGGCAACCATTCATTGGATAACAGAGGTGCCCGGGTTCATGGGGTGAGGCTTATCTATTTATTGGGTACTACTTTTTTAAAAGAAAAAGAGTCATAATTCGTATTCCTGGTTTACGAATAACCCGACAAATTGAAAATCTCCTACCAGCATCATAATAAGCGGAAGATGTTGCTTGTGCATTGAAAGAGGAATTGAACCCGCGACATCTTGCCCCGACCCATTTTTCAATTTTCAACTAAGTAAAGTGCACATTTTAATCATATTTGTTTATAGTCCAGGCAATTTTTAATTTGGGAGGTGGGAATGGGTACCGCCGCCCCGGGAACCTTTATTGGATAACCAATACCTTTGCCATAGGTCACCCCAAGTGGTTCGCTACGTTTGGTGATTTAGCAGGGGTGCCCGGGTTCATGGGGTGAGGTTTGTCCAGGTCTTGGAGGCGGATGACCAGGACATACTGAACCCGAGATTCCTACCCACCCCTTAAACCCTTTTCCTTCCCAGAACTCTCCTCTACTTCCTTTCCTTAAAAAAACCCTCCTCACAGCATCATAGGTGAGCATAAAGATGACATAGGCCCTGAGGGAAATTATGTTCCTCAGGGCCTCCTGTGTGGAGCTCATGTAAAAAAAAAAATGAATGGTCCAAAAGGAGGTGTAGAGTGCACCTAAGCGATTCCTTCAGAAACTTGGTCAGGGTGCTTAGGGTGTGAACATACTAAAAGTTCTGACGTCTAGGTGGTGAGCTAGGGGAGGGAGGGGGGGGGGGGGGGTGATGGTTCAAATTTTTGGATTTACGCTTACATCTCGGAAACGGTGCATTTCAAATGATTTTTTTTAGAATAAGTGAAAGCTCATAAAATTATCTACAACTTTTATTCTATACTTAATTTTCGAAATCCCAGCCGTTTTTGACTTACACGCTCCACAAATGTAGATATTTTCGAATAAAATCATTTTACCTCACATTTTTCATCAAACATTCCTTCATATCGTCAAAAATATTTATCAAAGAAAGAAATTTGTTTGAAAGAAGTTGTAAAGAATTTAATTCCCTTTTAGATAATATGTATACATTTGCAAACTAATCTTCAACCAGTAAATATTTACAGGAATTTTAAGTTTTTTAGTAAATGTCGTTATTTTTTTATCTTATTACTGACACACCACTTTTGTTTGTAACAGATTGTGGGACTTGGATTTCATTTATTATTTCATCATTTAGTTCCTAAAACAATTAGTTTAATGAATCTTCACCAACTTGAACAGCATCTTAGCAAGTTATTGTGGCGTCTCCGACGACTCCACTCCACAAAAATTGACATTATTTCACTGGTTTGTGGGAAGGGAGGATGTGCAACAAACCAGTGACTGAGTTTGGCCAAACCTGTTTTTGCCTACATGCACCTTTTCGCTCTTTATTTATATCCGGGGGTAAAGTGCACAAACTTCGGGAGGTAATTCTGCATGACAGTACACGTAAAAAAAGATACGAAACTTTTTTCAAAACGTTCTAAGGTAGTTACGGGTGAAAAAGTTTTGTTGTTTGTATGAAAACAATAATATTCTTCTTTGGAAAAATAATTTTGTATAGGGAAAAAATTGAATTTAGAAAAAAGTTATTTGTCTTTTTTACATTCACCATCATGTACCTCCCGAAGTTTATGTAGAAATTTATGAAGTGGCAGCCCTAAAGCTATCAGCAAACTACAGCTTTGCTAGGACTACTTAACCGATGGAATCTAAATTATTAAACATTTATAAAAAGGTCAAAGTAATTACTTATAACAATGTAGTCGGTTTTAGTAAACAAGCGAAACTTTTATTTACTTACATTTACGTAACGCATTTTGGTTTTATTATCCAACGCACATCTAATAATACGTAGAAATAATACGATTATCCAACGAACATCTAATAATAGGTAGTAATAAAATAATACGTATGATGATAGATTTCCTTGTCTGTAACAATTTGGGACGCGGGTAAGGGTACTGCCGCCCCGGAAACTATTTATTGGATAACCCCAAGTTGTTCGCTACGTTTGGTGACTTAGCAGGGGTGCCCGGGTTTGGATCTTGGTGGCGGATGTGTCTGCCCACCAGCTGCGTGGTAGGCCAGATCGGGAGAGACTGGTTGAGGGAGATCTTGTGACCTCTCAGGCAGAACTCTTTTGGAACATCGCCTTGCACCGCATTGGGAGGGATGGATTCAAAAGTCCGTCACACCCAAACCCACTGACCCTCAAATTCCTACCCACCCCTATAACCTTATCCTTTCCAAAACTTCCTCTCCTTCCTTTCCATTAAAACACCCTCCACACAGCATATCCAAAGATGACATGCTCTGAGGGAAAAAAATCCTCAGGGCCTGTGTGGAGTTACTGTAAAAAAGCAAGGTAATTTTTGAAAGCAGATTTTTGTTAGCAGTTTGATCCGTAAAAATGTATTATTTATTATTATTTCCTATAATTTTAATAAATGAGCCAAATAAAAGCTTTTGCATTCAATGGTCATTTAAAAAAAACGTAATTTAATTTTAAAAACTTGCCCGGGAATTTCAGTTTCCGAAGCATTGGAAATAGATTTATTTCCCAAAGTAAGCATTCTGTAAAAAAATAAAACAATAACTGTCACCTTTGTTATATAATACACAAATAAATTGAAAATTTATTTTTATAATAAATATTACATAATAGTAAATAATACGAGTATGTATTATATTAATAAAATCAAAAATTTATTTTTTCTTCTTACCTTATACATTCCATCATACGTTCTCAATTTTGGAGATAATGTTTACGCTTAGAAATACGACTTTTTTGTTGTTGTCTTACCATTATCGCTAAATAATATTATTATTTAGGTACGTGTATATTAAACAAATCATGAAACGTAGGAGTACACGTCTGTGTGGCGAGCTGTCTGGACAGAGAATGACGAATATTTGAAAGGCACATAGGTTACACGCACGTTAGATAGAGATGGCCTGTAAATATTATCTTTAGAATTAAAAAACGTAAGCGCCTGTTGTTAAAATATTTAATTAATCACGGTTTATTGAAAAAAGAGCAAAAATCTCGCGATAATTGTCTTCAGTTTTATTTAAAGAAACGCTGTGAATTTTTTCATACATATAACTTGTAAAATAACTGAAACAAACGTGTTAATAATAATTTTTGGAGCATACTTTGTGATTTTTTTCTATCGAGGGAATTTTCTATATTTTGCGTTTCGGCGCGATAAATGTCTAGATATTATCTTCAAAAGTAACATATATTTTTTTAAGAGCTTAAAAACTTCAAATGTTTAAGGGAGATTTGTAAGAAATCGGTAGAAATTGGGAGAACCGAGGCTTAATGCGCGCGTGTCTCACATGGAGCAGACAGCCAGGGAAACCAATGTTGAGATCCAATGCGTACCAGAACACAAATCGGAGAATCTAATATCGATAATAAACAACTTGGGACCGTGATTTCCCGCCCCATTGCCGAATCGGAAATTCTATTTGTTCAATGTGTTTAAAGTATCAATTACTAATGAGTTTGGAACAACGGGTGCGTAAGAGTTCGTAAGAATTTCTATCACGTGGATTCTTATATTTTTTATAGAGAAGTCGAAATTTATTTTTTTCCTTTAGTAATTTAACTAAGTCTGGTGAGTACCAGAGGGGATGCTGCCTGTTGCGATTTACAAATTTGTTATTATTTACATCATACAACTACCAAAATATCGATGAGTGCTATGTACAATAATTTGATTGTATTTTTAAATAACCTTAGTTGGTTTTCATGTCTATTGACAATACAATGTAATTACCTTATTCCTAAACATAATAAAATATATGGGAGCATGTAATGTGGTCACTAGCCACAGATTGGCTCACATTGATTGCCACACTTGGCTCCGATGCCAAGGGGCGCGGTTCAAATCCCAGCGTGCGTAAGTAAAATTTATTTTTAAAGAAAACATTCACTTTCTATGTAACCACGAACTTTATTTGTTTTTTTTTTTTTATTTAATTTTTTTTTCAGCATATATATATACAAGGTGTCCGAAAACTCGTAGTACAAGCGGAAAACTGGTGAATCCTCATCACATTTGGAGTCGATTTTGTAGTATATTTTTTTTTGATTTGAGCTTTCGTTTTCGAGTAAATCGAGTCAGAAGTTGATTTTTTTTTTGGTCAAATTCTTATAAATTATTACTGACGATCATAGTACCTAATTAAAAAAAACTATTTAAAAGAAAACAAACAAAGAAATCCGGATTTAAAGCATTATTTTGAAATTATCCATAATTTTATTCCGTGTTTTTCGGTCATTTCACGGTTAAAAACAGCTGGCCTAATATTATTTTCGCGCTCGTCAGAGTGCAATGCGAAATTTGCTGTCCCTTTCTGCGCTCGGTTCGATGAACACAATTAGAAGAGATAAGCTACATTTTTCAAAACATGACTTGACCTTGAACTGTGAGCTCACGAACCAAATTCTTTACCCGAGAAGCATACGGATGCAAGTCCAAAAAGGTAAATGTTCAGGAGAGCCAAAAAAGTATTTTTTCTGTAAGTATGGTCTCATAACTGCTAACCCTGTACAAATCGCAAGTGCGCCCCACGGTTGAATTTGGCAGCCACCTCTGGTCTGGAGCTCCAAAATACCTGAAAAATACCCTCGACTCTGTGCAGAAACGGGCGGTCCGTTTGATAGATTCTCCCATCTTAACAGACGGATTGCAATCTTTAGAGCACAGGCGTCGGGTGGGAATGCTATCCTTGTTCTACCGGTATTACAATGGAGGATGCTCCGAGGAACTAGCATCATTGATCCCATCGGCCCCGGTGCATAGTCGGGAAACACGCCAAACGCGTGCCCAACATTTGTACACAGTTGACATTTGGCCCTGAGGGAAATTATTTTCCTCAGGGCCTCCTTTGTGGAGTTAATGTAAAAAAAAAAAAACTTCTTCGGATATCCGTGCTGATAGATAACAAAAAAAGTTATTATTAAATCAATTAGTTTTGTTTTAAAAACGAGCAAATAAATCGAAATATTTTATAGTAAAGCCTTTAAAAATAGTTGTTTAAAAAAAAAACGCTGACTTGAGTCAAACAAAAACATGGACTTGAGTCCTACTGCCTCTAATTGAAGTGGACTATTTTGTTATGACATGTGGTGTATTATAAAAGGAATAAAGTCCATGGTACATCCTTCTGCTTCTAAGATAGTTGTTGCATCATGGTAATTGCATCCATATGCAATTTTGAAAATCCTATTTTTCTTCATGATAGGACTCTTTCTGCCACTGATAAACATGATAATTTTTCAAATTTTCTCATTTCTCAAAAACTCATTTCTTCAAATTTTGGACTTGCATTCGTATCATCCTCGGGTACACAAACAAACATGGCCGCCAACAAAAATGGTCGCATGGTACAGTAGTGTTCGAAACGAATGTGAACAAGGTTATTATCATTTTTTTTAATAATGTAATAATTAGATTGAAAAAATAGTATAAAGCTAATTTTTTCTCCATCGACTACTATCATTTAGACAAGTGCTTAGCCAAAAATCCCCGCCCCTACCCCTCCTTGCTTCCCCGCCTGTGCCCCCATAAACATGAAGAGTGTAAGGGTTTCGTAAATCACGTCCATCTCGATTACTAAACAACATATTAGATTGCAATTTTTTATATTCTCTTTGCTGTAACATTGTCTACAATTAATGTCCAGTTAACTTCCGTCGTAACTTTTACCGTTTGTTTGTAATTCGTATGAAAAGATAAATTTTTTTGGCACGTAATTTTACTTTTTGTCGCAGAACTTTTTACGCCGACATTTTATGAAAAAATATTTCCTACAAAAGTTTTAGCTCCTACAATAGTTGATAAAAGGCAGATCGGTCTGTAATTGCTCACCTCATTTTTGTCTCCTTTTTTAAATATCGGAAATTATTGACGAACCTTTCGAAGTCTACTTTTGACATCTTTGTTTGTACGCTCAACATTTGTTTTAAGTGTATTTGTGCGGATTTGGCGTAGAGCAAATGACCAGCAGCATGCAAAAAAGGTATCATTTGCTTGACTGTATTAATGTGCAAATTCCAATCGCCGATTCTCTCCGCCAGAATAAAGTCTAGAACCAAATTCACCAATTTAAACTCTTGTAGCCACAGTTTTGAATTTCTACTAGTTTTAACCAAATCTTCACACACTTCTTCTAGTCTTGTCATTATTTCGTTGGTTTTAGTGCACTAAAGCTATGTGGAAATCGCGAACGTGAAATACTCGTGTTAGTGGGGGTTATTCATAATGGAGCTAGTTTATACTTCCATTCAATAAATAAAGTTATAGATTTTAAACTGAAATACTATGGCAACTTGAACTATTACCAGTAAGCATAATCTCACTTCTTCAGTAAAACCAAAATTTAAAACAATTGACAAAAAATACAATTAATGAGTTAAACATCATACATGAGTAGTGCGTTAATGAATCGGCTGCCGCAGAGCGATGCAGAGATGGTGAACCAAGCATTCACGGTTGATATCTGGCGTTTTCTAGCCATAAAGTACACAATAAAATATATAATTTTACAGCTCATAGAAAGGGCTACAATCTTTGTAGGAAACATTTTTTCATAAAATGTCGGCCTAAAAAGTTCTGTGACAAAATGTAAAATTACATACCAAAAAATATACTAATTTTTACCTTTTCATACGAATTACAAACAAACGGTAAAAGTTACGACAAAAGTTAACTGGACATTAATTGTAGACAATGTTACAATAAAGAAAATAAAAAATTGCAACCCGATATGTTGTTTAGTAATCGAGATAGACGCGATTTACGAAACCCTTACACTTTTCATGTTTTGGGGAGGGGGGCGTAGGCGGGGAAGCAAGGGGGGTAGAGGCGGGGATTTCTGGCTAAACACTTGTCTAAATAATAGTAGTCGATGGTGATTCAACTGGTGTTCTACGACATAGGCTGACTGGACTATTAATTATATTCCACCTCCATGGGAGGAATGAATTTATGCGTCCGTCACTCCTGGATACACGGACTCTCAGATTCCTACCAACCCCTTATACCCTTGGTAGGTATACCTCTTTTTGTTTGATGTCCGCAATAATTAACTAATTAACTCTGCAACAATCATGTGAGATCAGTGGTGTATCTGGGGTTCCAGACTATCCCATCCCGCCCCATGCTATCCCATTACGCCCCCCCCCCGTTGAGGTAAATATGATCGCGACAATACGCTTAAAAACTGTTCAAGATGTGGTGAGATTTTGCTGGACTCCCCCCCCCCCATTTTGAGGTCACGTAATTAATGCCCCCTAAGTTAAACTCCCGAACAACATGAGCATTATTTTTGTAGTGATAAGTTATAGGACAAAATTAAGTCGTACCGTATTTAAACTAGAAAGTTGGTTTCTAATTTCATATTATTGTTGAAAGTTATTGTTTTGATTAAAAGTGAAAAAATAAGTAAATAAACTAATAAAAAAATAAGTGAATTAAGAAAATAAAACAATACTCAATCATAAATGTCGTAAGTGAGTTCAAAACTGCAAATTTGGAATGTTAAATAAATTAAAAATAATATTCCCAGTGTTCAGCGCAAATTGAACACTACTGCATGGGGAACACGATTCGACTGACCATAGCAAGTCGAAGGGACACGGGAACTCCCGAATCTGGGTAAATATTTTTTCACGTTTTTACGCAGTTTAGTACGGGTCTTCATATCGTTAACATCCCTTTGTGTTTTCAAACTTTAAAAGTGGATATTTGTGAATAACAGTAATTAATTTCGCTGGTTTTTAACAAACTTTTGTGTTATTTTCAAATTAAGAATATTGTGGATTATAATGGAATATACCAACGCATGTTAATGCGTTTTTTTTGTGATGTATCAATGACATGTTTGTGTTTTTTGTAATGTACTACCTACCTAGTGTTTTTGGATTAAGGAACGTTACAACATAATGTAAGTTAGAACACACCTATGCTAGTAATTTTTCTCACAAGGCTTGTTCGTTGTTCGAATTGATCCAGTACTAAGTAAAGTACCTAGCGAGAGAGATTTAGAGAGCATCTTCGCTCTAAAATCATGAGATTTCCGTGTATCGGAAAAAAACTTTAACCCTCATATAGCCGAAAATTTTTTTTTTTTTTTTTTTAAATTTTAAATGTAAAAATGCTTAAATTGAATATCTTTATGTTTATTTGGGTTCTCTTTGTGATGCAGGTTCACCAGTTTTCCGCTTGTACTACGAGTTTTCGGACACCGTGTATATATATATATATTTTTACCTAACTTGTACAATTTTAAATTTCTACATATTTCATTATTTTATTATATAAATATACATTATTTTTCTCTAACATGTAATTATACAAACTTATTTTATTTAAACTTTTTTTCCTTATTTCACTTTGGGTAGCGTGGGCGTGGTTGAGGTCTGGAGCGCAGTCTCCCCTCCCATGGTGGCTGCAATCTGCAAAGAACAGGGGAATTAGTCATGGTCCTGTCCACATCTGAGAGTGGACCAAAGTCCAACAAATTATCAGGATAATAGTCACTCTCCCCCCACCTAACCTTTCTATCAGAAAGCTGATCGTGGTGTCTTTTCCAATCCTGGCCTGTTGAATGTATCTTAACCACATAGGTTCTACTCCCCAATCTTTTGATAATTGTACCCAAAATCATATTATTCTTTTATTTTCTAAAATCTTTGGTCAAAACTTTCGATCCCAATTCAAAGAATTTTTAAAATTTTCTTCCCCGGTAATATTTTTTTTGACTGTTTTGACTAGCTACCATGTTATTTTTAACTTTATCATCAATTTTTTTAAAGTCACTACACTTGTCATTATTCATTTTTGGAACAACCGTATTAAAAATTGAACGAATTTTCCTTCCTAACATCAATACACTAGGTTCAATTCCCGTACACAACGAAGGTGTATTCCTAATATCAATTAAAAATGACAGTAATTTATCGTCCAGATCCCTTGGAAATCTGTTTTCACTAATATTTTTTTATTTTTTTTAAACTGTTTTGACAGCATTTTCTGCCAAACCATTCGAAGCCGGATGCTGGACTGCTGACGTCACATGTTCAATATTAAATTCACGACAAAATTCCTGAAATGAAGCTGACGTGAAAGCTGTTCCAATATCACTAACAATTTTTTCCGGTATACCAAAGTTAGAAAACATTTTCTTTAATATTTTGATTGCACTAACTGAATCTACCGTAGGTACTATTTGACAATCCACCCACTTTGTGGTAGCGTCTACTACCACAAAAACTTTAAATTACCGAAAGGACCTAGATGGTCTATATGAATCCGATTCCAAACTAAATTATTCACTGGCCAACTCGCAAATTGCACCTTGGAAGGAGTAGGTAAACATACTGCACACCAAGTACACTGTTTTACCTCTTTCTCAATATCAGCATTTATACCTAACCAGAAAAAATAATTTCTAGCCAAACTTTTCGATTTCACTATACCTAGGTGCGAACGGTGAATAAATCTCAAAACTGATTCTTTTAATTCCATTGGTACTACCAGTTTACTATCATAAAACAAACATGCGTCATGAGTTGATAACTTATCTCTAATATGCCAAAATTTGAATAAATCAGAATTTAAGTTTTTTTTTTCAGGTCACCCTGTATTCAAATAATTGACAATTTTTGATAAAACTAAATCCTTTTCCGAACTCCGTTAAAATATTTCCGGATTTATTTACGTTTCAACAGAAATATTATTTAACCGTTCTATTTCCAAACTATCGATATCCGTATCGTTAATTATATCCAAGAAATAATGGTTATCTTCGTATTCCTCGATATTATTGTTACTCCGTTGCATCGGTAATCTTGACAAAAAATCTGCTTTATTGTCGTCCGACTTGATGTACTCCATAGTATAATTAAATGATTGCAAAATTAACGCGTAACGTTGTAATCTGTTCGCTGCAAGAATAGGTACCTGCTTATTTGTATCTAGAATATGTACAAGCGGTTTATTGTCGCACGACAGAATGAATTTATTTCCATACAAGTATTGAAAGAATTTCTTCAAACCAAATATGATTGCACACGCTTCTTTATCCAAAATTGAATATTTCCGTTCGGTTTCCGATAAAGTCCAACTTGCAAATGCTATTGGGCGTTCTATCCCGTTATTATACTTGTGAAAAAGCATTGCTGAAATTCCGATATTACTGGCGTCCGTAATGAGTTTCAAAAGGATACTGGGATTGAAGTGTACTAGAATTTTTTCTGACATCAATTGTTTTTTTACAAAATTAAAAGCATCACTACATTCTTCCGACCACGAAAATAAGGTTCCCTTTTTTAATAAATTATAGAGTGGTGACAGAGTGTCCGATATATTCCGTAAAAACATTCTAAAATATGAGATTACTCCCAACAAACTTCTCAGTTCTGACACATTCCTCGGAACTGCCAAATTCTTAATTGCTTCAATTTTACTTTCTAGCGGCATTATACCTTCCTGAGAAATTTTAAAACCTAAGTATTCAATTTCCGGTACATAAAAATAACATTTTTGGTCATTTACGGTCAGACCATGATCATTTAATTTCTTAACTACCGCGTCACATACCGAATTTAATTCTTCTTTCGAAATACCGAATAATAATATATCATCTAAAAACACACGCACATTTTTTAAACCACCGACGATAGTTGCTATGACTTGCATAAAAATCGCCGGACTAGTTGTTAGCCCAAAAGGCAACACTTTATACGCAAACAGACCTATGTGAGTTGAAATAACACATAGTTTTTTGAACTTTCATTCAAAGCAATCTGAGAAAAAGCATTTTTTAAATCAATTTTCGCGAAATGTTTCGCGCCATTTAACGAAGAAATTAAATCTTCTACTCTAGGCAACGGAAATTTTAAAGGTGCCAACATTGGATTGAAAGTGTTTTTGAAATCTGTACAAATCCTAATCGTACCATCTTTTTTTAACAATAACAATTGGACTCGCCATTTCACTAATTTCAACTTTCTCAATAATGTCGTCATTCACCATTTTTAACAATTCAATTTCCACTTGCTCCCGCAAACAATACGGAATGGGTCTCGGGTTAACGAACTTTGGTTTAAAATCCGACCTAACCTCAATATTAGCTTCGTAATTTTTCAATCTACCCGGTTTATCCGAAAACACATTAGGATATTTTAATTTTAACATCCCGCGAATAGAATTATCCGTAACACTATTGTTCACCAGATTAATTCCGTGTAATGTAATATCGAAACACTTGAAAAAATTTCTACCTACAATACATGAACTACCATTATTGATTATTATAAATTCGGTCGGCACACATTTATTTTTAAATTCCATGTTACATATAATTTTACCCAAAACTTTTAATGATTTATTATCGTACCCGAACAATTTTATATCGCACACAAGTAATTCCTTTTCACTAAAATACCTACTAAACATTTCGTACGGAATCGCATTTATGCTGGCTCCCGTATCGACCACAACCTTCAAAATAATATTATCTACGCATAAATTTAAAAACATAGGATCATTATTATTACCTTGCGACACGGTATTAACAGTACTATCGCGCTTCTTACTAGGAAAGCGTGAATATTTACTACTTGATTTATTTTAACAAGTCAAGCTAGTGTGACCTACCTTCTTACAAATATTACATTGTAACTTCTTGTGCCAACAATATTTTTGCAAATGATTATTCCTACCACAAATAAAACATGGCATTGAATTTTTTATCTTATGGGGTGATTTACTACGCACTTTACAATCCTTGTAACGGCTTACCTGCCTAGATTTATCGAAATTATGAACTGCATTTAAATTTTACTTTGCACTTTCCATACTTAAAACATGTTTTCAAGTAGAAGCTAAATTTACGCATTCTAGAAATGACTTGCTTAAACCTTCCATAAAAAGTTTGTGTTTCATTTTCTCATTGAACACACCAATAATAAATATGTCTTTCAAACACGATTCTAATCTTGCTTCAAAGTTAGATGACAAACTAATATTTTTAAATTTTTGAATATAGCTATTACTTTGTGGTTATCCATTATAGAAAAATGAAACAATACAACTTTGTAAAAACCACTTACATAATGTACAAATCCGACCGGTTTCGGAACAAACGTTCCTTCGTCAGGGAAAGCTTATACTAATTTGTGGAGCCGTTTTTGTCCACCCCCTACCATAATAAAACATTGTTCGAAACTGTCAAATTAGTATAAGCTTTCCCTGACGAAGGAACGTTTGTTCCGAAACCGGTCAGATTTGCACATTATATAAGTGGTTTTTACAAAGTTGTATTGTTTCATTTTCCTAATATTTTTAAGCTTCGCGGCAAACTCTTTAATAGATTCATTAGCCGATTGCTTACATTTATAGAACATTTCCCGTGATTAAAAAATATTGTGAATAGGCTTACAATGGGAATCTAGAAATTTACACAAATCCTCAAATGAGGTTTCCGACACTTTTTTTGGAAAACACAAATCACTTAGCAATGAAAAGGTATCTTCGGTGAGATTATTTAATAGGAACGCTCTTTTACGTTCAGGTGACAAAATTTTCTCATTATATAATATGAGAGCTTGGTCCAATCTCTCCTTGAACAGGGACCACACTCCTGTCTTGTGACAGAATGCCCCCAGACTTTTACAAATCGCATTCATCGGGAATAAGAGCTGAAACCAATTTTGATTGAAAAACTTATCTCAGCGCTTCCGGGTGAATCCGCTCCAGAACCTCGCCGCTCCAAAGCGTCTCCCCACACAGCTTCCGGATTTCCGTCACCAGCCGTCTCTTTCGACCGCTGATTGCCCGTATCCGTCTCCCTGCAGCTACAGAATCCAGCCCTTTGTCTGGTCCCGCTTGAATAGCTGCAGCGACAGAATCTGAGCCCTTGCCCCAGATTCCGGCTTAGTTCTTCCGTGGATGGTCTTATGGGAGTTGTTTTACACTCTCATAATAATTATTAAATCTATTCTTATATGTAGGGTTCTGTTAAAATAAAATAAGAAGATTGGTACTCACTCGGTTTATTGACAAATAACAATTACTAAATAATAATTAACAGAGATGTTGCTTGGTGCACCTATTGTCACGGAGTGACAGGCCGTGCCGCGTCTCTCCCCACCTCGCGTCCCAATGGTGGTGGGAGTATCGACACTCCACATGCCTCCCCTCCTAGAATGATGATCATCCTTCCTGAAGTCCTCCTTGAATCCTCTAGCAGGTGGATGAAATATTGGACTGAAGAGGTAGGTATATGTACATGACAGAGAGACAGAAGAGTGTATGGAATGAAGGGCACAAATGTTCGAAGATATCTCGTGCTTAGTATGCCCATCTTTCAGGGAATCTAACTCACCTACCCGATCGAGTTGTTCTCTCTGGTGTTTTCTCAGGGACTTTTATTGTTGTGGTCGGTTTAATAGTAGGGATTTCTTTCTTCTCCAAATCTGTTGGGAGAAAAGCAGGTTTTAGCCTATCAATGCTTATGTACTTTTGGTGGCCGCGTATTTCCACCAACATTTTCTTGGAATCCCTCATCAATACTTTGAAGGGTCCTTCATATGGCGCCTGCAAGGGAGCTTTAACCGAGTCTGTTCGAATGAAAACATGAGTGCAAGTTCCCAACAAACCGTGTACAAAAGGTTTATCATGGTTATGGTTTGTAGCTGGTATGGGTTTAATATCTTTCAACATATCGGTGACCTTTCTAGCGAACGTCTCTGGATCTGTTGGTGTTGTCTCGGTGAAAAAATCTCCCGGGAGCTTAAGTGGAGTTCCGTATGTCATTTCCGCGGGTGATGTTTTTGCATCCTGTCGAACGCAAGATCTGAGGCCCAAGAGAATCAATGGAAGTCTCTCTGACCAACTACTTGTGGAAGCTACTTTTAGAGCCCCTTTTAGTGTTTGATGCCATCGCTCTATTAAGCTGTTTGCTTGCGGGTGGTACGCTGTTGTTCTTAAGTGTTTTACCCCACACAATTTCATGAGGTCTTCGAAGAGCTTACTTTCAAATTGACGTCCTTGATCTGATGTTATTGTATCGGGCACTCCAAACCTAGCTATCCAGTTCTCCATGAGAGCGAGAGCAACTGTCTCTGCCATGATATCCTTAATAGGAATCGCTTCTGGCCATCTAGTGAAACGATCTATAATGGTCAATAGGTAGTTGTTGCCACGTGATGGAGGCAAGGGTCCAACAATATCAATATGGATATTCCTAAACCTCTCCTTGGGTAACGGTAGAGTTCCAATAGGACTGTGGGTATGCCTATTGACCTTGGCCTTCTGGCATAATATGCACGTGGTGACAAACTCTTTTACGTCTTTTTGCATCTTAGGCCAAACGAATCTTTGCCTAAGTGTTTTGTAGGTAGCTCCAATGCCGGGGTGACAAATACTGTGCATGTTATCAAGTATACGGTGTCTCCAAGTCTTTGGTACAAATGGTCTTACAACTCCAGTAGACGTGTCACACCAAAGTGTTGTAGGACTTCCGGGAATCTGGACACGTTCCAAATGCAGAGAAGTCTCGGTATTCATGATTGCGATGAGTTCTGGGTCATTGTTTTGGTCTAACGCCACCTCTTCATAATTGATTGGCGATGGAATTTGTATTTCGTCAATCGTTGATAATGCATCGGCTACCTGATTTTCTTTTCCGGGTGTGTAGACGATTTTTGTTGTAAATTGCGCGATAAAATCTAACTGTCGTCTTTGTCTTGGCGAATCATTATCCGCTTTTTTGGTGAACGCAAAGCATAAGGGTTTATGATCGGTATATATGGTGACTTCTCTACCCTCAACCTGTCCTCGAAAGTACTTAATTGCTTCGTAAATGGCTGTGAGTTCTCTATCATAAGTACTGTAATTTTTTTGTGCGTTGTTGAGTTTTCGTGAAAAAAATCCGAGCGGTTTACATTTCCTTTGCTTTTCTGTTCGTTGTTGGAGGGCTGCGCCTACAGCAAAATTTGATGCATCCACCATAATTGCGAGGTCTGATGATATTTCTGGATGTTGTGAGGAGTATAGCATTAGCCAAATCAACTTTGGTCTGGTCGAATGCCTGAATGAGCTCCTCTGTCCATTGGATTGGTTGCTTGTCTGCTTTTTTTGTATTGGCGATTATGGCGTACAACAATCGTTGGGCCTCCACAGCCTTTGGAATGAACTTTCTATAGTAATTCAGCATTCCTAAGTATCTGCGCATGTCCTTTGCTGTTTTTGGTCTTGATGATCTCCACTTTATCGGAAAGTGGAGTCGTTCCCTCATTTGAAATTTGGTAGCCAAGGAATTTAATACTGGATTGACCAAACGTGCTTTTCTCGGCGTTAATGATCAAACCGTGTTCCTCAAGACGTTTAAAGACTGTTTCGAGGTGCTCCATGTGTTTGTTTTCGTCCTCGGATGCAATCATAATGTTATCGATATATGCAAAACAAAAATCCAAGCCATTCAGTACTTGATTTATAACGCGTTGAAACGTCTGTGCCGCGTTACAAAGCCCAAATTGTAAATGTGTGAACTCAAAGAGACCAAATGGTGTTATGATGGCGGTCTTTGGAATATCACTCAAACCAATGGGAATTTGGTGGTATGCACGAACTAAATCTATAGTGCTAAAAATGTTGGCTTTAGACAACTTGTGAGCGAAATCGTTCAGTTGTGGAATCGGGTAACGGTCTGGAATCGTCTGAGAATTGAGCCTGCGATAATCTCCGCAGGGTCTCCAACTGCCGTCCAATTTTTGTACCATGTGCAAAGGGCTTGCCCAACAGCTTTTTGATGGTCTACATATTCCTTGTTGTACCATAAGGGCAAATTCCTTCTTTGCTGCCTCTAGCATTAGTGGTGTCATTCTTCTGGCCCTGGCTGAGGTGGGTGGTCCAGTTGTTTCAATACAGTGGGCCACAGAATGTTTAACTTCTACTTCTCGATTGAAGGGTCGTGTAATTGCAGGGTATCGCTGTAGACATTGGTGGTATTTGCTTGTATTGTTGACCGTAGATATACCCGTACTTGCATAGTGAATGCGCTGTCCCGTTGACGTTAGTCCCGTCGTTGCGTCAATGAGTCTCCCTTTCCGAAGGTCCACTAGAAGATTAAAATTTTCTAAAAATCTGCCCCCAAAATTGCGCGCTCGACTTCGGCTATGACAAATGTCCATGGAAATGTTCTACGCAATCCGAAGTTAACCATCATTCGGCGTAGTCCGTGTGTCTTGATAGGAGTACCATTTTTCGCGTAGAGTGCCACATTTGGCTCGTGTTGTTAAAATGTTTGCGGTGTTTTGAATTTGCTGGGAAACACAGAAATCTCCGCCCCGGAATCAATCAAAAAGTTTATATTGTTTTGCCGGTCCCAGATGTGCAACCTTTTTCCAATTTGCTCTATGTAAGTTGCATTGACACAGAGCTTCTTTAGTTTTCCGAACTCTTTGTCATCGGAGGCCAATCACAGGGTGCGATGCACTTTTTCGCAAGTTTTCCGAACTTGTAATGATACCAGCATCGTTCGTAAACTTTTTTTGTTTGATGCCTGTTACGCGATGGTGATCTTGATCGCCTCTGTTTATTGATTTTCATTAGCTTTCCATCGCTTATTTTAGTTGAGTAGGATGAACTAGGAAAACCTCCTTCTACGTGGCATATATCATTGCTGCTATAGACATCTGCCATTTTGTCGGCGATTTCTGCCAGCTTGTCTAAGTCCTGATCGGCCGATACAGTCAGTATAGCTTGCATGTTATTAGGCAGCCGTTGTAACCACAGCGTCCTGAAAAGTTCCGTGTTGATGATGGTGGGTCCTGCCAGTTCTTTCATCTGACGTAATAGCTGAGACGGTGTATTATCTCCAAGCTGAAGTCCGTATACGAGCTTGGCAGTTTTCTTTCTCTCGGACTCTGTAAACCTAGTCACCAATGCCGATTTTAATGTGGCATACATATCCCGTGTGGGTGGGTTCAAAACGATGTCACTAACCATGGTTAGTGTTTCACTGTCTAGGCAACTTACGATGGAGTAGTATTTTGTTGCATCGGAACTAATGCCGGCTATGATAAATTGAGCCTCAATTTGCGTTAACCACAGTTGACACTTATCCCGCCAAAAAGGCGGCATCCGAACCCCCACTCTTGCAACCTGATGACTAGTGTCCTGGTCCGTCATATCTTTATCGTTATTTTGCTGCGTGTTAGCCATTAACTCGCTTGGGAAACTTTAATTGTGTGTGTAATGGTGTGCAGTCTCAAATATAATAAATAATAAATGTATAAATTATTACGTGTAATAATAATGAATGCGTAATAATGTTATTTGAAATCAATTGACTCCGTGACGTTGTTTATTTGCATTAATCAAATTACGTTATTAAAGCGCCAAATGGTACCAATTATATCTATGAATATACTAGTAATCTAGACAGAAACCTACGCAAGAAACTAATTATCAGCGATATCGAAACGCGAAAAATTGTTAAGACGGCAAATAAATACTAAATACCGGTCAATAAAAGGGAGTGGGCCTTGCGTTATGCGCTCGAATACATAAAATGCCCTTTTAAAGAGGCAATTGTACTAGGCTACGCTCGGCTGCTCGGGTTTCGATGTAGCGGGAACAAAATTTATTTCAGAATGTGGGTAGGTACGCGAGCAAATAATAATGCGATGTCGTAAATAATATTAATTTCGCGTGTTTTTATCGGGGTCACCAAATTTATAGGAGTTGTTTTACACTCTCATAATAATTATTAAATCTATTCTAATATGTAGGGTTCTGTTAAAATAAAATAAGAAGATTGGTACTCACTCGGTTTATTGACAAATAAAAATTACTAAATAATAATTAACAGAGATGTTGCTTGGTGCACCTATTGTCACGGAGTGACAGGCCGTGCCGCGTCTCTCCCCACCTCGCGTCCCAATGGTGGTGGGAGTATCGACACTCCACAGTCTACTGTCACCGTCTTCTTCTTGCTGCATGCAATGCTAGCATGCCAACGCCAAATTTTCTCCCTCAATATACTGCAATATGGATGCAGGCTCTAATGCACGACCTCTTGACTTTGTGATGGCGTCATCTTGGGTGCGTCCTCCATGCAACTTTTTTTTTTCAATTGTCGCAACAAAAATCTCCTCTCTTCTGTTTGATCAATTTCGTCTTCAGGTTCTTAGCCAGTTGTGAAGTCGTCTACTTTCGGCTGCGCCAGTTGTGATATCAGCTACTACAGGCTGAGTCAGTTGTAATGTCCAGCGGACTTACATTCAAAGTGTTGACGAATTATGGTGGGTAGTACTCAAATGAAGAGAGAGTAACGGTACTGTACTAGTATTTATTGTGGAGCTGCCTAACGCAAAAGGATTACACCATGGAAAACATTAAATATGCTATCCATGGAAAACATTGAATATGCTATCAATAAAAAAACCTTTTAAAGGTGCCCTCCCTCAAAGGTGCTATCCATAGAAACATGGAATATGCTATCTATGGAAAACCTTGAATACCCATGGAAAACTTTGAATATGTTATTCATGGAAAACATTGATAACGCTATCCACTAAAAACCTAGAAAATGCTATCCATGGTAAACCTTGAATATGCCATCCATGGAAAATATTGAATATGGTGTCCATGGAAATCCTTGAATACGCTATCCATGGAAAACATTGACTATGCTTTCCAGGGAATACCTTGAATATGCTTTAAGATTATAAGATTTTCCATGGAGAGCATCTTCAATGTTTTCTGTAGATAGCATATTGAAGGTATATTCCATGGATAGCATATTTAATGTTTTCCATGAAAAGCGTTTTCAAGATTTTCAATGGAGAGCATCTTCAATGTTTTCTATAGATAGCATATTGATGGTATTCCATGGATAGCACATTTATCACTTTCCATGAAAAGCGTTTTCAAGATTTTCAATGGAGAGCATCTTCAATGTTTTCTATAGATAGCATATTGATGGTATTCCATGGATAGCACATTTATCACTTTCCTTGAAAAGCGTTTTCAAGATTTTCCATGGGTAGCATATTCAAGATTTTCCATGGAGAGCATCTTTAATGTTTTCTATAGATAGCATTTTGATGGTATTCCATGGATAGCATATTTAATGTTTTCCATGAAAAGCGTTTTCAAGATTTTCCATGGAGAGCATCTTCAATGTTTTCTATAGATAGCATATTGAAGGTATTCCATGGATGGCATATTTAATGTTTTCCATGAAAAGCGTTTTCAATATTTTCCATGGAGAGCTTTACCCGAGGAGCCCCTACCCGATGCGGGGCTACTAGGGAGTTGCCTACACTTCTTATGGATATTACGGCCCGGCTATAGTGACTGGATTTTCGATGGCGGTGGCCGACGCTGCCTTATAGACAATACGGGCCTGCCAGGGTCGGCTTAAACATGTCGGGGCCCTTAGGCAATGCACGTCTCGGGGCCCCTTTACTCTAGGGGCCCGTACCCGATGCGGGTCCCCTAGGCAGTGGCCTACACTGCCTTATTGACAAAAGTAGCCTGCCAGGGCCGGCTTAAACATGTCGGGGCCCCCAGGCAATGCACGTCTTGGGGCCCTTTACCCTCAATAATAATACTCAATAATACTGTAATGGCTATAGTGACTGAATTATAGAACAGTTTAAGACTTGGTGCATAGTGCATGCAAATAAGATGTATAGTTTTTCTAATATGTTGTTAACCAGGCTGAAAAACGTAGTTTTGAGAAAAATGCGTTCAAAGTTTTGCTGAAAGATAATTGAACATACAAACTGTTTAAAACGGTTTCATATAAGATGCTTTATCTCCGTCAATTTTACGAATTTGGTGAAAGCATTATTAACAAATGCATCTTTCAGAAAATTAAATACGGCCTCTGGTCCCCAGGGGCCTTCAAATGCCTCCATGTTTCTTTGATCAAATCCTGAACATACTGTAAAAAATGTTGTAATTTTTTTTTTCATTTCATTTTCTGTAGTTAACAAAGCTCTCACGAAATGTTTTTTACAGTATGTTGAATTATCCCTTTGAATGAACCTTTGAATGCGTTTATCTCGAAAATTATTTAACTCGTTTTTCAACCTGGTTGACAAGATATTAAAAAAAAACTATACATCCGTCTGAATGTATTTTACTGCATTTGCTTTTACTTTTGCATCTTCCAAGTCAACTGTTCGAAAATCCAGTGTCTATGGCCTATGGCACCACGTAGAGGAATTTTGATATCTAAAAAAAAGGAAAAATGGCGGACCGGCGAATATTATATTCGATTTTTTATGGAAAATTTTTGGCGTTCTTAAAAAATTTAGAAAGGGGCCCTTTATAAAAAAATTCCCACGTGGTGCTGTTTGGTTTTGAAATGATAGTATGCACAGTGCCTACCGGAATGTCATTTTATCCATCCTACTCTCATCCAACCAATATCACCTTGCTGAAAAAAAAAGCAGGGCACAATAATATCCAATACAACACAGTGAGATGACTTGACATTTAGCAGCCAACTAGTTGTGTTTTAATGGGTTCGCCTTCGTAAGTGCCTTTGGTTTTCCTTGTCCTTGCATTCCATAATTTACCACACAGTCAATCATCCAACTTCAGAAACATTTTCGTATTTGTTTTGTTATTTACAGTCCATTTTTCGCCAGTTGCATTTGAGGTTGTAATTTTGAATTTCGAAACAGTCTCAGATGCAACATTTTTGTTCCAATCGTGTCGGATCCTTTGAGTTTTTTGGAGTTGGATACTTGTATGTGTTTTCCAATAACCTTAATCCCGTGTTAAAAACAAAGTCGGGTTAGTTACACTATTTATAACTCGAGAACGGCTGAACTGATTTTGATGATCTTTGATTTGTTGGATTTGTCTCCGCCTCGGATAGCATAATAACTATTAAAACATCGCAAAAATTCACGAAAAAGAAAGTCATGATGAAAATTCATTTCCTCATACATTTAATATGGAACGAATTTTCATCTTTTGAAAGAGCTGCAGGAATATTGCGGTAGGTAGGTATAATATTGAAGTATGCTTGAATTCCAAAAATTCAAAAACGTCAAATGTCAATGTGCTGATTGTTTTTCTTTTGTTCTTAAACATATAATGCTGCCTCTCTTTCTTACACACTAAATGTCAACAGTCGTAAATGGGACAAATGGTGAACGTATGTCTGCACAACTCCAGGAAAACAGTCACTTCTTTTCAAAACATTCAAGGCGCATTGTGACGTGGGGTACCTATTGCAATTCGGTGAAGTCAATCAAATACATCTGCAAATTTGCAATGACGTAATTAATATGTAACGTCATTGCAAATTTGTCACAAAAGTCAGCGATATGGCGGTTTTTGGCGTTAAAACTACAAATAAAAAACGATGAAATCACACGCTATCAAGTTTGTGAGCTACAATGAGGCGACTTGGCGTATATTCTCATTCTCCATTCATGAACGACATTCCATTGTTGTATATTTGGCGATGCATCTGGAGAATGATCAACGAATTTATTTCATTACATCGATTGTTGCCAAACGTGCTGAAACACCTCCAGCAACAACATTGACCTGTTTCTTTTCGATTTGCCAATGCGATCTGTTTGCCCGGACGTTGCTCTACTCTGAGATGCCACGTTATTACACTTTGTCGAACGCTTTGTCGAAGAGATTTCCACGTCGGAAGCATGGCGATGTGGTTACTGATCATCCAGTTGTGCGTTCTACTGATGCTCTTGGTCGCATTTACACAGTTCATGTAAAAAGTAACGAATGCTTCTACTTTTGGTTGTTGCTGGTGAATGTTCGTGGGCCGACATCGTTTGAATCAGAAGTCAATGGTGTAGTGTGCCCAACAATTCGTGTTGCATGTCAGCAGATCAATTTGCTTGAAAACGATACTCATTGGGACATGACAATCACTGAAGCAATTATTTCTGCATCTCCAGTCTGATACGCACATTATTTGCTATCATTATTTCGACATGTTTCCCATCGAATCCACATTAAATATGGAACAAGTACAAAGATGACATGTCAGAAGACATTTTACATCGAATTCGTGTCAGTTCAGGGAATCCTGATCTCGAGGTGAATGAGGATATACAAAAACAGGCTTTCTTTTTGATCGAAGACATGTGTTACCTCATGTGCGGCAGTTTGTTAGTCAAGTTAGGAATAACAACGCCAGATCTACGCTTCATGAATGCAATGAAACTTGCAATGAATGATGCTTTCAATCAAGAATTGGTACGTGAACGTGAATATGATCAAGATGCATTGAACCAATCAGTTTGAACGAATGTACCACTGTTGTACCCCCAACAGAAGGAAGTGCACGATACGTTAATGAAGGCTGTTGATGATTGAAATGGTGGCTTATTTTTCCTCAATGCGCCCGGTGGAACTGGGAAGGTATCTAACGACAACAAAACGAAAAATGTTGGATATCACAAGGTGCTTCAATGAAGGGAATCGACCCAAGTGCAACCCACCCAGTAAATAGTTTTAACAGAAAGTAGTACAATAATGCCACGTGAATCATTTCGATTCGATTTAATAAAGCAAATGTCTTGCGGCCATGTGAATTACATTTCTTAATTCATTTTTTTTATTTTATCTTAAAAAATGGAACATGTTATAATGTTACTTTTCCTCCATTAAAAGCATTTGCTTGTGGATGGAGGAGCTTGTGGATACATTTTAAATATGTACAATTTATACAGTCAGGTGTTTCACATAATATATGCACAGATTCACAGTTAATATACTGTTAATATACCGTTAAAACACAGTTTAATCATATCGCAATCAAGATCCTTTAACTAAAAGATAAAATCATCCACATGTATTCAGTAATAAGTAAAATAGGTATAATTTTTAGTGTGACATTCATGTGGTGATGAGGGAAGCAGCAATTTTCCCGTTGGTGATTTCACTAAAATGCTTTTTGACGGAGTTCAACAATTGTACTTTGTCATTAATGCTTCTGATTTCTACTGGAAGGTTATTGAAGAAGTATTTTCCTTGGTGAGTATAATGGTGTTTGGCAAAAGGCGTGTTCAGTTTGGGGCATACAAATACATGTGTAAGTCTTGTACGATTTTCAATTATGAATGAGAATTTATCTTTTTCTTTTATTTGTATGATTGAATTTTTCGCAAATAAATTTTTAAATGTTGGAACTTTGAATTCTTCGAATATGCGTTCAGTGGGTGGTTACGCCTATACACATACCTACACATACACACACTTACATAGCACGCATACATACTATCACTGTTTGGAATTGGTATTAATATTGTTGCAAGTTCCTTTTCCTACCCATCCCTATTTGTCTTACCCACAATATTATTCAGTCTGCAATATACTCCCGCCGCATATAGCCATTTTTGTGCTTCCGCTCTCGGTTAATCCGCTATAAATAACTCCGCTGTGTACTATAAAACAAAACGAACATTCACTCCTATTGTGATCGTGCCTCTTGGATGGGAAAGAAATCATACAAGTGCATTGCCAGCCTACAAGTTTTATACTTTTCCAGTGAGTCCTGTCCTTTCTATGCAACAAGTGTTTTTATCATTTTTAAGCAGTGATAGTAACACAAAATCAAGGTCCTTCGCCAGTCATTCTTTGACACAAACACAAATCCACTCTCACAACATAAAATACCATCCATTTTTTTTGGTCCTAGCGAGCCATATATATATATATTTGAACCACAATATAAATAAAAAACCAGCAGAGTATACGTGAGATTACGTTTTATAACATCGCATATAAATAATTACCCACATTTAACGGTTTGATATACCTACATGAGTAATTTGTTTCCTATACTTATTTTTATTACGTTGGAAATAACATATTTACCTGCTGTTAGAATATGTAGTTGTATCTTGCTGATAAAATCGCATCTACCTAAGTTAGAAATAGTACGATTATTTCTTAATATTTTTATTATTGGATACATCATTACAAATACATTTTTATAATTTGTCAATGATAATAAACGCAATAAATAAATTCGTTTACTCGCACAGTTCATGGCGTATCTGTTAACCTTTACACAGTGCAATAATCAATTTAACCCTGTGAGCGGATTACAGTGAATTAATTGAATATATTAATTAATATATTAATTAATTAATTCCGCATAAATAATACAGACTCATCATACCGTATTCCTCATACCGCATACCGCATACCGCATACCGCATACCCTTTAACCGCATTCCGCATACCGCATACCCCTTACCTCAAACCGCATACATCATACCGCGTACCGCATACCCTTTAACCTCATACCGCATTCCGCATACCACATACCTTTTAACCGCATTCCGCATACCGCGTACCCCTTGCCTCAAACCGCATACATCATACCGCATACCCTTTAACCTCATACCGCATACCCTTTAACCGCATACCGCATTCCGCATACCGCATACCCCTTACCTCAAACCGCATACATCATACCGCATACCCTTTAACCTCATACCGCATACCGCATACCCTTTAACCGCATACCCCTTACCTCTAACCGCATACATCATACCGCATACCCTTTAACCGCATTTTTAGTTGTTTTACGTTTCATATTTTGTAAATATAACCGGAAGAAAGAAAATGGATACGAGCGCATCATCCGGGCCGTCTCGGGATGAAAGACATCTCAAACGTTTAAATGCTAAATTAGCAGCTAGCTTTGCGAGCTTACAGTCGGTGTATGACAAGATAAGGAAAGCTTCGGAAAGCATTTACGATCGCCAATCTTTTTTATCAGGCGCAACTACAGTTGAAAAAATTCGTTCTGAATTTATAACAATATTAGATGAAAAGGTGGATTGCGAACTGGAATTGAATCCGGAAGCAATCGCTGAATACACTCAATTAAATGCATTTGAAGAACTCTTCGGTGTTATTAAATATACAGAAGCAAATATGCTGTCGAATCCGGTTGCGAAACCTCGCCGTCAAATTAAGCTACCTGCATTGGAGATAGCGTGCTTTAACGGGAATTTGGATAGTTGGTCTCTTTTTTATGAAACATATAATTCGGTTATACATTTGAATGATTCTCTGGATGATACGGAAAAAATGCAGTATCTGATGTCTAAATTAATCGGAAAAGCATTAAGTATTTGCAAAGCTATTACGCCTACAGGTACAAACTATCAAGTTATCTGGGACGCATTGTGTACTAAGTATAATGATCAACGCGTTCTTGCTGAATTATACTTTGACCGATTGCTGAAATTAACTCCAGTTAACTCGGCCACGCCCGCTTCTTTAGAGAATTTTGCAGATGCATACTCCTCTAACATCGCCGCGCTGAAGCAATTAAAAATAAAAGACCTCTCAGAATTCATATTGTTGCAACTGGGTCTTAAACGTCTTGACATAGAGACTGTAAAGGCTTTTGAATCTTCTATTAAAAATAATGAAAATCTACCGTCCAGCGCGAAACTAATCGACTTCGTAAGAGTACAGCAACGAATTCTTAATCGCGCACAAATCACGCAACCGACATCGAGCCGTCTTGGCTCAAATAATAATTATACCGCTAAACCGCAAAAAACTAATTCCGCAAAGGCATTTATTAATGTCGAAAAAATCGATAATCACTCCATCGAAATTTGTTTTTGCTGTCAAAAGAGATCGCACCCTTTATACCAATGTTCTAAATTCACAAGTCTAGAACCACGTCAGCGATTTAACTGTATTAAGTCATCGAAGATTCGAGTTTGTGTGAACTGCCTCAATACTAGGCACACCACGAAAGCTTGTAAATCGAAGAGTACATGCAAAACATGCGCGCTCAACCATCATAGTTTGTTGCATTTCAAACAAACTGATGGGCGGAAGTCACAAACGGACCCAATACCATCTCCCGCGTCACAAACGGATGCCGATAGTGATAACTTAAATTCTTCGAATCCGGTTTCGTTATGTGTAACAAACTCGTGCCCTAGTGCAAATACTACTGCACTCTTAGGAACGGCTGTTTGCACTACCAGAGACGCTAAGGGCCAGGTACAGACGATACGGGCTCTAATAGATAGCGGCTCCCAAAGGAACATAATTACGCGCAAATGCTGTTCACGTTTGAATCTTACGGTGCGGTCATCTCCAAGTACTTACGTCACGGGAATAGGTGACGTAAGAAATGTGACAAATGGCGTAACTTGCTTAAAATTACTCTCCCGCTATGACATCACTCAGTCGTATACGATTAAACCTTATGTAGTAGAAACCATAACCAGTGAGTTGCCTACTGTTAACATTAACCGCTCCTCTTTGTCGTATCTTGACAATTTGCCCTTAGCAGACACAACATTCTGTACGCCCGGTGAGATTGATATCATCTTGGGATGTGACATGTTTGCTCGCATTCTAAAGGCAAACAAAATATCAGGTTCTCTCGGCCAGCCATTTGCTATCGAAACTACTTTGGGATATCTCACTTGGGTACTGCCCCAACGATGATTGAAAACCCAACTATAAACACCACGCAATCATTTTGTACGTTCACGCAAAATGATGAATTTTGCCTTTCGCGTTTTTTCGAATTGGAAGATATTCCAGATGAGAAGTTTTTAACGCCTGAGGAACAAGAGTGTGAGGATATGTTTAAACTCACTACTTCTCGTGACACGGCAGGTCGTTATATCGTCGCGTTGCCGTTTCGAAACAGTCCCTCTGTTCTCGGTGGATCGTTACCCGCCGCCGAACGCAGGTTTCGGTCTCTCGAACGCCGCTTAATATCTCAACCCGCAATAAAGTTAGAATATGACAAAATATTGCGCGAATACCTCTAGAAAGGTTACATTTCCCCAGTTGACAATTCTGATTTACCGCATTACGTAATCCCGCATCATATCGTAGTTCGTGAAGATAAATTGACCACCAAAATTCGCATGGTGCTAGACGCGAGTATGAAATCCGATTCGGGTTACTCGCTTAATGACATCCTACATACCGGAAAGAATTTACAAGGTGATTTGTTTCGCATTATCTTCAATTTCCGATTATTCGCCATAGCTATAACCGCTGACATAAAACAAATGTATTTACAAATTGTGGTGCAAGAAGAATGCCGACGTTATCAGCGCATGCTGTACAGATTTAACGATAGTGACCCTTTGCAATTATTTGAATTTAATCACGTCACGTTCGGCATGTCTTGCAGTCCATTCCTTGCAATGCGTACATTGCGTTAACTTGCGTCGCATGAAAAACTTCGTTTCCCACTTGCAGCAAACCTGGTGGAAAAGGGCTCATTCTACATGGACGATTTCGTCACCAGTTGCTCGACGGTCGAGGAGGCTTCCGAGTTGTCTACAGAATTGATTCAACTATTCGCCGCGGGAGGATTCGATCTTGTAAAATTCTCTTCTAACTCTCCAAAGTTTTTATCCACGATTCCTACAGCTCGTCGTGTTAAGGAACATGTGTAATTTAATCCCGATGAAAACCTGAAAATACTAGGACTTCATTGGATACCCGCTTCTGATCATTTCGTATTTGTCGTACACACCGACGAAAGAACTTGTACTAAACGAAACATTCTCTCGACGATTGCTCGTCTTTGGGATTTGATGGGTTTCGCCGCACCAGTTGTATTATTGGCTAAGCTGATAATTAAATCTCTATGGGAGTATAACCTGGATTGGGATGATACTCCTCCTGAAACAGTTGTCACACTTTGGCGACAGTTTAAAAAAGAATTGCCATTACTGCAATCTATTAAAATTCCTCGTTTTTTAGGAATCGAACCCCAGTGTATATTAACGCTTATCGGGTTTTCAGACGCAAGCGAACGCGCATTTGGAGGTGTTATTTACCTACACGTTTACTGTCCGAATACTGATAAAACCATAATTAATTTATTATGCGCTAAATCCAAGGTCGCTCCGGCTAAGACGATTTCACTTGCGCGATTAGAACTATGTGGAGCGATAGTACTTGCACGATTAATGCATACGGTCAGTAATACCTACACATCAAATTCGAAAGCTCATACGACTTTAGCTTTTTGCGACAGCACGGTTGCTCTAGCGTGGATAAATTCACCGCCCGCAAAATGGCAGACTTTCGTTGCCAACCGTGTCTCACAAATACAAAACCATCTGGGGGCTGAATGCTTCCATTATATAAAAGGACAAGACAATCCCGCCGACTGCTTGTCGTGGGGTCTTACGCCCGCTCAACTAATCGACCATCCGTTATGATTTAACGGCCCCGTCTTTGCCCAATTACCTAAAAGTGATTGGCCTTTACAACGTTTTAATACGAAATCTGTGACTGATCCTCCCGAACGGAAAACAAAAATTTTGATGTCCGTTCAAGACATTAACCACCCATTTTTTGGTCCTTCGAGCCGGATCTTTCCACCGAAGTCTTCCTCAACGCGTTCAAGCGTTTCCTTTCTCGTCGAGGTCCTGTGAGTATAATGTACTCCGATAACGGGACGAACTTTGTGGGAGCTAAATCCCATTTACGGTCTTTATTTGAACTTATAGAGTCACCCAATTACAAAAAGGAATACTCAGACAATCTGTTGGAGAATCGAATTGAATGGAAGATGAATCCACCGCAAGCTCCTCACTTTGGTGGGATCTGGGAAAGTAACATTAAATGCCTGAAAGGTTATTTAAATAAAATAGTAGGCACCTCTCTACTGACTTATGAAGAGATGCAAACAGTGCTTTCTCAGATTGAAGCAATTTTAAATTCACGCCCGCTATCTGTACTTAGCGTTAACGACGTTTCGGCTCCATTGCCGCTAACCCCCGCACATTTTTTAACGCTCACTCCCTTAAAATATTTACCCGCTGCTGATTTGTCAGACGAGCCAGTCAACTTGGTACAACGCAAACATCTCGTGGATCGTCTTATTCAGACGTTCTGGAACCGATGGCGAATTGAGTATTTGAATACTTTGCAAACTCGCCAGAAATGAAATACAAATGCGAATCCGGTAACGACAGGCACGGTAGTAATGATTAAGAGTGACAACATCGCGCCACTTCAATGGCCTATTGGGGTAATAGTCAATGTCTACCCCGTGGCAGATGGGGTGATCCGCGTTGCGGAAGTTAAAACTCCGGAATATACCGCAGGGCAGTCGTTAAACTCTGTCCCTTACCGTCACAATAGATTTAACAATATCTTAGAAGTTAGTTCATAATACTTTTATCAATTAGGTTAGTTTCATTGTTAAATAGGTACCAAACTCTAGTCCTAGTTTATCTACCGCAGGTTCAGTATTATTTATTGAATCCTTTCAAATCATATTTTTACGTTTCAATGTTTTTTTATTTTTTTTATTTCCTTGCTATATCAGTCAATTTGACCATTTGGTAAAAGCATTTATATAACTTACATAAATATTTTCATAACTTTACATAATTAATTGCATTCTACCGCGTGTTACAATTTTGTTTGCGCATTGAAACGTATTGGCACTCTTTTGGTTTATGGAAGTGGATTCTTTCATCCCCTTCCAGGCGGGGGGCATGGTTACGCCCATACACATACCTACACATACACACACTTACATAGCACGCATACATACTATCACTGTTTGGAATTGGTATTAATATTGTTGCAAGTTCCTTTTCCTACCCATCCCTATTTGTCTTACCCACAATATTATTCAGTCTGCAATATACTCCCGCCGCATATAGCCATTTTTGTGCTTCCGCTCTCGGTTAATCCGCTATAAATAACTCCGCTGTGTACTATAAAACTAAACGAACATTCACTCCTATTGTGATCGTGCCTCATGGATGGGAAAGAAATCATACAAGTGCATTGCCAGCCTACAAGTTTTATACTTTTCCGGTGAGTCCTGTCCTTTCTATGCAACAAGTGTTTTTATCATTTTTAAGCAGTGATAGTAACACAAAATCAAGGTCCTTCGCCAGTCAATCTTTGACACAAACACAAATCCACTCTCACAACATAAAATACCATCCAGTGGGGAAGTCTGGGGGTTTTTTTAGTATAATTTTTATAATGAGTCTTTGAACAATTTCTATGGGGGTCAAACTAGTTTTGTAATGGTAAGCCCACACTGCGGCCAACGTTCCAACTTCAAACGTTTGGACGATCGTGTGGAGGGGTGTTCGTGCGTTGAAGTTCGAGTTGGAAGGTTGGAGTTCGCGTTGGCCCGGGATCGCCTTCGAGGCGATCCCGACGGCCAACTCACACGAACCAGCCTGCCGCAGCTGTCCACACCGTGCCGCGTACTATTAAAATGACTATATTATTACGGAGAGTTGTATAAAAATTGTTTGAAAACATGTCGTGTATATAATTATATGATTATACGTACGTTATAATTGTAGGCAACTGAAAAAGATACAGCGTAGCTACAGCTGTTTCATGTCCGCCATTTTGGAGTACGGAATTCGGGGTTGGAGGGTTGGCCGCAGCGACCACACGATGGGCCAACCTTCCAACTCCGAACTTAGTTCGGAGTTGGCTTCAGTCTGGACGTAGCATAAGCTGCTCCCCAACTGATAATGGCATACTGAAGAATAGACTGTACTAGTGCGTAGTATATTGAGTATAGATTTTTCGTTGATAAGAAGTTTCTAATTCGTAAGAATATATAAAGTAATTTCCTAATTCTTTTTATTGTATGTCCGATGTGATCTTTCCATTTTAGGTTTTTATCCATGATTATTTCGAGATATGTAATTTTATCCGCTGTTTTCAGAAGTGAACAATTTTGTCGACAGTGATTAGTATCGTGTTGTGCGAGAGAATGATTATGTAAGATTATTTGAAGATTTGATATATTGTTGGTGTTAATTTCGAAAGGGATGACATATGTTTTAACACTATTTAACGAAAGGAGGTTATAGTCAAACCATATTTTTAGATTATTTATGTCTTCTGTGGCTTTTAAATTAATTTTTTCCACGTTTTTTCTTTTATTATAAGAACGGTATCGTCGACGTAAGAGATAATTCGTCCATGTAATGGTTGAATAAATATATCGTTTAGACTGAGATTAATAAGGTGGTTAAGAGGTTTCAGTAGATACATTTTCATTGTTTTAAGAATTTTCACAGAAATATGGTCAAAACCTGAAGAGGTTTCATGTTTTCTATTATAAGTTGTATTTCAGTTTCAGTAGTTTTTTTAAAGTGGACAGTGTGTTTCGTTTTTGTGTATTATTAGTTATAGATTTTGGTGTGTGCAAAGGTTTAGAGATTTTTTCAGCGAGATTATTTCCTACTTTAGAAAAATAAGAATTTAAAATGTTTGCTGTTAGTTTTGGATCTTTGGAAACATCTATTATATTCTTTTCATGTTTAATGTATTTTATAGAATAATTTTTTTTTCTTATTTTCAATTGCATAATTTACCGCTTTCCAAATAGCTTTCAGATTATTTTCTGAAGTAGAGATTACTTTTCTGAAGTAGTCATCTTTACTTTTTTAATTAAAGTTGTTAATTTATTTCTATATTTTTTGAGAACTATTTTAGCATTTTCGTCGTGTGGATTTTTAATTGTATTTTTATGCAGCTTTTCCTTTTCTCTAATAGATTTCATAAGGCCACGAGTGATCCAAGGTTTTATACGTCTGAATTTTGAATTCGTGTATAATGAGACCTCTATTGTGGAGGTTTCAATATGATTCATAAGTTTTTTTCAAACATACTTGAACATTCTTCGACATCGTTGGATTGTAATATTGTATACCAACTTTCTGCTTTCAATTTTTTCTCCAAGACGGCAATATTTGTGGTTTTTTTAGTCTTAATTGGAACATTTATTTCTGACTTCATATCGTTATCATATAATAATAAGCAAGAATAGTGGTCAATAATATTCGTTTGCCAAATTATTGTTCTAATTTTAAAAAAGTTTTGTAATTTTATGTTAACCCAAATATTTGTTTATTTGTTTATTTGTTTTATTATACGCCCAGAGGGCTTTTACATAAATACATAAGGCAGTACATCTTTAACATGAGAAGGAAATAATATAAATAAAATTACAATAAAAATAAAAAAGTACATTAGTTAAATAGAAATATAAGCAACAAAAACTGAAATTACAGTAAGATATAATTACGATAAGTTACGATAAAAAAATGCATACATGATATAAAAATACAAACAACAAAAATTTTAAAGTAAGGTGATCAGAGGTTTACAAAATTGCAACATTAACCATGTCTAATAAAACGTAAGTATTAGTTTCGCAAAGTGGCAAACCGCTACATCGATGGTACCTCCAGTACCTCTGCAAGTTGCAGGGGTTCAGAACTCCAATTTGGATTTTAATATTATAGTGAAAATTAAATATATATATTTTTTTAAATATAACTAAATAATACTACAGGTTATGATGGTTTATAATACATATTACAATGATTTTACTAAGACATTACATTTAATTACATTAATAGGATAGGTAGAGATAGTTTAGCAAATTTGTCGATGAACGAGAAGTTTATTAAATTTACCAAAGAATTCCTTAGTGAGTACTTGTATCACGGATAAATGATTTCATTATTTCATTTTTAAATTGTGTCAGTGACATATTCCATACATCTATGTGCGAATACATATTGCCCAAGTGTTGGATTCTGTGTAGTGGTATATTGAATTGTGCCCTGGTCGTAGTATTACCACAGTAAAATGGTAGTACTGACCTTGTGTTTCTCGCCGGCACATTAAAATTTATGAGCGCCAAGAATTCAGGGCTGTCAATTGTATTACGTAAGATTTTAAATAAAAAAACTAGATCGAAAATATTTCTTCTATCACTCAAGTTTAATAGATTAGATAATCGCAATAGATAAGTGTAGTTCAATTGTTCTTTTGGTATTTTTAGTTTATAATTTAAAAAGCTTAGGAATTTTTTTTGTATTCTTTCTATTGTTTGAGAATGCACGTCATAGTGAGGAGACCATACAGTTGAGTTATATTCAACCTGACTCCTCACTAGTGATATGTATAGAAGTTTTAATGTTTTAACTTCGGTAAAATCTTTAGCCACTCTTAGTACAAAACCTAACATTTTTAAACCCTTCTTTGAGATATTTTCAATGTGTGGTATGAAGCTAAGTTTGGTGTCGAAAGTAACACCTAAGTCATTAATTTCGGAAACAGATTCGAGAATGAAGTTATTGATTGTGTAATTAAAAAGAATTGGATTTTTTATTTTAAAAAATCTCATTGTTATGCATTTATTAACATTAAGGTATAGCTTGTTATCGCTACACCACTCGACTAATTTGGACAAGTTTGCTGAGAGAATATAACAGTCGTCCAGGCTTCGAATTGCTTTATAAAGTTTCAAATCATCTGCGAACATAAGTACGTCGATATCTTTAAATATATTACAAATGTCATTCACAAAAAAGATAAATAATATAGGTCCTAAACAAGACGATTTTTGTCCACGCATTTCTCGAGTATTTTTGTTTATGCATGATTTAAAATCTAATTCAATCATACAATGTAGGTATTCATTTTTGAAAATATTTTCGGACTTTTCGTTAATGTTAATGTTAAAATCACCAGCAATAAAACAGGTTTTATTTTTAAGCGGCAGTAAAATATTTTTCAGTTGATTTATAAAATTAGAAATATTTGATTCGTGTGTTCTGTAAATGGCAATAATGTGGTAAATATATTTATCGAGTTTTATTTCGATTTGAATACAGTTAGTCAGTAATATTGGGTGTTCTAAAATCGTGACAATACTGAATTTGGTGTGAACGAATATTGCGATTCCACTATTTTTATTAATATTTATTTTGGTCGGGATGTATGTACAGTTAGGTAGTTGATAAGCTGGTGACTCATCATTTGTAAATGTCTCTGTTAATATTATGCAGTCTGGTTGTTATATTAAGTTATTGATTTTAATTACAAATTCATCAAAATTTTGAAAAATACTACGTATATTTTGGTGTAATATGAATAAACCGTTAAATTTGTGGGGAAAAAATTCATTACATGTCTCTGTGCTAGCACATTCGTATTCATGGATTGTGTAGTTTTTTTCTATTTGGCTGGATATGAAATCATCCATTTAAAATTAATTGAGTTCAGAGTTTTTCTTTGGATTTTACATTCATTTCGAGTATTAATTTTAACTTTAAAAAAATTAAATTGATTCAGCTAATAAGTTAACACAACAGTTATTGATTCTTAGGCGGTACGAAGTTCGCCGGGTCAGCTAGTACAATAGTTGTATTGATTGTGAAAAATGGCTGCTTCTGCTGTTGTTCGGAATAAATTGGCAATTTTAGGGCTCCGGGAAATCCATGATTCGTCGATCAGAGCAGTTATTTCTGGTAATTTAGATAGATAGAAATAGCTTACTGGTTAGAATTAAGGATATCGAAAAACAAAGAAATGACTTTGTTGAATCTTATGTGATTCTAGAAACGTCAAAAAGTAAAGAATTAGACTTAAGCGATTTGGAAAATAAATACAAAACTTTTATGAATATGTATTTTGAAATTCATACGAATTATCTGGCAGTTTTTCTACCAAAGGAAGATTCTATAAAAACATCAAATAGTCTCGGTTTTTCACTTCCAAAAATTAGTTTGCCTACTTTTTCGGGTGGCATCACTGAATGGATTAATTTTATAAATACTTTTGACGCTATAATCCATGATAATAAAAATCTGTTGTACAATAAAAAAAAAAATAATAATAATGAATCTCTGAGTGACATACATAAACAACATTATTTGTTAGGAGCACTATCGGGTGACGCGTTGAAAATTATAAAGCATCTTCCGGTTTCCGCAATCAATTATCCAATTGCCCTCAATTTGTTGAGATATCGTTTTCATAACAAACGGATAATTGCAGACAGACACGTAGAGAACATTATCTCATGCCCCATAATTAAAAAGGATTCGCTTAGATCTGTCGTTAATGTTTTGAAGGAAAATATTCAGGCATTAGAAGCGTTACATTTCCTAACAGATCAGTGGTCATTTTTATTACTACATATCGTTTTGAAGAAAATTCCCGATGACCTAAGAACTAACTTCGAGTTAATGGGTCACACGGACGAAATTCCACCATTTTCGCAATTATTGTCATTTTTAGAATCACAATCTAAAATTTATGAATCGGTTCATGGGTACGGTGTGAAAAATGAAGCTCAAAAAGCAAAACCAAATCGCTTATTAAATTCTTTTGTCAGTACACAGAAGTCGGTGTGCTTAATATGCTAAGGTGGACATTTTCTCTCAAAGTGCAACCAATTTTTAAAGCTACAGCCACCTGCTAGATTCGATGTTGTGAAGAAATATAAATTGTGTTAGAATTGTCTTTCCGCTCAGCATTTGGTCAAAAACTGTTCGTCGCGTTTTAATTGTTTTCAGTGCCATAAAATCATCATTCTTTGTTGCATTTTTCTCGTGAGGTAAATAGGCAAGTACATGCGTCGAACAGCAACAATTTCGATAACACTTCTAGACAAGAAGTACTCGGTTCGCCACCTGAGACAATCGGCCATTGCAGCAACCACACCTCATTCGGAGAGGCTTAACAATCCCAACATTTTATCGAGCTCTAGCCAATCATCAGTTTTGTTAGCTACGGCTATCGTCAGCGCCGGATCTGCCATACGTTCAAAAACCTGGCGCCAACTCCGAAGGGGCGCCGTGAGAAAATAAATACTGTATTAAAATTTTGTTATAATATTCCCTGAATCGTTTAAAAATTACCCATAGTACGAAATAATTATTACGCTCTAGCAACACTTTCTAAAGAAACAGAATGCGCACGCATCAGGTTGGTATCAACGGCTTACGAATTTATTGTCAGTTACAGAATTTTTTTACAAATTCCATATATTTAGTTTAAACGTAAGATCTATTTTTCCATATATATGTTTTACCGTCTTTTACGACGAATGGGTGCGATCCAAATTCAATAACCAATCACAGCGCCGTATTTTTGTTCTAGTCAATCAAACAAACCGACGCTGACAATTTTAGTTAGCGTACGCTCGCTATTGTTTTATTTTGTACGATTTAAGTCTCAAAGAGAAGGTAGTTAAAGACCATTTTTTTATGATATCTTCAGTAAATCGGATTAACAAAAATATCGCACGGTTTGCAGGATTTGCAGGTTGCAACGTGTTGACAGTTTCATCATTGATTTGACATATTATTATTTGAAGTTCGTTAAATGTATAATTAATTTCTATGAGATTTGTTATTTTAAGGTGTCAGTGTAAGCGTCTTTCGTAAGCCGTTGATACCATACGTCAGTGTTTAGTGTTTGTATGGTGTTTGTTCGCTCAATTTGGTGTTTGTTCGCTCAACAAAGGGGAAATGCAAGGTACAAATTTGAGGTTATATTCTTATTAGATTTTTAAATTTATAACTAAATTTCTATTTGTTGTTAGAGGTTATAAAAGTACTATGGATTACAATGAATAAAATCACCATAATTTTATGTTTACCCAATAGATCCTCATCAGACCAGCTCCTGGCGATTCTCTCTTAAAAAAAACGAGTGTGAGAGCTACCGCCAGGTCACTTGAAAAAGTTACACCCTTTATATGTCTTGATTTTATTTGATAAATTAGTGTAAAAAAAATAAAAAAATTGGGGTGAACGAATTTTTAATCAAAATAAAAATGTAGGGGGGGGGGGCGCCATCGGTACCTACTGCACAGGGCGCTGGATTTCGTAGATCCGGCCCTGGCTATCGTAGAAGCTCGTGATAAAAAGGGTCATTTTTACAAGGTTCGTATACTATTTGACTGTGCCAGTCAGGCAAATTTTATTTCACATGATTGTGCAACTCGCTTGGGCCTCGACCGTTCTAATAAACAAATTTCTATTCGAGGAATTGGACAGTTGTCGGCCATCGCGCAGAAGGGACTGGTCAAGTGTCGGATCCGTCCTCTATGTTCGAATGAGCTTTTTGATGCGGATTTCGTCGTATTATCAAGCATTTGTGCACAGTTGCCTAGTTCTCCCATTCGTCGGGGAGACTGGGATCATTTGAGAAATTCAACTTTGGCAGATCCAAATTTTGATAAGCCCTCTGCTATAGATCTGGGTTGTTTTCATCCGTTCTTCGTTCAGGACGGGTGGTAGGAAAATCTAATGAACCGATAGCTTTGAACACGGCTTGAATTTTAATGGGAAATGTCAATCACAGCGTGTCTCGTTCTTTGAATTCGTCTGTGACGACGTCAAAATCGACAATAGAGACTGTACTGAAAACTTTTGGGAAATCGAAGACCTTCCAAATCATCCTTCACCGTTATCTACAGAAGAGTTGCTTTGTGAGGAAATATTTTCAAAGCAGCATTATAGAAATGATGCGGGACGTTAAGTTGTTCCACTTCCATTCAGGGAAGTTGAATCGACTCTTGATGATTCATATCATTCGGCAGTATGTCTGCATCACCTCGAGCGCCGTTTATCTCGGCATCTAGATATAAAATCTGATTACATTCAATTCATGAGAGAATATGAATCTTTGGGCCACATGGTAGATGTGACAAATTCATCAGTTTCGACTGGAAAATATTTCATTCCTCATCATTGTGTGATTAGGGATACTGAATCCATTAAAAAACTTAGAGTTGTTTTTGATGCAAATTCAAAAACATCTTTTAACCAGTCGTTAAATGATATACTTTTAGTAGGACCTAAACTTCAACAAGATATTGTGAAGTTAATTTCCAATTTCAGAAAGCATAAAATTGTCTTTACAAGAAGATATTTGCAAAATGTATAGACAAATAGTGGTTCGACCAGAGGATAGATCCTGTCAACATATTTTATGGCGTGAATCACCAGAACAAATGATTAAAGAATTTGAACTGCAAACTACTGTTACGTACGGAACGGCTTCCGCACCGTTTCTCGCTATACGTAGTTTACATCAACTCGCATCGGATGCAGATGCCAAATTTTCAACAGCATCAAAAGTTTTATTAGAAAATACGTAGGTACGTTGACGATATTTTAACTGGAGCATCCACACTTGAATCGGCACGTAAATTGCAGCGAAACTTGGTGGAACTACTTAATCTTGGCGGTTTTGAATTGAGCAAGTGGTCGAGGAATTGTCGTGAACTGCTTTCTGATATTCCAATCTCACACCAGGAAGCACCTATAGAAATTGATTTAGATCATGCCAGTAACATTAAGTTTTTATGTATTGTTTCGGATTCGCAAACTGATTCGTTCTCGTATCGACTAAAAACATCACAAATAACATTTTCTAAAAGGTCAATCTTATCAACAATTGCAAAGATTTTTGATCCCCTTGGATGGATTTCCCCCGTCACGTTTTTGGCTAAATGTTTGTTACAACAGTTGTGGAAGCTTGGATTGAACTGGGACGATCCAGTTCCTGTCGTGGTTCAATCGCATTGGACGGCAATAGTATCGTCATTGTCAACTTTAGCCAATAGCCATAGGGGAGAGTAGTGATAATACATATCAATTAGTGGGATTTGCAGATGCATCCAAAAAGGGTTATGCTTGTGTTGTGTACATTCGGTCCCAACACTCGGAGCAAGAATTTAACATTAGACTTTTGGTTGCCAAGTCAAAGGTGGCTCCAGTGAAAACTCTTTCTATTCCACGTTTAGAATTATGTGGTGCTTTGTTGCTTGCTCGACTTTTGGATTATGTTTTGAAATCATTCGGTACAACTTTACATATTGATAAAGTGTTCGCATTTACGGACTCTACAATAGTCTTATCATGGATTCATACACCTACATATTTGTTGCCAATCGAATAGGAAAAATCAATGAAGTTAATTCGTTGATCAAATGGTTTCATATACGTACTCAGTTGGTCAATACAGAGTTATGGTGGAGGGGGCCTCCTTGGATGCTATCACCCGTCGATGAGTGGCCATTGTTCCATTCTTCCAGTCTAAAACTTGATGTTGTTCCTGAGCTAAAGGCCAACAATAACTGATTCGTGGAATGAGGAGACGTAAAATAGATTTTCTTCATTAACAAGATTGCAACGTGTTAAAGCATGGATTTTGAGATTTGCTGTTAACATTCGAAAAAAGAAAGAGGATCGTATATTCGGAATATTAACCGTCGAGGAGTTGCATTCATCTCTAAAATTATGGATTTTGAAAGTGCAACGTGTGCATTTTCATATTGATGCAGGCAAAAATTGCCGTAACTCGTCTCATGTTCAAAAGTTAATGCCTTTTTTGGACCCGGTTGGTCTGCTCAGAGTCGGTGGGGGGTTACACAATGCCCCTATCGCCTCTAATTTTCAACACCCTATACTTTTGCCCAAGAAAAGTCACCTTACTAATTTGATTATTGACTCGTTTCATAAGACTTATTTGCACGTGGGACCTAGGACATTATTGTCAATACTAAAATCAAAATATTGGATTGTTTCAGCTCGAAACGTCATTCGGTTGCGTCTTAGTAAATGTATAACATGTTTCAAGGCTCGTCCTGTTAGTGTACAGCCTATGATGGGAGATTTGCCCCAAATTAGATTTCGTGAAGGTCGTCCTTTCCTCAACGTTGGGGTGGATTTTGGTGGCCCGTTTGCAATTAAGGAAAGTAGGCGTAGAGGAGCCAAAGTTTTGAAGGCTTATCTGTGCTTATTTATTTGTTTGAGTAGGTACCAAGGCAGTACACTTAGAAGTTGTATCTGATTTATCCTCGGAAGCTTTCTTAGCAGCTTTGAATCGCTTTTTAGCCAGACGGGGATTATGTTCTTGTATCATTAGTGATAACGGAACAAACTTTGTCGGCGCTAACAAAGACTTATCAGCTCGTGTTTACCTCACATCTGCTTCCACCACGCGGCAAATCAAGTGGTATTTTCATCCCCCTTCTACACCTCACTTTGGAGGCATATATGAAGCAGGAATAAAATACTCAAAATATCACCTAAAACGAGTAATAGGTGAACAAGTACTCACGTTTGAGGAGTTAGCAACATTGTTTAGTAGAATAGAAGCCTTCTGGAATTCTCGTCCATTATCTCAATTGTCTTCTGATCCATCTGAATTTGAAGCATTGACGCCTGGTCATTTTTTGATAGGGGCTCCTCTTACATCGGTTCCTGAACCTGATTGGTCTGAAGTATCTATGAATTGGTTATCGCGGTGGCAATTGTTGCAAAAAATAACTCAGGCATTTTGGAATCGATGGAGAAAAGAATATTAACACACCCTTCAACAACGTGGAAAGTGGATAACTTCATCACCTAATCTTTATGTTGGAGATTTGGTGTTATTAAATGATGGAAAAATTCCATCTATGCATTGGCCATTGGGACGCATTGAGGAATGTCATCCGGGTCCTGATCAAATCGTACGGGTTGTGACAGTTAAAACTGCACAAGGAATATTTCTTCGGCCAGTTGTCAAACTTTATCCTTTGCCATTATGAAACATTTACTCGTAATTTGATTTTTAATTTTATATTTATCGTTTTTATTTTCGTTTGTTTTTCTCCTTACATTTTGTTCGATTTACCGTGGTGTCGGTTGCTATGAAGGATAATTTATTCTAGGAACGTATTCGTTATGTAGGTACTAATTTTAGCTTTATTTTAGACTTACGTTTCAATTTTTTTTTAATTTCGTTAAAATTGTTGCACAAAGATTGAATAATTGTTTGTAGTTTTGTTAATTGGTTATTATTAGATTAATTTGTTTGTTCGGAAATGTGTTATTTGCCATCGGTCGTAGATAAGAGATTTCAATCTCTTCTCGGGGGCGGGAATGTTTGGTTTTGAAATGATAGTATGCACAGTTCCTACCGGAATGTCATTTTATCCATCCTACCCTCATCCAACCAATGTCACCTTGCTGAAAAAAAAAGCAGGGCACAATAACATCCAATACAACACAGTGCGATCATTCCGGATCATTCGAATTTTGACAGTTGAAAAACACTGTTGCGTTTTTTTTCGTTTAATACGAAAAATCGAATTTTTGGCATTTAGTCAGTTTTATTTTTAGTTTTTTTGTCCTCTTTTGAGTTCGTTTATTGCTGACCAAGTCCAGTAAGAGTTATTTTATTTTTGTTTTATATCCTTTTGCCCCAATGGCCTTTGCTATGGGGAAGAAACCCCCTGATCCCGCTCCCCCCGACCCTTCAAATTTTGACATTGGTAGTGAGGTAGAGATAACAGACCTTCAAGTTCCATCCTCTACTCCAAAAAAGAGGAAAGTTTGCGACCTTCCAAAAACTGATTCTTCACAGGTCTCAGTTCCTGTAGCTTCTCCTCTTTCTTTGTATCCGACTTCAGCAAAAGCTCCCTTCATAGTTTATGTTCAAAACAACTCTCCTGGCCACTCTTTACATCCCCTTGAATTTGGTAAATTCATTGGAAAATACCACTTGGCATTTCCCCAGGTGGTATCCGATCAGAGGGCAGATTTCGCATTTGTGTTGAGTTCACATCCGCGTTATATGCCAATAAATTCATAAATTCCATCGACTCCCTCTCTGCAAAAAAATTTGAAGCCTATATCCCTTCTTTCAATATCTCTCGCTTGGGTCTCGTTAGAGGTATTCCTGTAGACCTATCTGAAGAAGAGCTCATCTCGGAACTCATCATTCCAGCATCTTCGTGAAAAGTTATTAAGACTAGGCGTCTTAATTTCAAAGATCGATCATCTGAGTCTGTAGTTTGGAAACCCTCTCAAACTGTAGTTCTGACATTTGAAGGACGGTCCCTTCCCTCTCACGTTTATTTATTTCACAACTCTCTCCCGGTGGAAATTTATTCGTACTCGACAATCCAATGTTTTAATTGTTGTCGGTTTGGCCATTCTAAACAATCATGCCGCTCCTCTCCCCGCTGCTTTAAATGCGCAGAAAATCATTTAGCAGACCAATGCTCCTCCCCTTCCAATTCCCCCACTTGCGTCAATTGTTCAGGCTCGCACACAGCCACTCATCCATCCTGCCCCGAACTTTCTCGCCAAAAAAACATAAAAAGTTATATGTCCTCCAATAGCGTTTCATACTTCTTTGCTTCCAAATTAATAGCTCCTTCCAAAAAATCTTTTGCTGAAGTTGCCTCTCAACCCCAAATTAGTGCTCCTTCAAACTTGTCTTACAAGAAAACTGTAATGACAAAACAAGCTTCTCGTCCAATTAAAACCCCTGGATATGATCAATTTGGCCATAACTCCCAGCTCTTGTTCCCAAATGGTAACATCAGCTCTCTATTTCCTCAAAACTCCGTCTTTTCTAACTCCAATACAACTAACAGCAATGCTTTCAATCCTGATCTAAATGCAAATTCCATAAACAACAATACTTCTAATGACAATTCTTCTTTTAGTCAAACTCTTCTCATGCTACTTATCTCTGTTATTAACAATAATAATTCTCTACCGTCCAACGCTGCCTCGTTACTCTCCTCTTTGTATTCTCTTCTTCCCAATGGCTGCCCCAACAGCAGCAATTCTGCAGTGGAATTGTAGAAGCGCCACCTCCAATAAGGATGACCTCATCCGCCTTCTACATTTACACTCCATATCGATTGCTGCCGTCTCTGAGACTTAGTTCAAGCCATCTCAACTCTTCAAGGTGAGTGGCTATCAATGTCTGCGGGACGACCGCATTGATGGGAAGGGTGGTGCAGCCCTTTTCATCAAAAACTCTCTCCCCTTCTCCCCTATTTCCATTAAACCCCCAAATTCATCCTTCCAATTAGTGGCAGCCACTGTCTCCAATATTACATTTGTATCTCTCTATATTCCTCCTTCTACCCCATTTGACCTTCCACTGTGGGTTCACATGCTTACCAAAATTTCTTCTCCCTTGGTCATTTTGGGTGATTTCAATGCCCACTCCCCACTCTGGGGTTCTTCTTCCTCGGATCCCTCAGGTATCAAATTAATTGACTTTTTGGACTACTTGAACATATGTCTCCTAAATGACGGATCCTCGACAAGGTTTAGTCACCCTGGACAGAATCCTAGTGCGGTGGACATATACCTCTGTTCCCCGAGTATCTATCCTCTAATCTCCTGGCGAATTTCTTCAGATCCCTGCGGCAGTGACCACTATCCCATTATTTTGAATTTGGCTCAACGGTTGGATACCAATCACTTTAAAAGTAAGCCCAAATTTATTAATATTTCTATTTTTGAGAGTGATATTTCATGGTGGAATTCCCTTATAATATATTATAATAAAACGAATATAAAACTTTATTCCACTTAATTTTATTGGACCGTAACCGGTTTCAGCTCGTCAAAGCCATCTTCAGACTGGTACAAATATTTCCTAGTCTACGGTTTATATACACAACATATTGGGGAGGGAGAGAGGGGTGGTCTACAAGGATTTTAATCAATTACAATAATTATATTTGTTGCTAAGTCATTTTAGACTATCGAATTTCTAAATATTTTGGTTATTCCAGTAAGGTAATTACATTGGGTTTGCAGCTCACTTCAATGATGATTAGGGAAAAACCTTACAAGTAATATGAGTTACTAATGACCTAATTTTATTGTCAAATCATTATTATATTTATGAAGTTTGGTATTTTTTATTGCTTTTTGAAGGGATACGTGTTTACATTGGAGTTGAAATGGTCTAAACTAATTAAATATTTTGGAAAAAATTCGGTTTAGGGGCGATAGTCCTAGATATTATTTATTTATTTTTTATACTAATTATGGGGCGGAAAATCCGAATCTGAAAGAATTAGGCGTCGGCAAGCAATATTAACTGAATTACACGACTTTAAAATTTTCTATACACACACATTGGAGGGGACCCACCACTTTCCCAACGGCGTTATAAGGAAACATATGGTTTCCTCCTTCACCGCACACGTCAAGACTCTACTTTTTTTTGAACGAAGCTACATTTATTTGAACGACTCTAGACCCTCCAATGTCCATGCATACGGGGTTAGTAAGCAGTATGCAAGTACTTACATTAACATTATACAAAAGATAAATAGAAGTAGCAGCCCGTGGAATAATTCTTCTGAAATAGGTAACATCAAAAAGAGATAATAGTGTTAGTAAAAGAAAAATAAAAATAACGGCTATGACCAGTCGAAGAAACCTTCTGTGAATAAAATAAGTAATGAGGAAAAAACAGTTATATGATTATGTTATAATGTAAGTAATTACTATAGTAGCGGAAATAAAATAAAATATATTTTAAAAAAAAAGCCAGAGAAAGTATTCCATAGACCACCGGGCAGTCCCAATGAGAATGCGTATAGCTATCGGCCCAACCGCAGACGATGCTCGAAGTCCGCGTCCTTTAGCCGGTTCCCCGATTTTGCCTCGAAGAAATGTACTTGGGAGAGAAGGGGAAGTTTTTGAAGACCTTGAGGAAAGATGAGCGTCGGGTTACCGGAGGGGGGACGGAAGGACATCGAGACCGCACGGTTACGCCTCAGGCCAACGCATGTCGATGGGGGAGGCGCGGGCGGATCGCGGGAAGACCGCTCTGTTGTATGTTCGCCTGGCAATGTGCATGGACAGGGTCTATCCCACCCCCTTTCTATGGGGGAATGACGATACATAACATGCACAGTTCAGTTGCGCCACCAAAAATTGGAAACCAAAACTAATCAAGAAAAATAGAAAATAATAAGAGCATTTATACATGTAAAACATAATTTCAGAATCAGTACAGAGTGATAATGTATCAAGCGATACTGTCATCACTACCATCGCTCACCAAGATGACCTATCGAGGTAAAAACATAAATCATTGTTAGCAGAGACCAGAAAAGAAAAAAAAATAGTCAAACATAATCAGTAATTTATAGGTCACATAAGTTATATTATAGATAGTTCAAAGCATATTCACTAAATAAAGAGTAATAGAGGAGGACCGAAGAAGACGGGAGCAATACGTGTAGCACCTGAAACAAAGATGAATTTAGTCTAGGTCGGCGACTCTAAGTACAGGCCATCTCTCTACCCAGGACTTGACAAACTTTTTCAAGCATTCGAAATTCTCTTTGTTCGACACAAGGTCAGCATTCCACGCTGGTCTTGTTATTCCGCGCAAACCATCCAACATTTCCTCTCGTGCTTCCTTCATCAACTCGCAGTGCCACAGAATGTGCTTGGCGTCTTGGTTAGTGTGATGTAGAGTAATTAAGTATTTCATATGGAAAGAATACGATAGATGGCGGTAAGCATGTAGCTTGCACCATAGCACGCCAGATGGCATTGGCGTACAAGAAGAGTCTCAGAGATAGACTTGACGAGCTCCACTGGCAAGGCGGCGGAGATTTACCTACCCCCGAACAGTAAACAGTCGTAGCTATCCAGCTAGGTTATTCCAGTAAATAAACACTTTTATATTCAAAGAACCGTATTTAATAATTACTATCTGCCGAGGAAAGGGCAGACATAACAATTGGCGCAGCCGTATAAGTATAATTGTGTGGAAGTTACGCGTGCGAATAATAATTGGTGCTGGACACGGAGGACTAAGTCACTGCTGGAGTGACTTGCAGTTTTGGCAAGGAATCGGAAGAGATTCTGCTCGAGATTAAGGAGCATTTGGTTCCGTGGCTACGGGCTGGATAAGAAGATTTTTGTTTTAGGAACAGAAGTGAAATACCGCAAGGAGGCGATCTGGTTGTGGATCATTGGATTAATCAGAAGTTTCAAAGTCAAAACGGATCATTGGGTTAATAGTTTCAAGGACGAATCATTGGATTAATCAGAAGACAAGGATAAAACCCAGAGGGAGACCAGAAGAGTTCCTGAGATAAGTATTTTTGCTTCTTTGAGAGGGATTATTTGTTATTGTTTTCTTGTTAATTGTTTTTGCCGATTTATTTGTTGGGAGTTATGGAATCGGGTAGAATACCACCGTTTTGCCATCTCTCCGGAGACTGGGGATTGTTTCGACTTCGGATAGAGCAATTTTTCGTGATCCATGATGACAAAGCGTCTGTGGAGAAAAAACGGGCTTTTTTATTGAATCTCCTAGAATCAGAAACGTTGACCTTACTAATTAATCTGTGTTTTCCAAGTAAAGTAACGGACTTATCTTTTGATAAACTTTTAGCGCTTCTCGACAAACATTGTAACAAAAATCGTTCAGTTTTTAAAGAACGGGAGAATTTTTTTTTTAGCAAGGCAACAACAAGGCGAGACGATAAGAGATTTCGCGGTTAGACTTCGTTCTTTAGCAACGTATTGTCAATTCGAAACGAGGCTTGAAAAAAACCTTATAGACATGTTTGCAATCGGGTTGTTACCGGGGCGCGCGAAGGAGAAAATTTTCGTAGAAGGGCAAACGTTGTCGTTTAATGAAATAGAAGGACTTGCAGTTAGTATGTCAACTTTGGATAGTACTAATACAGTTAAATCAGAAGTAAACCTAGTAAAAAAACGAGTTACTAGCGATGGGTTCAAGCGAGATCAGCGTAGGGAACAATCGACGAGCCCCAAGGGTAGTTTTAACACGAAACCAGCTTATAGGTTAGGATCAAATACAGGTACGAATTTTAGATCACCCGTGGGTAGTGTTAAAAAACAGTGTTTTATTTGCAAAAGGAATGATCATCTTTCGTTTGATTGTAAATTTCGTAATGCGAAATGTTTTAAATGTAAGGGCGTTGGGCATTTACAGAAATTTTGCAAGAATAATCCGATAAATCCCATTTTTGAAAATCACAGGGATAGTAAAGTTTTAGTTGCGTCAATTAGTCCGATTACTGCTGAAATTGAAATTAATAACAAGAAGTTTACGGCAATGATTGATTCCGGTTCATCTTTATGTGTGATGCCGGAGGGTATTTTTAAACGACATTTTAGTTCAATCATTTTGTCACAAGACAAGCGGATTATTTCAGGTTATGGAAATAATCGTTTAAAAGTCGTAGGAAAGGCGATTTTTGATGTGAAATTTAAGGGTAGGAACAAAAATATTAGTTTTATTGTAGTAATAAAAGGAACAGAATTAATTGTGGGAAGAGATTTTATGGAATGTTTCGATCTTGGGATAACTTCTCAGGAGACAATTAATTTAGTGACGCCGCAAATGAGGAATGGAGAAAAGTTTATTCAAGATTACCCGGAAGTGTTTTCGCAAAAGTTGGGAAGATTTAACAAATATAAAGTCCATTTTAAAGTAAACCAGGAATCGGATCCAATTTTTTTCAATGCAAGGCCGGTTCCTTTTTCTATTAAAGGGAAGATCGAATCCGAATTAAGATCGATGGTAGAAAAAGGTATAATCTCCCCGGTTACAAGTAGCGAATTCGCTTCACCGATTGTTCCGGTGGTCAAGAAAAATGGAGATATAAGAATTTGTGTAGATTATAAAAGGAGTCTTAATTTGATTTCCAATTTAGAGAAATATCCGATGCCAAAGATTGAGGAGGTCATACATCAGGTTAGTTCGGGCAAAGTTTTTGCAAAATTAGACCTTAAAGAAGCATATTCACAGTTAGAATTAGCGGATCATTGTAAAAAGTTTACAACTATTAACACACACTTAGGTCTGTTCCAATATAACAGGTTGGTTTTTGGGTTTAAATCGGCTCCGGCCATCTTCGCAAGAACAATATCAAGTTGTTTACAAGGTTTAAAAGGCGTAGCCTTTTACCTAGACGATATTATTATTTCAGGGGTCGATGAACTTGATCTGTATAATAATATTTGCGCGGTCTGCGAGCGGTTGAAAGAATGTGGTCTATGTGTCAATACTGGGAAGTGTCAGTTTTTTGTTAAATCTATAGAATTTTTGGGATACGTTATTTCGGGAAGGGGCATTGAACCGCAAAAAGATAAATTGGAAGCAATTAAGAATGCGCCGTACCCATCCGACGTGCATCAATTGAGGAGTCTTTTGGGATTTTTTAATTTTTATCGGAACTTCATACCGAACATGTCATCAATTTTAGAACCTTTGCATAATCTTTTAAAGAAGAATGCAAAGTTTGAATTTGGGAAGTTGACGCAGTAGATAAAGTAAAGTATCTAATGGGTTCTGATAGAATTCTCACTCATTATTTTCCCAACCTTCCTCTTAAGTTATATACAGACGCGAGCAGCGCAGGCCTCGGGGCCGTGTTATTGCACACATTTGCGGACGGTTCAATGAGACCGATCGAATTTGCATCAAGAAGTTTGTCTAGTGCAGAGAAGAAGTACAGTATTCTAGATTTAGAAGCGTTAGCTATTGTGTTTGGTTTGAACAAATTCTTTCAATACCTATTCGGTCGGGAGTTTACTTTATGCGTAGATAATATGCCTTTGATGAGGATTTTAGGGGAACACAAAAATATTCCAGTTTTGGCGGCTAACAGATTGCAGCGTTATGGCATTATATTAGCCGGATTTGCGTATAAGGTATTGCGTCATGTCATAATCATGCGGATTTTCTATCTCGGCTTCCGGTAGAAAATTCTCAAGAAGAATTTGAAGATGATTATGGATCAGATTTTGTGTGTTATGTAGATAAATGCGAGCACATAGATATCAAGCTCATTTCCACAGCTATAGAGACAGACACGGTTATTCAGGAAGTTTTAACGTGTTTGCGTAAGGGCTGGCCAAAACGAGTTGGTCGAGATGATGTACTGTGGAGATTCTGGGTTAAGAGAAACGAAATGTCCATAGTCAAGGATTGCCTTTTCTGGCAACATAGAATTGTCATTCCGAGTTCCTTACAAGAACATGTGCTAGAGTTATTACACAGATCTCATTTAGGAGTAGTTAAAATGAAGGGCCTAGCAAAAGCTTATTTTTGGTGGCCATCACTGAACAATGACATTGAAAAAATGGTTCTAAAATGTGATGATTGCGCGGCTATGAGGCCGGCACCTTCTAAGAGTCATTTGTCAGTGTGGCCGAACCCTGGGGCAACTTGGAGTAGGGTGCACGTAGACTACTGCGGGCCGGTAGCAGGAAAAATGTTTCTTGTAATTTGTGACGCTTTTTCCAAGTGGATCGATTGCTTAGAGGTTCCAAGGGCGGATTCGTTTAACACGATTAAGGAATTGAGAAGAATTTTCTCTAATTTTGGTAACCCTGATTGCATAGTTTCGGATAATGGAAAAGCATTTTCTAGTGTAGAGTTTAAAGAATTTCTTAAAGAGAATAACATAGAATTTTTAAATTCACCGGTCAAATTCCCTCAGTGTAATGGACAAGCTGAAAATTCAGTTAGAACGGTAAAAATTTTTAAAAAAAAAATTATGGTTAGGAATAATTTTCCAGTAAATTATGGAAGTAGATCATGTGATTTTCTATCGGATTATCGAAATTCGCCACATTGCACAACGGGATTAGAACCGGCAGTCTTGATGTTTGGTAGGAGACTGAAATCAACTTTCAGTAGTTTAATTCCTAAAACCACTCAGGAAGATGTGTCAGAACAGAGAAAAATAGCTAACGATAATATAAAAAGGAGTCAAGATAATCAAATAAGGAATTATGGGGGCGTAAAAATTAGGAATTTACATGTTGGACAAAAATGTCTGGTCAAGGACTTCCGTCAGGTGAATAAAGTTGGTTGGGTTAGAGGTATTGTAGAAAGGAAAGTGGGTAAAAAAGTTTATATCGTTAGGATCTGTGGTACTCCGTTGACTTGGAAGAGGCATATTGATCAGTTGAAGAGTTTATCTGTGAAATGGGAAGAGGAGAGTGAAGATAATAACCCACCTACCGCGTCTGAGGTCACGAAATGCGCTTCAGACGAGTTGGGAACCTCAGCTTTGTTGAAGGGGCTAACGTGGAGTTCTCTTGATTTCAGATTACCAGCGGATGATCGAGAGCAAACTACTCAACTAAGACCTTGGGAAGGAAGGCTCCGTTCAAAGCGCTCATAAAGGTCCCTCCCAGAGAAACAGAAATATTTAAGTTGAAATATTTAAAATCATGACTATGTTTGGTTGAATTTAGTGTATAAAATCGTGTATAAATGAAATATTTAAAATCCTTTTTTTTTTTTTTTGTCAATTGTATAACTTCTTTGAAAAGAACATGTCTTGTATTTATTGTAGCCAGGGCTTGAGGTTAGGTGGGGGAGGGTGTGATGTAGAGTAATTAAGTATTTCATATGGAAAGAATACGATAGATGGCGGTAAGCATGTAGCTTGCACCATAGCTCGCCAGATGGCATTGGCGTACAAGAAGAGTCTCAGAGATAGACTTGACGAGCTCCACTGGCAAGGCGGCGGAGATTTACCTACCCCCGAACAGTAAACAGTCGTAGCTATCCAGCTAGGTTATTCCAGTAAATAAACACTTTTATATTCAAAGAACCGTATTTAATAATTACTATCTGCCGAGGAAAGGGCAGACATAACAGTTAGTATCACCACATGCACAGTTTGGGTGAGGAGAGAGGGTCAAGCTATGAAGCCGACCCCTGAACTCCCCATGCCCAGAAAGCATCTGCGTCATGTAGTGATCTAGTTTAATGTATGCCCCTTCCATTCTGAATTTAACTGAAGGAAAGAAGGAGAAAGTCCATCTGCCCTTCGTCGACCTATCCCATCGCTCTTGCCATACACTCAGCGTCCTCTCACGCATCGCTTTGAGCAAGCCAGGGAGGGCCACTACTCCTCCCGGTGTCAGCTCGACTCCCAGGTGGACAGCAGCCCTGCCTCTAATAAGTTCCTTTTTGGTCAATATTTACCTAATTTCAAGGTCAATCGGCAGGACGCCGGCCAGAACCGATAATGCATCTGAGGCCACAGTCCTATAAGCGCCCAAGAGCGCCAACAGAGGAGTCCGCTGACCCCGTTTAAGAGCCGAGTTTATCAAGACGTTATCCAAGCGATGCTCCCACACAGAGGCAGCATATGAGACTTGCGACACATATACCCCTCTGTACAGCAGGCGAATCGCCGGAGAACGCAATCCCCACTCGGCAGTTGAGAGTCTTCTCAGTTTCTGAAACAGGGCCTGGGCCCTGTCGGAGGCGTTCTTGACGTGGGCTAGGAACGAGGAAGATCTGTCCAAAATTACGCCTAAATACCTGGTGTTTTCTGCAAATCGGATGGGTGTGCCTCCCATTCTGATGAAGGGGTTCCTGCCTCGGCTGAGCATGCCCTTCATAAGGAGGCCCACGGTCTTGTGGGGAACGAAGTTCAGTCTATTTCTCTGTCCCCATTCAAGGATCACTTGTAAACCTTCTTCAGCCTTAGATTCCACTTCCCTTCTACTGTTCCCAGAGACCAAAAACAATTTGTCATCTACGTAGTCGACCGATATACAACCTTCAGGCAAGGGCAACCTGGAGGAGTCGTCAAACAAGATTTTCCACAGGTCGGGTCCGAGGACCGACCCCTGCGGACATCCCATGTCGACTGTTCGAGTGATTAAAACGTCCCCGTGCCCTATGATAACTGTCCAACCACTTAGGTAGTCACTAATAATCTCAAACAGTTTACGCGGGCAATTCCTGCTTTTCAGCTTGGTAAGTATCATCGGCCACCACGCGTGATCAAAGGCACCCGAGATATCCAAGAAGATGCCTATGACGTACCTCTTTTGGCATACCCTCACCCATTCAAGCGCATATTTAATGGCGTGCTCCGTGGATTTGCCAGGGACAAAGCCGAATTGAAGATCGCTAGGCGGCGTTAGGGTGAGGTGTAGACGGTGCTTGATGATGTTTTCCAATATTTTACCTAGAATTGGCAATAATGTTATAGGTCTATAAGCTCCTATGTCCGTCTTCGGCTTACCGTTGCCCTTTGGTATAATCCGGAGCACGCCCTTCTTCCATTCCGTAGGGAATTTTCCCCTACGCAAGCACGTCTCCAACACCTGGTAGAACTCCTCTTTGGCGTGGATCCAGACATTCTTCGCAATTATTCCATTCAATCTATCAAATCCCGGTGCCTTTTTTGGACCCAAACCCTTAATTATTATCTCCACTTCGATTCGACTTAACGGTGGCACGCCGTTCCCCTGGGCGGGCTCACTAGGTGGTAGCCGTGACAGATTTCTAATCTGTTTATGGTGAACACTTTCCCCTATTACTGAGTCTAACGGAACTAACTTGCCCAGAAGTGTCTCAAGAGTGGAGGTAACATCGACACTCTCAACGTTCCCGAGCACCACGCTCGACAAGTAACTTTCAGATCCTTTTCCCGTTTTTCCAACGACGCTGTGGATTTCCCACGGGTTGGCGTTACCCACTTCATTAACCCAATTATGCCAGGCAGCTCGTTTTGCCGAAAGGACACCCGAGCGATAGGCACCTCGTGCGGCCCTAAAGCGGGCTTGGAGGACAATAGCCTCTTCGGGCGAGCATAAACTCTGCCTGACCACACTGAGATTCCTGTAAGCGCTTTTAAATGTACCCTTCAGCAAAGTCAGCTCTTGTGTCCACCACGGCGTCCTAATAGCCTTTTTAGAGTTAGTTCTTCCCAAAGAGGCTTCTGCGGCCGATACCACCGCCGCGTTGAAAAAATTCCCCAAATTGTCCGGTTCCCTAGCTGCTACATCGTGAAAGCCCCTTAATGATTGACGTAGCGCCTCCCCGAATTTATCCCAATCCGCCCTTGTGGTTCTGAAATTCCACGTAGACCGTGGAGCTTCTGTCTTTGGAATACCCACAGAAAAGGTTATAAGTCTATGATCAGAAACTAACGCTCACTCGTGAACTTTCCACTGAGATATTTTAGTCGCAACAGATCTAGAACATAGAGTGAGATCAATGTTGCTTTCGCCTCCGGCTCCTGAAAAAGTAGAAAGCATGCCCGGTTCATTGAGGATGAACAGACCTTGCGCCGCAATAAGGTCTTCGACAGCAAAGGATCTTTCCGTCATACACACACAGGAAAACAAGCCATTTTGAACGTATTCTGACACTACAAGTCATAGAAAAACAAGGAAGATGTTACACCACGTAAAATTAAGTGTTGCCATTAAGCAATAATATCAATAACGTAAAACTTTCCGACACGATACTTCCTCACATGATAATTCATCACATAACACAGTTTGTGTAACATGGTTTGTGCCCCTTTATACCGCCTGCTCGCGATAACCCTTTCAGCACTGAAGAAAAAAAAAGTTTTTTTTTCCAGAATTTTGTTATTTTTAGAATAATTCAATCCCATAAATGCACAGAAAAATATTGGAAAAATTCGGAAAATCCAATTTTCCGAGTAAACTCACCAGCACGATCGTGACGGTCAGGACTATCTTTATACAAACCAAGATAAATTTGTTTGTAGCAATGACACGAAAAAGAGTAATAAAACTAATTTATTTGTGCGAAATTAAGATTTATTATGTTTGAATACGAAAATAACTAACAACTACTTGGATTTAGTGTGAAATAATTTAAAACAGTGTTTATTTCGTGAAAGACACAGGTAGGTTTTACATTTTTCACATAAAATTTTCGTTCTGCTTTTACAATTTTCCATGCGACGAATTCTTGGTGTAACAATATTATCATCAAATATTGCCAAATGGTCATAACCGTCATATCTCCTATCTATTACTGGCAGATTCACAGGCTTGTACTGTTTATTTTGGGTATGCTCACATTCTTCTTCGTTCAGATCCTCAGGTGACTTTCTTTTACGTTCTGGAGTTGTAGTAAGCGCTTCACCAACCTCCAAACGAAAGTTTAATAAGTCTAAAGGCTTTTTATTTGCATTTTTTTTAAATTCTTCGCGATACAACAACCATGAATTTACCAAAACCAAGTCCAAAAGGTGTATTATGGTTTTTAGGGTCCATTTTTTTGTTTTGATCCACGTACGGTAACACTCCATTAGCTGGTCGCAAATATCCACACCTCCCATTAGCTTGTTATATTTTTTTATAATTTGGGGTGCCCGAACAGCAGCGTATGTCTTTGTGGATTTGTTCCACCTCTTGACAGTTGAAAGGGGCTCAGCTCCTGTACAGTTTGACCCAATTAAAACTGTTTTTGTATCTCGCCATTTAATTAACGCGATACACTCGTTGATAAGCTGTTGATGGTCTCCTTGTTGCATCAATTTATCAGGTTTTAATTTCAAACCTCTTAAACGGTTAGCCATAATAGTTCCCGTCCCATGAAAACCGATTTGAGCTAATTTTTCTAGAAGGGCGAGTGTTGTAAAATACCTATCGAAATATAGGCAGCTGTTAGGTGGTAAAGCTTGTGCTAAGCGCAGAACGACACCAGGACCTAGGCCTAACTCTCTGTTGGGAAGTGGAGTGGACGGTCCTTGATAGATTTCAAAATCTACCACTAGCCCACTAGAGGAGGCTACAACGAAGTTTTTTAAACCTGTAGGTCGAGGTTTGTTTCTAACAAACTGCCGAACAGGACACCTACCTGTGAAAGGTATCATTTGCTCATCTATTGAATAAGTTCTCCCAGCTCGTTCAAGACTAAGGCATGTCTTCCTGACAGCGTCAATAACTGGTTGTACCTTCCACAGCTTGTTTTGATGATGATCAGATTGAGGAGTGACGGTATCGACAAAATGGAGGGAAGAACGCAGGAAAAAAAATCTATCTCGTGTTAATATCGGTGCAATAGAATCTTGTCTATATTTTTTATTCCAGTACATGTGAATTCGCGGGTAGGGAATACAGCCCATGATAATGTGTATTCCAAATAGTTTTTTCATCTCAGGAACGGTTGTGTTCAGTAATTTACCGTTCTTCAGAAGATGATATCGGCTGGAGAAGTCAACTGCTTTTTCAAAAAAGTCATCATTGAAGTAATCATTAAAGTATTCAAGTGGTGAACGTACCTCAACATTTGTTCTATCAGAAATATCGACCTCAGGGTGATCCAGTCGTGGGAAATCAGTCTCCTTCCAAATCGGTCTCCTCACAGATGAAGTAGACGCAACAGGTTCTACATCATCCAACATATCATCATTTTGATGGTCATTCTCTTCCACGTCTGGAATCTGAGGAATGGATCTGTCCGCTAATAATGCGAGGGTATCAGCAACAAGGTCCTCATCCTCACTCGAATATCCTTCTATTTCCGAATCGTTTCCATCTCCAATAGCATTCAGGACAAAATTTTCGAATCCTTCATCATCTGGTGATATTTCAGGAATTTCACCTTAAAAAAAATAATTAAAAACATACTCCAATATAATTTTATTATGCCCAAACATAGTTACAATGAATATCTGGTGTTATTAGTGAGACATTATCTCATTGAAAAAGAAAGAAAAAGAGAAAAATTATAACACTTCGCAAATATTTATCGGACAGAATTGGAATGGAATGTATGAGAATAAACCTGACCAGCACGCCCGTGCTGGTGTTAATATTTTCATTAATAAATAACACAATGCTGAATGTCATACTAAAAAAATAGAATTAACTCATTGATTAACATGTTAACTACAATAATAACACGGTGAATTACTTAAATAGTTTATAAATTTGTATTTATAAATAACTTACGAGGCAGAGGTTGGCTCCGTTGTTGACGCGACATTTTGACAGTTTTTAATGATGCCCCTAGCGGTAAATTTTGGAAACAATGGCCAGTAGGGCTTAGATACAAGCCCGCACGGTCATTGTAGGCCGGAATACCAACGAAATTTAAAACCGTTTTCGAGAAATATTTTTATAAACGGACCCGCACGATCGTATCAGCCAGTGCTGAAAGGGTTAAGGCAAGAAAACATCACAGTTTTCAAGTAGTTTAGCGGCTACGCTGGGTTTGTGTAACATGGTTTGTGATAGAATAGAAAGTGCCCCCTTCATAGCGCCTACTCGCGTCAAGGCAAGAAAACATCCCAGTTTTCAAGTAGTTTAGCGGCTACGCTAGGTTTATGTAACATGGTTTGTGATACAAAAGTGAGTAAAATTTATAAAAAATAATTACTTAAATTAGTTATTGATATTATTGCTTAATGGCAACACTTAATTTTATGTGGTGTCACATCTTTCTTGTTTTTCTATGACTTGTAGTGTCAGAATACGTTCAAAATGGCTTGTTTTTCTGTGTGTGTATAGAAAATTTTAAAGTCGTGTAATTCAGTTAATATTGCTTGCCGACGCCTAATTCTTTCAGATTCGGATTTTCCGGCCCATAGTTAGTATAAAAATAACTAGTTTTATTATCTAGGAACGCCGCCCCTAAACCGAAGTTTACCCTGTGGCGGAAGGCAGCGAACGAATTGAATAGCCTTATAAATGTTTTGTTGAACGGGCAACACATTAGTAACCCGGCACTAGAACCACGGCGAACTAGCCGACCATTCTGTTTCCACGGCCCGGTTGTCGAGTCGCATTTGTGCGCTGCCTTCGTCGTAATAAAAATCCTTCTGATAAATTATTGTAATAATAACCTGTGTCGGTTTTGGGAAATAAATGCAAGTCCAACGTTTGTCATTCTATTTATTAAAATATACCGACCACCTTATTGGCAACGGAGCTGAAGCCCACGTAAGTATTATGGCAGGAATATCACCCGTTCCTTACCGCCAAAACCCCATATTTTAATATCGAAAATTATTATGAAAATTAGACTGGATACAATACTGTACAATACAATAACTGGATACATATTAATAATTACATGGAAAAAATAAACATTAATTTGATCAAACGTAAAGAAATAACAAGACTACTAAATACATGTATAGAACAAAATTACTTTAGATTCAATAATAAGTATTATATTCAATCTAGTGGCTTGGCCATGGGGAGCCCGATCTCACCGGTGCTAGCTGAATTCTTTATGGATTATATCGAAGAATCCATCGAAAAATTAAAATATTTAAAAAAAATTGCCTTCTATCGCAGATACGTAGATGACATTCTGATTATCTGGACAGGAACACACAGGCAATTAGATATATTTCTAAAAAAAATAAATAAAATTAATAAATCGATCCAATTTACAATGGAAATGGGGGGAAATAAGATTAACTTTCTCGACATAGGTATAGAAATCATCAACAAAAAATTAGAATTTTCGATATATAGAAAACCTACATATAGTGATAACATTATACACAATACATCTAGACATCACATTTCACATAAATTATCAGTATTCTATTCACTCATTCACAGACTTTTACATGTGCCTTTGAATTATATAAATTACAATAATGAATTAAATATTATAAAAACCATAGCACAGAATAATGGATACAAGAGTGAAACTATTGACAGTATATTAAAGAAAAAGAATAAAAAACTTACATTAACAATCATATCACAAGGCCTCGATAATAAAAATGAAAAAGATTTTACTAAACAATGGGTTAAAATCCCTTATATTGGCGAAATATCAACTAAAATATCCAGATTAACTAATAATGATAAATGTAAAACAGCTTTTTATAATGTGAATTCTCTAGGGAGAATTTGAATTAATAATAAAGATAAAAGAGAAAAACTTGAAAACTCAGGCGTTTACCAAGTGAATTGTGCCAACTGCCCATCGTATTACGTAGGTCAAACTGGGAGGTCAGTCAAAACCCGAATTAAAGAACATTTTACAAACTGGGTGAATGACAAAGGAGAATTGTCGAATGTAGCATCACACTTATTAGAAAATAAACATTCATTTGATAAAGACAGAGATGTTAAAGTTCTCCATATTTGCAATAAAGGTCATAAGGGAACGTACCCATACTACGTGACCAACTTTTTGCAATTTTTAACCCCCCCCCCCCCGGTGACCAAAAACCTAACCGCTCATTTGTATGGAGCGTGACATTTTGAAGACCCCCCCCCCCCCCCTAAACGTGTCACGTAGTATGGGTACGTTCCCTAAACTGGATAGACTAGAATCTTTAGAAATTACCCGCTTAACTAAAATAATAGAATCTAACTTTGTAATGAATAAGCAATTAGAATCTTTTGCTAAGTCTCCCCTTTTGTATCCATTGTAATTTTCATAATAATTTCGAAATTAATATAGGTATTTAGTTTAGACCATTCCTACTCCAATGTAAATATGTACCCCTTCATAAAGTAACTTTGTAAAGATAAAGCAATTAGATTCATTTGCTAAGTCCCCGCTTTTCTATCCAGTCTAATTTTCATAATAATTTTCGATATTAAAATATGTAATTAGTTTAGACCATTTCAATTCCAATGTAAACACGTATCCCTTCAAAAAGCAATAAAAAATACCAAACTTCATAAATATAATAATGATTTGACAATAAAATTAGGTCATTAGTAACTCATATTACTTGTAAGGTTTTTCCCTAATCATCATTGAAGTGAGCTGCAAACCCAATGTAATTACCTTACTGGAATAACCAAAATATTTAGAAATTCGATAGTCTAAAATGACTTAGCAACAAATATAATTATTGTAATTGATTAAAATCCTTGTAGACCACCCCTCTCCCCCTCCCCAATATGTTGTGTATATAAACCGTAGACTAGGAAATATTTGTACCAGTCTGAAGATGGCTTTGACGAGCTGAAACCGGTTACGGTCCAATAAAATTAAGTGGAATAAAGTTTTATATTCGTTTTATTATAATATATTACCAAAATTTATTACAAAAAAAAGCGGATTGGTCCTGTTTCAGAGACTCTATCCAGGATCTTTCCCTCTCCCTGCCTTCCCCTTCTTCTGATAATTGCACCTCTTATAAATTTTGGACTGATTCCATTCTAAAATCGGCTGACAAGTCTATCCCCAAATCATCTCCTGTAGGCTCGAAGGCTCGCCCTCCCCCTTGGTGGGATGAGGAATGCCTTAGAGTGCTGAAGGAGAGGAAAGCGGCCAATAAGACATACTGCCAACAGATGACTATGAATAATTACATCTCAGCCAAGAATGCCCAAGCTGTTGCTAAACGCACATTCCGTTTAAAAAAAAAAAAACAGCTGGCGTAATTTCTGTACCAATATATCCCCTGCTACTCCAGCAGGGGAGGTTTGGTCCATGATTCGCAGGTTTAGATCTTCCTTTTCCCTGCCAAAGCCATATCGTAATTCTGCTATTTGGATTGATGACTTTGTTAATAAAATAGCTCCCCCTTATGTCCCTAATTTTGATGAACTTCCTTCTTTGCCTTTCACTTTAAAATCTTCTTCATGGTTAGATGCTCCATTTTCCTTTGATGAGTTAAAAAGAGCCATTGAAATCCTCAATGACTCAGCTCCAGGCAAGGATGAAATCCTAAATATATTCATCCGTCATTCTGATGACAATTCTCTTACCTACTTTCTCTCTCTCATCAATGTCTTTCTAGATTCTGGCATTATTCCCCCAGGCTGGAAATTTCAAAATATCATTCCCATTTGCAAAAGTGGCAAAGATCCAAGCATAGGTTCGAGCTACAGACCTATCGCCCTCTCTTTTACTCTTTGCAAAGTATCTGAAAGAATGATTAAGAATAGATTGGACTGGTTCGTAGAAAAAAATCAAATTCTTTCCCCTTCCCAGTTTGGATTTAGAAAGGGTTAAAGTACCCTTGACAACCTTTCCTCTCTTGTTACAGATATCAAATTAGCATTATCTAAAAATGAATATTGCATTGCAGTGTTTTTAGACATCTGTGGAGCATATGACAATGTTCATATTCCCATCCTGAAAGAAAAGTTACTGGCAATAGGTATTCCGCCTAAATTGGTAAAATTCATTGTCAATTTGCTCTCCCAGAGAACTATTTTTGTAGATGGGTCTGAATCCCCTCCCCACATTAGACACATTTTCAAAGGTCTCCCGCAAGGGTCAGTCTTAAGCCCGATCCTGTACAATATTTACACATATGATCTAGAAAAATCTATTCAATTCTTGTGCAACATACTCCAATATGCTGATGACTTGACTTTCTACAAAATATCCCGTAATATTTTTATCGCAGCATCAGCAATCAACAATGCTCTTAGAAAACTCTTGGCGTGGTTAAATATTAATGGCCTTGAACTTTCCCCCTCCAAAAGCAAAGTTGTCATCTTCACTTGTCGTCGAAAACTCCCAGAAATTCAGGTGAGATTTGGCGATGAAATCATCCCTATCTCTAAAGAAGTTAACTTCCTGGGAATGTTTTTAGACTCAAAGCTTACTTGGAATTCTCACATAAATCATGTCATCATGAAATGCGAAAGCAACATCAATCCCCTTAGATTTCTGTCTGGAGTGTGGTGGGGATCACATCCATCATCTTTAAAACTTCTGTACAATGCTCTCATCCGAAGCCATCTTGATTACGGATCTTGTCTGTTTGATCCAATGTCCACTTCAAATTCGCTTAAATTAGATAAAATTCAGTCTAAATCTCTTTGCCTTATCTTAGGAGCCATGAAATCTTCCCCAATCAACGCTATGCAAGTTGAATGCTGCGAACCTCCCTTAAATATAAGAAGGCGATGCCTAGCAGAAAAATATATTTTCAAAACATGCTCAATAGCTTCTCATCCCTTGATTCCCAAACTTCAATTGTTAAAGTATGAGGTTAATTTGAATCCATTTTGGGAAAAACATTCCCCTCCCCTTCTCTATATCCACAAACTCCTATCGCAATGAATCTCTCCCCTTATACTCTTATCCCTATGAAAGTCTTACTTTCTATCCAAAGGTGCACCAATTTATAGGAATATGTAAAAAAAAATATTAAAAACTCAGTTCAATCCAATAATGCGGAATTCAACAAAATTATTGAAAATAACTGGCCAAATTATATAAATTTTTTCACAGATGGTTCCAAACTCAGTTCGGACTCCCATTGTGGGGCCAGTTTCCCACACAGACTTCCCAAAGAATGTTCCATTTTCTCTGCTGAATGCATAGCTATCATAGAAGCTTTACATCTCGTCAAATCTCTCAACATTAGAAATGCCCTCATCCTTTCAGACTCACTTAGCTCATTACAAAAAATAAGCGCATCCCCTCTCAATTCCATTAGTGACTCTCTTACCTGCTCTATCAGAGACCTCCTGCATTCCTTGTCGCTGGCTCACGTGTCAGTGGTCTTGGCCTGGATCCCAGGACACCTTGGTATTGTTGGAAATGAAAAGGCTGATTCTATTGCTAAGGATTCCATTGTTCATGGTCCATTAAATAGTATTCCTATTCCTGTTAGAGACTTTTTTCCTATTTTAAAAAATAAGTTACAACGCCAATGGTCCTCTGAATGGAAATCATCCTCTCTGTTCAAAGGTCACCAGTACTCTTTAATTCAACCTTCTATTCCTGTCAAGCCCTGGTTTCACAAATACACTTCCATGCCTAAAAAATACATCTCTTCCATTATTCGAATGCGTTTAGGTCATACTTGTTGTCTTAGCCATCTCGCCAGATTCCACATAGTCAATTCGCCTTATTGTGATTGTGGTTCAGAGGATACTTTAGACCATAATTTTTTTGAGTGTCCTATCAATGACCAATTTCCAAACTTCATACCTGAATTGTTAAAACTTAAAATTGAATTCCCTACCAGTGTACCCTGCCTTCTTAGTCTCAACTCTCCCGAAATTCACTATTTGTTAGCAAAATTTATTTACAAAAATGGCCTCAACATTTAAGCATCAATCACATTTCTCTCTCTTCCAGACGTATACATTTGTTTCTAGCTGTGTTATTATGTACAGTTGTACAGGTTCCTTTTTTCTGTACATCTTCATACTCTATAATTTTGTAATGACTATTAATACCAACTCTGTGTGTTACTCTGTATGTTACTCTGTATGAAAATGGAAGTATGGAATATGTACAGGTTCCTATTTTTGGGAACCTGTACATCTTCCTACTCTTCAATTTTGTAATTACTATTAATGCCAACTCTGTGTGTTACTCTGTATGTACAGTTGTATGGGTTCCTATTTTTGGGAACCTGTACATCTTCCTACTCTACAATTTTGTAATTACTACTAATACTAACTCTGTATGTTAGTACAACTTGTATAATCCTATGAATATTTGTCTTGGCCCATTGTCTATAAGTATTTGCTAATATAATTTATCTATTTCATGTAAAAAACTTAAATAGTAACTAATTTAAAAAATATATGAAAATTTAACTACTTAATTTAAAAAAAACTGATATTGTACCTAATTTTAAAAAAATCTGAAAATGTAAATAATTTTTAAAAATTGATAATGTAACTAATTTACAAAAAAACTGGAAATGTAAATATTTAAAAAATATGTAACTTACTAATAAATGGCCAAGATCACCCTTAATGGGTGAAAGCCAAATAAACAATTTAAAAAAAAAAAAACACAGTGAGATGACTTGACATTTGGCAGCCAACTAGTTGTGTTTTAATGTGTTCGCCTTCGTATTTTGGTAAGTGCCTTTGGTTTTCCTTGTCCTTGCATTCCATAATTTACCACACAGTCAATCATCCAACTTCAGAAACATATGCAAATCGGATGTATAGTTTTTCTAATAACCAGGTTGAAAAAGGTAGTTTCGAAAAAAATGTGTTGAAAGTTTTGCTGAAGGATAATTCATCTTACAAACTGTTTAAAACTTTCTTTAAATTTTCTTGGAATTTCCTTGAAACTTTAGGTGAAAGCATTATTAACAAATGCATCTTTTAGAAAATAAAGAAAAAATATGATAATTTTTTTTTACAGTTCCCTGGTGCCTTAAAGCCTTGTTTATGATTTGATCAAGGGAATACGGAGACGCTTAGAGGTCCCACAGAACCAGAGGCCCGTGTGAACTGAATAAAAATCTTGTAAAATTACATCAACTTTTTAAACTAGGGGGGGGGGGGGGGGCCTCATTCAGCTCTTCAGGCCTCTGAGAGGTTTTGTCCGCCACTGCAGTGTTTATAGTATATTTATACCGTTTATATTAAATAAATAAATAATGTAGACAGGTTCTTGTTATAAAAACTATATTTGTAAATATTAACCCAAAATTACACACAAAATTACACTCACAAATCATTCACTCGACACTGGCCAGAATACTCCTTTGGGGGTGGTGATGGGTGTGGGGAGAGGGGGGAGATGCAGCGGGGGGAGGGGAAGGAGTGGAACTCGGGAGGGGGGAGGAGAAGATGCAGGGGGGGCGGAGGGGGAGGAGTGGAACTCGGGAGGGGGGAGGAGAAGATGCAGGGGGGGCGTGGGGGGCGGAGGGGGAGGAGTGGAACTCGGGAGGGGGGAGGGGAACTAAAAGCCGCTCGCAGGGCCTAGCAGCAAAAACCTGCGGAACGGGTTTTTAATTGCTAGTTCATAACTATTACTGCCTTTTATAAAGGAAGTAATAGTTATGAACTAAGAGTATAAAATTTTTAGGTAAAAATAAAATATTTTAAAAACACAACGTTTTTAACTATTTAATTTTCAATCAATTAATGATTGATATATTTTAAAAATGTAACATATTTATTTTTCATAAAGTTTATTTCTCATGCATAAGTAACATTTTCAATTTAGCCAAATTACGTGAACTCTTCGTCAGGTTGAGAATCTGAAAAAAAGTTTTATTAACCTACATTATTTAGTGTTCTAATATTGTTAATTGAATTAATTTACTGTTTATTTACTCGTAAAATTCAGAAGAAATACTGGCGATCAAGAGACAACCACCATATGGTGGATTTTTATAATATTGTTTTAAACAAAATATATATACACCTTGATTACACTAAAATCCTTGGTTCCTAATCTAAAGATCGTGGGTTCGAATCCCAGCAAGGGTATATATATATATATATATGTTTATTTTTTATTTATTTACTCATTTACAAAATAGGAATATGTCAATTGATTGATATTAGCAACGCAACATGCAATGCAACAACGGTTGCAACGCTCGCTTGTGTGGATGCACATCACGCACCAAATGCGCATTTACAGTGAAAATTCTGTGCACCCCTGTTCCCGCCAGTGTATCACGATATATATATTAGGTCCTTACATATGAAATTGGCGTTTTGTATGGGAGGAACATAAAGTCGATTTTTTTAAATATAATTCAGTGGAGCGTCGATTATCCGAACGTCGATCATCTCCACATCATGCCCGCCCGACCCGCGCGTGCCTACTCTCAAAAATGTCTACAATGCAGACGAAACCGGGCTCCATTTGAATGTTTTGCCACTCAAAACTCTTGCTTCACGTGGTGATTTAGCAGTATTTAGCTTTGGTTATAACTTAGCCATTAGCATTGGTTCTAAAATAAGCAAGGATCATATCACTGCCTACGCATGTGCTAATGCTACTGGCAGCCACCGATTTCCCGGGCTTGTAATTGGTAAAAGCCAGAAACCAAGTTGTTTCAAACAATTTATTATGTCTGCGGTGCCCATCGCTTACAATTCGCAAAAGAGTTCTTGGATGGATAGTACAATTTTCATGGAATAGTTTACAGAAAAATTTATACCCTCTGTAAAAACCCATCAATTAAAAAATGGTAAAAGAGCGAAAACATCTTTGTTTCTTGATAACGCCCCAACTCATCCTTCATGAATTGAAAAAGACGAGTTTGTAAAAGTCATGTTTCTTCCACCTAATGTGACCTCATTATTACAGCCCATGGATCAAGGCATTATTGAGGCTTTCAAACGGTATAATAGAAAATAATTTTTACGTATGTTACTTTTGGAAAAAGGAAAGGAGGGAGAAGAAAGCCTGATAAGAAATCACAAAAAGATTGATTTGGAAGATGCATCCTACATGATCGGAGCAGCGAACAGTATCAAATATCTGTCCTTAAAAAAGTATGTGACCTAGCCCCTCGTAACCGCTTTCTTTTAATTCCTATTTGTCATTAAAGATATAAATTTAAATATAGTGTTCATTCACCGCTTCGTAATATGGAAGTACGTAATATATGTATGGCTCGATTATCCGAAAATACCGGTTATCCGAACACCCACGTCCCCCAATTAGTTCGGATAATCGACGCTCTACTGTATATTTATTTAATCAAAGTAGGTACCATTACATGCACTATGCACTTTTGCCATCTCATAGGTAGTTCATCGATCCCTTTACTAAAAAAACCATTCGGACGGGAATCAATAAAATCTTTGAAGGCGGTTTGGACTGCCCCATCGGAGTTGAATTTTTTCCCTTGCAAGAGGTTATCCAAATTTCGAAAAAATGGTAATCTGTTGGGGCAAGGTCCGGAGAGTACGGTGGATGTCCAATTGAAGCTCCTCTAATTTGGTAGCCGTCTGTTGTGCAGTGTGTGGTCTAGCGTTGTCATGAAGCAGCAGTGGCCTAGAGCGATTAACCAGCCTCGGTTATTTAGCAGCTAGCTTTTCCATCATGGTTTGCAGTTGCTGACAATAGACATCTGCCGTAATCGTCTGGCCAGATTTAAGAAAGTTGTAGTGAACGACACAAAAAAAATGGTGCCACGGTGGAACTCGTACTCGTAAATAACGCGATATTTCAAGTTTTCCATTTTGTAAGCTAAGTGACGCAAAGAAAAAAATCAATTAAGGAAAAAACAAATGAATTATAATTTTCGAAACACAAATACATGAGTAAATAGCTGTATAAATTTGAATTTCCTAACCAAAGAGGAGATATTTGAGATCAAAGTTGCCAGTATGGCAAAACGCCAATTTCATATGTAAGGACCTAATATATATATACTGCGAAACCGTGAACAACCATCCAAGAGTTTTGCTCCGCGCATACTGCGAATCTTTTGTGTTCACGGCGACGTACACACTGGTAATTTGTTGTAAGTATAAATGCAACCTGTTTAAGTGGAAGATACTCGGGAGAGACTGTCATTGAGAATCTAAATATTGCTAGAAATGACTTTGAAAGGTGTGTTTGGTGATTATAGTTCCAAATTAACCAGATAACTAATTCTCAATGCTTATCTTCCCCAAATCCTTCTTCTCCTCACTTTCTTCAGCCTCAAAACGGAGATGACAGACTGGCTCTGGGAAGCTTTTGGAAGTCCCTTCTTGTATGGTATTACAAATAAAAACACTTACGGCGGTATATTCCACTACACACGTAGCTAATTTTGGACTGATTTTATTTTCTTTAACCCGCCATTGGTGACGTATATGTCTGTGAGACCGGGTAATTCGAAAAAGTGTAATTTTTTTTTGCCGTTCATCAAATCACACTGCGATTTCAAGTAGTTTCCTTATTCCATGCCCCCTACCGCCAGTCTATCGCTAGCCTACCGACAGCCATGCGGACGCACGTTATAGAGTTTTGGCGCCAACCCGGTGCGTGAGACCGGCATCACCAACTAAGTAAGTCAAATGGTTATTGGTAATTTTATAAGAGAAAATAAAAAAAACATAAGTATTATCATTTATGTTTTTTTTTTTATTTTATGTTTTAACTGTCACTGACGAAGACTGATTTTGTTGTTAAATATTTAAGATTGTTGGGTGTAAATAAATATTGTTAAAATATCTCATAATTTTAATGCATCTAAAGATATTGTGTTATGTTAATAAAAAAAGAATTCATTTAAGGAATACCTATGTTTTATTGACAGAAAAAGATGTCATTTTATAAACTTTCTAATCAAAAGTAGCATGAACACTTGGAACAGTAAATTATTGAAAAACTGGTTGTCAAAAACCCCGGTGCGTGAGACCGGGGTCACCAACGATGTAAGTCAAACTCACATCACCAATGGCGGGTTAATAACGGACTATTATATTCATAAATTATGCATACCATATTTGGTATCAGTCACCTGTACACAGTCCAAATTAATTGGCTAAAACGAAATTAATTGGCTAGAACAGCATTTGCATGGAGACTATCATATTACACAAAGGCTTTTACAATGACAGTACAACTGAAACAATGCTAATAAATATTGTAAAAGGAATATCATCATATTCATAATATACGGTCAACTTACCATCTTTCACAGAGCTGAATTGTGCCGTCCATCCTCCGTTACCATTTATTGATGAATGTTGAACCAGTCTCAAGAAATTTGTACCCCGATGGATGGCGGGCTTATCCTAAAAAATGTAAACAAAACATTTTTTTTTTTCGAAGAAAACTTCTTCGGGAAGGTTTTCACTTTATGATGGCATTATTTATTTTAATGAAAAGACAAATAACTTTGTTTACATCACTTTTATTTATATACAATCAACATGTTTCGTGAACGATGTTTACATCATCAGCATCAAATGTATACTAAACTTAAAAATTAAACATAGATCACATATGGGAGAAAGGGGTAGGAGGAAGAAGTAAGAGGAAGGGGAATGGGTAATATTGAGGGGACTTTATTAAAATAGGGGATTTCAAATTCATTAGCAGGGAAAGACCGGATAAGTGGGAAAAGGTTCAAAAGAGGGTTTATAAAAATTTGCTGCTTATTAATTATGTCTGTTTTATTATTTTACATTTTTTTCTAATTTCTAAAATCTCTAAATTATTTATCTGTGATGCCTTATAACCCGTATGTAATATTTTAAGTCCATGGTTTTTGTCAAAATTATGATCATTTTTTAATAAATGATCTGCGAAACTGAGATTCGCTATTGCCATTTAATGCCCTGAGATGTTCTTTAACAGGGTGGCCACAAAAAATGGATTTCAAAATTCCCTGGTAATTTTCCAGGTTTTCCAGGGCAGTTTCCACATTTTTCCCTGATATGTTTAATTTGATATAAGGGGATATCGTCCGTTAGATAAATAATAAAGGGAATTCCGTCATCTATAGCATTTATTATTTCTTTGCATCACAATAATCTATTAAAAACAAAATACACTTGTTACAAATTTATGATATTTCGCCTGAAGACTTTTTTCTAGCTTTTGAAACGATAGATAGAGATATGATCATTAAAAAACTATCTAAAAATGGAATAAAAGGAAAGGCATTGAAACGGTTCAAGGATTATTTAACTAATAGATATCAAACCACAAAAGTGGGTCAGACAATATCCGAACCAATGAAGATTACATCGGGAGTACCACAAGGGTCTGTTCTCGGACCTATTCTTTTTATAATGTACATTAATGATATGGTAAAAGTATGGCAGACGATGCATTGATATATATAGCAGGAGAATATTATGAACTCATAATGAATCATTTAAATGAAGACCTACATAATATATCAATATGGCTGAAGAAAAATAAACTAAAATTGAATGTAAACAAAACTAACATTGGAAAACGAGTAACGCAAACAAAAAAGACATATTGATAGACGGTGAAGTTTTGAAAGAAGTATTTGAAATTAAATATTTGGGAGTAATAATTGACTCCAAATTGACTTTCGCTCAAAATACAAAACCAATTATTAAAAAAATTTCACTGTTGGGAAGAATAAGAAGATTCCTTGACAGTCTCCAGTAAAAATGTGTACAACGCATTCATTGTACCACACATACATTACTGTAGCAGCATTCTATTCTTAGCCAACGACGGATTAATGAAACAAATGACAATTCTACAAAACAGATCTATGAGAACTATATTGAAGAAAAATAGGTACACTTCAGTCAAGAAAATGTTGAATGAGTTAAATATCTTGACATTTAAACAAATTATTTACTTCAATACTATATTGTTAATCTACAAAATAATCAATGGCCATACGTCTATTGAATTCCTAAGAAAAATTGATAAAACTACAAAGCAACAACATGAGACGAGGAAAAGAAATGAACTAAGACTCCCCTTCAGGAAAAAAAAACACAAGAGTCAAAAGCCATTGATGTACGGAGCATTGAAGATATTTGAAGAATTACCAGAAGAAATAAAATTGGAAGTGAGCATAAAGGCATTTAAAATTAAATTGAGAAGATATGTGATTGATTTGGTATAGATGTATTATTTTAAGTGTATGTATATATAAGGATTGTATTAGGACATAGATAACTATGTACCTATTTAAAATACCGCAATAAAACAACTTTGGGGTTTCACAAATCGCAAAATAAAGAATTTAGTTTATTTTTGGAATTCCCTGATATTATAAATTTTTTTTGAAATTCCATGACATTTCCCTGATAATTCCAGGTTCGGTAAAATTCCCTGATAATTCCAGGTTTTCCAGGTCTTGTGGCCACCCTGTTTAACCCTTACTTCAAAGTTTCTATTTGTTCTACCCATATAAAAACAATTACAGTCTTTACAGTTGAGTTTGATCATAATTTTTGTCTTTAGTTACTTTTTGTCCATACTTATTTGTTAATTTTCATTAAACGTTTATCCTGATGAGGAAACCATTGGTTTTGAAACATGATCATTTTGATTAAATAGCGGTGTATGTAAAAGGGGTGTTCAAGTCTTACCCCCTCCCCCCCATGTAACGCGCCGTAACGTTTTTCCGTGCCCTCCCCCCCCCCACCTTCTAAACGTTACGTAACGCCCAAGTGACAATTTTTACCTGAAAGTCAAGTTGCGCAAAGTGCTGGAAAGTCACTTAAATACCCTTTTTCTTGTTTTAATCGTGTTTGCGGTAATAAATAAAACAAGAGATTTCGAGAACGAAAAGGGTTGCCAACATAGAATATTTTAATTCCCTAGTTTTTTTATCTACATAAAGAAAAACATGTTAAGTAACGCATTGTTTGAACCCCCCCCCCCCTGCCCCCCGTAACGCAGAGTAACGTTTCACAAGACCCTACCCCCCCCCCCCCAAGTGCGTTACGTAATACTTGAACAGCCCCAAAGTTCTTCATTTATAAATATATATTTATTTTATTTACCATAAAATTAACATGAAAAACAGAATTTGCAAAAATATTTTTTTATTATTTATAAAGATAGTGTGATTTACGTAATTTTAAAAACATTAATTTGAATTTCGATTTTGTTTTCTTGAATGCCAATCACGAAAGTGGAAATTAACCCACTCAATCGAGCTGACACTCGGTAGATAGACTCATTGTCGATGACAATGCATTCTCTAAATTTTTTGTAGCACTAACATACACACACATCATATGTATACAGACGCATTTGAATTTGGCTACTAGCTGGCCGACAGATGGCGTTACCAGGCTGTGCTGTTCGATGGGTAAGACCTTAGTGGAAAGTCCAAACTTTTTCACTACATAATAAAAAATTGGTGCATTATAGTGAAGATACTACGAATCTATTTATATTTTTAACACTGTAAACAATTTTACGCTTGCAGCACCGGCACAGAAGAATGCGCACGGTACCAAAAAGCCCACCGCTGTCAAAGCGAGATTTTACAAATCATTCTATTTCTGATAGCCTATCTCACCGCCCACCAATTTTCGTAAACCCTTCTGGTATTATTGTCGTGGATTCTTGTAAATTTATTGAATCGACTAAAAGTTAAATAAATTATATAAACAAGTTTTTTTTATTGAATAATCCGCGACTTATAGGAAAGTTATTACCACTGGTAAGCATTATAGCATTACCCTATAATAGTAAAAAAAAAACTTTAGTTTATAGAGGCTGATTTTTTAAAATTATCTGATTACTAAACGGCCTTTACATAATCTACGAGATTGAAAGTGAAAATTGTTGATAATATAGAATTTGACTTACTGCACCGCAGTATTTGGTGATAACAGTGCTCTGGTTATCTAGCAATTCTATGTAGTCTGTGGCACAGAGAGCTGGGGATCCCATATTGAACACTGTAAAAAACAACATTTTTCTCAGAATAAACATGTAAGTAATTAGGTTTAGAAGATTATTTTTTGATACGAATAGTATTATTACTGATAATCTAGTTTGTAAATTCTTAAGTAATTTGCAGTAGATTGGGTTGGGTTAGATGCGCAAATCTGGTAATAAGTCACCCTTAAGAAAATATTGTGCTCAGCGAAAATATCTGTGTTCGTAAACCTTTAAAATTAAAAATAAATTATTCACTTGTTTATTTCACACATATACAAAATTAATACGCACCATTGAAAACTAGTTCCATTTTAGTTCCGTATGGTGTCCTGATAATCCATTCACAGATACCATTTACTCTGTATGGTTCAGGATACATGGGACTGAATACAAGTCCAATCTGGTCGAACAGTGTTCCTCCGCATCCCCTTCCTGAAAACATAAAAACATTATCAGTTAGAACATAGATTTGCAACGTGGGCGATAACGCCCCCTTGTGGGCATTGGAGACTTTCACGGGGGCAGTAGAAGACCCAGAGAAAATTAGGGGACGTTGAGATGGCACAGTGAGGGCGTGGACAGGTAAAAAAAAAAGGTCTAAAGTAGACAAAAAAGCACGCTAATCACGAACTCTAATATCATTATTATTAAGAATTAAAACTATACCATGAATACAAGAAGGGTGGAGGGAACAACCCGGTACTTAAAATACAAAAGATTTGCTTTTCAACTTGCGGTACAAAAAGGTATAACAAATAATTTAATATATTTTTAAAGGGATTATTAATTCCGTGACAGATAAACTCCCCCCCCTCATAAATATAATCGTGGCAATAGCTGTGTCAGATTTGCGAAAGATGATAAGAAAAAAAGGGCTCTAGAAAAATATATTCTCAAAGTGGGCAGTGGGCAAAATAAGGTTGAGAACCTATGTAATAGATATGATTTTAGATTTTCACGGCCAAAAGTATTTTTGTTGTTTGTTTTTGGGGTGTTATGCCGTGTTACGCTACCTCCTCCTTTAGCCAATGTTTTGGACAGCGTTACAGTGTACATCATCAGTCACACATCTGCCCTGATGATGGACACTGTAACGCTCTCCGAAACGTTGGCTAAAGGAGGAGGTAGCGTAACACGGCATAACACCCCAAAAACAAACAACAAAAAAAACCTATGTAATAATACAAATATGTAATTGCAAAGTTAATTTCACCTGTGCAAAATTATTTTATATGATATGTGCGTATTTGACATAAACAAACGTGCAAAATTATTTTATCACAATATGTGCGTATTTGACATTAACAAATGTGCAAAATTATTTTATCATAGTATGTGCGTATTTGACATAAACAAATGTGTAAAATTATTTTATCATAATATGTGCATATTTTCATAAACAAATGTTTTTAACCCCCTTCCAAATGAAATGGAGATAAAATAAAAACTGGGTGTGCAATTCACAAGCGATAGAAGTAAATTTTCGTTATTTGTTTTTGGGGTGTAGAGGGTGTAGGAGGTAGCGCAACACGGCATAACACCCCAAAAACAAATAACGAAAATGCTTTTGGCCGTGAAAATCTTAAAACTTATCTGATAGAAGTAAACTTTCAGAAAACTAAAGTGGACAGAGTGGGGGGCTACGAAGCACCGCACAAAGAAGAGACCGATTATACTATTTCATTCTCTCGGAGACTAAGCCCTATAGATGTACGTGTTTGTCTCTTTTTAGTGTCGATTTTTCATTTCATCGAGTTTCAAATCTCAACGGTGCTAAAGAAGTTTTCACTTCAAAAAGTTTGAAAACAACATCAAAATATTGTTAATTAAACATGAAGACGAGGAAATCATTAAAATTATGAAGTAAATTTGGGATGTGGGTATGGGTAACGCCGCCCCGGGAACCATTTATTGGATAACCAACATCTCTGCCGGAGACCAAGTCATACCAAGTAGTTAGCTACGTTTGGTGATTTGGCCGGGGTGCCCGGGTTCATGGGGTTTGTACAGAAGTTTGTACAGGTCTTGGTGGCATTGTCTGGCCACCAGCTGCAAGGCAGTCTGGATCGGGAGAGAATGGTTCCTTTAACCAGTGATTCCTGACGTTATTTGAAATTCGGTTGCCGGTGACATTTTAAATATTTTTTTATTAAAACTAAAAATATTAAAAAATCAGTAGGTATTGGACAGTTGGGGCAGGATGAGGGGTTGGGTGGTTACTCGGCGGAGTGAGCAGTGATGAAATGCAGAATAATTTTATTGTTGGATTTTGAAGAAAAAAAATTTGGAAAAAAATATAATTAAAAAGATATTAAAATTTCAATAACATTTTTTACTCCAAATAATGTCAGGAATCACTAGTTAAAGTAAGTCAAGTAACACCCTGTGTACAATCCTTCACTGTAGTACAATACATGGTGTATCAGCGAAAGAGTTCTAGCTATTCATAAGCACATTTGGAATAAAAATGTAGATGTTATTTTGCTGTCCGGTGACATTTTTTTTTTTCATTTATTTCCATCACTAATTGCCACTGGGTAAAACCCAGCTCATCACAGATGGTATGTACATTGTACGCCATCTCGTTCCAGCAGCATTATACAGTTCAGACAGGGCTCGTACCATTGCAAAGGGTAGCGATATGATCCGTGACAACAGTGATGGTAAAATATACATTTTATTTAATTGCAAAAAAAAACATTGGACAGCAAAATGATGTCTAAAGTTTTTACTTGAAATATTTCAGTTACGTGCCGTATCCATTTAATACGAGTATACACATATCATATAACAGTATCTACATATATAAAAATCAAAATGCTGGAGCTGTTCGAAAACTGAATGAACCGGGACTGAATGAAATGGGGGTAAAGGGGAGGTGGAAGGGGAACGAGACAAATGGGAAAGGACACGCAGGGAGAAACAATTTATTTATGAAGGGGAATAGCAACGCATGCCGGAACTCACTAGTAGTTTATATACCTGTACAGTTTGTCAGTGAGATTTTCAAGGATACCTATGTAAATGAAAACTTGTACTTGAAGGCATTACCAGAGAAAACCAGAAATATGTCATTTTAAAATCAGATTTTAGATGTATTGATTCTTATTCACAAAAAATTATAAATGTATTTCGAAAGATTGTTCTTTTATCTAGCATTCGCCTATTTTAAATTTTGAGAAAAAATGTTTATTTTTAGTATAATAAGGTTACACCAAAGGTCGTTGGCAGATTTGTTGAATTTTCAAAAAAGATTTTGTATTATACAACACCCATTTCAAATTATATAATCATGCGGTAAAATAAATGAATAAATTATCTGTTTTATCTATTTTAATTTTAGTTTAAATAAAATCATTAAAAAATATATTCGTACATGTGTTTCTTGACGAAAATTAGTCCGTTTTTGTATTTATTTGAGCACTTACAAACTAATATATGTATTTCAGATTTTTTAACCCTTTGAGGATTATTGCCGAACGTATGCGGCGGCACTCGGACGATCCAGAGTATTGTCGCATACGTGCGGCAGTACGACTTTATTTAGTTTTTTCTATGCCGTGTTTGTAATTTCGATTAAATTATGATTTATAAGTAATACAAATATATTTGTCAAACATTTTTACATGTTCTTACTAAAATTGTTACGTATTTCACGTTACGTATTACGTAATTCAGTGGCTCTCAACATTTTACAAATAAAAAGTTTTCAAATTTTTTTTTATTTTATTTATAGGTATAAAAAATTGTACAATAAATAAAGGGATAGGGAGAGGGAAAACCTTTTATTTGTAAAATGTTGAGAACCACTGGATTAGTCCACTTTTTCATTTTTAGTATTATCCCTTTATTACATTGTATATTTCTTTTTATATAAGTAAATAAAAAAAATAAAAAATTTGAAAACTTTTTATTTGTAAAATGTTGAGAACCACTGATTTGATACTTTATTTTTATTTTTAGTATTATGTTTTTTGTACATTGTGTACATAATATGTACATTTCTTGTTTTATAATTTTTTCTTTTTTTCGAAACACTTTTTGTAAAATGTTGAGAACCACTGAATTTGTTCAACTAAATTTACAATGCAATAAGAAAAGGTTATATATAGTAATAAAAAAGCTCCGAAATCAACTTGTGTAGTAAAACAAGGAAAGAAGATACTAAATTAAATCGATTAAGAAATTAAGAAAAACTTGAAAAATAACTCATTCCCACGATGTAGATGACAAAAAAATAACTCACTAATCAAAGGGTTAACATTCTTATTTAACTTAGACATTATTGAAAATGATAAATAAAAAGTACATTGTTTTAATAGTTTTATCATCACGCCTTTCAGCATTTTTGGATGTAGTTAGATGTAAATTAAAGCAAATTTGAATGAAATAAAATCGATATTGAGTTATAATTTTAAAAAGCTGGTACGGAGAATAATTAATCTTTCTCATTGTAACCGCCCTGCACGATCGTAAGAACAACTTTCGACGAAATACGGATTTTCGGCCGCTGGCTGGTTAAATGCTCTTAAGAATTTACTAACCTTTATCTGTTGTTGTGTAAAACATATCAGAAGACAAGTATACAAAGGAACTTTCATGAGCGGTGTGTATCCTGAGAGCATTGCTGGTTGAAAATACAGGCATTGGGTTTTCTACCCCACAAATTTTTCTGATAATTGGTGAATTTTCAGAAATGCCATCCCTGATCTGTAAAATAAAACAAAACAATGATTTTTAGACAAATAATAACAAAAAACAAAATGCAACATATCTACATTGTTATAAAATAAAGTCCTCCGCCGCATCTTTCTATCTGTCTGTCTATTCGCGATAATTTACTATGCACTATGTCAATCTCTAATCGAGTATTGTATCATAGCCTGGGGAGGAGCAAACGCTGCCGCCATTGATCTAATTTCTAAACAAATTATATTCTAAATCGAAAAGATTAATTTCTAAATATCTAAAGCTAAATCAAGAAACTAACTATAAAGATTATTCTAAAACTACCGATCACAAGCAGTTCGGATGAAATCTTTAGGAGAATCGGTGTTTTGGACATTAGGCAACTTTATGCCAAAAATATACTAATTTATCTATTCAAACATAGAACTGTTTTTGACAATATCCAAACTGTTCGTGATACGAGAACCAAAGGGCAAAATCTCTTACTTATCCCTTTCGCCAAAACAACGTTTGGTCAAAGAAACTTCAGGTACTTTGCAACAAAACTTTATAATACACTTCCACTGACCATTAGACAGCACACTAATCACGTAAAATACAAAACAGATACCAAGTTTTGGATCACTACCATAGACAGATCATATATCAACAACATTTTTAGAACCTCCTAATGCATGCTAACCCATTGATACGATGCTGATTGTCCTTGTACTTTTACTTTAAATGTAAATAACACTGTTGTTGTTATCCTTTATAAACTATTTTAAAACTATTTATGTTAAAATGCGCCTGCTCTCAACACAGGAACTCCTAGTGAGACAGGCACAGCACAATTACCTATGTAACATAAATTTTTTTTAGATTATAATAAAAAATAAAAATAAAAAATCTCAAAAACTACCAAATGGATTTTCATGTGATTTTCACCAATAGATAGAGTGGGAGGGTTTAGGTATATAATTTGTCAAGATTTTGTGTAAATTGGTTGAAATGCATGATACATAAAGGAGAATGTCTGTACATGGTGGATTTGTATGCAAATATACAGTTTTATGCTGAGGTTGATGAAATTTTGCACACGTGCCTTCAAGAAAAGAGGAAGGTCACTGTCTATATTTGATTTCGAAAACTCTGTGTAAAGCCCGCGCATCGCCGGGGACTTCAGCTAGTATTTTATAAATTCATACACAATACACACCTCAATATAATCCTTCTCACAGTTGGAGGTAGTTACAATAGCACTGTGCATGTATAAAGAGATTGTTCTATTTATAGGAGCTTGAATTGTAACTACACATGATAAAGCCTCCATATTGACATTTATAATTCTTCCATAAGGCTCGGTGTAATTACGAGAACAGCCTGAAAGTTTAAAATATTATTTATTAGCTTTAAGTTCGAATAAACATCATATACATAAATAAATTTATAGGGAAACGCGTTATGCATTAATTTTATTGGGAAGTGCATTGAAAACAATCTGTAAATTATGGATCAATATGACTGCATTATAATATGCGAGCCTGAGGTGTGTAAATAACCCCAGACCCTCTGAGCTTAATACTCACAGATTTGATTATGAAAATCTATTTGCTCGGACAAATATATCACAAAGAATGGCAATCGAAAACTCCAGGGAAAATAACAGATTCACCAACCTTGTTTGCAGTATTTTGTATCTGGGGAGGCCTCCGTAAATTTGTCCACTTAAAATCCAGATCAGTACTTCTTTATGACTTGAAACTTGCACAAGTAGTTAGTTGTCAACCGTACACAACTAGTTAGTTTTCACAAAGCAAGAAAATTTTCCATAAAACAGACAATGTCAGTTATTCACTTGTTTATGTACTATTTTTAAAAACAATTTCAGGTGTCTCTGTTAAATCCAAAGAGTACCTAACTACCATTCTTGTGATATAAAAATATTTATTTAAATTTTCGAACAAACAAAATAAACATATTGTAATGCCTAACCAATGACGTTCACGTTATCAGTGCAATAGTGGGTTGGTGTTACCTGGAGCGGAATACTCTAGCTTGAATCCTTTGTGGTTTTGTGCAGTCAAACTAGTTGTAAGAGTTACGGCGATTTTATCCGAGGAAGAGTAAATGTTGAAAGTAGACACGTTTCCACAAAAAGCATATTCAAAGTATACAGGAAAGCTCTGTAAACATACATTTATTTATCGAATTAAAATAAAGTAATACAAAATAGAAAGTGATGTATTGCAAAATATCTATATTAGATGTTATGAAAGTATCATTGACGAAGAAAATAACTACAATAATCTAAATGAAAATATGAAAGAGAGCAAGACACTGAAAAATAAAAAAGATAATGGCCACAACTGTGAAACGAATCCAGAACGTCTCGTCTAACCGGGACGCGTATATCCAAAACCTATCGGTAGCGACAATTTACATTTTCAATATTGGATTGAGTCACCAATACAAAATTGATTTTTACAGCCTTTCTTGAAAGATTTGGGTTTGTTTATGGACTAAACTATTTATTTGTATTCATATTACATATGTACGGGCACAAACAATTAATTTACCTTAATATTTTAAAGCGTAACGTGCAAAAAGTATTAAAAACCTAAAATAATTTCATTGGCGCCATCTGCGAATGCGTAGATTATAACGTAGGTGACGTTTAATAACCTTAATGTTAATCTTTAAATTTTATATCTCTCCAACCAATTTGGTTAAAAGTTACTAGAGGCAATATTAGGGGGAATAAACTCGAATTTTAAGTAAAATTTCGGCCTTCGGCGGCGTTCTTTAATTTCTTGAGTTCTGATTCATAGTACCTAATTTTCTTGGAAGTTAAATTTTGCAAACATTCTAATAATTGCTATTGTATATATAGAGGGGCAGAACTCTATTATTTTTATTTTTGATACAATATTTTACAATTTTATATTATCGGAGACCGAAGCCCATCAAAAAGCCACCTGCAGTGCCTAGCAGCAAAAAGGCGATGACCAGGTTTTTACCTGCTAGTATTAAATTATTGTCTCCGCATTGATAAAATTAATTGTTAACTTTTGAATGCAAAATTATTTCTTTTGTTACCCATACTATTCCTGTACATGGGACGGTCGGTCTAAGAGCAAGGTTGACAGCCGTAAACACCAGGCTAGGCATTCAATAAAAGGTCGAAAATAATAGGATAGAAAACTGAGAATACTCCTCATCAAGACCTATGTATGGAGTATCTTGATGTACGGCTGCGAAACATGGTGCCTATCCGAAAGAGATAAACGGAGACTAGAGGCTTTTGAGATGTGGTCCTATAGAAGACTATTAGGAATTTCCTGGAGACCACATTACAAATGAGGAGGTTCTCCAAAGAATCGAAGGAGGAAGGCACCTGCTCAGGACCTTGTCCGAAAGGCGTGCAAGATGGATCGGACATGTAATACGACAAGAAGGCCTCTTGCATGCCATAATGGAGGGTATGACCGAGGGGACAAACTCTAGGGGATGCCCACGCCGAGAGTACCTGGAAGACCTGCTGGTAGACGTGCGCTGCTCATCATACGCAGACTTCAAAAGAGCCGCACAAGACGGAAGAATGGAAGAGAAGAATAGAGGAAATTGCTGCAAACCAATCCCAGGATTGAAACCAGAGAGAGAGACTATTCCTATAATTTAGTATCATGTATTTTTAACAAGCTTATTGATAAAAATTCGAGTGCCGTTACTTCGCAGGTGCTGTACTCGTCATTTCCATTTCATCCGAATTGACATATTGTCAGCGTGCAACAGTTGATTTTTGAAAACAATACTTCTTCTCGCCACCAGCCAGGTCCAGAGTTCAGATCCAACTTCCAGTTTCCATATTGCAACGGTTCCGGGTTCCAGGCTAGGGCCGATGTAAATGTGCCTATTGCACTATTGCCATTCAATTTAGCATCGACTGAAAAGAACCAGCCGCCAAAACCGGCAAGTCTGCCAGCACGCTAATAAGTTGGCGAAGGAATTAGAACTTACGCTAGCCTGCCGATTGGTTGCTGTTGACTGGCCTGCTATTATCAAATCGTTTGTCGAATCGCTTACGAAGTTGTGCTGTAAAATAAGAAAATAACATAAAAGTAAATTAAATAAGTTAGTTTTAACCATGTTAAGTGTCAATAAACCATAAAGTGACACATATTAAAATATATGGTTATGAAAGGTTGAGTTAAAGGCCGAAGAGAAGATATAGGGCATAATCTTCTTCTTCTTCTAACTTATACGTATATAAATAAAAACGAATCGCCGAAATGTATGTGCGCATAATTTGGATAATTCTTTTTTTTGTGTTCGTTATTGTCAGGACAAGGTTTGTATAAGTTCTGGCATTATGAAATTTGTATAAAAAATTTGCAATAGGTGGCACGCGAGCTGTTTAAGAACTGAATGTATAGTATGTGGGAGGGGGAGGGGAAGGGGGGAGGGGGATGGGGAGGGGGAGGGGAACCTGTGGGGGGGAAGGGAACTCGTGAGAGGGGTTTGCAGGGCGGAGGAAGGGGGGAGAGTGGAGTCTGGAGAGGGAAGTTGGAGGAGGCGGAGTAAGAACGCGAGAGGGGATGGGGACGTGGAAGAGTAAGAGAAGACGGAAGGGGAACGGGACGAATGGGAAAGGACCAGAGGCGGCCACTGCCTTAGTGCACATGTGCAATGCACCACCGAGCACCGAAAAACGTCAAAAGTGTAAATTCGTAACATTCATTCACTAAGAATTCCCGCCAATTCGTTATAATATCCTTACCATTTAACTTTCGTACAGCTCCGGCCATACTCGTATCGGCCCATACGAAAAAGCACTGCGTGCATCTTCCGTTATGCCGAGACGTGACATCACTTGAAGTGATATTTCTAGTGGGGCTATCTCCAGATGCTTGGGACGGTGAAATGAGCAAGACATGAGTGAAGCTATATGACACGCGCGTGCACTGGCGACGCATGCGCAGAGGCATTCTGATTTATGACAAAACCTTTTACAGGCGTGATATGTTACCGAAGGTTTGGAATGACTTAGTTAGGAATAACGAATTTACAACTAATTGACAATGTTACGTATTAGCTCTACCAGTGTAACGGGGCGGCTAAATCAAGCATTTGGCAGATCACTGCTCACTATTGACACCTTTTTAATGGTTTTCGCTAGTTTTGCTGTGTAAAAAATGAGTGTTAATGAAAACATTGCGATTAACGTTGATTTTTTCAAAAGTAACCGAATTTCATTTGAGAATAAATTGTTTTTGAAAAATAATGGCCCTCTAAAACTTTGCTTAATATATACAAGTTTGAAAGGTTAAGGAAAATAACTCTGAATAGAGTTTTAAAACAAAGTATTAAATATTCGAAAGCATATTGGCTTTGTGAATGTGATCGTTTGACCACATTTTCTTTTTTTTTCTGTGAACGATTTTCATGGGTGAAAGTGGTGTAAATGATAGCCTTCATTTTACTGAAAAAGTTAATAAACATTCATAGTCCCAAGCACACATAAATAACGTATTGCAATTTAGTGTTAGATCGAGTTGATCCGTATACGATTACAACTTGATGTTGGTTTTCACGAATCTGTGAATCAATCAATTATATTTTCCCGTATTAATGTTACCATTTTTTGTGAAATGCACTGCTGGAAAATTTTGTCACGGGCCGCCTCTGGAAAGGACATGCAGGAAGAAACAATTTCTTTATTAAATGAAATAGCAACGCATGCTGAGAACCAGCTAGTGTAATAATAATTATACCACACAGTGTTAGGTATTGTCAGTAACAATATAATACACACCTTCATGTCTGATATTTCTAATTTTTCCAATAAGCATCGCTGTGTAGGAATTGAAGGACCTTCCAGTTCTGCATTCATTAATTTTAGGTGAATTCCTTCTCCTTGGGTCTTTGCATTTATGATCCATTTGCATCTGATTCCTTTGGTGACCATACCATGGTCGTATCCAGGTGAAACTAATTTCTTAATTTCTTTTCCAGATTCCAGACTAGTCTGACCGCAGGGAGCTAAACCACAAAAATGGTTGAAAAAACAAGGTACATTGGTTGTTATGTACGTATGAACAGTGAAACCTCCTTAAGAGGGAATAACCAGACAAAACCGGAAATACGTCCTTTTTAAATCAAATTTTAGACGTATTGACTCTTTGCCACAAAAAATTATAAATTGATTTTGAAAGACTATTCTTTTATCTAGTAATGCTATCTTTTAAATTTAGATAAAATAATATGTTTATTTTTAGTACATCAAGGTTTTACATTTATAAGATTTTTAAAATTTTCAAACAAAAATTTGTATTTTACAACACACATTTCAAATCATATAATCATGCAGTAAAATAAATCTATAAGTTATCTGGGAAAGCTTTGTTTCAGAATTTTAATTTTAGTTTAAATAAAATCATTTAAGAAAAGATCCGCACACGTTGAAAATATTTCAGTTTGTCTATTTATTTACGGTCTTACAAACTAATATACAGGGTGTCCCAAAAGAAAGTTTATATTTGTTTTGCTTTCTGTGTGAACGCAACTCTTCCGTGGGGGGCGGGGGGTATGTCAATCAGTAATCTGGCTCTTGGGAATTTAGTCGCTATGAAGCATTTCTCAGGAGCGACCGCACGTTGTGCGTGCGTGAGTTTTACAAAAATGGTGATTCAGCGACTGTAGCGCTTAGAAGATTCTGCAATATTTGAGATTTTCGTCATTCAATGATGCGCCAAGCATTCCTCTCATTCGAAAATGGGTCAAAAAGTTTGAAGAGATCGGTACAATGCTGGCAAAACTAAAATCCGGGCGACCAAGGTCATCGAGAATGGTAGAAAACGTAGAGTGTTTATCAGTCTTTTCGTGACAACTCAAACTTATCGATTCGGAAGTGCGCAAGCTTTAAATGTGCATAGATCATCGTTACACAGCATTTTGCACAAAGACCTAATGCTGCACCACTACAAACTTACTGGCTATAACCAAAGAACATGGTTCCAGCAAGATGGAGCAACATCACATACGTCCAATACGTCTCTGCCATGAGGTTGTGAAATTTTCCCTGGAAAATTGATCTCCAGGAGAGGTGTCATAAATTGGCCTCCTCGTGGTCCTGACTCAACCCCTATGGACTTTTTCCTGTGGGGTTATCTCAAATCTAAAGTGTACGCCAAAAATCCGACTTCCTTGATGCAATTAAAAGAAAACATTTGTCACGAAATGGCAGCCATCACGAAGCCTACCTGCCGAGCCGTCATAAGAAATTTGGCTCTTCGATTAAATCAATGCCGTGAACGCGAGGGGTTACATTTGGACGATATTATTTTTTAGAAATAAATTCCCAAATTGTGTATTTTAGTATTCAATAAACATTTTTTCGATAGAACCCTTACTTTTTTTTAAATCGATCCACTAACTTTCAACTTTCTTTTGGAACACCCTGTATTTAAGTTTTTTTTACATTCTTATTTTTGACATAGACATTATTGAAAATTATAAGTACTTATGAGCAAAAAATAATTTTAATTGTTTTGTCATCACGCCTTTCACCATTTTTGAATGTAAGTGTAAATTAAAGCAAATTTTGAATGAAATAAAATCTATGGTGAGTTATTATTTTAAAAAGCTGGTACAGAGAATAATTAATCTTTCTCATTGGAACCGCCCTGCACGATCGTAAGAACATCTTTCGACGAAATACAAATTCTGGGCTTCTGGTTGGTTAATGGCCCTCAAGAATTTCCCTCTTAAAATGTTTCGTGGCTTAAGTTTGGTTTTTGGGTCTCTCGCCTCGGCCCAAAATTGCTAGAAATTTTTCCCACATACATATAAGGCTTTCCTGCAAGAAGTTTGTTTTTTCTGGTCTCTTGGAAAATTTCTTAAAAGGGTTTCACCGTAGTTATTTTTTTTATTTATTATCTTGGTAACCATTTAGCCATTATCAAACAGACCTATTTGACGTGCCTTAAGCGAAACAGCTGTTACTTTTAAAAATAAAGGCCTGTGGAGTGAATTACTTCTACGATACGTTCAACAAAATAAAAGGAGTATCTGCTTAAAACAAAAAACAAGAAAAACATCAATAATTATAAAATACATGCAATGAAAAAAACATGATTTAATGGAATTACTAATATGTTTACACTATTTTCTTTTGGCAGCTCAACTGAAATTCTGTATGTAATCAATTATTTTTCAATAATTTAGTTTCGCACATTCTATTATTTAAAAAAATAAGTACAGTAGTTTATGTTAAAAAAGGAACCTGATTAAAAACACAGAAATGTTTAAAAATACTAAATACATACATAATAAAAAAGGGTCTTACAAGGCATTGCAACATAAGTGAAAGTGACTCCAGTGTTGGATAATGTTCCATCGGACTTGAACCAAATCCACATGACATTGCTGATGGATACTATATCACTAGGGATGGCATCCCCGCAGTAGCGACCAAGCAAAGGGGAGTGGAACCCGGGACCATCACGGATCTGCCAAATAAATAAGCATTGTTTAACATTATTCTAATCATTCACAATGTCGTATTTTGATTAATGGTTATATTTCATTTCGTAACTCCTGCCACTCCGCTCAACTACGTCATTTTGGCAGCTTGGTCTCTAGAGCATGTTAGTTCGTTTAGCATCCATATCTGGTGACCGAAAATACGAAATGGGATCAAATAAGAAACTCGACGATCCAAGACGATCTAAACATTGAACCACTGTATAGAAAAATCGCAACTGAGGTGGCTTGGGCACGTACTAAGAATGTCTGATGACCGAATTGCTGGGAAAATACTGAGTGCGATTCCAGAGGGTAGATGTCCAGTGGGCCGCCCCAGACACAGTTGGGCGAGACAACTCTAGAAACTCTGTGAGGAGAGGATGGGACTGCCATGGACGGAGGCCGAACAATCAGCGCAAGACAGGGACGAATGGAGGCGTCTTGTCGATGCAGTGGACAGGGGGAAGAAGAAGATGATGATGGTTATATTTCAAGAGTACATTATTGTACATTATTTATGGTTATTCCAACCATTAGGATTATGAGTATGGAGACTATGTAAATTAAAAGTTTCAATTACATTTATAAGATAGAAGAGACGTACTTGAATTACTTTAACCGGTGACTTCTTTTGGAGTAAAAAATGTAAATTAAATTTTGGTTTCCGTTTTCCGTTAAAACATACTATTCCACACGGCATTCACTGGTCACTCAGCCGAATAACCGCTTAACCCTTTACCCCGACGCAAACTGTCCAATACCTACTGATTTTTTTATATTTTAAGTTTAAAAAGATCAGTAGGTATTTGGAGTCACTGGTAGTTAAAGTAAATCAAGTGTAAAACTATATAATCAAGTATAAAATAACGTAACACCCTGTACAAAATCGACATCAACTAAAATGATTAAGTATAATAATATCGTGGGTTTACTGGCAAAAAGCGTTAACTTTAAAATTGCTGCTTTGAGAAAACAAGCGGTTAAGATTTTTACCAGCTTAAGAGTTTTTTTATCAAATTCAATTGCAGTTTTTGTTGTTACAAAAATATAATATCATGACATAACTATGTTTATTCAAGAATCTCTTTTTGGATTGGGTCTGTTTGAATTTTAACTACAAATAGTCAGTTTTTAAGATTATTTTCAAACTGGCAAAAATCGGCTGGCATAATTAGTTACTAATCGCTTTGGTTCATATTAACATTTTTTTTCAATGTATTACACATTTACATAACATCTGCCATAAAAAATAATATTCTACTCGAACTGTCAAGGCCTGTTCAGATTGAGCAAATAAATATAAAAGATCGCACGCCAAATATCGCTCTGCATACAATCCCTTCAGACCGTTCACACCTAAGCGCTTTATGCGCACGTCAACCAAAGACAATGCACATCTTACGCCGTAACCGCTCCTCAGGTGATATGCCAACGGTTAAGCGCCCCCACTCCAACGAAAACAGGAGAGGGGGTCATTTTAATTACGGAGCTGCCTAGACCGGTGGATGACAGACTTCAAGTTGACAGATTCAGTACAAAAAATGCACACTCCGTGGCTGCTCGCTAATTCATTTGACCCCCTCTCCTACGATAGGAAGAAATATTTGATGTTCCGAGAGATTTCTGCTGGAGAGATCAAAAGGTCTCCCTCAACCAGACTCTCCCAATCCGGCCTGCCATGCAGTTGGTCGGCAGACGCCGAGAAGTCTCACCCACGAAATCGAACCCCATGAACCTGAGCACCCCTTCTAAGTCACCAAACAATAAAACTTAGCGATCCGCTCGGGGTGACCTGTTACATAGGTGTTGGTTATCCAATAAATGATTCCCAGGGTGGCGGTACCCATACCCGTCTACCAAATTGACTTAGTGTATTCTGCCAGTTAGAGCATAAATCCTGATCTTGGGATGATTTTTCACAAAAATGTCACTCTACAACAGGACTTCCCAACCAGGGGGGCGTAGAGAAATGTCAGGGGGGGCGTAATAGGTACCTTTGCATTTCTGAAAAAAAAATCTATTTAAAGCAAAGCTCTAGCAAAGACCATAATCGACCATCTGGTACAGAGCGTGCAAGCTCAAGTATCTCAATAATACTTTAAAAGCTTTTTATTTATTTTTATAATAATAGATCAACATATTAAATGGACAGAACATATTGCACAAACTATAAACAGAATACGTAAACTTTTTTACGTATTCCTCAAACTAAGAAATATACTTCATAAATCTATACTACTGAAGGTTTACTATGCATTAGCCCAATCAGTTCTGCAATACGGAATAATAGGTTGGGGAGGAGCGTATAAAACCAACTTAGCCCCACTTGAAATAGTACATAGAAGACTCATCAAAATTATTCTAAAAAAACCTTTAGACTATTCAACTCAAAAAATATTCGATGAATTCAAAGTTTTACAAATAAACAGAATCTATCAAAAAAATGCATTACTTCAAATCCATAAAGACAAACTAACAATAAAGTCATTTAGCACCAGGCCGAGAACAACAGGACAAATAATAATCCCTAAACTTAATACTACAACGGCCCAACACCATTACACATAATAAGCCATAAAATGCTTTAACGAACTCCCTAAAGATATTCAATCCGAAAAAAATTATGAAATTTTTAAGAAAAAAATTAAAATACATTTCACCACTGAGTAATTTCATGTTTGTGTTATATTACGCCCACTTATATTTTCAATGTGTACACAGGTTTTATATTTTATAATTTAAAAAAAAAAAACTTTCTTCCTAAAATAGTGCACAGGTATATAATTTTACATACATGTTGTTTTTATTTTATTTTTTCATAAATACGCTCATGGTAGCATCAATTAAACATATATCAAAATATCAATTGTGTTAGTACTCCCTCCCTAAACACGAGAAATTCTCAATTAGAGAGGTATTATTACCACCATAAAAAAATATTTGCATTACATGTACATGATTAAAAAAATAATTGTACTTATACCTAACTTTGTAAAATTGTAAAAATGGAATAAATAAATAAATAAATAAAAATTTGTTCTAAAATTACTTTGAAAGTTGTTAGATATTATCTAACTAGCTGGGTTACCCGGCTTCGCTCGGAACAACATTCGAGAGTGTTCTGGAAAGTTTCACATTGATGTTCCCGATTCCATATTACCGAACATTCCACAATTTTCCAGAATGTTCCTGTATGTTCTGGAACGTTGTGGAATGCTCTCAAATACTCTGACTGGGGTGTCCGGCTTCGCTCAGGGATTTGATGTGAGATTGAATTGACGTTCTAATCCACGACAGATCTTGCTTTATATACCCTATATGGGTAATCCCATACAAAAAAGACTTCAAATGTTCCAGAATAATTTTCCAGATCATTCTGCAACATTCAGGAGTGTTCTGGAATGTTCCGCAATGATCGGGGATATTCCATCCTATTCCCGAACATTCCACAACATTCCAGAATGTTCCTGGATGTTCTGGAATGTGGTGGAATGCTCAAGAATACTCTGGAATGTTTTCACCTGTTCTAGAAATTTCAAGGGGGCGAAACTTCCGGCCCTTATATTTTTCAAAGCACGCCATTCAGGTAAAAACGGGAACTTTCTTCATAGGTAGGGAGGGCTACCACACAATATAACTCCCGTTATCGTATCGGGACTCGTCTTTGAATTTTAGCGGCATGCACTTTATACACTTTTTTTTAACAATTTATATTGAAGATTAAGATTATACAAACTTCTAGAATTTTCCAGAGCCTTCTAGACTCACCGATACTCTCCGCCACTCATTTCTGAAAGCTTCTAGAACTTTCTCCTTCCAAAACATCCTAGAGCATTCCAGAACTATCTAGAACCTTCTAGACTCACCGACACACTCCATCGCTCCTTTCAGAACTTTCTAGAGCTTAATCAAGCCTTCTAGAACTTTTAGTAACCTCCTAGACTCACTGACATACTCACCTACTCCTTTCTGAACTTTATACAGCTTTATCGAACCTTATAGAACTTTCCGGAACCATCTAAACTCACCGACATACTTTCTTTCTAGAGCTTAATCAAGCCTTCTAGAACTTTCCGGAACCTTCTACAGCTTTATCGAACCTTATAGAACTTTCCGGAACCTTCTAGTACTCCGCCATTCCTTCCAGAATTTTAAACTGCTTTTTCGAACCTTCTAAAACTTTTCGGAAGATTCTAGACTCATCGACATACTCCGCCACTCCTTTCAGAACTTTGTACAGCTTTATCGAACCTTCTAGAACTTTTCAAAACCTTCTCGATTCACCAACATAGTCCACTCCTTCCAGAATTTTCTACAGCTTTATCGAACCTTATAGAACTTTCCGGAATCTTCTAGACTCACCGACATACTCCGCCACTCCTTTCAGAACTTTCTACAGCTTTATCGAACCTTATAACACTTTCCGGAACCTTCTAGACTCACCGACATGCTCCGCCCCTCCTTCCAGAACTTTCTACAGCTTTATCGAACCTTATAGAACTTTCCGGAACCCTCTAGACTCACTGACATACTCCCCCCCTCCTTCCAGCACTTTCTACAGCTTTATCGAACCTTCTAGACTCACCGACTTACTCTGCCACTTCTTCCAGAACTTTGTACAGCCCTATCAAACCTTCTAGAACTTCTTACAGCTTTATGGAACCTTCTAGACATACAGACACACTCCTCCACTCCTATCCTGAACTTTCTACAGCTTTACGGAACATTCTAGAACTTTCTACAGTTTTATCAAACCTTCTAGAACTTTCCGGAAACTTTAAACCCACCGACATATTTCACCATTCCTTTCAGAACTTTGTACGGCTTTATTGAACCTTCTAGAACTTCTTACAGCTTTGTGGAATCTTCTAAAATTTTCCGGAACCTTTTACATACACCGACACGCTCCTCCACTCCTTTCAGAACTTTCTACAGCTTTATCGAACCTTCTTGAACTTTCCGGAACCTTCTAGAATCGCTGACTTACTCCTGCACTTCTTCCAGAACACTCCAGAGTTTTATCGAATTTTCTAGAAGTTTACGGAATCTTCTAGACTCTTCTTGAAATTTCTAGAGTCTTCTTATAACTTTCAGCCCTTATATCTTCAAAAGCAAGCCCTTTAGGTAAAAACGAATACCCTTATTCCCTAGGGGGGATAGAGATCTACCATACCATATAACTCTCTTGATCGTACCGGCACTCGTTTCCGAGTTTTTGCGTACCGCACGTTTTTTTGGACTTTCTTTTATAATATATATTGATTATAAAAAATATAAGGTAAATAAATAAAAAGAAATAGGAATGTAAAACTAAGAAATGTAAATGTAAAAGTAATTAATGTTTGAAAGTGTACCTACTCTTCTATTAAAGATCCATAATAAATAAATATATTGTATCTGTATTGTATCTATTTGAAATTCAAATAAATAATTTAGTTAATATAAAAAAATGTGTTTCTTATTTTTGTTGAAACTTAATTAAGGGGGCAGTGGCGTAGCGAGGGGGGGAGGCGGACCGCCCCGGGTGCCACCCAACGGGGGGTGACACTACACCCGACGGGAGGTGAAACCCGATTATTAAAAAAATACGAAGGATATGGTCGGAAAAATATTGAATATGGTGTTATTTATATTTGGAACGTCCCGAAACGGGGAGAATTTTGTGCCTGACGGTCTTTTTATTGACGAAAACGCCTACTCCCATGCCCATGCTAGCTACGCCACTGAAGGGGGGGCTTGAATATATTTTTTTTGGTTCGGGGAGGCTTGGCGAAATAAAGGTTGGGAAACCCTGCTCTACAAACTATCCAATTATTATTATTTTTAATATTTTTATTAAATAATTTTAAAATGCTGCATTATTAAGTTGAAATATAATACAACATTCTTCCAATTAGTATAAAAAAATATGATTCACAAAAAAATTTCAAAAAAAACATAAAAATTTGGATAGAAAATAATGATAGAGCATTTACCGGTGCACTCACCCAAATTCGAAATTAATATTGAACCAATGCTGTTATTATTGTACCAATGTTATTGTTATTATTAATGCAACCATTCTATTGTGTGATTTTATTCTAATGTAAGTGTAGGTATGTTCACAGTATAATAAATTGACATAAAATTACTGCCTCAACACAGGCTAGCCTAGTGAGGCAGGTTATGAGAAACCTAAATTTATAATTATAAATCTCTATTCTTTAATTACCTACTGTATATACGTATTTTGTTTTTTGATATTAACTTTCGTACATATGCAACTTTTAAACTGTACTTTTACTGTACTTATGATGTACTTTTTGTTTTTGTAGTTATAAATCTTCATTTTTTTTTGTTCAATAAAGATATATTATTATTATTATTATTATTAATATTTCCGACTTAACGTTTTTTGCCAGTATACCCATTTATATATAGATATGTTCTTATACAATAACAATCTGAATAATAACGAACCTCCAAGAAATCACACGAACAGTCAACTCTTTTAACTGTTTTTTGGTACAGTTCAGAGCAAAACGAGATATTAAATTCGGAAAACTTTAGCCTTATTACGTTATCAACTGGTGCCTTGATGGTCCAATGGCAGTCAAGGAAGGGTTCATATGAGGGATGTGGGAATATTTTTAATTCTGTGTTCTCATTGGTGGCTACTTTATTCCCACCACAGCCCTGCTCTTCACCTAAAAATTATAAACCAAACAATAAATTCATATTACATGTATCCAATGAGAAGGACAGGGGCAGACAAAACAAAATGCTGGCATCTGATTAAACATTAATAATGTAATTTCATTTGTCAATAAAAAGGTTTATAAAACTGGAACAGCTCCGCAGGATAGGACAAGAGGTGTGTTGGGGTTTCACAAGGTAACCGCAAAGCGTAAGGAAGGAAAATTGAGGAATGCCGACTTACCCTGCAGGTTTTCTCCCTTCACTTGTCCTTTTCAGTTCTGCTGGTTCTTTTACATTCACCAATTGAACTCATCAGCTCACGATTTTCACTTATATATAAATGTTCGACACGGTCAGTTAAGGGGGCATACATTAATTACGTGAGCTCAAAAGGAAGGAGGGGGGGTTCAGCAAAATCTCACATTACTTGAAAAGAAAATACGCAGTAGTCCAAATTTATCTCACCAAGGGGGGGGGGGGGGGGGGGGGGGGGAAGGGGTCTAGATTGGAAAAAAAACTGCTTACGTAATTAATGTATGCCACCTAACAGCTTCGTACTCAACATAGGTGTCGACCGGACGTTTGGTAATTTACAACGAAAGGCTCCGTGTTCAACATAGGTGTTGACAGGATGGTTGGTATTTTACAACTAAATAATGTTTTTTTTTTACATTAACTCCACACAGGAGGCCTTGAGGAAAATAATTTCCCTCAGGGCCTATGTCATCTGGGATGCTGTGTGGAGGGTCTTTTTGAGGAGAGGAAGGAATGAACATTGGTCTTGAAGAGACCCATGTTGTAGCAACGAAACACAGAGGCCGGCAAATCATTCCACAGCCGAGCTGTTGAACACAAGAATGAGTCGAAGAAACGACCCGTTCTCATGTGACAAATGTCAACCATGCACAAATGTTGGGCACGCATTTGGCGTGTTTCCCGACTATGCACCGGTGCCGAAGGGATCAATGATGCTAGTTCCTCGGAGCATCTTCCATTGTAATACCGGTAGAACAAGGATAGCATTCCCACCCGACGCCTGTGCTCTAAAGATTGCAATCCGTCTGTTAAGATGGGATAATCTATCAAACGGACCGCCCGTTCTGCACAGAGTCGAGGGTATTTTTAAGGTATTTTGGACCTCCAGACCAGAGGTGGCTGCCAAATTCACATATGCGAGAAGATCACCGCACGAGCGGTTCCGCCGGAATCCGTATTGACGGTCGTTAATAATTTTGTTCTTCTCGAGGTATGTGAGCAGTTTGTCGTTGATCACACGTTCCATCACGTTAGACAGAACTGATGTGATCGCTATGGGGCGGTAGTTGGCCGGGTTGGAGCGGTCACCCTTCTTTGGAATAGGATGGATAACCGCTTTTTTCCAACCAGAGGGCATAGAGCCAGTCTTCAGGGACATTTTAAAAAGCTTCGTTAAAATTGGAGCTATTTCTGCAGCGCACCTCTGCAGTACCAGGGCAGTATGTGATATGTGATTGCATCTAGACGGCATGGTGGGTAGGAAAAATATGATTTGTTCAGTATGAATTATAAGAATAGGCCACTTGCATGGATTTCATAGCGACTTGGAAAAAATCGTGTGGAAATATTTTTTTACTGTTAAAATGTTAGTAAAATTTTTTTTATTTGTAAATATATAAATCCATTATTTGGGCCCGTGACGTCACTACATGAAAATGTCTCGTCTCCGAAAATGTTCCTATTAATTTTGTAAAATTCCACACAGATTAATTTATTTTTATATGGCAACACTTTGATTTCAGGCGAAATTTTGAATTTGACATTTAACGTTCACTAAATTTATTGTTTGTTCTCTGCGAACTTATCATTTGGTTTGACTTTTTGACAGATGTTATGAAGAGAACCCCGTACAATTTACGCTGTCTGTACGTGTTTTAGAGGTGTAATGGTAATGGTGCTGATTTTAACAAAATTAAATTTTATGATATTCTTATTATTATTATTATAATTTACAAGTACTTACAAGTATATTACATTGGGTTTAGTAATATAGACGTTGAACATTATAATGATTTATGATCAATAAGATGGATCAAGGAAAAAAATATTTATGAGATGTAATATTTTTGGTATGCCTCGTTATTCTCCTGTGCCCTTTCTTGTGGAAAACGTTATTTTTTTTAAATGATTTTCGGCTATGTAATTATCATTTTTTCGCACCTATAAAATTATGTCCCGTCTTTCCGGTTTATAAAAAATGGTCTGATTTTTCAGAATGAAATTTTTAAAAAATCACCATGGTTTCAAAAATACGATACAAAAAAAAATACAGAATGTGTTAGAATATTTGCCTTAACCGGAATTATTTTTTTTTAAATGTATGCAAAGGCCTATTGGTGGGTAGAAATAAAAGTTGGAAAAATAAAGGGAAATGAGCAATGCTAGGCACCAATAAGGCAGAATGGAAGAAAGGCTACCACCGAGGAGGCACTTATTTAACAAACCTGCAAGATAAAGACCTAAGCCTAGATAAGCTTGGAACTGAAGACAGGCTGGAGTTGAGGTATTTCCTGTAGGTGGAGAAGACTGTCCAAGTATTGTAGTGATGAAGATATTTTTATTGATATTTCACTCACCAATAGAAAATGTAATATCAGCTGAAAATCCACTTAACTCATTGCTACTGTCGGTTACAAATTTCAAAATCATTGAATTTCCAGTGGATTTTATAACCGGGAGGAAGTTTGTTAGGTCTCCGCAAAGGTTAACCAAACGCTTCGTTGGGTCCACTTCACTCCCATCATATGCCGACAGAGAGTCAAAAGCACAATTCATGTTGTGTTCTAGAAGAAACCTGGTGAACCTTTAAAAACATTAAATAGTATCGATTAATACGATGCATAAAAAAAAATCTATGATTTATTATTAAGATATATTATTTTTATTTTTATTTTATTTTATTTTATTTTATTAGCGTTATAAACAGTCTGTACAAAATTCATAAATGACAGTGATAAAAATAAGTATGTCATAGACCAATAAAATAACGACAAATTACTAAAATACTAACTGGTTCCCGGCATGCAATGCCATATTCCAAGAAATAATTTTTTTCTCCCTGCATGTCCTTTGCCGTGCATCCCCGTTCCCCTCCCGCGACCATGTTCCCCTCCCGCTTCCCTTTCTCTCCCGTGTTTCCCTTCCACCTTCCCTCTCCTCTCTCCCCTCTCCCCTATCCTCTTTTCCGCTCCCCCGTCTCGCAAACCACCCTACCGCATTCCATACATTCAGTCCTACTTTATTCAGTTTTCAAACAGCTCGCGTGCATTACAATTTACAATTACAATTATTATTATTACAAATTATTATTACAATTTTTTTATTAAATTTTTTTCATTAATATATTAGAAATAATAAAACAATTCTTGATTCGATTCAAAGTATCAGGCGAGTACTTCAAATAAATTCATTTATTTAAAGAGTTTCTAAAATATAATTTTGATTTAACAATCATTGTTTTGCAAAATGTCATTCTCAAATTTTGACATTTTTTACAGTTTCACATGATTAAAAAAAAATATCAGGTGTATTGTCATGTGATTGTAATAATCCAGAAACCTTCGCGGGGGTTTAAAGAAGGTATTTTGAAAGTTTCAAAATTTCCTTTGCTTAATATGGTAATATATAGACAACTCATATATGTACCTGTGTACCCCTATCCCTAAGCAAGCATATTTTGATTTTTAAACAATATATATATATATACATCCATAATACCGTAGTACTGTATATTTTTACCTCACAACTACAAGTTCATTTTCAGGAGCTGTTATATTCCATACACAATCAACATTTTGATGATATTTCAAATTATTGCCAGTCGGTGAGTGAATCTGCTGACTCGTGTTTATGGAAGCTCCGCAAACTGTAAAATCAAACAAACCTGATCAATTTCATTCACAAACTGTTTGGTTGAAATGAGTGCAGTTAAAATCAACCAAGATAGAAAAATCACACCTTTAGTATTAGGACGGCATAATCATTTTATGAAAATTGTAAACTTTCTTTCACATTTCATTTTTGCAATGATTATAAATTGAGAGAAGAAACACTTGACTTAACACTTTGGAAAGGATTGCGACCATCATTAACAGATTCGTTTCCACAAAAAATTGACACATTCCCGGTTAAAAACAAAATCGGCAAAAATATAATAATTTGTATCAACATAATATATTATTTCGATCTACGTATTACAAAAATAAACGTCTTAATCCAGTTTATTTACCATCAACGCTGTATTGTAGAGCAAAACCTTCTTCATGAATCAACTTTTTGGTTTTGAATTTCATTGTGATGTGATTTTTCATTCGCACAAAACCCGGAGATTGAGTGCCACAGAATGTAGTTGGTTCTGCACTCAAGTAGGACGCTTCTTGCTCCAAAGTTACACTATCATATTGACATCTTTGATTGCTTCCTAGAAGTCAAATATTCAAAAATTAATTGTTAAAAAAATACTCTTCAAATAAAAAGTTTCATCGCAATTGGATAAATAGTGCAATAATTTCATAATTCCAGCAATAATTTCATATTATATGTAGAAACAAATGTTTCCCCTCCATCTTCCCCGCCTTTCTCTCCCGCATTCTATATAGTCAGTCCCGGTACATTCAGATTTTCAAACAGCTCGCGTGCCACCTATTGCAATTTTTTTTTTTACAAATTTTCATTTTTCAGGTATTACAAAGATTCATTTTTGTATATCATAAGAAAAATCAATCAAATTTGGTACCTAACACAGGTATAGGTCTCGCAAGTTATGTTGACTTCATCACAGTACTCACACAGATGCAAAACTTTCATACAGCGTGTTTCGTTTTAGGTTTTTAAAAAAAAAACAATTGATGATTATTTCACAATTGAGAATTTGAAGCCAAGCGTGTTGAAGTCGGTTACATAAATGTTATTTTGTTTTACATATTGAAATACTGAAGGTTATGTTATAAAATAATTTCTTGAATGTTTAACTTCCAACCAGCTTTAAGATGATTTGCATCAGGTACTCGATATTTAATATTAGTTGTCAAAAGTTGGCAACGTAGGGGCTATCAGGAGGGGCTGACCGAAGTTTAGCCGCTTCTTTTTGGTTTTTATTTCAGACACAGGGCCGGTCATGGCTCGAGCGCCCGGGTCAAACCCTTCTGGGCCATTTTGGAATTGAAATTGTTAAGCTGCAAACCATCGGTTTGCAAAATGTCTTTCTCAAATTGTGATATTTTTGACAGTCTTGTAAGATTTTTTTACATAAGCTTCACACCGGAGGCCCTGATGAAAATAATTTCCCTCAAGGCCTATGTCATTTTTGGGGATGCTGTGCGGAGGGTTTTCTTAAAGGAAAGGAAGGAGGGGAGAGTTCTTGGAAGGAAGAGGGTTTAAAGGATGGGTAGGAATCTGGGGTTCAGTGTGTCCTGGTTATCCGCCTCCAAGACCCAGACAAACCTCACCCCATGAACCCGGGCACACCTGCTAAATTATCAAACGTAGCGAACCACTTGGGGTGACCTATGGCAGAGGTGTTGGTTATCCAATAAAGCCTCCCAAATTAATGTTTGGTATTAGTAATAATCCAGAAATTTTCGTGAGGGTATAAAAGAAAGTATTTTGAAAGTTTTAAACATTTCCTATGCTTTATAGCAATGCATAGACAATTCAAAGAAATATACTTATATTGATTTTCAAATAATACATAGATTAAGATCAAGTTTGTATTGTGCATAGAATGGGAAAAAAAGAAATTATGTATTACCGTCCGTCAACTGAAACTTTGTAAAATTAAGGTTGATGTATTGGCCTTCTGCTGCAACAAATTCATAAACACAGCTCAAATTTCTGACATATGTAGGGAATCCTGGACTGACCAATGTCTTTGGTGTCTTAACAACATCAAACGTGCCACCACAGAAAGGAGCCCAGCGAGCCTATTAAAAAATAATCACATAATATCACGTTGAAAAATAATAGAGAAAGAACACCTTGATAAATAATTCAGTTTACTTGCATAATATTTTTTGTTAAGGTGAGTTGGGGTAAGTCCGGATTTGGGGGAAGATCGTGCCCTGACAACCTATAATATGTGACAATACCTCTATAGGAGCGCTATTTCATTAGGGGGCATACATTAAATACGTGAGCTGTTTTTCTTCCAATCTAGACCCCGCCCCCCCCCCCCCCCCCCCTTGGTGAGATTTATTTGGGCCACTTCGTATATTCTTTTCAAGTAACGTGAGATTTCGCTGGACCCCCCCCCTCTTTGGAGCTTGCGTAATTAATGTATGCCCCCTTACGCTCTGCACCTCCTTCGGTCGGCCCGAGGTAGCTTAAGTGTTAGGTTGTGAGCAGGGGCGTGCAATCCATATAGGCACATAAGCACTGCGTACCCTACCGTATTTATAAAACATAAGCATGGAAATAATATTGTAATTTATTAAATTATTGTTAAAAATAAATACACACATTCAAAAATAAGCGCAAAAAAGCTGAGTAACTAGAAACTACACGCGCGCCCTCCGACTGCCTCACTAAAATGCGGCCTAAGCAGGAATTATTTCTGCTTGGAGCTAACTTCATACAAGATATAATATCAATATTTACGAAATGCACATTGCATAGAGTAGAACTGTCGTTTTGAATTTGATTAAATGAGGTTTTTTGTTAGTATTAGGCAGTGCTTTCTGGGACAAAACTAGCAAATGGCAATCAGTGACGACAGTGACATATGTTGTTACCTATTTCTTTCAACTAGTTGTCTTACCAGCAGCAAGCACACTTAGTGAAAACTTGTACCAACGAAGTTATTTGGAGTATATTTTTTTTAAAATTTATTTGAATCATTTCGGCGGTTTTCCTACTGCCTACCCTGATCAAAAACTCTGTGCACGCCACTGGTTGTGAGGCATGTTTTCCCAGAAAATTGTGAGATAATCAATCTTACCCCATATTAAGCATTTGAATTGATTTCAAATTCATTATGTATTATTTTTTAGATAAAATATAGTTTAGGAAGGCTTCAGTGCCTAATCTGCGTCTGTTTTGGCTTTCTTTTCGATCTTCCCCCTTGACATATTTCCTGGGAAGGTCGGAATACGACCCTTTCGATGTTACCCATTTTTTGCTTTCCATACAAAAAAGCCATGTATTCCCAAACTTTAAGAGGTTCGTATGGGCCCATCTATGGTGGTGGAGGTGCTAGTTCAGGAATGAGCTCAAGTCAGTCTAAAGTAACACCTCTGTTGTATAACCACATATCCACCTCACAAAACCACACATCCAGTTTTTCCAAAAATCCATTCCAAAAATTTTAAGATAGAGTGACTAATAATTTTCTACTAAGTGGGCATTTAAAAATGTATTCTTCAGACTTAGTTTCCCAAATACTTTGCCGACCTTATCCCGTAAGGGGGAAGACCGGTGTACCAAAATATAAATATCTGTTTTTTTAAATATTTCACATGCTAATATTTTTTAACTAATTTGTTGAAATGTGATTTTAGAATAAATTCCGGTCTTGCCCCACAAATTTTCGGTATTACCCCACAATGATAAATAATTTTTCGAAAGTTTTGATTGGCAGTATTTACTGTGGATAACTCGATAAATAAAAAATTACTAACATAATAAAGACCTAAAGACAACATAATTAAATTAAAACCTTTGCGGGGACAACATAGATTCTTCATTAAAAAATTCCAAAGTGAACCAAAGTTCATCTCATCAAAAAAGCACAAGCTCTTACCACAACTCACCTTTTACAAAACAGAACATAGATCATGAAAATATTAGACAAAATTTTTATGATTAGGTACCTATTCCCAAATCTAACATGCATTTTCATAATAAGGAACTCCAGTGAAAAAAATTATGGCTTTAAAAAAATATGTTCATATAGGTCCGCGGACCACTAATGGTCCGCGAGAGGCTAGAAGATGGTCCACGAGTCAATAAGCGAGCCAGCGCGCGGGCGGTCCCAGTGACTATTACGGTATTCCATTTCGCTCCACCCCATCCTACCCCGTTCTTCCCCCTTCCGTTGTGGTAAATATTCTGCTGGAACCCGTCCCACCCTATCCCATTACGCCCCTCTCGTTGTGCTATCCGACCCGGGTGCCACCCATGCTAGCCAACGTGGTGTCACCCCCCTCCCCCCCCCAATAAAGTTGACAAGGTGAAACTCTGTCGTGCCACACCCCCCTCGCTACGCCACTGCTTGTGGTCCCTGTTGAAAAAATAAATGTACAAGTGGTCCCGGGTCAGAAAAAGGTTGGGAACCACTGATATAGACCAATAAACGCTAATTCTGATATACAAGTTTTATTTAATAATATTAAACACAGAGTTTTTAAAAATTATTTAAAAGTCAATTTTTAATCAGGTCATAAAAATATGCCGTCAAGTTGGCATTATTGAAATTTTAGTGGTGACGTCACTGTTCGACGTGTCATGACGTCACCGTAAAGTCATTGTATGGGAATGTATGATATGACACAAGCCAACATATTAATTTATTCTTTTATTTACATACTGTTTATAGAGATTTAGTTGTTGTGTTTATTGAAACATTGTTTAGGCCTAAATAATGTTTAAAAAATAAAGGTATCTCTTATTAGTTTATCTCTATTATTGAAAATATTCAAAAACTACTGCATAAAAAAATAGTAATGCTTCTTCTAGGGAGAATACTTCGAACAACGGAATTCAAAATGGCGGTAGTTGATCAGCTGATTGCCCTATCCTATAGTAATTTTACAGGAGTGATGATGTCACACGATTCACCAAACATACGGTGGTTTTCGGGGGGTCTTAAAAAATTAAAACTTTGACAATTATTTTAACTATTAAAACTAACTCTAAAATTAAAAATAAAAATGCAGTTATTTAAGTTAAAAAAATTTAAAAAATTGGACTGGAGTTCTCGATTATACAGCCGAACATTTGAGTGAAACATATATAAAAACATATTGAAGAAAGTTTATATTTTTATTTTACGGTTTCATGAATCAATGGGTTTATTTTTTCTTCATGGCTTTACATACATTATCATTTTTAATTTTTATTTGGTATTCTCAGTAGCTTTTTTACTTCTGACACTCTATTTAGTTGCTTTATTGCTTTTAGAACCTAGAACTTGACTGTGAATCTGATAATTACGTACGTAATTGCCGTAATTACTTTACGTTCATAAATAAAAACATGCACCTACCTAAAGTGAACTAAACCACTGAATTTGACTGTCCTAAACCGGGAAACCTTCCTAGTTGGACACTCAAAGCTTCCTTATAATTAACATCCGGTTGGCATAGCGGTGGCAAAATGAAAAATTCCAGAGCCGCTCATTTAAAGGCAAACAATTAAATTATCCTTATTTGACGGGTTAAATTCTTTCTAATCACAGTGTAGTGTTCCCGGCTGGATGGTATAATTCACGAGAGGATTGGTCTGTACAAATTCTTACTTTTGCATTATTATTTGTTTTCAACAGTGAATTTGTATACACAACACTTTTACGCATACAAATACGAGGGCTATTCAGAAACTAGGGAACGTTTCCGTCTGACGCCGCTAGGCGCCCGGCGATCACGTATATTTTGGTGTGCGCGTGCTCGTAGCTTCAGTCGGCATCCAGCCGTCAGAACGAGAACGTCTCCGCGCTGCCCGTTTTCCCAATATTCCAATTTAAAATGTGCACTGCAATTTCAAATCGTGAAGTGCGGTCCGTAATACGGTTTTTGTTAGCAAAAAACGAAAAACCGATAGAAATTCATCGGCAACTGTGCGAAGTGTATGGCAACGACGTAATGAATGAAAGATCAGTGCGAAAATGGTGTATCCGGTTTAAAAATGGCCGAACCAACGTGCATGATGAAGAGAGGAGTGGACGCCCGAGCATTGTGACAGACGATCTTCTCGCCAAAGTTGATGAGAAGATTCGTCAAAACCGTTGCTTCACAATAACGGAGCTTTCGATTTGCTTCCCACAAGTTTCACGGACTTTGTTGTTTGAAATTGTGACTCACAAGTTGGCTACCATAAATTTTGTGCAAGATGGGTGCCAAAAATGCTTACAGACCTCCATAAAGGTCAGGGAATGGGAGCAGCCTTAACATTTCTTGACGCCTACCACACACATGGTGATTCTTTACTGGATCGAATCGTAACGGGTGACGAGACGTGGGTGAAGCACGTCAATTGCGAAACAAAATTGCAGTCCATGGAGTGGGGGCACACAAGTTCCCCCAAAAAACCAAAAAAATTTTGCAAACCTTGTCAGCGAGGAAGATTATGGCTACTGTTTTTTGGGATAGGCAAGGTGTGCTGCTTATTGACTTTCTCGAGCGTGGTGCAACAATCAACTCTGATCGGTACTGCCAAACATTGCGCAAGCTTAGAAGAGCAATGCAAAACAAGCGCCGAGGAAAGTTATCCCGACGAAAGTTAATGCCCGACCTCACACGGCAAATCGAACTGCAGAACTTCTTGACTCATTCAAATGGGAGATTTTCCCACATCCACCCGACAGTCCCGACCTAGCACCGAGTGATTTTCACTTGTTCCCGAAGATGAAGAACTGGCTAGCGACACAGCGTTTTGATGACGACGACGAGCTCTGGGCGTGCGTCACTGAGTGGCTGAGATCGCAGGCGGCGGATTTCTTTGACGAAGGAATTTCGAAGCTTGTCCACCGCTACGATAAGTGCCTTAATTTGTTTGGTGACTATGTAGAAAAGTAGCATTTTAGTTACTCTTTCAGATGTATATAATAAAATATTTTTCCTGTACCTAGTTTTTGTTTTATTACAAAACGTTCCCTAGTTTCTGAATAGCCCTCGTATATTGGATTTTCAGTTTGGAGGTTGTGTGGTATGAAATAATAATAATATTATGCATGAAATATTATACTAGGTATCCAGGAAATAAATATAAAATTTAATTATAATGATATTTCAGTTTCGTGGCGAGCGAGCTGCTGTGATTTAACATACAAAAGTTGAATTCAAATAAATACCAATTAATGCTAAATGAATTCTGGAACATAGAATTAAAAAAACCTGTAAACCACAACTACCCTACAAGGCATAGAGTAGCACAAATGTTTATTATTAAATTATCTCAAAAGTATGCGGGGATAGAACAAAAAGACATAAAATTCCGGAAATTCTTAATCAAAAACCAAAACAAAAGTTAGATCATTCTACCTCCGTAGAACATGAAAACAAATAGTATTGTGGACAAATACCTAGGTCTGTGAAAAACAAATAATATTGAAAACAAATAATATTGTGAACAAATACCTAGATCTGTTAACCATTGAAAGATAAATTAATTATTACATATCATAAGTTAAAAATAAATTAATTACTGTCATAAACATTATAATAATTAGGTTAGCATTTTAATATTAAGTATTATACTAATATATTATAATAACATGAATATAAAACTTTATTCCACTTAATTTAATTTGACCGTAACTGGTTTCAGCTATCAGAGCCATCTTCAGACTGGTACAAATTATTATACGGTTTTTATACACAACATATTGGGGAGGGGGAGAGGAGTGGTCTACAAGGATTTTAATCAATTATATTAATTATATTTGTTGCCAAGTCGTTTTAGACTGTCGAAAAAGTATTTTACTGTTAAGTACTCGTAATTATTACCAAAATATTAAATATTTAATTATATTATTGTAAGCAAATAAATAGGAATAATGAGAGATTTCTTACAATCAAATTGATTGATCAGTTTTGTAAGATTTAAGATAAAATATTGTACAATTAAAAACTGAATAAACAAATTTTAAAAAAAAATTTAAAAAGGAGATAAATCTCAAAAATTGCAAAAAGTTGGTCACGTAGTATGGGTACGTTCCCTTATATAAAAGGACTGTGTTTTTTAAATATTGATTTTTTTTTAATTTCTCCACATTTTGATCAAAAATGTTTTGGTAAGAAATTTTATTCCGTGTTTAAAACTTAAAATGTGCCATTTTTTAATACTAGGTATATTTCAAATACACAAATCTAAAAGGTAATTTTATCTAGTTTTTATAAATGGTATTTTTTTACGACATCTTCAAAAATAAGAAATATACAAAACATTCAAAATGTTTTGAAAAAATTCCAAAATTCGTTCAGAAATCATTAACAAAACAGTCGTCCACAAGAGATAAACTACCCTCTCAGGCTGTGTAAGCAATGTATATTTCTTTCCATGAACAATTTTTTAATAAGTAATGTTTTCACCTAAACTCTCATTTATCAATTGAATAAAAAATTTACAGGGTTTTTTAGTAAGGCTGAAAGTTTTTAAGGTAAATATGTAATAAATCGGTAGAAATGGGGTACACCGCGGCCTAAAGTGTGCAGTTAATCTTGTGACGCGGTACATTATAAGTTAAGTGAATATTTAAATGAAATTATTACCTGGAAGCCATCTCCATTGACACCCTCATCGGATCTAAATAGAACTTTCATCTTGTCAGAAGAAGATTCAAAACTGTCGGGAAGATTGCGGCCGCACAATTTTCCCAATGATTTCCAATCTCCTGCCGTATAATCAAATACCTGTAAAAATAATAACGTATTAACCAATAAGTGTCATCATACTGAAAAATTATATCACCAAACCTGGGCAGGTATGTCCTCAATATGTTCATTATACATTTTCCCTTTTATATCAACTGGCAAAATAAATAATGTTATCTAGATTTACTGCTATTCAAATAGTGGACTGTATTTAAATTTGATACATTTCAAGATTTTCACGGCCAAAAGTATTTTCATTATTTGTTTTTGGGGTGTTATGCCGTGTTAAGCTACCTGCTTCTTTAGCCAACGTTTCGGACAGCGTTGCAGTTCCGGTAGATGTGTCACATCTACCGGATCTGCCCTGATGATTGACACTGCAACGCTGTCCGAAACGTTGGACACTAGCGGTTATCACTACACAAGCACTTGAGAAAACAAGAGAGTTCCTGGTCGATATAATTAAGAACTCAGAGAGCAAGTACAGCTAATACAAAGCACAGCAATAGGCCACCTGCATGGATTTCATAACGGCTTGGAAAAAATCGTGTGGATAGATTTTTTTACTAAGATTACGAAAATGTTAGTGAGGGAGCGGGCCGGATCGGCAGAGGCGGGTCGAGAAATAAAAGGCGTCAGTCGGTGTAGTGAGTCAGTCTTTATTTGGCTACGTAGCGAGGGTCGAAGCGGAGCGGAGTGACAGTGGTGCCGTTAGTGATGCTGATGCGTGAAGATGGTCAGGAGACTGCGGCGGTGAAGATCACAGGTCTTCAGGGAGCCTGCGTGTTGCTCTACACCGAGGCGGTGTAGAAGTGACCTTGGTCCAGGCGGTCGATCACCGTCATGTTGGCGGGATATGGCAGCTGTGTGTCCTTTGAGTCCGCGCACACACGTGACGCAGGAAGGAACCTTCAGAGGTGATGAGGGTTGCACCTATATGAACAGCAAGCATGTGCTTGGTGGTCGATAGGTCGGGTGACATCTCATATCGAGGCGCGAACGGGCCGGACAGCGGATGGTAGTTGGAGAAGGAATTCTCGAAGGTGTTGGTAATGTTCCTGGAGTCACACTGGACAAACGTTATTCACTTGCTGCTGACTGCGCGGGCGGTTGCCCCACGAAGGCTGGAGAAAGTGTTACGGCACTGGACTAATAGTAATCACTGCTTGGTGTGTGTTACTCGACCGATGAATGGAGACTGGATTGGACTGACTGAGCGAGCGCCGAAATGAGTCGCTTTATATACTAGCGCGATCGGCAGAGTAGCTTTTTTTTTTTTTTTTTTTTTTACAGTAAATACCGCACAAGAATCTCAACTGCTCCCGTCTGGAGCCAGTGAGACTATGGCATCCCCAATTGGGGTATGTTGTGAGGCTGAAGGTAGTGGTGAGGGGAAGGAGGTGGGGAAGAGGAAGGTTGGGAAGTACCTGGCTATTCAGATCTGGTCACCAAACACGGCTAAAGCCATTTTCAAGCAACGTTTCAATTCTGAATGGTGGTCTTACACCAGGGCGATACTAATAGTATCTTCCACTCTGGAACATGCCGCAAATATACTATATATTATTTTAAATGAATTAATTGTGAAATAACACAAATTAATCAAATAAAATTTATTTGCGCATGCCGGGTTCGAACCCGCAACCTCCGGATCATGAGTCAAGAGTCTTACCCACTGGACTACGGAGGTCGTCAAAGGTCGTCGGAGGTCGTCTTGCTAGCGCGCCAGTTAATGTTGCGAGAATTCACGCAAAGCGGAGGTATTGCCCGAACGTTCTGCGGGTATTTGTATTGCACAGCCACAAGTTCGAGGCCTTTCGCGTAAATGGCGGAATTATTAACCGCTGTAGGTAGTGTACCGGCATTACATTGCACTGTGTGCATTGTTCTTGTGTGTTCGTACAGCGCCAGTGGCGGCGCAAGGGGGCGCTACATTACTAAAAAATTTTAGCAATGTACAGTTTTTTTATTTTTAAATAAATAAATCCATTATTTGGGCCCATGACATCACTACATGAAAATGTCCCGTCTCCGAAAATGTTCCTATTAATTTTGTAAAATTCCACACGGATATATTTTTTTATATGGCAACACTTTGATTTCAGGCAAATTTTTTAATTTGACATTTAACGTTCACTAGATTTATTGTTTGTTCTCTGCGAACTTATCATTTCGTTTGACTTTTTGACAGATGTTATGAAGAGAACCCCGTACATTTTACGAAGTCTGTACGTGTTTTAGAAGTATAATGGTAGTGGTGCTGATTTTAACAAAATCAAATTTTATAATATTCTAATTATTATTAGAATATTATAAAATGTAAGTACAAGTATTACATTGCATTTAGTAATATAGACGTTGAACATTATAATGTTTTATGATCAATAAGATTGATCAAGGAAAAAAATATTTATGAGATGTAATATTTTTGGTTTGCCTCGTTATTCTCCTGTGCCCTTTCTTGTGGAAAACGTTATTTTTTTAAAAATATTTTTGCACCCATAAAATTATGTCCCGTCTTTCCGGTTTATAAAAATTGGTCTGATTTTTCGGATTGAAATTTTCAAAAAATCGCCAGGGTTTCAATAATACGATTAAAAAAAAAAAATACCGAACGTCTTAGAATATTTGCTTAAACTGGATTTTTTTAAAAAATTTTATGCAAGTGGCCTATTAATAATAGACGTGCACATAATGAACCATTGCACAGCACATAACACACTCATGGTGGGTTTCTTCATTTACTGAGACTGCTAAATGCAGTGCTAATTGTAAAAATAAACGATCGAAATTTAAAAATTTCTATGCATTTGACCGTTTACTTTTACAATTAGCATTGCATTTAGCAGTCTCGGTAAATGAAGAAACCCACTATTAGACTTCATTAATAGTGGATGTTTAATTACACCGAGATGTCACTATGGACCATTGCACATCACATAACACACTTAGACTTCTTTAATAGTGGATGTTTAATTGCACCGAGATGTCACTATGGACCATTGCACAGCACAAAAAGCACTTAGACTTCTTTAATAGTGGATGTTTAATTGCACCGAGATGTCACTATGGACCATTGCACAGCACAAAACGCACTTAGACTTCTTTAATAGTGAATGTCGAAAGCACCGAGAAGTCACTACGGGCCATTGCACAGCACATAACACACGCAAACTTCTTTAATAGTGGATGTTTAATTGCACAGAGAGGTTACTATGGACCATTGCACCGTACATAACAGATTTAGACTGAGAAAAAATATTATGGTCATTTTTCACCAGTCAGGGTATTGTCGCCAGCTTGGGAAGGTTATGTGGGTAGATAGAATAAGTGGGAATGCAGAGGTACGTATAAAGAAATTATATTATTTGTTTTTGGGGTGTTATGCCGTGTTGCGCTACCTCCTTCTTTAGCGCAGATCCGGCAGATGTGTTATCTGCCAGAACTGCCCTGATGATGGACACTGCAACGCTGTCTGAAACGTTGGCTAAAGAAGGAGGTAGCGCAACACAGCGTAACACCCCAAAAACAAATAACGAAAATACATTTGGCCGTGAAAATCTAAAAACGTATCCAAAGTTGCGTCAACATCAACTTTAGTCGCTTCCCATATTCTGAGGTTTAACCCTTTAACTGTGGATAATGTTCTCCACCATTGCGGATCCTAGGGTGGAATTCCACACAGGGTATCTGGAAAATCTACATCACATTTGGAGTTGTGGAGTATCGACACTCCCACAGGGGACTAGAGGTGGGGAGAGAAGCGGCCCGGTACTCCGTGGCAATCTGTGCATCAGTTTGTTCATTGTTATTTAGTAATCAATAAACACAAGTGATTACCAAACTTCTTTTATTTATAACAGGACCCTACTCATTACATTTAATGTCATGAGAGTTGGAAACAACTCCCATAGAATCGTTATGTTTGGAGAATTATAACAGTAGATACGTTCATGGCCGTTGCTCCCAACTTTTCAAACGATCAAACTGTGTCTCCGATCAATTAAAACCGAGTTAAGAAGGAGCGAATCGTTCCACTTGTATATGCACGTATGTTTGCATCCAGAAGGAGCGTGGAACGCGCCCGCTGTATTGCCTTGGTGCTATGCGCGTACTACGCATGAGTTACATCCGTATTAAACACGTGCAGTGATTTTGGACGCAATGCATTGGCGCCTAGTACCTCGCAACGTAACGATTCGCAGCGAATTCGCCCCTTCTGAACAGGCACTAAGTGATTTATTCGATTAGCCCATTGGTTGGAGTGTTGCATAGGGAAGTGTGTAGGTATTTGTCCATTTGAGGCGTATTGAGCCAAAATTTCGGCTTGACAGTTGATCAGTAGGATTAGGAACAACGGCCGTTACTTGAAAAGGTAATAGCCAGGTACTTCCCGATATTTCTCTTTCCCACCTTCTCCCCCTCCGCACTTCCTTAAATTTACAAAATAATCTTTTTTACCCCACACAGGAGGCCAATATAATCTCTACATATTATAAATTAAAGTCCTCCGCGTCTGTCTGTTCGCGATAAACTCAAAAAGTGCTGAACGGATTTTCATGCGGTTTTCACCAATATATAGAGTGTTTCGTAAGGAAGGTTTAGGTATATAATTTGTCAAGGATTTGTTTAAATTGGTTGATTCATAACGATAATTGTTAGAAGTGTCGGAGAAGTCAAACCGCCTGGAAGCTTTCGCCGAAAACACTGCCTATCCCTCTGAGATATAACAAAACAATGCATGGTGGGATATTCCTCATCTACAAAAAAGTCCGTGATGGCATATATCTATCTTTTACTAATAGCTTACTTTACCCATCTCTATCTTCTCTACATATTATAAATTAAAGTCCTCCGCGCCGTCTGTCTGTCTGTCTCTTCGCGGTAAACTCAAAGATGGCGGTGGTTATAAAGGTTGGATAACCATCCAGTAGATGGCGTTGTGTTTAGTTAGCCACAGCAACGCGTGGCCGGGTCAGCTAGTAATGAATAATAATTTCCCTTGAGGCCTTTGTCATATTTGGGAATGCTGTGCGGAGGTTCTTTTTAAGAAAAAGAAGTACAGAAATTTCAGAGAAGGAAAAGGGAATGAGAGGTGGGTAAGAATCTACGCTTCCCTCCGTAATCTTCGGCTAATGTGCAAGATAATGGTTCGAGAGAGACCAGTTGGAGAAGTCAAAGGATTTCCTCAAACAGGCCTCTATCGAACCAGCCCGATACACATGGGCAGAAGCATCCGCCGCAAAGACCTAGGTTCTTCACCCCGTGATTCCGGGCACCCCTGCTAAGTCACCAAAATAAAAATAAAAATCTTCTATCTTATAAAACCACCCACCTGCCAAACTAATTGGGAATCCCTCATTACTGGCGAAATTCCAGACGGTTAGGACTTGCAATGTCAGCATTAAAATAAATATACTCGTATATATATTATAAATAAAAGCAATTTACCTCTACAAAGTCCTTTGTACAATTTGGCGATGTTTCTAAAAAGAAACGATTTATGAAATTTAGTTTAATCCTGTATCCTGTGTCAGCTCGAATCTCCCAGGAACATTCTTCCTTTTCTCCGTAGCTGTGAGGGAAGTTGGGCGTCTGGAAATTATTATTCCAGTTTTTCAGCACACCACCACAGCCTGAAACATAAATTTTCATTCAAAACTACTCTGCCAAAACTGACAAAGAACAAAACTGACAAAGAACAAAACTGGCAACAAAGAAAAGAAATATAACCACTGGAACGCTTTTTGCCACAATATGGCACTATTCAAAACACCTCGGATTGCTTTGCTACCAATTTTGGCAAATTTTCACTTATTTGAAAGTAATTAAGTAGAAGTTTACGATTTTATAATATTTTTTTTATAAATTCGTTGGCTATATAGAACTATGATTATTATGAAAATAATTCATATTTAATAACAAATTACAAATAGGTACGGTGGATACTAATTTCGTTATTGTCTATGGGGTAGTGAACAACCATATATCGGGCGCGACAAGGTAGGTAGGGAGATTTCCGTTTGAATGACTCACTTCCCGACGAGGCCTTTTTGGGGAGAGGCCTGGCGGGGACATCACTGTACGAAAACGGTTCCATGCAATAAATAACACCTCAGAAAGGTCATTAAAAACTATAAAATGAGGGAGTACGGCTATTACCCGTGGCTCTATCCTACTGACTTTCTTTTGGGTATGCTCGGAATGAACCATCTACGAGTCAGAAGGGATGTACACATTGCTACGCATTTCTTCAAATTGATTCGCGGATGGTTTGAAAACTCAGCTATCTTGGAGAGCATTCATTTCTATGTTCCCGATGGTTATCATCGCCACCGACAGCATAGGCTGTTCTATCTTCCGGCCTGCAGGACTAACTTGCCGGTCGGGAGAGCAATCTTGCTGTTGAATAGAATTAATTCGGATATCGACATATTTAGCGTTAGTGAAGCTGCTTTTAAAAGGCAAGCTCTATTAACCCGTCTGCTTGTTTAGGAATAAATACATCCCAAAACACGTAATCGCGTTATACTTTCATAAGACCAAAAACGTCCCGAGCGACCTTACATTTTAAAAGCTATATATCTCTCTTCCTCTCATTTAAATATATTTATTTTTCTTTTAACCAGAAAGAGAACAAAATAATGCTTCTTATTGTCTTTGAAACATGAAAGCTATCTTGCAAAGATATTTTAGAAACTCGATCCAAAGTGACGGTTTAAGAATTTTCGCACGAAGCTGAGGCTTTCGGATTGTGAGGTGCAAATATATTGAACCAAGCAGACGGGTTAATGCTTGTATAGTTTTTAGCCTACCATTCTACCATTTATGTTTAATGTAATACTGTTACGATTGTATTTTAAAAACACATTAAAATTTTTAATTTTGTAATGTTTTTGAAAGAATAAATAAATAATTTGAATTTGAAAAAAAATAATTTTAAAATAGCCAGTAACCCTAACCTAACTTAACATATTTAACCAATTTTTTTATCATCACTCAATGATCTTTCTGAGGTGGTTCTGAGTTGGTTTCACTCTGAGTTGGCCGGTCACTGACGAAAACATGGTTGCGAAAAATCTCTGTTTTACAGTACATCATCGGCGGGATCGAGACGGGCAGTGATAGGGAGGGTACTTCTCGCTGTTCGTAAACCTTATGCTACAATGCGCATAAAGGAATTTTTTAAAATGGAGAACATCTACCGGTAATAACGTATTTTTATTGCACAGACTATGGTGAAAATGTACGCAACTTCTATGAGCATTTAGATATGAAATCGAATTTATTATTGAATAAAACTATTATCTACTGGGTGATTTTAACCTGAATAAAAAATCTGAATTTTTTTTTAAATGACTTCAAATATTTGTATTGCTCAAGTGAATTAACACAGCACTGTGAACAAGTATAACAATATCCTGGACCTCGTTCTAATTAACCTTTCCGTGTGTGAAGTGACGAGAAGCGAGGAACCGCTCATCAAGGCAGATCGTCATCATCCAATACTGGCCATCATAGCGCGTCTCGTGCTACCACGCGCACACGATGCAACGGTCACAACAATACCCGCGCCCGGATCCGCAGTCAGCACAACCTATCAACTGATATAGAGTTGGGTCAAAACATTCAGTCACATTCTGACTGGACATTTCCTAAAAGCATTCATTCTGTTTGTTCAAAATTGACAGGCTACCGACATCTGTGGTTTGCTTGAGTAAACTTCAATTGAATTATCACACCAACAAGATGGTGTGAGTCTTTGCTAAGGATTCAAGTGGTATGGTGGGAAATTATTTTAACTGCGATTCATGTTTACTAATACTGTGAAATTTCATCATTTGGTGTCCTCTTTTTGTGTTGGATATTTTACATTATAAATAGTCTCGCCTCTGGTTTTTAGTGTCTTTTTCTACGCAAAGTTTAAATAGTAAACAACCGCCAGTTGGGCCCTGTGTAATTATTATTCACACCGTTATTTTAAACATTAAAACATGTTTCCTGTGATTGAAAACAAAAGTGCAAGTTTTTTGTAAAACCAGTTCTTCTTTATTAAAAGGATCCTCATATTTTTAACGCTGTTGATGTTTATGGTGGAGTATTTTTATATGTTTTAGCAAGTGTTTTGATTTATGTGTACCTGTAACAGACGTCTCTTGATGCACTTGCCAGATCTTGTTTACTTGAAAAGTTGCAGCTGGTCGCCGCACATGTTCCTTCAAAATATTATTGGCGACCACCTGTTCAGAGAAGAGTACACAACATGTTGATCACCTTTGTACAAGACGATTCTTGCAAAATATTACGTAAAAGACTGCACATGTTATTCAAAACAAAGCACTCAGCAATCAGCTCGTCTTGCATTATTATTGCTGACAAATTCTGTATTTTACGACATAAACAACAGGTGCACGGCCACCTGGAGGAATCAGGTCGACTCATGCAAGAAAACACTGCGCGTGTCCGAACCAGTTTGTTATTCAAAACCAACAGGTGTGCGCAGAATTTACTATTTTTTTTTTTTTTTTTTTACGTTAAATCCACGCAGGAGGCCCTGAGGAAAATAATTTCTCTCAGGGCCTATGTCATCTGGGATGCTGTGTGGAGGGTCTTTTTGAGGAGAGGAAGGAATGAACATTGGTCTTGAAGAGACCCATGTTGTAGGAAGGAGGAAACACAGAGGTCGGCAAATCATTCCACAGCCGAGCTGTTGAACACAAGAACGAGTCAAAGAAACGACCCGTTCTCATGTGGCAAATGTCAACCGTGTACAAATGTTGGGCACGCGTTTGGCGTGTTTCCCGACTTGTACCGGTGCCGAAGGGATTAATGATGCTAGTTCCTCAGAGCATCTTCCATTGTAATACCGGAAGAACAATGATAGCATTCCCACCCGACGCCTGTGCTCTAAAGATTGCAATCCGTCTGTTAAGATGGGAGAATCTATTAAACGGACCGCCCGTTTCTGCACAGAGTCGAGGGTATTTTTCAGGTATTTTGGAGCGCCAGACCAGAGGTGGCTGCCAAATTCAACCGTGGGGCGCACTTGTGATTTGTACAGGGTTAGCAGTTGTGAACTATTAAAGTATCTGCGGGCCCTGTACAGTACGCCCAGTTTTTGGGAGGCTAACTTTAATCTGGCTTCGATGGAGCCCCCATACCTGAGCTGGTCACTTAGGGTTACACCAAGCTTATCAATGGAGGGCCTGTTCAGAAGATTGCTTCCGTTCAAAGATACTACATTTTCATTTCGATCCCTTTTAGACATAATCAGACAAGATTGGGTCTTTGAACCATTAAATTCAACGAGATTATTTTTACCCCAAGAGAAAACACACTCGAGGTAACCGTCCATTCTTTGCTTCAAAGCCCTACGAGCTGTTGGAGTTTGTGAGCCCTTTGGGGGCTCGTCAAACAAAAAGCTATCATGAACTGTACTGTCATCCACGTAACAGTGAATTGGTGCACATAACAAAAGGTCGTTGATGTGCAACAAAAACAAAGTCGGAGACAGAACCGATCCCTGCGGGACGCCAGCATTTATCGAGTGTGAGGAAGAGGTGAAACCATCGACTACCGTCTGAATCGACCTCTCCCTCAAGAAGTCGGCAACCCACGTACACAAGGATGCGGGAAGTCCGTAAGAATGCAGTTTGTTGACAAGTCCTCGGTGCCAAACCCGGTCAAAGGCCTTGGAGATGTCCAGTGCAACCGTTTGGGTCTCACCGAAACGTTTCAGGCATCGCACCCAAACATGCGTCACATACGCGAGAAGATCACCGCACGAGCGGTTCCGCCGGAATCCGTATTGACGATCGTTAATAATTTTGTTCTTCTCGAGGTATGTGAGCAGTTTGTCGTTGATCACACGTTCCATCACCTTAGACAGAACTGATGTGATCACTATGGGGCGGTAGTTGGCCGGGTTGGAGCGGTCACCCTTCTTTGGAATAGGATGGATAACCGCTTTTTTCCAACGAGAGGGCACAGAGCCAGTCTTCAGGGACATTTTAAAAAGCTTCGTCAAAATTGGAGCTATTTCTGCAGCGCACCTCTGCAGTACCAGGGCAGGTATTCCGTCAGGCCCACTAGCTTTATTAGCATCAAGCCCTCGTAAAACATGGAGTACTTCCCGATGCCGGATCCTCAGCTTTTTCATACGAAAACCGCAGTGAGGAACCGACGTCGGGACAGCACCTTGGTCATCGAGGGTTGAGTTATCCGCAAACATTTTACCTAGTAAGTTAGCCTTTTCGGTGGCGGTGTTTGCTAGTGAGCCGTCAGGTCTGGTAAGAGGTGGCAGACTGGATTTGCAGAAATTGCAACCTATTGAGCCCGCAAGCGACCAGATTTGCCTGCTGCCATGCGGGCATGCAGCCAGCTTTCTGCTGATCTGCTGGTCGTGCTCGAATTTTGACCTATTTATGATTCTCTTGGTTTCCTTTGCCATTTTGTTGTAAGCTGTTCTGTCTTCGGATGTTCTAGATGTGTTGTAGGCTTGGTAAGCCTCGTTTTTTCGTCGCACTGCTTCAGCGCATTGTCGACTGAACCACGGCTTTGAGCCTACACCAGTTTCCTTAACAGTAGATTTGATGAAGCCATCCATCGCGGATGTGATGACTTCACCAATTTCCTGGGCACATCTTGAGGGATCCGAAGTCCGAAAACAGACAGCTGACCACGGGAAAGCATTAAAATGTGCCCGCAGACCGAACCAATCTGCTGACCTATAGTGCCACACTTTTCTCTTCAGCCTCTCGTTTGGTGGTCTGAAGTTTACAAGGATTGATGTCGTCACCAGGCAGTGGTCGGACGATCCTAAAGGCGCTGTAACTTCAATCTTGTAACCGTGAGGCACAGTAGTTAAAAATAGGTCTAACAGATTGGAACGGTGAGTCTGGACATCAGGAACCCTTGTAGGCTCCTGAACCATTTGCTCCAATCCGTAGCAAAGGGCAAAGGATTCCGCTTGGCGTCCAGCCGAGTCTGTTGATCCTGAGAACTTCAACCAAGGTTCGTTATGAACATTGAAGTCCCCCAGGACCACAAATTCTGCCGTAGGGTAGCGGGGCAAGAGGTCATCAATAGTATCGCTTAAATGTTTGAAGAGCTCGTACGTGTCTGATTCGCTAAGGTTCGGTGAGCGGTATAAACACGCGTAGAATCTTACCGTACTGGCAAGATTGACGCATACCCACATTACGTCGAATCTGGAGTTTTCCAGATTCAACAATCGCACACAGTTGACGTCAGCTCGACTATAGAGACAGACACCTCCTTTAGGTCTGAACTTGCCTGCGAGGGTGAAGCCCGGGCGGTTCAGATAGGAGGCGTCTACAGGCTCGGCTATCTGTGTTTCAGACAGGAAAAGAAGGTTCGGACGTTCAGAAAAAAGGTGGTGATGGACAGAGTTTAAACTGGTGTGCAGGCCGCGAATAGTATAAAAACCGTCTGAAAATAAATATTTCATTCATTACCTAAAAGGTCTCTGAGTTGTTATTTTATAAACTATCTCCCGAAACCGAAGTGACGATTGGAGTCCAGCGACCTATTGTTTATAGTATTTGTATGGAACAAATATGTGGTCTCATACAGTACCAATAAAGAAATCAATAAATTTGAGTATAACCTACCCGATTTGGTTCACAAAATCAATTATTGACAAAATAAATAGCAAGGAAGCGCGTCGCAGAAGGTATAGATTTCACAAAAAGAAGTCTGACTACTTGTAGTTTTCTGCTGTGCGATCCGAGCTCAAACAAAGATATATTCGTAAATAAACAGCAATATTTAAAAACTATTCAAGATGGGATTAAAGAAAAAATCAAATGCTTCTGGGATTTCATAAAATCACAGAAAGCAAACTCCAAGTAGTAAAATAGACTGAGTAGTGGAGACCAATTTATAACGGATTCGGAATCTATTCGTCAGATGTTTGCGACTACTTTCGATCTGTATATAATAGTAAAACCCCTAATTTCAGTACAGAATTTACAAAAACAGAGGTTCCGTAGAATGATGTAGGTGATGTATCCCTTGGATTGACTAATCCGAAAGAGGTAGAAGCCTACATCCGTAAGCTGAAGACTGACAAGGCTACAGGATCGGATGGAATTCCTTCCAGTATTATCATTACCACAGCGCCAACGATAAGTGAAGCACTTTGTTAGGTTAGTTATTTAACACTAGTATTTTGACTGCTACATTCCCCATGATGTGGAAACTGACCCAATTCAGTTCTATTTTCAAGGCTGGAGATAAGACAGACGTAAAATACTACAGACCATATTACAAATACAGTATTATCAGTTCTGCCAAAACCATTTAAAAAATTGATTTGTGTCAAATTACATTACATTAGAGAAAATCAACACGGTTTCATTCCAAAGAAATCAACAATCACAAATATGCTTACTTTTAAGCAGTTGGTGGCCACCGGTTAAGACTAGAGGGACCAAACAGACGTAGTTTACGCCAACTTTACCAAAGCATTTAATCGTGTTATTCATGTTATCCTTCTGAAGAAAATATTTAAACTAGGCTTCGTTGTTTCTAATACAAATAGATGACATCCAAACTGTGTTAGGGACACCAAACGTCTACTATATGCTGATGACCTCAAAATATTGATAAAAATAAGCTCCCAACCAGATTGTCTTAAAATGCAAGCTGATCTGAATGCACTATCTGAATGATCGTTGACAAACAAATTAGATTTAAAAAAAATGTGTCATACAGTCCTTCACTCGTTCTCAAAATACTATAGTTTACGATTTTAAGATAAAGGATGAAACATTATCACGTGTAAAATGCGTGATGGATCTCGGTGTCGTCTTTGATCCCGAACTGACATTCTCTGGCCACATATTGCGGCTCACTCAGTCTTACTACAACCTTCTTGGGTTCGACATCAGGACTTGTAAGCGGTTTAATAACCAAGAAGCTGTGCTAGCATTGTTCGATGGCATACTGAGAAGCAAGCTGGAGTACGTGAGCGATATTTGGGCACCGTACCACCGGAAGTACATTGATATATTGGAGCAAATCCAGAACAAATTCTTCAGGTATGTCTATATGCGGAAGCATGGAACCTATCCAAGGTTCAAGCACCATATTGACTTACTTGAGGAAACTGATTCTGTGAGTTTGGATACTAGGCGGAAAGCAAATCTTGCTATTTTGTCTTTCAAAATTTGGAACAATTTCATCAATAGCCCATCCCTCTTGGGATGCTACGATTTAAATGTACCTGACTACTACAGATGGAGTCGATTTCATGATCTGTTCAGGGTACCGAACGGTAGAACAGACATCCTGGCAAAGCATAATTATGATAAAACTATGCTAACAGACAGAACAATAATTAGTTGTAATAGACCTGATATAGTTTTACATGACAAAATTTAAAAAATAACTTATATCATTCACGTCACCCTATCCCCAACGATTTTAGAAGGGATCGGCATCCTTAAAAGTCATTCCAATCTCCCAGCCCGTACTGTCCATAATATGTTCAATGACATTATTTCTTCTAAATGGCCCAACTCTTCTCTTTTATTTACTGATGGCTCCAAATCTCCGGACTCTCCTAACTGTGGTATTGGTATTAACGTTTACCACAATAATTCTAATGAAAGAATATTTTATTCAATTTCAAACCAATTTTCAATATTTTCTGCCGAGTGAAGCCGAATCTCTCAAATATATAATAAAAAATAATTTTGAACATTCTCTTGTTCTCTCTGACTCTCTCAGTTCCCTCCAAAAACTTAAAACCAGTCCTCTTCTTCATCCTGATGATCACTTTGTATGTCTTATTCGAGTATTGATAACCTCCATTCAAAGCTCCGGAAAAACCGTCACTCTTATTTGGATTCTTGGACATGTTGGCACAGTGGGTAACGATATTGCTGATTCCTTGGCCAAACAAGGAGCGTCTAACCCTACCGTTACCCTCGTAAACCATATTCCCCTGTCTGATATTTTTTCCATCATCAAAGATAGATCCCGTAATGTTTGGACAGAGTATTGGAACATTGCTAGTCAATCCAAGGGTGCCCGTTACGCCTCAATACAAAGGACTATCCCATCAAAACCGTGGTTTCAAAAATTCCCCCATTTTTCCAAAAAAGAAATTTCCTTACTTATTCGTATGAGATTCGGACATTGTTCCGTTCCTTCTCACCTTTATAAAATGCATGTGCTTGACTCCCCAGATTGTACGTTCTGTGGTCTAGATGTGGGAACTTTAGATCACATATTTTGTGATTGTCCCTCTCTAAATAAATATCCTCTCTTCTATCAAGCGTTATCAAAAATTGCCTCTCCTCCATTCAACATCTCATCTCTTCTAAATCTGAACTCTACTCCAATCTTCCATAAAATTCTGAAATTTGCACATTTAAATAAAATTAATATAGAAATTCACCTTTCCTTTCTCTGTAATTATAAATGATGGCCTAGAACACCCTTGAAGGGTGAAAGCCAGAAATAATGGAAAAAAAAACTTATATCATTGATGTAGCTATTCCAAATTCCTGTAATATTCAAAAATCTGTTTCTGAAAAAATAAGAAAATATACAGATTTAGGAAATGAGATTAAAAGAATTTGGCATTCTCAGGCTATAAAAATATTACCATTTGTCATTTCGGCTACTGGCATTATAATACCTAGGACTCTCATTCAAAATGTAGGCATATTAGATTTGTCAAAGAATTTGTATATAAAAATGCAAAAATCAGTCATTTTAAGTACATGTAGGATTACAAAAGATTTTTTAAATATTTATATTGAGGGATCAGTAGGATTTATAGGTCAAATTAGGAATTCCACAGAGCCGAACTCTCTGATATGAAAATATCTGGAGTAGCTGAATTATTTTCCCATTTGGTCTCTGGTAGCTTGATATGTTGTTCTTGTATTGTTTTGTATTTATAATACTTATGTAGTGAAATTGCATAGCGTGGATTGACTAGATGATCAATTGGGGAAGTGTGTGAAAGGGTTTAGTTTTTCCTGTGGGGAAAATTTAACCCGGGCATTTAAATCTGGTGCTAAAAATAAAAACAAAAATGACCAAATGTGTAGGAAAATGTGCACTGGAATTCAACGACAAAAATATGAAAAAAATCATCCTTCACATTGATAAAACAAGTGCTTCCTAGTCTCCCCACTCTTGTCTACTTTAGTTTTCTGAAGGTTTCACTTCTATTGCGTGAATTGCACATTCTGATTTTATTTTAAATATTTCTATGGTTATATTCTAGCTTATAGATTGTATTATATTAGCTTATATTCTAATATAAATCGTGGAGTATTCTAACAACGTTTAGGTCTTATTTCTCTACCATGACGGTAATGGAGATACAACGATTTATAGGAGACTTATGTGAGCTGGCACAAATTTGGTCTCCTGAGGGGCAAAAAGATCGCCATGGTTTCAAAGACATAATTAAAATAATTTAAAAAAACAGACTTAGATTGACTTAGATTTCTTGGCAAAAGTGGAATTTTTTTTAAAGTGTGATTCGTGGCCTATTTGTCTTAACTGAATTTTGATGAATAAATCAGCTGAAGAGCATGTATAAATTATAATAAATGTTCCTAGATGACATCGTTTGTAAATGAGCGTCAGTGTATCGAAAAAGCTTGAAAGGTGGGTACCTCACAAATTGAGTGAAGCAAATCAACAAATGCGCGTTGACCGCTAGACCACACACTGCACAACAGACGGCTAACAAATTAGAGGAGCTTCAATCAGTCTAAGACATCCACCGTACTCTCCGGACCTTGCCCTATTTTTTTCGAAATTTGGATAACTTCTTGCAAGGGAAAAAATTCAACTCCGATGGGGCAGTCCAAAACGCCTTCAAAGATTTTATTGATTCCCGTCCGAAGGTTTTTTTAGTAAAGGGTTCGATGAACTACCTATGAGATGGCAAAAGTGCATAGATAGCAATGGTACATACTTTGATTAAATAAATATATTATATTTAAAAAAAATCGACTTTATGTTCCTCCCATGCAAAACGCCAATTTCATATGTAAGGACCTAATATTAATGGAGGCCCCGAAGTAGCACAAAACAGGAATGCTCAGAGGCGTCTTGTCGAGGCGATGGGCCTCTGACTCGAATAGGACAACTTTATGAACTATTACATTATGTAGTACATGGGTGATGTACTTGTGCCTGTCTCACAAGTAAATCCTGTGCTGGGAGGCACGGTTTACAACACAATCAGCTTACATCCAAAATTAAAATTAAATCAAAATGAAAACACAATCGCAGTTCAACATATAATGAAAATATGTACCTAGTGCATCTAAAGTAATCTTGAAGCCAATGGTTGTAGTGGCAGAGTAGTTATCTGCGTGGTATTCAACCCAGACATATCGGCCAGACGAAACCAGGGTGTCGGAGGGGAGCTGGTTGTAACACATCCTGGTCATGAGAGGGCTGGATGGGGAGCGCCCGCCCTTGATCTCCAGATATTCTTCATCACAGGATTGCGAGGTGAATGCAGTACGATCGGATGTTAGCTTGATGATTTAAAAAATAGAAATTACTAATTGTATAAAATGGATACTATAGAAAATGTGAAGAGGATAAAACTTAAATTCACCAATGGTGTAAATGCTCAATTTGGGAGGCGGGAATGGGTACCGCCGCCCCAGGAACCTTTATTGGATAACCAACACCTCTGCCATAGGTCACCCCAAGTGGTTCGCAACGTTTGGTGATTTAGCAGAGGTGCCCGGGTTAATGGGGTGAGGCTTGTCTAGGTCTTGGAGGCGGATGACCAGGACACACTGAACCCCAGATTCCTACCCACCCCTTAAACCCTCTTCCTTCCCAGAACTGAACTCTCCTCTCCATCATTTCCTTAAAAACCCTCCACACAGCATCCCTAAAGATGACATAGGCCCTGAGGGAAATTGTTTTCCTCAGGGCCTCCTGTGTGGAGCACATGTAAAAAAAAAAAATGCCCCGAACCAGGAGACTGAGGATCTAATAACAATTCTAGTAAACTTTATAAAAGCAACTGGGCTAGTGTCAAGGGAATAAGGTAAAACAATCTTCTCATTGTCAATAAAAATAACAATTATTATCTTTAATAATAATGACCTTCGAATTTGGAGAATTATGGTAAGTTATTTAGCGCTTCCTTCTACTTGTACACTGATATATATGGCAAATTCAATAACATATTTATTTATTTAGGAAAGCCTTCCTTGACCTAACACTGCACATGATATTAAAAATATACAAAACACATTGCGACTTCTCCTTAACCCGGCGATTGCCGCTCGTGCTCCAGTGTGACATGAGATTTTACACGCGATTTTGACTCATGTATAAAGAAAGTGTATGAAGAACACGGTCAGAATCGCTTGCTCTATTATCGCCCTTTACCATAGCGAAACCTGCAATGCAACTAGTCACTCCAAATAATTTATATTTAATTTTCAGCGAGCGCAGGGATGTGCGCAGTTCTTGCGCATGCGCGGGAAAAATTCCTTTATCTACGATTTTGACCCTTCTATGTACAAAATTTGTAAAGGACAGTGTCAGAATCGCTGGACACGAAATGTCATTTCTGCCGCCGGGTGCCGCGTCATAATTTATGCGTCTTACTCGACTAAAACATCGTAAAACCTGTCAATTTACGTAATTAACGCAAGTAATGTTGTTTTGGTAGATAGTTTATTGTTCTAGGAACGTGTTTCAGTCAATAAAATATACAATAGCTCAAAATTAATCCACAAAACATTCATTTCAAAATTCAAAAGTGGTGCTTTTTGCTGGCCTTCCCTGGCTGACCAGGGGTTAAATATGCTTTCCAAAAACGGATTCCATTTTTTGCGCAGGATGTAATAGATCTAGTAGAGAGAGTACAGAGACAATTTACAAACCAAGAGTTTTGAAAGACTGGCAAAAGAAGATACTCTCAAGGAATTAAGATTATCAACATTAAAAGAAAGAAGACAAAGAAAACTCTGCACCGCAAACTATAAATCTCCGCGGATATTCAAAAAAACACATTTTGCATCCAATCCCAAAAAACACCTCCTTGCAGATAGATTAGTGGAAGCATGGAACAAAATTTTTAAAACATGTCATCGATGCTACTAATTTAAACCAATTTAAAGCTCAACTGGATTCTTATTTGGAGAAAAGAAAGGATTGAACGACTCGATTACTATTAAACTTATTGCGGCATTGCAAAATGATGCCGGCTCATTAAATAAATAAAAAAATAATATGTTTCAAGTTACAGTACAATTACATGATTTTTACTGGTAAATAACGAAGAGCATGTGGAGAGTTTGGATAAAACCAACCTGGATAGTTTGTCCTTCTGGGGCAACCAGTACCCAAGAGCAGTAGACTGGACCCGTGAGGTTTTGAAGACTTTTTTGAAGATTGAAAATTTCAGGATCGTCCAAATTATTGATTACCCCTCCGCAGCGGTAAACTTTGTAGTCAAGTTGGAAATTCATCTTCTCTTCTGATTGTACAAACTGAAAAAAATAATTCGATATCAGAATTGTTTACTCATTAATAAACCTTGAATGCTTTCGACTAAAAGAAAAAGTCTTGTTCTTTGACAGTCGAATGTACATTCAAAAGGATGCATATTCAGCTTATCCACTGGAGAGTTTTTGGCCACATAATGGCCAATTTGTAAACACCCCAAGCAGCCGCGAGTCAAAATATGGTCAAATTGAATATATTTTTTAAGTTCCCTCAGGGATCTTTGATATTTGCAAGGTTAACTTGGTAGTTTCATAGTTTATCAAGCGATGTCTCGCATCTCTAGTACACTCTAGAACTCTAGAACTTTCTACAAACAAATAACCAACAGATAAACAAATGTTAGCAGTTGCGTTTGTTTTGTATTGTATTTCATTATTATTTTATTGTATTTTGACTAACTAACTAACTAACTAACCATCACGCCGTTTTCCCCGCAGGGGTAGGCAGAGAGGACGGACCGCCAAACAACTCGGTCTTGGCACACACTCTTTGCCTCACTCACATTCATACATCGTCTCATACATTCTCTTCTATTATTCTGACTTTTGACATGACCCGACTCAAGTATCTGATTCACTTGATCATGCCATGTCTTCCTCGGGCGTCCCCGACTTCTTCTACCATTCACATTCGCGTCGTATATTCTTCTTACACTACTTCCTTCGTTCATTCGCTCTACATACCCAAACCATCTGAGGGTCCCTTTCTTAATCTTACTCATTATGCTTACATCAGCCTTACATTCTTTGCGGATAGTGTCGCCTAAACCTCTAACGGTGTTGGACGCGAGTGAGCGGCGATAAATAAAATAACACTTTCAAACCCAGACAAACTTTAAAAGTATATAAATTAACCGAAAATAAAATAATTCATAACCCGTGAAAATGGAGGAAGCGGTTGATCCGCATGCCTTCATTACTAAGGCGAAACAAAACATAAGCGACTTACATACAATCATAGAAGAAAATAAACTTACCAAAGAAACCAAATCAAAAATGATGAAAGAAATAAATAACATCATGGAAATGATATCCCACATGGCAATAGAATTAGCTAAATTACAAGAAAAATGTGAAATTCAAGGAAAAAACCAAACACAAAAAAACTCATTTTCATACTCTTCGGCAGTAAAAAACTTAATACCACAAACGCAAGAAAAACGATTTCCTATAATTATAAAAAGCTTAAAAGAAGAAGACACTGAAAAAATAAAAGAGAAAATACAAAAAATCAAAATATCGCAGTTGGGAATTCGAGTAAGTGAAATTAAAAAAACAAAAAAAAACATTATAATAACATGCCCAGAAAAAGAAGAGGCAAAAAAATTAAAAGATAAGATAAATGAAGTCGACAAAACCATAATAGCGGAGGTACTTGTGAAAACGGATCCATGCGTAATATTCAAAGGACTTGACAAAGACTATACCGAAAAAGAATTCTTAGAAGACATAATTGAACAAAACAACGACATCAAAATGATATGTGAAAAATACCAAGATAAAAAAATATTACAAGTTAAAGCCATCATTACGAACAAAAAAACTAACAGCAAAAACTTAATTCTCCAAACAAATCCAGAATTGAGACTACATCTTATAAATAGAAAAAAAATTCATCTAGGATTCATGAGAATCTATGTAACCGATTGTAACGTTCTTACCCAATGTTTCCATTGTCAAAGATTCGGACACACAGCACAAAAATGCTACAATAAAATGAATAAACCAACATGCAAGCACTGTTCAGAAGATCATCCCATCTCCGAGTGTAAATCCCTGGAACTGCCGCCCAAATGCGCTAACTGTCACTCAGCTAACAAGAAGAAAGAAATAAACTCCTTCAACAGTAAAATGAATGAAATAGACCACCGAACAAACAGCGAAACATGTAAGTTTCGTTCTTACATGCTTAAATTAGCCAAAGAAAGAATAAACTATGACATTGATTAAAAAAAACTTATATATAATATTGCAAAATACAACCAAAAATGCATGAATTAAATGGATGATTTCTTAAATAGCGAATTAGAATTAAATATTAAAATTCAAGAATATGAATGTATTTGTACTGATTCATGTAACAAAATTATTTCTAAAAACATCAATGATATAATTATTATGCACATAAACATCCGTAGCATTCAGAAAAATTTAGATGAACTAATTCTAAAAATAAATAATTTAATTAAAAAGCCCGACTTCATAGTGTTAACCGAAACATTTACGAACGCTGAGTCACCGTCTTATCACTTACCTGAGTACAATTATATTTCTACCAAAGTAGATATCAACAAAAACTCGGGAATAATAATATTTGCAAATAATAAATTTAGTATTGTTAACATTATAGAACACCCAATACATTTGGTAAACTGCATCGAAGTACATTTCAAACTCGGCAAATCAATATATCATTTAATAGCTATCTATAGAACGCATGGCTCGAGTATTATTACGTTTATTAATGACCTCAAATACATATTATTAAAATTAAAAAATAAACTCTGCTTCGTGGTGGGTGATTTTAATGTGAACATTAATGAAAAAATAGAAAATAATAACAAAACTGAATACATAAATTGTATGACTGAACAAAATTTCATATCTTGCATAAATAAAAATACAAGAGAAATAAAAGAACATACTCCATCTTGTTTAGATCACATTTGGACAAACGTAAACATTAAAGATCTTCACAAACTAAAATCAATTGTTTGGAAAACTAACATAACTGATCATCATTCATGCTTACTTCTGTATAATAATAATATTAAACATAAAAAACATAATTTAATACCCAAAAAATCAACAATAGACATGACTATTCTCTCTGAAAAACTTAAAAAGGAAGATTGGAACAATGTTTTAAAGAGTGATGATACTGAAATATGTTCGACTAACTTTGAAAAAATCCTGTCACAACACATTAAAAATTCGACAACTGAAATAATAATACACATAAAATCAAAATTAAGATGTTTAAAACCTTGGATTACCAAAGGACTTATAATATCTATCAGAAACAAAGAAAAACTTTATAAAACAACTTTAAAAAATCCCCATGATGAAAAAGCATATATTTTTTATAAAAAATATAAAAATAAATTAACATCTTATATTAAAAAAAGTAAGGAAGAGTTTTTTAAAAATAAAATATTATCTTCAGAAAATAACCATAAACAAATGTGGAAAACTGTGAATTTGGCCATAGACAATACAAAAAAAACACAAAATATTAAGTACATCGAACATGATAAAAAAAATATAGATGCCAATTTACAGCCTAAACAATGTGCAAACATATTTAATTCCTTCTTTGCAAATGTTGGAAAAAATCTTGCGAAAAATATTCATAAACCTTCTAACCCGGAAAAACATAAAAATAAAAATTTACAGAAACGTAATATACTTTCAACATTTGAAATAACAACAGAATGTGAAATCTTAAAAATAATAGAAAATATGAAAGGAGGTTCGTCTCCCGGTTTTGATTCTATTACGGCACACATGTTAAAATCTATGAAATCTTACTTAATAAAACCCATCACTCATTTAATAAACTTGAGTTTAACGAAAGGAATATTTCCAATGAACTACAAAAACACAATAATCTCACCTATTTACAAATCTGGTGATCCACACCAAGTAACGAATTATCGCCCAATTTGTCTAATTTCTAACATAGGAAAGATCTTTGAAAAAATAGTGAAAAAACAATTGGTAAATTTCCTAGATAGTAATAAAATACTACACAAAAACCAGTTTGGTTTTATTAAATTACTCAGCACACAAGATGCAATTGCTAACGTAACTTCATACATTTACGAATCATTAGATAAAGGTAAAAAATGTGCGGGCATATTTATTGACCTCAGAAAGGCTTTCGATAGCATATCCCATGAGATATTATTAAAAAAATTAAATGATATTGGCATAAAAGGCAACGCGATTAAATGGATCACCAACTACTTAAAAAACCGCCCTCAAGTGGTAAAAATCAATCGTATTAATAGTGATCAAGAGATTTCAAGCTTTGGAATCCCCCAAGGTACAGTGCTTGGACCAATCCTTTTTACCATATATGTAAACGATATTTTTTTTCAACATCTACATGGTCAAATTACATCATACGCCGACGATACAGTTTTAATAATAAGTGAAAATACTTGGGAAAATGTAGAATTACAGGCCACAGAAGACATCAATACGCTTAAGAATTTTTTCGACACTAATTTACTATCACTAAATAGTGAAAAGACATTTGTAATTCCATTTGCAATCCATCCAAACGACGCTCCCAAAAATTTTAACATTGTCATACACGATAACACTAAAATTCACAACCAACATTATTGCAAATCAAACTGTACAATATTAAAAACAACAAATAAAATTAAATATCTCGGCGTAATTATCGATAAAAATCTGAAATGGAAGGAACAAATATGTCAAGTAGTAAACAAAATCAGAAAATTAATATATATATTTTTAAGAATTAGAAATTTTCTGTCGATAAAAAATCTATATTTAATCTACTATGCCTTAGTTCAATCCACTCTACAATACGCTATTATTAGTTGGGGATCCGCGTATAAATGTAACCTTCTTCCAATAGAAATTGTACAAAGAACAATTATTAAAATTATATTAAAAAAATCCTTAGACTACCCAACAGAACGCCTGTTTGAAGAATTTCAAGTACCCACATTTAAAGATTTATATATTAAAAATTCAGTAATTCAAATAATAAAAGAAAAAGATAAATATCCATTTTTAAATGAAAACAGAACTCGACTTAAACATGTTTTTCTATGCCCAAAACTAAATACGTCTTTTGCACAGCATCATTATACTTATCAGGGAAGAACTTTTTTCAATCGTCTACCAGAGGAAATCAGAAGCATCAATGATAAGGCCCGAATGCTGCTCTCTGTCAAGAGACATTTTAAAGATGTTCTTAAGAAGAGAACTACTGTCAACTAATCTTACAAATATCTTAGTTCTCCATAACATTCTTTCTTTAAAAAAAAAAAAAAAACACACACACCATTATCAAATAAATACTGCAGCTCACATATATTTATGTACAATTAATTATTTAAGTACTAACTTATACCTAACTAATAGCTAATAGCATTTATGTACACTCCCCTTCCATACACAAGCAAATGCTTTTAATGGAAGGGTAGTAAAAAAAAAAACCTGTATATCCACATTTCTCACACGATCATACATTGTTTTACCACACATACGTCTCAGGGATCTCATTTCAACAGCATTCAGTTTACTTTCATCCTTCCTCTGCCAGTTCCATGCCTCACTGCCATACATCAGGGTAGGTACCAGGACTCCATTGTGGACTGCTTTGTATTTCAGATATCGCACGATGCAGTTCACTAATATAAATACTTTGCAAAGAAATATGATATGGGCTTAGGAAAACTGTAAACAAATAACTTAATAAGTAAAATGGTTATTACTTTGACAGTGGTTCGTCGGAATGGAGATGTAACGACTTTGACTTTCGTGTAACTTCCACAAAACTCTCTGAATTCTCCAACATTATCTGAAAAGTCAAATAATTCATTTGTTTTATTGTGTTAAGGTACCTTTTTTATTATTGAATCCTCATTTAATTGCTTACCAACTGAAACTGATATTGAAGAACTGGATGTAACACAATGGCTTGTGGTCACAACATTCTTGAAGAACATAGCCAATGTTTTTCCATCAAAAGTATTATCAGCCGGGGGTTCGTATAAATACTCGCAATAATAAGTAGATATATTTTGCGATGGTGGTAAAATTGTTCCTTCATCATCAGCCAATACTCCTTCACACACTGCAAAACAAAAAAATAATACATTACTTTTTAGTTACATGTTTAATGTAGGTACCGCCTCCCCAGGAACCATTTACTGGATAACCAAAACCACTGCCGTAGGACACCACAAGTTGTGCCCTGGTTCATGAGGTGATGTTTGAGTGACATTTTTTCAAATAAATAGTTAATTAAAAAAAATTAAATTGATATTTTTACCTGATAACTCGTCAGACGTGTACCGTGCTCTAAAGCGATTATATTCCAGATTTGAACGTGACCAGTAATAAACTAGCATTTTATTACTTGAAGATTTGACCACACGTACCGAGTCTTGTGCGTAGGGGGAGCGAATCGTCGATCCATAATAGTGGCCTTCAAAGAACTAATTGGGAAAATTGTATTACTTATTTTCTGTCTAGTTGAAATAGGTAGGAAAATATAAATCACAGTATTTATTTAGAATATTTTTAATAATAATTATTAAGCTCTACGTTCATAAAACATGATAAACAACAGGGTGCATGAATAATTCAGATAATTGGTTTTTGTATTATGGCAGGATTCAAACCTACAACTTTAACTTAAGGGAGTAATCTGGTCCAGCTGATCCAAAAATTGTAGAATATATTCCCACAGGCATCATCGAATTCGACCTTGAAATATAATTAGGAGCGGTGCAGGTAGGGTGGAGAACAGAGCGGCCCGGTTACAAGAGAAAACTTTAAACGCGTTTTTCTCGAAACCACATTTGTCAAGTTGTATAATCGTATCTCATTTTTCTCATCTCACAGCTCACAATCGAGTTTTCATCGGATTCACTTCATTCAAAGATTAAATTATAAGCGGATGAATCTCGACTTTTGAATAATCATTACTATAGAACGAAGATATTGCAAATTTAAGGGGGTATTCTAGTCTAGAAAAAAAAAAATATTTTTTACATATTTCGATAGCTTAGATATTTAATAATATCGATATTCAAATTATTTTTAAAGTTATAGCCATTTTAGTGTCGTGGCAATTCGACCGGTTTATATGGAACCTAGTACCTAAATAGAAAACGCTTTTTCTCGGAACTACTTTTTTCGAAACGTTTATTACAAAATCTCAAGTTCTAATTGACAAATTTTTTCAAAATTTGGTATTAATTTTCTTTACATATCCCTCTATGGTAGGAACCAACAAAAAATAAAAATAAAATAATATTGGGAAGATTTTAATATTTTTAAAAACAGTAATTTTTAAAAATTCGGAAAATTTAAAAAATAAGGGGAAAAATCTTTTTTTTTAGAAGATTTGCGAGAATTTTTTTTTTCATTTTTGTTGGTTCCTACCATAATGACATTTGTACTGATAAAGAATCTACCTTTTTTTATTTTTCAAATGACCGGAAGGGTTGGATTCGTGACAAGATGGACACGCTCTTTTTTTCCCATCTACTTCAACTGTGTGTAACTTCGTGAAATATGTACAGGTATGATACGTTTTAAGATTTTCACGGCCAAAAGTATTTTCGTTATTTGTTTTCGGGGTTTTATGCCGTGTTGCGCTACCTCCTTCTTTAGCCAACGTTTCGGACAGCGTTGCAGTGTCCAAGAAGGAGGTAGCGCAGCACGGCATAATACCCCAAAACAAATAACGAAAATGTATAGGTATATACATATCTATTTTTGAATTTTTTTTGTAAAAATTTTGTTTAAAAATAAATGTGTTATAAAAAATGAATCTTTAAGATTAGAGATGCCACGAATATTCGGCTGCTATTCGGTTACTTTTTTAACTATTCGGTATTCGGCCGAATAGTTCGCAATATTCGGTCGAATACCGAATATCAAATCTTGAAAAATATTACTCATAAAATTTTTTATTTTAACAAAAAATCAGCATATTTAATACTTGAAATCTAACCGTGTTAAGTTATGATAAATGAAAACATTTTTTTCGTCATTTGTTGATAGCAAACGATTGCACTTTTCATCATAAATTGTACCAGCTTCCGAAAAAGCCGCTCACTATATACACTGCTACCGGGAGATAATAAATCTTAGCAAATTCTGCTAGGCTTGGATACTGTTTTGCGTTTGCTGACCACTACTTGTAAGGGTCTGCTATCTAGGTGATCTAGGCGAAGAGTTTTCATATTTTTTTAAAGATATACACAATGTAATAACACAATTTGATGTAACAATCAACAAATAATGCGTGTTGTGGCACGACCTACTCGCAATGAAGCAAATACACCCACGGTGTGCGTACCGCACGCACTTCAATGATGCAGGTCGGAACCTTGTAACGTAATTATTTTCATGGTAGTTATTCAGTCGGTTCTTGCTCAGAATGAGTATTATTAATTTCGGCGTGCCGTTGGAACGACTGAGAACAAATTCAAGTTGCCTGGACGTTGCTCGATTGTTTTAAAATAAAAAACTGTTATTAGGGCCACGCCATGACAGATCAATGAATTGGTCGGAAGTTTGATTGGTAAGGAGTTTTGATACTCGTAAATGATTGTGTAAATTTGCAATATTAGGCGACTACACCTTAAAATTAGTGCTGTGAAGAAATATTGCTTGACGCTCGTAATGACGCGGCAAACAACCCATCGAGAAATAGCCATCGGGATTTACTGATCACAGCTTGATACATTGATGTTTTGGTCGGGCGTGTTTACAGCCACGTACAATCCAATATCACCATGGACAACTTTGATGAAGATTGCAGGCGCTTCTTAAATGACATCAACAGTCTAGAACTGCGGGTTATATCCTTTCAATGCTCAGAACTGGCCGTCGGACGCATTGTGATCAGCGGGCCTCTGTGGGTGGACTGGAATCTCGGCTGCTTCACGGTGTCATGGGCTTGCGAAGCGGCAGCTCTGGGGCTCTTCTCCAGCTATCTGGAGCCCTTGTCGCTGAGGTTGGAAGAGGTGCGCCATATTAACTATCGCAAGCTATGAATGATCATTTGGAGTGGATTCTACTAAAATAACTGAATTATCTCTCTCTCTCTCTCTCTCTCTCTCTCTACACTTTTTTTGAGTTTACAAAGGTATTTATGTAGATTATGTTTTTGCTTGTCAATAATAACAAGCACATTTTGTTTGATGTGAGTTCTTTTATTTACATCAGATAGTAGCTTTCTTTTTATCCCACGCAGGACCCTGAAATGATGATGAGAGCTCATGCATACGGAATTTCTTTGCTAACGGAGAAAAGATACGTGTCATTTTTGGCATCCAACGTGTCAACCTGTCACCCGCGAAATGTGCTAAGTGTCACCGAATATTCGTTGCTTCGGCCGAGAGCCTAGCCGAATATTCGGTATTCGGCAAAATCACTATTTGTGGCATCTCTAGTTAAAATATTAATGGTTTTTTTTAATTGACCATCAAAAAATGACAGAATTTCGGGCTTCCAGACTAGAAGGCTGATTTTTTACATCAATTTTAATTTTATGTCCGCCATTTTTACAAATCAACAACTTTTTTGCAAGCTGTGGTTTATGCGCATACTGCATACATACTGTAATGATTTTTTTTCGAATTTCATGTTTCAAATATTTCCAAGGACTCCAGGATTCCAACCGATTTGGTCAGACCCTCTGCTTGCAGCCGCTATACCTATATACAGGGTGTCTGGGGGTAAAGTGCATTAACTTCGGGAGGTGATTATACATGATATTATAAGTAAAAAAGATAAAATAACTTTTTTCAAGATTCCAACTTTCAGGGGTTGTTTTGTGGTAAAAAGATAAAAATAGACCGGCGTGTGCTGCCAGCTTTATTGTTTTCCGCTGTTACGATACGGGCCAGTCACAACCATGCAATGTTGCCACGATCGTGCCCGGCGGGCGCTTAGCAAGTAAGATCGTACATCACACTAAGGATTTTTAGTAGGTACTGCCTTTTGTATGGGAAAAAAATGTTGAAATTTCGGAAAAAGTTAATGCACTTTCCCCCGGACACCCTGTATATAGAGATATTCAAATCAAATTTTCAATAGTGTTTTTTTCTGAATGAAAATAAATTTCATCTATGAAAAAAAAAACCTTAGAAAAAAAAGTCGGTCGGACTGCACTCCCCCTTAAAGTATAGATCTGATATGGAAGCCTCAATAATTGAATTTTCAAATGTGTATTAACTGTAGTAGAATCATTTTAAAGAGATTCTTGGTTGTGCAGAGGTTTAATCTTTTATAATTATTAAAAAGCAGTTTGAGCCACATAGGTGTGCACGTAATAACATCCTAATGTGCATACATGTCTATAAAATGATTACCTTCACACATTGTGTTTTTATCACATTTGCCTTATTATTACTAAAAACTGAAAAAAAAAACTGTATGGTCTGCCTGATATTACTTACTCCCAATCGTTGTAAATTTAGCGGCACGTTACTAAATTTTTCAGGAACTTCCACTCTTATCCTTCTGCCTTTAGGTACGGTTATTCTCCACAAACATAAAGTGTCTAATCCAGAATATTGAAACTTGAATCCCTCCAAATACCCACTAGGGGCATTCAAATCACCACCACAAACTAAAAAAAACACATTCATTAATCATACATATAATATTCATTACGTAGGCTGAACCGTCATTTAAAACCTTTATTGAGAGAAGCATTCTCAAATCCCCTTTCGCGCGGCTTTCCCCCGTCTGTTTTAGTACGATTTAACATATCGATTTTATTTCATTCAAAATTTGCTTTGATAAATACCTACATTCAAAAATGCTCAAACTCGTGATGATAAAACATTTGAAATTATGTTCTTTTTGTAATTATTTTTTGAACATAAGTGTTTATAATATTTCAATAATGTCTAAGCAAACAAAGAATGTAATTTTTTTTAAATGAATTAGTTTGTAAGACCGTAAATAAATAGACAAACTGAAGTATTTTCGTCACAAAACAAGTGCGCGGATCTTTTTTTGATGATTTTATTTAAACTAAAATTAAAATTTAAAATAAAACAATAACTTTGTAAACACCACTTTTATTTTTTATACTTTATGCCGACCGGGTTTCGCTACAACCGTAGCTTCATCAGGGCAGTATAATACTCTACTAACATTAGGTTACATGTGTGTTATAATATATAATTTACCAAAAATGGGCTGGACTCGTCAAGTGAAGGAGGATGAAGGTATAGATGGAGAATTGGGAAGGGGACGGACGTGTTCTTTATCAATAGGGAACAATCTTAGTATGGGACTTTTATTTAAATTTAGTTGGTTATTAACTACCTTACTATTAGTGTTTATGGAACTGGTTATTCTCTCTTGATCATGCAGTTTTACAGTACTCCAGTGGTTGCAGTATTGGTCTAAGCGTTTGACGTCTAGCCGATAGGTTGCGGGTTCAACTCCAACGCATCGCAATAATATAACGTAAAGAATAAATATATATATATTTTTTTTATTTTTTTTATTGTCTTATAGCCCAATCATGGATTTGTTCCCCTACCCACCCACTCTACATCAATACCTACCCACCCAATCTACATTAATAACTAGCAACGGCTCCACCCCTACCATAATAAAACATTGTTCTAAACCAGGGTTTCCCAACCAATGGTCCGCAAGAGGCTAGAAGATGGTCCGCCGGTCAATAAGCGAGCCAGCGCACGGGCGGTCCCTGGTCGAGAAGTCTGAATAAAAAAAATCAGGACAATGTTCAGTTTATCATATATCTTGCGGTCAGTGGCCATTATGGTATTCCGTTTCGCCCCACCCCATCCTACCCCGTTCTACCCCCTCCGTTGTGGTAAATATTCTGCTAGAACCCGTCCCACCCTATCCCATTCCGCCCTCTCCGTTGTGGTATATATTCTGATAGAACCCCATTTATCCCTATCCCATTACGTCCCTCCCGTTGTGCTATCCGTCCCGGGTGCCACCCTCCGCCCCACCCCCTCCCCATTAAAATTGACAAATACAAATTTCGACTTCATAAAAATTGGTCGGTCCTGGGGGGGGGGTTAGAGAATTGTGGTCTTGTGGGGTGAAACTCGGTCGGGTAGCCGCCCCCCCCTCGCTACGCCACTGCTTGTGGTCCCTGTCGAAAAAATAAACGTACAAGTGGTCCCGGGTCAGAAAAAGGTTGGGAACCACTGTTCTAAACTGTCAAATTAGAATAAGCTTTACCTGAAGAAGGAATGTTTATTCCGAAACCGGTCGGATTTACGCATTATATAAGTGGTTTATACAAAGTTGAATTGTTTCATTTTTTTTAATATATTTTTTTAATATGGCTAACCATGAAGATCGGGGTCCAGAAAATAAAATTATAGTTATATCTTACTCTCAGGTGTTGAATTAAAGATCAATGTAAACCCATGGTTAGCTTGGTTTAGAGATCCTCTCGTAACACTCATTTCGATTATAGCTTCATTCGATGAAGTTTGATAAGTAAGGGAGTCATTCCGTCCACATATCAGATCAGTAATAGGGTTCACTAAAAAAACACAACAAACAGATAAATCAGATACCATCTATGAGCATTACCCATAACATTATGCCTTCTCCTCCTTCACCAACGCCTTCGCCTTCGCCTTCACCTTCGCCTTTACCTTCACCTTCGCTTTCGCCTTCACCTTTCGTCATTTCATGGAAATGTCCAGTCCTGAAGAGTCCTAAATTTTCTAGTCTTTCAAAATAAATATTAACTCAACTTTGGCATTAATTTTCTTATAAATATAAAACCAACAGTGTTGAGGGTAGCAAAGCTAAAAGCATGTCCAGTGTTTTAAATATAATGTCATCTGCGTGCAAAGTCGTATTTTCCCCAAGCATAAACTTTATAATAAAGTGTGTCTATCGGAAGTGACCTGCCAGGTAAGTATACCCGCAAAACGGAAGGAAGGAAAAGTGAGGAATGCCGAATTACCTGCAGATTTTCTTCCTTCGCTTGTCCTTTTCAGATCCGCTGGTTCTTTTATATTCATTCACCAATTGAACTCATGAGCTTAGGTTTTTCACTTATATAGAAATGTTCGACACGGTCAATTTTAATATATCCTTACTCAACATAGATGTTGAGAGGACTTTTGGTAATTTACCACGAAAGGCTCCGTATTCAACATATGTGTTGACAGGAAGGTGGGTATTTTACAACTGAATAACGTGATACATGATTGTATCTGGTCGGCACGGTGGGTAGGAAAAATTATGATTTGTTTGGTAGGAATTATAAGAATTGGTAGGTAGAAATTAAAAGTTGGAAAAATAAAGGCAAAGGAGCAATGCTAGGCACCAACATTGACGCTATACAAATATATGGAGTCGGTGAATTATTTTCCCATTTGGTCTCTTTGACATGTTGTTCTTGTATTAAACTAACTAACTAACTAACCATCACGCCGTTTCCCCGCAGGGGTAGGCAGAGAGGACACACACTTGGCACACACTCTTTGCCTCACTCACATTCATACATCGTCTCATACATTCTCTTCTATTATTCTGACTTTTGACATGACCCGACTCAAGCATCTGATTCACTTGATCGTGCCGTGTCTTCCTCGGGCGTCCCCGACTTCTTCTACCATTCACATTCGCATCGTATATTCTTCTTACACTACTTCCTTCGTTCATTCGCTCTACATGCCAAAACCATCTGAGGGTCCCTTTCTTAATCTTACTCATTATGCTTACATCAGCCTTACATTTTTTGCGGATATCCACATTTCTCACACGATCATACATTGTTTTACCACACATACGTCTCAGGGATCTCATTTCAACAGCATTCAGTTTACTTTCATCCTTCCTCTGCCAGTTCCATGCCTCACTGCCATACATCAGGGTAGGTACCAGGACTCCATTGTGGACTGCTAGCTTCGCTTTTTTTGACAGTTTTTTATTAGCGCCAACGGCATTCAGTCCACCATTAATGGAGGCATTCACCCTTCTTTCAATATCTCTTTCAGCCTTCCCATCTCTCGTAATTCTTGTATTATTTTGTATTTATTATACTTATATAGTGCAAGTGCGTAACGTGGACTGACTAGGTGATCATTTGTGGAAAAGTGCGTGAAAGGGTTAAGTTTTTCCTGCAGGAAGGATTTAAACCGGAGATAAAATCATGAATCAATTATTATTTTATTATTATTGTTATTATAATAAGAATTCTATTCATTCATATCCATCGACAAGTTGATTAGTCAGACATATCCAAATACTAAGTTTTGAGATAAAGAAGAAAGTCTTCAAAATCTGCTCACTGTAAATCAAATATTATTTACACATGTTTGTGTTTTACATTTTAAATACGCTTTAAAAAGGGCATTAATATGACATTTTGAAATATCCAACTAGTGACCTAGAAAAAATCAACATTTTGTTTAGTTCATTTCATTTTTTTATTCATTATAATGATTTGGTGGTGTTTATGAGTAATCTAGTATTGAATCAGATAGGGGGTACATTTTTACATGTGCCGCTTTTAACTCAAAAATCGATTTTTCGGAGATGTCTGATTAATCAACTGGACCATTGATAAATAGAGCAAAACATTATGTATAAAATATTTATTAAATTACTTGTGTTGTTGAAGGGTAGAAAGTCAAATATTTGGAGTGATACAATGTTACATTTGGGCGAAAGTGGCAATGAAATATCATTTAAGTTGATCCATAAACTGTGGAGATTCGGACCAATAACTCGCCACTCGCAAATTATACTATTTTGGAGGGTGGATAGATAGAGGTGGTCAGGGGATTTGATTACCCCTGACTTTCCGAACACTGTCCCTCCACATATATCTGAAAAAGAAACAAACAAATTGAAATTACATAGTACTAACATTATTATCGGTGTACTTCTAATAAAAATTCTAGTGTACTATGTTTTTTTAATGCTGCATAATAAAAAAAGAGTTCTTCATAAATTGAGCCCTTTTGCAGATTTTTTTTGTTCAGATCCATTCAAATTATGCGCCATTATGCCATCTAAATCTTCACAGCAAAAGTAGTTTCAAAATCTCAAACACAGATGGCAGAACAAGGCCTGTAGTCAGGGCTGGGCAGTATTTGAATTACTTGTAATTGAAATACAAATATGTATTTCCTAAAAATGTATTTTGTAATTGGTATTTCAATTACCTGCTCCTGAGGTATTTTGTAATTTGTATTTCAAATACTTATGGCTTCAAAATACATTTTCAAATACATTTAGCGATCTTAATAATGATAATGAAAAATAAACTGACATAGATAACACCTAGACTAAAACGTTAGAATCCTGTGCTATAGTACTCTTACTAATGATTATTTGTAGTTCTATCATTGCTTTATAATGTACTGTACATTTTTTTACATCATGCTAGTTATTATTATTATCCTGTGCTATAATAGCACTGTTATTGTACATTTTGTATCAAATTATATTATACTTGCCATTGCTTTGTATTGTATATTTTTGTATCATTGTATTAGGTCATGCACTATAGGAATAATTTGATTGAATACTAGATTATTTTTAATTTAATTACTGTAGAGCATACTTGAAGTGAAATAACACAAAACTGCCCTATACAAATGTCATCTGTGTATATAAAAATGAATCCTTGATTCCCTTGGTCACGTCATAACTTCAGAACGAATTCATTTTGTTAAAGTATTCTAATACTTTGTAGAAGGTTCTTACGGAAAGAAAAATTAAGAAAATTACACAGAAAATTGGATAATTTCAGAAAACTTAACGACAATTTTAACTTCGCACGTTTGACAGTTTGCTCGTTTGATGAAATTGAATTTAGCAGACAGCTGTTTTTTTTGTAACAAAAGAATTGTCTATGAATTTTTCAAATTATAGATATTTTAAATAGGTACCCATGTTAGGTACCAGATTTGATTTATTGTTCTTATAATATACAAAAATGAATATTTTTAATACGTGAAAAATGAAAATTTGAATAAAAAAATTGTAATAGGTAGCTGGCACGCGAGATGTTTGAAAACTGAATGTACTGGGACTGAATATATGGAACGCGGGAGGGGGGGTTGGCGGGACGGGGAGCGGGAGAGGGGAGAGGACATGCAGGGAGAAACAATTTATGTTTTTGAATATGGCATTGCAATGCATGCCGGTAATCAGCACTAATTCCTATGTCAGACCTAGGTCCTATACCACAAAACTTTACAAGTGGAGCAGAGACTAGATGTGTCTTCTGAACAATATGATTGGTCAATTTCAGCACGTCTCTGTTTTAATCTGCTCAGCTTTGCTTCTATGGAAACGCACCCTTAGATAAGGGCACTTACGACAATTTATTGCAACCAAAGGTTCTACCAAAACCAAATGTATATTGTATTTTGTAATTCGTATTTTGTATTTGAAATTAAAAAATGGTTAAAATACTGTATTTTGTGTTTTGTATTTCAAATACACAACTTGAAAGTATTTTGTATTTCGTATTTTAAATGCATGCGAAAAAGTATTTTGTATTTTAATTACAGCAAAGCATGTATTTTGCCCAGCCCTGCCTGTAGTATACTCTTTTTCAATTCAACGGTACAGTCAAGGCAAATCGGCCATTACTTTGGAACTGACGGCTTATTATGGTGATAAAGTTTTATATCTGCATTGTGCTATGTGTTAATATGTTGTAGCCAGGGTTGTGCAGTATTTGAATTAATAATAATAATAATAATAATAATAAGCCTTTTTATTCTGGACTTCTGTTAGGTATGTATTAGACATGATCTTATTTGTTATAGTATATCCCGAAGCTCAGTTTGCCTCTTGGCATAGGCCTCCTCTAACATTTTCCATTGGGACCTGTCACGCGCTACTCTTCTCCATTGATGTCCAGCAGTGAGTTTTAGGTCATCTTCCCATCTCATGTGTTGACGTCCTCTACTTCTCTTGCCATCTCTGGGATACCAGTCAGTGACATTTTTGCACCATTTCTCTTGTGGATCGCGTATCATATGTCCTGTCCATCTCCACTTTTGTTGGTCTATTCGGGTAACTACATCGGCAACTTTAGTTTTCTCCCTTATTGTGCTACCTCTCACTCTGTCCTGTTTCCTTGTTCCTGTCAAACTTCTCTCCATGGCTCTCTGGCAGCGTTCCAACTTTTCTCTGTGGCGTTTGGTGAGTGCCCAAGTTTCACATCCATAGGTGATGACTGGAAGTATACACGTGTTGAAGACTTTCCTTTTTATTTGCATACTTAGCTCCTTAGATTTCAAGACTTCTTTCAAAGACCAGTATTTCTTCCATCCATTTGCTACTCTTCTCTCGATTTCTTTAGTGGTTTGATCTTTGTGAGATATTATCTGTCCTAAATAGATGTAATCTGACACATATTCGAGTGGTTGGTTGTCAATTTTTATAGTTACTGGTTCAGAGTTTGTAAGCAATTTTGTTTTGTCTTTGTTCATGCATAGGCCGACTTTCACACTTTCCTCGTTTAGTGATTCTATCATTCTAATTAGGTGCATTGGGTTTTCCTCGAATAGGACTATATCGTCTGCAAATCTTAGGTGGTTAAGTTTTACACCTTGTACGTTGATACCATATTTTTCCCAATCTAGTTTGCGGAAGATACTTTCCAGAGCAGCCGAGAACAATTTTGGTGATAGAGGGTCTCCCTGTCTTACTCCTCTCTCGATCTTGAACTTTTTTCCCAAGGTTTCTAGTTGGATCCTCGCTTCGCAATTCAAGTATATGTTTTTTATAATATTGATGTAGTTTAAAGGTATCCCCTGCTGTTCAAGGCTATCCCATATAGCTATGTGTCTTATATATGCTGTCGAAAGCTTTGGAGTAATCGATGAATGCCATGTATAGTTTCTTATTATACTCATTATATTTTTCTACTATTTGTTTCACCGTGTGTATGTGGTCCAGGGTAGAGTATTTTTGTCTAAAGCCGGCTTGCTCCCGTGGTTGATTTTCGTCTAACTTTTTACTTATTCTTTCCAGGATAACTTTGGAAAATACTTTGTATATATTTGACATCAAACTTATAGGTCTGTAGTTCCCTATATCTTCCTTTTGTCCTTTCTTGAATATAAGAATAATGTTTGATGTTTTCCACTGTGTAGGTATTAGACCAGTTATAAGTATATCATTGAATATTGAAGTTAGTTTTGAATTTTTGAATTACTTGTAATTGAAAAACGTATTACTTCCTAAAAATGTATTTTGTAATTGGTATTTCAATTACCCAATGGTAAGGTATTTTGTAATTTGTATTTCAAATACTTATGGCTTCAAAATACATTTTCAAATACATTTAGCGGTCTTAAGAATGATAATGAAAAATAAACTAACTTAGATAAACATAGACTAAAAACGCTAGAATCCAGAGCAATATGTATATGTTAATATTTAGAGTTGGCAACACTATTTGTATCTTATTATATTATTAGTTTTCGACCGAAACAGGACTTTCTACCGAAACCGAAATCGAATCTTCGGTGTCTGTCACAGTTTTGGCCGAAACCGAATCTTTTTTAGACATGTTAAAAATCTATTGTTTACTGAAATTTTGGCTTATTTTTACACATACACAGACAATTAACACGTGTTAAATGAAATAAAATAAAAATTATTGAAGTACATGTGAAAAAATTATTATTTATTTTATTGATATTACTGCTATAAAACAAACAAAAATTAACAAAACGTGTTAACTACTTCTTGGAACAAAAATTTGTCAATAATCAACACTTACATTATAAAGGAAAGACCTCATTAATTGAGTATTTTAATTGCATTTACAATCCCAATATACTTAATACGTGTTAAATGAAATAAAAAGAAACAATAATGAAGTAGGTATGTGAAAAAATTATTAATTATTATTTTTCTTACATTAGTTCCACATGCCTATGTCATCTTAAGGGATGCTGTGTGGAGGGTTTTTTTCAAGGAAAGGAAGGAGAGGCAGTTTTGGGAAGGAAATAGGTATGAAGGGTGGGTAGGAATCGGAGGATTCAGTATATCCGTGCATAACAGACGTATGAATCCATCCCTCCAACCGCGGTGCAAGGCGATAGGTCGAGAGATTCCGGCTGGAGAGGATAAAAGACCTCCCTCAACCAGTCTCTCTCGATCCTGCACACCATGGATCAGGCAGGCAGACGCATTGGCCGCCAAGACCTGGATAAACCTCACACCATGAACCCGGGCACCCCTGCAAAGTCACCAAATGTAGCGAACCACTTAAGGTGACCTATGGAAGAAGTGTTAATTATCCAATAAATGGTTCCCGGGGCGGCGGTACCCTTACCCGCCTCCCAATTTGGGAGGCGGGTATTATTACTGGTATATTACTGCTATAAAACAAACAAAATTTAAAAACATGTTAAGGGGCCATCCATAAATTACGTCACACCTTAAGAGGGGGGAGAGGAGTAGAAAATTGTGACATTGTGTGGCAAGGGGTATGGGGGGGGGGGGGGGTCATGGGCTTTGTGACGTCACATGCACAAAACGACTGCAAAACAGGAAACTGCCATAAAAATATTTTCCGTATTCCTTTACACCCCCTCCGTTGTGGCAAATGTAACCGTGATAATAAAATAGTACAAACTGTTCGTTCCAGAATGCTATTTATCCATTTAGCCTTAAGTAAAATATTAGTCGTATCATTCGAGTTATTATTTCTTTATTTTTAAGTCGGTTTTTTATATCTGTACATTTCAAATATGACCCTCAAATGGAAAGCTGCTATAAATATTTATGGTAGCCCCGAAAATGGAAAGGGTTTGCTGGCGGCCTTTTATGACCCCAACTAAGAGGAACTTTTATAATCGTAAAATTCGCAATATTTGTTAATCCCTTAGTTTAGTTGTATCTTTATTGGTGTGCCCTTTTTGGCCAACTTTTTAAGTAATTTTATTGTTTTATTGTGGGTTAAATTTAAGAATTCGAGATATGGGAATGTTTTAATCTCAGTCCTCACCATTTCTCCATGTACCTGGAAATTTTGTATTTGAATACATATTTTACTTTAAATATGTTGATATTTTGGATAGAGAGTTAGTCTTGCTAGTAGAGTAATGCTGGAAGGTACACGCGGTGTTTTTTTACTTATGTAATTATACTGAAGCTGGGAGGTACAAGTTGTACCTACAGTTCAGTATTGGAAAAACTGACAATAGAGATATCGAAGTAGAGACTTCGATATTTGTCCGTGTGGTGTGTTCGTGGACCACCCGAGTAAGGGTAAATGGACCCTTTTGCAATAATTGTATTTATTGCAATAAATAAATTGTGCAGAAGAAGAAAAAGAAGTGTTTTCCTGCCAACTCCATTCTGTTGTGTTCTCGTACCACAATAGTGGAAATACAAACAATTATATTTTTATATGTAAAATTGCAAAATATGGGGGGAGGGGGTCTTACAAATGTGACGATGTGTGACAGGAACAGGGGGGGAGGTAAAAAAATCACGAAATTCGTGACGTAATTTATGGATGGCCCCTAACTACTTATTGGAACAAAAATTTGGCGAACGAGCCACGAACTCACCCGAAAGTCAGCCGAACGACGCACGATAATTCACAAACGCAGAGTTTCAGTTCGGCCAAAAGTTCGGCAGATTTTCTGCCGAAACCGAACCTTCGGTCGGTCACTATATATTATACTTGTCATTGCTTTGTATTGTACATTTTTGTGTCATCATAGTATTCGATCAAGCACTATAGGAATAATTTGCTGAATACTAGATTATTTTTAAGTTTTTTACAGTAGAGCGCATTTGAAGTAAAATAACACAAAACTGCGCCATACAAATGTCATTTTATTATAATAATTATTATCAATATCTAACACCTGGGTCCTATACCACAAAACTTTACAAGTGGAGCGGAGATGAGATGTGTCTTCTAACCAATATGATTGGTCAATTTTTGCACATCTCTGTTTCACTCTTCTCAGCTTGCTTCTATGGAAACGCACTCTTAGATAAGGGCACTTACGACAATTTATTGCAACCAAAGGTTCTACCAAAACCAAATGTATTTTGTAATTTGTATTTTGTATTTGAAATAAAAAAAAACGTTAAAATACTATATTTTGTATTTCGACTTCAAAGTATTTCGTATTTTAAATACATGCGAAAAAGTATTTTGTAATTTGTATTTTAATTACAACAAAGCATGTATTTTGCCCAATCCTGGTTGTAGCGCATCTGGAGCTTTTAAATTTTACAGAAATTTTAGTTAGTGTGTTACTAGTACACGAAAAGCTCGATCTTAGAGTAAGCTGTCTAATACTTAAGTCAATTATAAAAAGTTAGAAGGCAATATTTACAAATTTTCCATCTGTTTTATCTCCGGTTACATACCAATTGATAAAGTAGCTTTGAAGCCATTTCTTGGATCTGTAACGTCTGTGAAAAACTTAATGAACATCATATTGCTGGTTGTCTTTATAGTTCCAGGCGGTTTTTTGCAGAACTTGCCCAAGGAATTGGAAAATTCGGTGCCACCATCTCGTATCTCCAAGTATTCACCAACACAACTGTAAACAAAAGTAACGGTAAATAATAACAATGAGCCTCTCTCATGCTGAACAAATCAATTCATATCTCCATCGAAGCCAGAGTAAAGTCAGCCTCCCAAAAAGTGGGAGTACTGTACAGGGCCCGCAGATACTTTAATAGTACACAACTGCTAACCCTGTACAAATCACAAGTGCGCCCCACGGTTGAATTTGGCAGCCACCTCTGGTCTGGAGCTCCAAAATACCTGAAAAATACCCTCGACTCTGTGCAGAAATGGGCGGTCCAGTTAATAGATTCTCCCATCTTAACAGACGGATTGCATTTTTTAGAGCACAGGCATCGGGTTGTTGTTCTACCGGTATTACAGTGGAAGATGCTCCGAGGAACTAGCACTATTGATCCCTTCGGCACAGGTGCATAGTCGGGAAACACGCCAAACGCCTGCCCGACATTTGTACACAGTTGACATTTGTCACATGAGAACGGGTCGTTTTTTCGACTCGTTCTTGTGTTCAACAGCTCGGCTGTGGAATGATTTGCCGGCCTCTGTGTTTCCTCCTTCCTACAACATGGGTCTCTTCAAGACCAATGTTCATTCCTTCCTCTCCTCAAAAAGACCCTCCACACAGCATACCAGATGACATAGGCCCTGAGGGAAATTATTTTCCTCAGGGCCATTTGTGTGGAGTTAATGTTAAAAAAAAAACAAAAATATGAATAGATTGGTTTTACAGTGAATACAGAAATGACAATTTTTTTATTCTTATGTGCTTCTTTACAATAAACTAAACAAATCTATGTGTGTGTCCTTACTAAAAATTACGTGATTTAGTTTGTTCATTATTTATTTTTGGAAAACTCCACACTGAACGTTTTTTTGTACATATAGCCACACTTGGTCGGACTTTTGAATTTTGACATTTAAAACTGATAGCGAAATTGATGATTTTAACTTGCGTATGGTGTTTTTTTACTGAAATATTTTATTTCAGTTATTCAATTTTTATTAGAACTACTCTCTATTTATAACTTTTGGAGGTTATTTCCATCAATATTTTATCATTGAAGAAGAAAACACTAATAATCTAAATGAAAATGTGAAACAACAATCGTAACTGGGATTTAAACCCAGAACCTCTCATCTTACCGGGATAAATGCCTTACCAATTCAGCTACTGCCACCAAATTTCAGAATTCACAATATTATCTTCGATTATGTGGAAAAAAATAGTCGAAGTAATTAAAACTAGCAGTTTTAAACCCACCCCGCAGGTTTTTGCTGGTAGGTTCGGCGCCTAGTTTGAGTGTTGGTGACCATTTAATAAATCCGATACGAACTGGTTCCAAAAATAACCTGTTCCTCGGATCCACTGGGATCCAGTTACAGCTAGTCACCGGGACAAAGTAACCACAACAGGCAATGACGTTATATATTATATATAGACGCGTGGTATTATTATTCACAACTGCCAGTTACAATTATAATCATTATATCGTCAATCTCTCCATATCCGGAGAGATTCTCGAAATTACGAATTGAATAGTACGTACATTTGCCAGGGGATGCTCCTCATGTCAAATGATAATGTAAGTGGCGCCATCTTTTGACATTGCTTTAATTGTGTTCTTTACAAAAATAGATTTGTATACAAACTCCACGCACGAAAACAGTTTTTCATAAGGCGCGGCGTTAGTGTTGCATTCTTAGCCGGATTCTTAATTTCAACCGTACAGTCTTTAGGCTATTTATTGTTTGATTTTTATATATAGTATTTATTAACTTTAGGTTCGTTCATATTTTGGGTTAAATAACAGGAAAAAACCAACCCTTACAACTTTCACATCAATAACAATGGCCACAAAGTGGACAATTCATTCTAATAAGGAACTCAAGTGAAAAGTATTCTGGCTTTAAAAAAATATGTTCATATAGACCAATAAACGCTGATTCTGAATATATAAGTTTTATTTAAAGTCCATTTTAAAGTTATTTCACTGTTCGACATGTCGTGACGTCACCTTAAAGTCATTGTATGGGAATGTATGATATGACACAAGCCATCGTATTAATTTATTCGTTTATTTACAATACTGTTTATACAGATTTAGTTGTTGTGTTTATTGAAACATTATTTAGGCCTAAATAATGTTTCAAAAATAAAGGTATCTCTTATTAGTTTATCTCTATTATTGAAAATATTCAACAACTGCAAAAAAAAAATAGTAATGATTTTTTTCAAAAAATAAAATTTTAAGATAAAATTTTTTCAAATGATATTAAGATGACTTTTGGTTTAGATAAATGTAAAACGATCCATATAGAGGAAGGCAAAATTGTAGATGGAGACGAGGGTATATTTAGAAATTTCAAAATTAAAAGTATGAAAGGGGATGAGGTTTATAAATATTTAGGATACCCGCAATCGAATAGATTAGATCACACTAGTATTAAAAATGCTATTAGGATTAAATTTCAAACTAGGATCAGAAAAATTTAAAAATGCAATCTATCTGCTAAAAATTTAGTAAAAGCAATAAATACTTGGGCAATACCTCTATTAACGTACTCATTTGGCATAATTAAATGGTCCAATACAGATTTAGATAATTTAGAATGATTAATTAGAACTACGTTAACAAAGTTTAATTGCCATCATCCAAATTCAGCTATAGAACGAATTAATTTGCCTAGAAATTTAGGAGGTAGAGGTGTAGTCAAAATAACATCTTTGAAACACAATCAGGTAGAAATGCTTAGAAATTTTTTCCATAGGAAAGGTAATAGCTCAGAAATGCACAAAATAATTTGCAAGGCAGATATAAACATTACACCTTTAAATTTATATGACGAGAATGCCAACATTCTTATAAATACTAACCAGGAATTATTAGATTCCTGGTCAAATAAAATTATTCATGCAAGACACTTCAATTATCTCAACCAAACGTATGTTGACAAACTTTCGTCAAACAAATGGTTGAATATTGGAGAGTTGAGCGCAGAAATAGAAGGATTTATGCTTGCCATTCAAGATAGAGTCATTAATACTAAAAATTATAGGAAGCATATAATCAAAGATATAAATCAAATTGATGATTTATGAAGAAAATGTTTGGCTTTTCCAGAAACTATAGAACATATTATATCGGGATGTTCTATATTAGCGCCGTCCGAGTATACATTTAGGCACAATCAGGTTTTAAAAATAATCCACCAAAGTTTGGTAATTAAACATAACTTGATGGACTGCCGTAATATTATGAATATGAACCAAATTCATTTTTAGAAAATGAATTTTATAAAATATATTATGATAAAACTATACTAACAGACAGAACAATTAGTCATAATAGACCTGATATAGTTTTACATGACAAAATTAAAAAAATAACTTGTATCATTGATGCAGCTATTCCAAATTCCTGTAATATTCAAAAAACTGTTTCTGAAAAAATTTGAAAATACACAGATTTAGGAAATGAGAATAAAAGAATTTGGCATTCTCGGACTATAAAAATATTACCATTAGTTATTTCGGCTACTGGCATTATACCTAGGTCTCTGATTCAAAATTTAGGCGTATTACATTTGTCAAAGAATTTATATATAAAAATGCAAAAATCGGTAATTTTAAATACATGTAGGATTACAAAAGATTTTTTAAATATTTATATTGAGGGATCAGTAGGATTTATAGGTTCAATTAGGAATTCCACAGAGCCGAACCCTCTGATATGAAAATATCTGGAGTCGGTGAATTATTTTCCCATCTGGTCTCTGGTAGGTTGACATGTTGTTCTTGTATTGTTTTGTAATTATAATACTTATATAGTGCAATTGCATAACGTGGATTGACCAGATGATCATTTGGGAAGTGTGTGAAAGGGTTTAGTTTTTCCTGTGGGGAAAATTAAAACAAAAATTAAGACATTTAAATCTGGTGCGTAAAAGGAGAATACTTTGAACAACGGAATTTAAAATGGCGGCAGTAGATCAGCTGATTGCTCGATCCTATACTAATTTTTCAGGAGTGATGACGTCACACGATTCAACATACATACGGTGGTTTTCAGGGGGTCTTGAAAAATTAAAACTTTGACAATTATTTTAACTATTAAAAGTAACTCTGAAGGCGATTCCAGACTCACGGCAAGAAGTCTCGGCGAGAAATTCTCGCGAGAACAAGCACTTATCCACACTCTCATTCTCGCCGAGACTTCTCGCGAGAACAAGCACTTATCCACACTCTAATTTTTCTCACTCGTGATCTGTTTCCCATCCGGTATGGACGACATTACAGACCATATTAAAAATGCAGCAAGTTTGGCTCTGTGCGCCATGGCATATTATTATTTTGTTGTAACTAAAAATAAAGTTAAAAAAAATAGAAAAGCCAGACGATGGTGGGTAACGCAAATTCATCGAAACAGAACAGGGTTGGTAATTTTTTTTATTTAATATTCTTTCGTTATTATTATAATCATGTATTCTTATATATAAACTGTATTCTTTAGTTTCAGTATGCTAAAGCAGTTGGATGAACTAGTTGCTGAGCCAAGCGGAGAATTTAAAAAGTTTACTAGTCTGTTCCACGCATCGTGGTTCAAGCTTTTGTCTTTATAATTCCGATGTTTTGCGTCCCATAACACCGGTTCATTTTGGAAATACTCTATAAATTCCAACTCTTGTTGATTGTTCCACATTTTAAAGTAAACAAAATTTTCGATACAAAAACAAAAATGTATCGCACGTCTACTCTCAACCGCTCACTAAACAACACTGAGACAAAACGTGAGTGTAGACCCTTCTCGCTTCTCGCCCGAGAAATCCTTTGAAGCGGCCAAATTTACCGACAGCCATCCGAGAACAGCCGAGCACGAGAAAGAGAATGCGAGAAACACATCACATTCACGCTTCTCGGGTGTTCTCGGGGCTTCTCGCCGTGAGTCTGGAGGGGCTATTAAATATAAATAAAAATGCAGTTTTATTCATTAAATTTTTTTTTTTAAATTGGACTGGAGTTCTCTATTGCAACGAAAAAGCTACTAAAATGCTTTATTTTTTATTTCCGGAATCTGAAATACTTTTCATTATTATCTAACTCAGGGCATCCCTAACTGTGAGTCGCGACGCCCTGGGGCGCCGCGGTATCATCCCGGGGGCGTCGTGAGGCAATCTTAATAGGTTGGCTGTCTGTGTCGATGCGACCAAGTCGAGTGAGCGCCATGCGCATTGTGATGTGGCGGGAGTGGGCGGCCAGTGCGAGGCGCGGGCGGGGGCTGTCAGCTGCCACTGACCGCACCCCGCACGCAGGGAATACATACGTTGGCATCGTTTAGTCAAGCTTGTGTTTTGATAAATTACTTATTTTCGTTTTAATATTCACCATGGCGGATAATTCTATTAAGAAAAAATAGAAAACGAAATGAAGGTGGGAGTAGTAATGGAACTTCAGAAAAACGGAAGAAGTATAGAAAATATGACGATCAATATTTGGATTTCGGATTTACCTACATCACTAAAGGAAATTTAGAACTTCATCAATGTGTTGTTTGTCATAAAGTGTTGGCGGCTGAAAGTATGCTTCCTAATAAACAAAAACGCCATCAAGGTAAGCCGAGAGACTTTTTTGTTAGAAAATTGGAAGAACTGAGACGTCAGTCCATGGCTTTGTTTTCAAGAGCATCGGTTCCTGCCAAAGAATTGCTCGCTTCCTACAAGGTAGCTCACCGTATTGCCAAATGTAAGAAACTGCACACGATTGCTGAGGAGCTTATTTTACCAGCAGCAGTTGATATTGTATCATTGATGATTAGAGAATCGGCTGCTAAAGAAATAAAAAATGTACCTCTTTCAAACAATATAATTAGCCGCCGTATTCATGATATGGCAGAAGATATTAATGAGCAAATTGTGGAGAAACTTTCAGGTCTATTTGCCATTCAACTTGATGAGGCCACCGATAGAAATGACGATGCACAATTGATGTGTTACGTGCGGTACATACAAGAAACAAATGTGTGTGAAGATTTGTTATTTTGTAGAAAAATATGTGAAAGTGGCAAGGCTGCTGATTTATTTAAGATCTTAGATTCATATATGATCGAAAATAATATTATGTGTGTCGTTGCTTATCCAGAATATATAATGTGAGATATCAGCCCTATTTCCCACCAGCGTCGGTCATATCCATTGCTTTATCTTGAATTTCCCGCCATTCCTTTGCAACTCCCTTAAGCTGTCAATTGTCGCCGTGCAGTTGGCATCTTGAGATGCCGTGTTAATTCAATTTTGGCGTTCTTTCGCCCACGTCCGGTCGTAAAATTTTTCGTTCGTAATTGTTTTAACGAAAATAATATCTGTTGCTACCCGCAAATTCCGTAATTTTATGAAAAATTAGTGCAAGTGATTAGTGCAAACATTTTTGACAGATTAGCGTATTCCTACTACCTACGCTATATAAATCTGCGTCGCTTGTTCTCGAAAACGGAAGGACGCCGCGCCGATTAGCAATCGCTTCTCGGCCTGTTGGCTAAGATAAGTGTATTATCTGTCCTATCAGCTTAATATCTGATAGTTCCCGCAATGCGGGATTTATTAAACTGGTTTTTGGAATGTGACGGGATGTTCGGGGCTTGCTCCACTCCTGTCGCGGGTTGGCTCGGCCGGCATTGCAATGCCGCTGGGATCGACCCATTTATATCCATACTAAAGATAAATTAAGCTGAATGTATTGTCTTACGTAATTACCTGATTTATGGATCAATTGTAGACACATTTAACCATTTTTCCATCTGAATTTAGGTAATCGATTTTTTTTAATGAAATATGACCATCGGCGATGTCATATTAAAATACTCAAATTACAAATACGAAATCATGACATTCATGTTCGTTTGATAATCGTTTGACGCAATTTGATGTAGTAAGACCTATTTATAATTCAGCTTTATTTATAAAAGTTTGGTCCTGCTTTTGACAGTTTCAAGCATGTTTCAAACTCGGGCGAGTGGGCCAATGTCCGCTATGCATCTGCTTTAAAGGAATATTTGGCTGATCCAGGCTTCAAGGAGCTGGAGGTAAACTGCGAGGTGCTGGCATTTGTCACCGCCTCACCAATATTTACGGCCATGGAAAAGATGCTGGCATTGCATGCCTCATTGAAGCAGAGAGTGCTTTCAACAGGCTCTCCAATAAAACTTATCAAATGGGAAAGTAGTTCAGAAGGTTCCCTGTCAGGTCTTTACAGGAACAATGGACAGCTGTAAGATTGGAGTGGAACGGAGGCTCTTCAGCAGAATTCCTCCTTCTACCACTCATCCTTTTGGGGAAGAAGCACTTTCTGCCCAGTTGCAGAAACTAGGTGGTGTAGCAAAGTGCTTTAGTCCAGTGCGCCTACCTCAGGGTAGCCACTCGGCGTACAACCGCCCTTCATCTAAGGAGGTTGTTGCCTTTCCCCCAAGCAAACATCAAAGGAAAATATGGCATTTCCCTCGTTTCCCCGGCGGGCAGACCACGGGCGAAACCCCCAATATTCCTCCTGTACGAGGGGTGAGGGGAGGGAACAGAAGCGTGGCGCGAGGGGGCAGACCTCTCGTGGCCGCTTCAACAGGTGACTATCAACCATTTCGGGCGGGCCAACTACACTACAGGATTATTGGAGAGAATGGCAGGCCTTAGATGTCCCAGAGACCATCTTACATATGATAAGAGGATACCGCATACCATTCATCCAAGAGCCCTCGTTGATAAGTCCAAGCCAAGCTTCCGCAAGGAGGTTCAAAACGAAAGTAATCCCGGAAATGACAATGATGAGAGATGGTACATGGAAAGAGCTGACGACAATGCCACCTTCCTATCAACACTTTTTCTGGTTCAAACGAGCGAAGGCTCGAAACAGTCGATCTTCAATTTAAAAGCTATCACAAATTGGATTGCAGAAATCCTACGTAGACAGGCTATCAGGATCATTGTGTACCTAGACGACTTTCTCCTGGCTCATCAGACCAGAGAGATCCTCAGTCAAGCTTGAGAAGCTCTTTAATTGTTAGAGCGGTTAGGTTAGTCGGTAAATTTCCAAAAGTGTGTCCGTCAGCCAGCACAGTCAGTGGAATATCTTGGAATTGTGTAGAACCCCCATATGAAACAGAAGTCCTTAAACAAATACAGACGCCAAGGTCTTTGGAACTCACTTCAGAGATCCGTGACAAAAGGAAGATGGACTCTGAAAGGAGCTCAGAGTATTCTCGGAAAGTTGAATTTTGCTACCTTTGTGGTCCCCAGAGGTCGACTTCATAGTCGGCTGATACAATTACAGTTAATGCTGAAGCTGACCCTTCAGCAAAAGTCTCTGATAAAGAAGGAGGTCTTGTCAGAAATGAAATGGTGGATGATCAACTTAGATCATGTTTCAATTCTTCATTTTCCCAGCCCAACACATTCTCTGACTACGGATGCGGCAGATCACGGCCGGGAGCCCTGATCGACTATGTACCTCTGTTGGGTTGTTGGACAGACAGTTAGAGGGGGGGATATTGCAACATGAAGGAGATGACAGCAATCTTAAATGCCTTAACGTCTCTGACTCAGAATTTGAGAAGTTCAGAACAGGACAACAGGACAGTCGTAGCCTACTTGAGGAACAAGGGGGGCACCAAGTCGATGGGTCTCCTTCATCTGACATTTCAGATTCTTGCGCTTTTGGACAAGCACAGAATCTCTTTACAAGTGCAGTATTTTCCGGGACGCTACAATGGCCTCGCGGATCATCTATCCTGAGGGATGACATTACCAGAATGGCACCTCTTACCCCCAGCGGTAAGAGCTGTTTTTCACAAGTGGGGCAGTCCAGTAGTGGATCTATTCGCTCCCTCGAGGGCTCACTTCGTGGATCAGTATGTCTCGATAGATTCCCACGACAAGAGAGCAATGCTTCACAACGTGTTCAGCAGGAGTTGGAATTTCCCCTTGGCATGGATCTTTCCTCCCCCCTGCTTAATGCCACGAGTGCTGGCACATCTGAACAAGTCATCAGGGGTGTACCTGGTTGTAGCCCCAAATTGGCCAAAAGTGTTTTGGTTACCAGACCTAGAGAGCCCTAGACCGACCTCACATAATACCCATGTTGGTCGACAACTTGATAGACTTATCGACAGGACTTCATCCTCAACAGGTCCAGAAGTTCCAACTACAGGTGTGGAAGATTAGGGGTGGAGTGAAGCTTTGAACGATTGGTCACAGCAAGAAAAAAAAAAAAAAAAAAAAAAAAAAAAAGCTCTATTGAATGCGGGTTGGCGCAAACCTAAGCTTAAAACTTATCACATGGCATGGAAGAGCTGGAAGGAATGGTGCGCCATTAATAATACATGTCCTAATAACCCTTCGGGATCTCAGCTGGCACGGTTTTTTAGCATACCTAAGAGTGAAGAAAGGCTTGGATCCCAATACTATAGCACTTCACAAGGCGATTTGAGGATAAGTAATCATCCCTTGGTCAAGCAAGTGATGAGAGGTATAGGAAATTCTGCAAATAAGAAGCTTAGAGTATTTACTTAGGATCCAGGACACTTGGTGTCTTAGCTTTGTAAGAATCCTTCAAATGACCTGACTCTTTTCGAAGCATCTCGTAGATGTTCTGTTAATTTATTTCTGGCATCAGGAAGACAAGTACAGGATCTGACCTTACTACATGCATCTTCTGATAATCTTGTTGACAATGATGATCACATTGTATTATGGCCAAATTTTTTGGTTCTAAGAAGGACACCTCTACACATAGACAGTCTGGTTGGAAGCTTTACAAAGCAGAGGATCGTAATATAGATTCCGTATTCTGGTTGAGAAAGCTTATGTCTTTGGGTGAGAACAGAAGTCATGAAGCTAGTGTTGAATGTCTGTTTATTTCCACGTTGGGGCCTGCAAGGCCAGCCTCGAGAACTGCTATTGGTGGATGGATTAAAACAATTTTGAAGGATGCTGGGATTGATGCCTCTCCTGGGAGTTTGAGATCAGCTGCAGCTTCAAGAAGTTGGCTGGAAGAGTGTCCTATAGACACCATTTTGGAAAGAGGAAGCTGGAGTTCAGAAAACACATTCAAGAAATATTATAGACAAATCAGAGGTCTCAATGTTGAGGTGCTGAATCCCCCCATTCACTCTCAGTCTTTGACCAAGTTATTGCAAGCAATACAGTAATAGTCACAATTTTGGCTTTAGAATTGTCACCAAGCGATAACAAACACTTCTCACATTATATATTCTGGATAAGCAAGACAACATAATAAGAGTTTTAATGGTAGGTAAAACTCCAACATTATGTGTGTCGTTGCTTATCCAGAATATATTTAAGCTCTGCTTGGTGAGTCCAAATTGAATTAACACGGCATCTCAAGATGCCAACTGCACGGCGACAATTGACAGCTGAAGGGAGTTGCAGAGGAATGGCGGGAAATTCAAGATAAAGCAATGGATATGACCGACGCTGGCGGGAAATAGGGCTGATATCTCACATTATATATTCTGAATAAGCAAGACAACATAATAAGAGTTTTAATGGTAGGTAAAACTCCAACATTAACTGGGAAAACTGTGTGGGTGTGTGTGCGGATGGTGCTCGAGCGATGTCTGGACAATATGGAGGACAAACTCTTATCAAAACCAAGGCTCCAAATGTTAAATGGACACATTGTATCATACATAGAGAGGCCTTATCTGCAAAAAACATTACGCCTAAATAGTAGTAAACTATGCGAAAAGAAGACCCGTAAAAGCAACATTTTTCCAGAAGCTTTGTGAAGAATTGGGTGCTGAACACACCTCTTTAATTTATTACTGCAACTCTCGTTGGTTATCCAGAGGCAATGTACTCGCACGTGTTTCCGAATTACGAATAGAGTTTTATACTTACCTACTTACATAATCACACAGTGATGCGCAAAACATTATTAAAACAGAGTTTTTAATAAAATTGTCATATCTCTGTGACATATTTCAAAAATTAAATAATCTCAATAAGTCCTTGCAGGGAAATAACTCACAATAACTCACATATTACAACTGGCAGATAAAATCACTGGGTTTCAGAAGAAGTTGCTCTTATGGAAAAGAAAATTAGAAGAAGATCAAGTAAGTTCTGACTGTTTCCCAGCTTTACAAGGCATTCTACAAGAAAAATCGACAGAAATCCTCGATCCTTCTTTAAAAATAATATTTACACAGCACTTGTCATCTTTGAGCGAACATTTTGAAAAATATTTTCCCGAAAATCTGAAGCAATATGACTGGGTTAGAAACCCTTTCCAGTCGACCTCACCATCAAAACTTTCGACAGCAGAAGAAGGACAATTAATAGAATTGTCCTGTGACTCCAGCTTTAAGCTGCGATATAACAAGAATAAGCTACTTGAATTTCGGAGCTCAGTTTAACCAGAATATCGTTCGATCAGCACTGCAGCATTGAGAGTTTTATGACCGTTTGCGACATCATACTTGTGCGAGACAGGTTTCTCTGCAGTTGCAGTAATTAAGAACAAGTACAGATCGAAAATAAATTTAGAGACAGAGACGAGAGTGGCAATTTCGAAACTTCAGCCTCGTTTTGAGAAACTATGCTCAGAAAAGCAAGCACATCCTTCTCATTTATACCAAAGAAAAGGTGTGGTTGCTTTTTTTATCTTTTTTGTTTGCTTTCATTTTTTGTTTTTATGTTGTATTCCTTATTTTCTAATAAAAAATTTAGATACTATTTGGAGTTTTTCTGACAAATTGTTATTATGCTAGAACTACAACTAATAGATAAATGTATGGCAAGAAGGCTAGGGCGTCGCAAAAATATGGCAACTTCCCAAGGGCGTCACAGTTGAAATAAGTTTGGGAAGCCCTGATCTAACTAATAAAAATTAGTTTTCTATAAAATTTGTATATTAACCGTGTTCCACTTTTTTGTTTACACACGGTGTAACAGACGTACCAGAGGGATTTTAACCAGCGATTCCTGAGCATATTTGGAATAAAAAATGTAGTTATCATTTTGGTATCCGATGATATTTTTTTCTATAAAAAACAAAAAACATGTTTTTCAATTACACGACGCTACTGTTCCCATCGCTATGGAATGTATAAATGTATCCGCTAGGCTATAAACGCGCTACTCTTTTAACTAGTCACTTGCGGCGTGTGATGGAAAAATATTTTTAATGTTTTTAATGGAAAAAAAATGTCATCGGACAGCAAAATGATATCTACATTTTTACTCCAAATATGCTCAGGAATCACTGATTAAAATCTCTCGGGTACATCCTGTTACACCCTGTATAGATTAGTATTAGGATTGTATAAAAATTGAATTCAGTTTAATCTTATTGTACATACTCTTCGTTAGTGGTGAGATCAAATCTATCAGTGAAATCAATCCGAAGTCTTTCTCCGGGGTTGGCTAATATAGTCCAGAAGCAGTCGGTATGTGGGTGCGGAATGTTGGGATAGTTGGGAGACATTATCACCGTGCTGTTGACCTCTTTCGTCAGTCGGACTCTCGAGCCGCACTCTCGGGACTGCTCGGAATACTTGAGGAGGAAAGCTTCCTGGAAATTACATATAAAACTATATATTCTGCCATCATAAGGAAAAAGGCAGCTTGTAAACTTCAACTATCACATTCTGATTTCTTTGTTTATCAACCATATACATATAATAAAAAAGTACATCAGAATGTGACCATCGAAAATTTCTATCGCCTTTTTGTATTTGCTCTTTTGTTAGTCATATATATTTAAACCTTATGGTGGAAACATGATAAAAAGCATTTTGATATACCGAGCAGCCGTCTACTCGTATTATATTACAACAACCAGTTACACAAAAAAAGAAGTAATTAAGTGGTAGCACATAATATTTATAAGAGCAAAAGCAGATAAAAGATTGAGAGGCAGACCAGTGTGCCAACATTAAGGTCTTATCACTTTTTTATGTGCATTACAGATTGATGTAATCCTATTACAATACACATGAAATGTACATAACTTTAAATGAGAAAAATTTACAATAACAGATATTTTAGAGTTCTTGCCTAAAATGACTCTTAAAATCTTCAAGGCCAATGTTGAAAATATCAAGAGACCTAGATGTATCATTTAGCCATTCTTCTTGTCATGGTATGCTGAGCTAGAATGTCCATTCTGCCATATGGAATACAGAGTAAGTCGTAGCGACGACACTGGCGGTAATTGTTCAGTATGAACAATTTATAGGATTCCAAGAGGTATGGGCTGTCAATATAAGACTCATTAAACGATTGCAACAATTATAACTTACATTTGTGTTATGAAACGGAACACTTTGCAAGGAGTGAAAATTAATAAAAGCATGGTTTCCAGAAGTGACCAATTCATCCTCAGGTTTAACTGACCCACAGTATTTACCGTTTCCTAGAAGGGGTGAGTGAATGCTTTCTCCATTTTTGAGCTGCAAATAAAATGTGTATCTATTAATTTCATGGGCATTTATAACTATCATTGTTAGAGAGGTCAGGAGAAGAGAATACATTTGAGAGAAGTTGGCCAGTATAACACTTAAAAATGCAAAGAACCTGAAGGCATGGTGAAGGGTATGCCTTCCTATAAAGTCTTAGAGGATAAATAGCTCTTAGAGAGACACCTGCTTCCCCTGTTCCACCTCCATTCAGTCAGTGCATTCAGTAAAAGTATCATTACTGAAAATCATTTGAAATTTATATACCTAATTTTACAGACATGTCACAATTTATAACTCTGCATTAGTCTTTTAACCCGTCCGCACCGGAGGGTGGCAATACACTTCCCCCAATCGAAAGTTTTGTTAAGATGTGTAAGTTATGTTTTAAATCACACACTCCATAATTTAAGTAATCCTAAAAAAATATTCGATAATGGATCTGCAATTACTTTTAAAAAAAACCTTGCCGCAAGCAAGCCACGGGTGCGGTCGTAAAAGTTTCATTTTACTGGAAAGAGCTACAACAATGTGTATTTGAGTTACGCTCGATTTTGAACATCTTTAACTGTTTTGCGATATTTAATGATTGACTTCTGGGCGAAGACGGGCGATGTCCGATCAAGACGGAAGGTAGTAACTAACATATGATTTATTTTATTTTATTATTATTAATTTCTGAGTGCTACTGAAAAGGGAAAAAAGGAATACAATTAAGATAACCGATCGCTCCGCGATATATGGGGGGCCCTGTGACACCCCCTTTGGGTGAAACATGATTTTTACCTTAAAGATTATACAATCATTGTAATTTACTTTTAAATTTATATTGATATCATGAAAACATGATACGTGAAACATGAAAGTCAAACTGAAAATAAGCAAAGATAATTACCATCACATAATTGGCGCATTTGTTGTCTGCATTTGATATGTTCATAGAGATGAATTCCAATTTGATGGTCCTTCCCGGTTTTACTGTGACACTCCACTGGCAGTTCACAAGGCGTCTTATACCTCTATAGAGATTAGGCCTGGCTAATACGATATGTGAAGGTGATAAGGTTCCAGAAGGGGCCGTCATAGTGTTTCCACATTCTGCAAATATATTAAATATGTTTTAATGGTTATTTTGGAAAACAACTTTCCCATTCAAATATTGCCCCCCAGTCTAAGAGTTATCTTTACAGGGGGACAATCCCAACCTGCAACCAGTTATTCCTGAAACCTAATAGAAACCTATTACAAACCTAATACAAACCTATTAGAAACCTATTACAAACCTAATAGAAACCTATTAGAAACCTATTACAAACCTAATAGAAACCTATTACAAACCAAATAGAAACCTATTACAAACCTGATAGAAACCTATTACAAACCTAATGGAAACCTATTAGAAACCTATTAGCTACTGGCCGTTACTTTGTCGACACTAAAATGAATAAATTCTACATAAAAGCAATTACAATTTGCAAAAATATATCATCATCTAAAACTAATTAAAAATCTAATTTCGAATTAATAAATTTAGTTTTTAAAACCTGTTAAAAATGCCATCAGCAAATATTACATTACATTAATTCCATTAATTTCAGTAATTTCACACAGAGTGCACGCCAAAACACAGCTCCTCAGAGATCGTTTAAATTTATAGCGAATAATATTGAAAAAGTTATAATTCTATCGGCAATTGTTTGCGTTAAGATCTATTCAGCGAAAGATCTACATTAATGATCTATGTGCGGTCTCATAAAGTGATTAAATCATTTTGATCAATCTTTATAAAGTGACAGTTCAGTGAATATTGTTGCCCGAATAAATATCCGCTTATTACAAGTACCTGTCAACTAACACTGCGCCCAAGTCAACAAATATTGCATTAACCTCACACTACGTCATATGTGGTCAATAGTGTAGTGGCTAACGCGATTGCTCAGGCACACCTAACGGACCGAGATCGAATCCTACCTAATCCAGAAGAACTTTGATATTTTTATTTTTCCTAAATAAATATCCGAGCTCCAAACCTTCCCAAGATGAATAGGCAGAAGAAATCGCAAAAAAAAGTGACATCTAGCGACTCAGAAGAGGATAATCACAATATAAATAAGACGACCAAATCTACAGGAAAAAATGCACCTGAATTAGGCGATATTTATATGGAACAAATTATCGTACACATCGCCAAAAATATGGAAAATATTAAAAAAGAAATTATATCCAAAATGGAAAAAATCACAGCTGAAACACAAAAAAGCATAGAATTTATAAGCAATCAATATGACGAGCTAATAAAAAAGATAGACCTAACTCTTAGTCAAAACAAAAAAATTGAAGATGAAATAGCAATCATCAAAAAAGATCAACAAGACAAAAATACCACTATAAAACATCTGGAAATAAAACTTTCTGAAATTGAAACAAAATTCCGCTCAAATTACTTGGAAATAGCCGGGATTAAACATTCAAGTGGCGAAGAGGCGACTGAAATAGTTATAAGAGTTGCTGCAGCGGCTGGCGTAGAAATCAAATATAATGAAATAACCGAAGCTAAAAGAATACCGGACCGACGTACTGATGCCCCCCCCAAACTGCTGGTTCAGTTCAAGAACAAAACTGCACGTGACAACCTCATTGCCGCGAAAAGAAACATAAACTACGCTTCCATCAAAGGACTTACAGACGACAAGATTTACATTGGACAAGAACTCTCCCCATATCACAAAGAACTTCTATGGCATACAAAAAAATTTGCCAAAGAAAAAAACTATGCCTATGTCTGGTACAAAGAAGGGAGAATCATGATGAGGCGCATCACGAACGATAAAATTATTTATATTAAACATGTAGATGATTTAAAAAAAATTACATAAAATATCGGGTAATTACCCTTACATATTTCCACACAATCTACACATCATACAAAATGGATAATACTACCACAACATCTAACAAAACAAACTTATCAATATACCATCAAAATATTAGATCTATAAACAAAAACTTTGACCAATTCCTCATCGAACTCGACCTTACTAAAATCAAATATGACATAATTATCCTGACAGAATGTTGGCTAACACCTTACTATACTCCTAAAAACATCCCCAATTATACCCACCATCAAACCTCAAATCACTATAGACAAAACGATGGCATAGTAGCATATACATTAAACAACACTCTTAACTCATTTAATGTCAAAGAAATTTATATTACTAACTCAAACTGTCTTCAAATAACGTACAATGTCAACACATGTATCATTGCACTTTACCGCTCTCCTTCTCAACCTAACATCTCCTCATTTTTGCGCGACATAAACTGCTATCTCACGGATCTACACAAAATAAAGAACTTAATTCTAATGGGGGATCTTAACATTAACATTTTAAAAAACAACGAACATCCCCAATGCCAAGACTATTTAAACACACTGATGTTCCACGGAATGGAAAGCACAATCAATTCAGCAACACGATGTACGCCAAACTCCTCCTCCTGCATCGACCATATTATGGTTAAATCAACCAACCAATACACCTCCGAAATCCACATTGTGATGAATTGCATTGATCAACAGTGAAAATTAGGAAATATCGTAGCTTCCCACTTTAATTTAAAAAGAAAATATCAATTACTTATAAAACGGACACGTCTACGACATCTATCGGATTAGAGTAAAGTGAATTCATATTTACGGTAGGGATCTATAATTAGACAAAGTGAGACGAGTATTGATAAAAAAATCACAGATGGTATCAACAAATAATCAGGGACAGGGACTCCCCAATATACTTTAGACCGAGATATATTGACAGCCAATTGAACTGCAGCAAAAGCGATTAAAAACCAATTCAGCCTATCAACGGGAAGAGGGCCGAACCCATTTTTAGAACAAAGGAACGACCTTTGGACTTAGCAATTAGTAATGTGATTAATGAGTTTGACGTTCCCACCAAACCGAGAGGTGAATAAACTCCATGGGAAGAAATAATCTGTTCAGGGACAAAAGAACGATGACCCCAAGAAATGTTATCATTAACCGGTACATTCCAGGGATCAGAAACCCTAGTTCTCGAACGCATTAAAACATATCAGGTGCGGAAAAAAAGGATACACGTAAACACGATGCAAAAGTTTAAGTGAAAAATTGCAAAGCAAGTGACGAAAACGTATTGTAAGGCGTTAGGGAGATTTCCATCTATAATACGATTGTTTGTGACGACCGGAGATGATCGATTCGAGGGAAAACGTGCTAAAGGAAATGGAAATGTTGAAAAAACAATGGAAAATTATTGTTATCAATTTTAGACGGAGCTAGGATATTACGATGAAAGATTTAGGGAGGAAACGTCAAAAAAAAAATGAGAGTTTTAAAGAATAGGCGAGGGTACATTTCAGATGTCTAGAGCAGTAACAAGTGTTAGAGAAGAAGATAGAGTGCAGTACGGAGGGGAGTGGAAAATGCTGAAAACATTGCGATAGAAAAACTCAGGAAAAGGAGTCATTTTACGTAATTAAAATGGAGGTTATAGAGTAGCATAGTACGCGATTGCAGATAAAGATGAGGCATTACAATGGTTGCCGATTTCAGATGTATTTTGTTGTGATAAACAAGGAATATTCGAACATGGAAATTGTTTAGATAAGGACGATTAGCCGTTAAAAAGGTAATAAAAATTATCATGGGTCTTATGAAATATTTATATTAAAGAATTCTCATAAAAGTTAACGACACTGAAATAAAAAAGGATTTATTGCCAGGTGGGTACAAGAACTAATGTATACAACTGTCAAGACATATGGTTTATGGGATTTTTCGTAAGAACGGGACAAAATTTGGGGGACGATCTCTATGAAGCAATAAAAATGACAGAAATTTAAGGGCCGAAGTGGGGGTATCCCCTATAAAGATGTTAAAAAAATGATATATTTATTAATAACAAATAGAAAATGAAATTTTCCAAGAGGCAGCAAACATCAAAAAACGATATGGTTATATCAGGGAAGTACGGGGAAGTGAGGGGAAAGGAGATACGACAGAGAAAAACAAAGGAAATCTTAGATTAACAGTGAATAAAATAAATACGGCTTGAAATATAAAAATCTATAGAGATATGAACAATAGCGTAAGAATAAATAAGGAAATTCATGGAAAGAGTGTCGTGAATAAAAGAAAATTCGAGAAAGAATGGAAAATTCAAATATACGACGTAAATAGAGAAAATTCGGTTTTAAATGGAAAGGTTCATATAGAATACAGAAAAACTCGTGGAAAAATAATAAAATAAAAATGAACAATTTGCGAGAAAGACTTCGACATGAAGATATCTCTGATAGGCGAATTTGGGGACAGATTTGGAACATATGGTAGATGCCGTACGCACGGACATGTTACGGAATAGATGAAGATGGAACTTTAGAATTATTAAATTCAAGCTAATTTTGTATGAACGCCAGGACAAAGGAAGTTGGGCCATTAAACATGGATCTTACTAAATCCGGATCTTGTAAGTATGGGAGTGCGAGACAGAATTTAATGTATCAGACGCAAAACGTACAAAGAGACCGCATTCGACAATGATGGAGAGGTTTCAAGAAATTACGAGTTGATAGTAATTAGATTGGTTTATTATAGGAGATTCAGATACGATCTCTTGGACCTGAGAGGGGTATAAAAGTCTAGACAAATGCCAGTTGAGGACAGTCTACGGTCGTGGTCGAAAAGTTTGTAACTTCGCGGAACGTGACGAAACGGTGGGTGATTTAAATTTGAAAAATTCTAAGTGATAATTATTTTGATACTTAGAAAAAATTCACATTCTAGTCAAAAAAAAAATACTTTGCAGTTAGAATCAGTGGAAATAAAGATAAAGCCAACGCGTTAATTACTTGTGAAAAATAAAAGTGCTCGTGATAAATACAATTTGTTTTAGTGGAAAATTCGGATTTTATAATCACTTAATATCGTGTTTTAAACTTAGAAATTTCGCGTTTAATATTAGTGCAATAAATAATTGAAGTGATGTGATAATTTAGCGTGAAGAAGTTATAATTAAATACGTGTGTTCAATCTAAGTGAAAGTGTTCTAACAAATAATAAATATTTAAATTAATTATCTTAAATAATAATAATAAAACAAAATAATATTTTATTAATACATAAAATTTCGGAGGGATAAAAATTTAATTTAACAACAATTTACCATCTCTAAATTAATCGTGAAGTAACTATCATTTAAAGTGTTATCTAACCACCGAGTTTTGAAATAAAATACAGTTTAGAACGATAGAGTTCATACATCATTTTAATTAATTAGATTAATTGGAAAAAAAAAAATTGAAGTCAAAAAGATTTAATTAAATTTAGGAAAATAAAAATTAATTTAGGAAAATTGCAGCAAGGTTACCGTGTATTTCCCGGTCGGAAAAAACCTTGGTAGGGGTAAGTCTTTTCCGTTATAAAATTTTACAGATTCCACGGAGAAGGCGGAACGCAGCAAACATTGGTATTTGGATTAATTATTTGACCAAGATATTACTCTCTTAATATGTGATATGTAACTATATTAAAATATTATAAGTATAATAAGTATATTTTATATATTTATATATGTATGTATATCAACATATATATGTAATTTATTGTTCCCAAGAAAAATCTTAATCAAAAAAAAAAAAAATAAACACTTATATAAAAAGAGGAAAAGGGTATCGATTCCTACCTCTGAATTCATCAATAACTATTGAAAGTAGTTATGTGTGATAAATTTACAAATCAATATTTTATATTTAATCTTATGTATGTATTAATATAATTTCAGAAAATCCAGAGCATTTGAAATAAGTTATGATATTAGAAATTATTTCAATCAGAAAATTATACAGATCAATATTATAAATTATTTTATTGAGACAAAGTATATATAAATGAATAAATATGTATACGTAATCGGGTATCAGACTAGACAATTGCGCTAAGTACATCATTATCAAACAAAGAAAATTTTAGAGTCATCTCACACGTCTCCGGAATGTCTAAAGTAAACATACCTCATACGCTTGAATCTAGGTCACGGGGCCGTAGAGAATGTTTACAAAGCTCAAATTGTTTACAAAATAATTCGGTCACTGGGGCACTAGTTCGAATACAGTAAAAAGAAGAAAAAAAAAATGACCTTGATTAATGGATATCGTACTTAGGTATTAACTTCTAGGAACGGGATAAAATTATTATATTGCGCAATTATTAGGAACAAAAAGAAAAAGGGGTGTATTGAAGATTTACATGAAACATTTGATAAATCACGGGATAGTTCAAAAAGGGGTGTATTGAAGATTTACATGAAACATTTGATAAATCACGGGATAGTTCAAAAAAGGGTGTATTGAAGATTTACATGAAACATTTGATAAATCACGGGATAGTTCAAAAAGGTGTATTGAAGGCTTAGATGAAACATTTGATAAATCACGGGATAGCTTAATAAGGGGTAATGAAGGCTTAGATGAAGCAGTTGAAAAATCACGGGATAGCTTAATAAGGGGTAATGAGGATTTACATGATTCAATTGAGAATCACGGGATAGCAAGAATTTATCAAAAGTTGAACATTGGAGGGGAGGGAAAGAAAAGAAAAAAAAAAATACAGTTCAACCAACAGAAGGCAGTGTTCGCTTCTGTAACAAGGACCATTAATCAAACCATAGAGATGGCGGATCTCTCAAACAAAACCGTCAACAAAACCAAACAAAAGCTTGGAGTTATGGCGAATCTCCAGAACACATCGCCAGATAAGATCTTATTGTACTAGTATATATTTATATCACCCACTATTCTTACGTATGTATTCGGTATCAATCTGAAAATTTCACAGAATTGATGGGCGAGATCCGAGCTCGGGATGCGTTGCAAGTAGTTTCGCATTGCGAGTTATAAACCTTCCCAAAACGTATGTTTTCATATATATCTTTTTATGTACTGTTCATTGAATGAAACGAACTCACTTACAATTAGTGCTTTAGGCCTGTCGGGTCACTCTCGTCTCATTTCTTGAACGTGGAGGGAGGATTCACGACCCGTAACTCCACACAAACCCGTGAGTATATGATTGCATATAGGACGAAACCGGTTCGCCCTAAGTAAATAGTAAACTTTGGAGGAGTAGGAATTTGGAGGTATCTGGGCTCGGGGGAAGACCTGAAGGCAGTGCATGATGGCGAAGGAAGGTCAATTGGGACGCGATAACTTAGGTATCAATCAATTGAACCGTGCCAAAAGACTGTGCGAATTTTGGGTTGACTTCTGATCACCCTGCTTACTTGATGGAGGCTGGAGCCAAATTTTGCCAGAAAAAGGGTTATTCTGAGTTCGTCAAATATGCAATTAACTAATTACATTAACCTACTAAATCCATCCTTATATGTACCTTATAGCAGCTGAATCTAAACGGAGGGGCGCCCAGCAGATACGAGATACAATCATAATCAAATTTACTAACATTTAACCATTTGAGTTATATTTAATTATCTGTTCAATTAGTCATGTGTAGTTTCGATTAGTATTGCTTATTCATGAATTCATTAGGATGTAGAGAATCATAATAAACGTCAAAGGGAAGTTAGTTCATTTAGAGAAATACTTAAGGTTAAATTTGCAAGAGAGAGACCAATACAGTTTTGAAATTCAACACTCTGTTTAGAATCAAGAGGGTTACCACAAAATTTAAAGTAATTAAAATCCTATATCATAAATCAAAAAATTACACAACGTTTGATGGAGTTTAATTACAACCTAAATACGAAAATATTTACGTTCAAAGTCGTAAATAACGTATTTATTAGTTAAGTACATATATCGCTAAAGGTATGTAGTACAAGGGAGCTTTAAGTAGCTTTCTGTAGTTATCAGAGGAAATAAGGGTCCAATTTTATAAAGGCTTGTGTGACGTAGGGGAGGAATTTTCCATCCCTACCACACATATGCAAAGCCTTAAGAATTTAAATATCGATCAGAGCCAAGAGAAAAGAAGAATATTACGACTGGTGCCAAGTGCCCAGGAGTAAATAAAATACAGACAAATATAAGAGAGTAGAAAAGACATACATCACAACTGCACAGCCGTGACAGGAGATCAGAGTTTTACAAGTTGTTTTAGAAAAAAAAAAAAAAAAAAACTTTTATTGGTCAATCTATTGCAAAAAAAAAAAAAATAATAATAATAATAAGTAGGACGTTATGTTAAATGAAGTGATAATAAAAATAAAATAAAAATCAGAACAGTGCGCCGTTAAATAAACACGAAAAAAATATATAAATTAATAAATAAATATACGAAAATAAATATATAAACAATACATTTAAATATAAAAAAAAAAAGTGTTAACGAATAAACTCTACATGTTTTAAAATAATTTATAAAAGTGTCGATAAAGTTTAAATCAAGTGACCATGAATTTGTTGATTGCTTATGAGATTATAAATATCGTAACAAAGAATGTAGGTCAGATACAAGCGTAAACAGTTTATTCAAGGCAGGCCATAATTTGACAGAATAATGGTATTGACATTCCTGAATCCAGAATGTTAATGACCGTAATGTAAACAATCTGATACGAGATACCGCGGTGTTTGTAAGCATCGAAAGATTGATAACCTAAGCATCGAAAGTGATAACAAAACATCGAAAAATTTTGAAGTAGGTGACATCGGGGGTAACGCGTATCTCTTTAAGAGATTGTAGAATAAACAAACTCGAAAATGATATCAACACTCGGTTACGGAAAAAATAAACAGACTTTACAGATAAAAACGGGGGAACTTACCTACATAAAGTGACCCTTTGTTTATAGTTAATGTTGTGGGTTTGTATGTGAGGATTATCACATAAAAAGTCATAACATAAAAGATAAGGAACATAAAATAAAAATAACATAAAATATTTGATTGGGGATAGTGTCGAGTTGAGAGCTTTAATATCACAGACGAATGTTTTATAGGTATATACCTATTTAAGGGAACATTTGATCATTCGGACCAAAAAAAGGAGGGGATTTGACGAAATAACATCAAGATAGGTATTGCGAACTCTAAACAGATTTTGCGAAAATATCGTAGGTATTGCGGAACTTGAAGGAATGGTTGGCATTCTAAACAATGAGTAATTATTGGTTGAACGAAAATCACGGGATATTCATTAACATTGGAGTAACAATATTCATTCCGTTTTTTTTGCAATTACCTACATTTAATTGAAATGAAGAGTGATGGTAGAGTTGATCTAATTTGGGTTACAATCATCATGCAAACAAATATAAATAATTAAAAATATTGTGTTTTATAGGGGGACAGGTTCCAAAAAAAAAAAAAAAATAAAAAATAAATAAATAAAAATAAAAATAAAAAAATAAAATAAAATAAATTATAAATATATATAGGTATATTTATAATAAATAGTTGGTATTGAGTTAAATTCATTAAAAATTTTAAACAAAAAATGGCGGAAAAAAGGAAAGTGGATGCGACGGAATTAGAAGCTAAAGAAATACCGTCGGGAGATGAATTACGGGAGATATTTAGACGTTCAAAGAGGTCTAAGTTACGAGTCGAGGATATGATAGAAGTCGTTCAGCCAGAGGGGGAGACCGACACAAAATCGGAGGAACAGGGCGAAAATAAGCGAGAGTGTGAAGAGAGACTCACACATGGTATGTTACAGGAAAAACCCGAGGAAAAGGAACAAGAAAAGTTAACGAAGTAAAAGGAAAAATAAAAAAATAAAATAAAAAAATATAGAAAAACGAGAAAATTGAAAAAAAAAAAAATAAGTAAATAAATAGAATAAGGAAGGCAACATAATTTACATAAGGTAATTTAGGAAACTAAAATAGAGATTATAAGGTTGTCGCTTAATAAGATAAAATATAAACATTAACCGGGCGACACTCGGAAAATAAAGAAAATGGTTGGGAAACGTGGAACAAGTAGGCGAGCCCAGGCTTTAGTGACAGCAATCGGGGAAAATGTCACAACCGAGACTTCAACAATAAACATAGGAGATATAACTACAATAATTCAGGCAGCTTTGGCACCGCTCGTCAATAAGATGCAAGAACTCGAGAAACAATTGGAAAGCCCAGCAACAGGGGCGGTGATAGGAGAGGATAGTGCGCCGAAAAGCGTTCTCCAAGTAGTGGAAATGTTACCACAGCAGGAACGACCATCATTCTCCGGTGGAAATCAAAATCCCATTAGTTTCCTGGAAGATTTAAAAGAATACACTAGAAAAGTGAAACGAACGGATCCTTTAGTCGTCGTACGGGAAAATTTGAAAGGGGAAGCTAAATCGTGGGCAAAATTGTACAATAAACGATGGGAGACTATGTTAGATTTCGAACGAGATTTTTTAGCTACCTATTGGGGAGACATAAAGAAAAATGAAGTTCGCCGTCGTCTTGCAGAAGGGGTATATGATGCCAAGAAAAATATATCCATGCTCACTCATTTCGCAAACTATTGGGAGCTAGCGAAGGCTTTAAAGATTACTGACACACCGTTGGGCATAGTTGACGAAATTATGAGACATTATCCGAAGGAAATTCAATCGCTATGGTTTTCGGGGCAATCAGGAGATGAGATTGTCGCCGCTGAGTTTCTACGAAAACTAGATACAATGGTATGTACACCAGAAGAACGGAACATGAAGAAGAGGAGTGGGGAGGAATCCAGCAAGAAGGACAAATACCGTGACCGTTACCGCGCCATAAAAAGGAGGATACACGCAATTGAAAGTGTGGGCGAAAACGCTAGTTGCAGCAAGTGCACCGATGTTAACAGTTCACCAAAAGAAAATTCTACAATAACTACAGCCGGGAAGGAGCTAGTGGTCGCAGCCAACTCGGGAGATAAAAGGAGATTATAGCGCTTTACATTTAGCTAGATATTACACAAGTAATAAGAAACAAAAATCAGGGTTACAGTTAGTGGAAATCAACGGATAGAGTGCGAAGTTTACAAATATTTGTAAATGTTAATAAATAAATAAACGATTGAGAAATACAAATAAAAATATGTTAGGGTACATTATAATTGGGGAGGGGGAAGAAAGAAAATTACTAAAATATTAGATTATCAGATTGCTTGCGAGGGGCGGATCGTCGTCAAGTCTTTGAGGGTGAGTGGACAAGTTCTTAATAAGCGACAATCATATTCAATTATTGAAATAGAGTAAGGCAAATAAATTCGTTAATTTTGATTTTGTAGTTGGAAAAAAAAAAAATTTTACTTTTTTTTTTATGTGTTAGTGAGAAAAAAAAAAAAATGTTAGATAAGTAAGAACACTCGAAGGAGAGAATTAGAGATATTATATGGCACACAAAAGGGACATTTTGAAAAATAAACAATGCCTAGGAATTTTTTTTTTGAAATATTGAAATAAGAAAGTTTATCTATAGATATAGGGTAGACATTAAGTATAGAGATAAAAAGGTAACATTTGAATTAAGGTATAAATATTTTAGATTTCGAAAAAAAAAAAAAAGAAAAAAAGGAACGCTGAACCAATTTGAGGATAATAAAGAACATTTATAAAAATTTAAATATTAGAGTGGACAACACTTAGGCTAGAACAACTTTGGATGAATTAAGAAATTACAATTAGAAATTAAGAATTATAAAATAAAGTTTAAATAAATAAAGAAAAAAAAAAATGCTGGAAAATTTATATGAAACATGTATACCACTGATTGTCGGATTGGGTGAGGTCGTGCGAAAACCCACATTTCACAAAAAATATTCATACTTACAAAACAAAAAAACAATTAATTGCACACCAAGAGACCACCCGCTTTTCAGTTGTTCGAAAGGCCGCGAGATTGTAAACAATCTTTACTTAAATCATTGTAAGGGAGGTCTTAGTCCAATTTGGTTGGGGACCACCAAAACACGCGAGTCGAGGGGCGTGTTCCAGCAAAAAGAAATTAATTTTGAATCTATCAAAATTAAAGAAAATTTCATAAAGTAAAATCTACGCGAAAAGAAAATAAAGAATACAATGAGATTCAAATTCAAGATTGTTAACAATCCGAACAGAATGAGGAGGGGGAGATAGGAAGTAATAGGATACGGAAAAGAGATAGGGGATAACAGAATGAGGAGGGGGAGATAGGAAGTAATAGGATACGGAAAAAAGATAGGGGATAACAAAATGAGGAGGGGGAGATAGGAAGTAATATGACACGGAGTAGAGATAGGGGATAACCAAATGAGGAGGGGAAGATAGCTAGTCTAAATTTGAACACAATTTCGGTGTCTAACGAAAAAAAAAAAAAAAAAAAAAAAAAAAAAAAAAAAAAAAAAAAAAAAAAAAAAAAAAAAAAAAAAAAAAAAGAAGAGGACATTAAAATAAAATACAACGTTAGCCACAGCAAATTGAGTTCAGAGGAGGGAACTGTGATGAATTGCATTGATCAACAGTGAAAATTAGGAAATATCGTAGCTTCCCACTTTAATTTAAAAAGAAAATATCAATTACTTATAAAACGGACACGTCTACGACATCTATCGGATTAGAGTAAAGTGAATTCATATTTACGGTAGGGATCTATAATTAGACAAAGTGAGACGAGTATTGATAAAAAAATCACAGATGGTATCAACAAATAATCAGGGACAGGGACTCCCCAATATACTTTAGACCGAGATATATTGACAGCCAATTGAACTGCAGCAAAAGCGATTAAAAACCAATTCAGCCTATCAACGGGAAGAGGGCCGAACCCATTTTTAGAACAAAGGAACGACCTTTGGACTTAGCAATTAGTAATGTGATTAATGAGTTTGACGTTCCCACCAAACCGAGAGGTGAATAAACTCCATGGGAAGAAATAATCTGTTCAGGGACAAAAGAACGATGACCCCAAGAAATGTTATCATTAACCGGTACATTCCAGGGATCAGAAACCCTAGTTCTCGAACGCATTAAAACATATCAGGTGCGGAAAAAAAGGATACACGTAAACACGATGCAAAAGTTTAAGTGAAAAATTGCAAAGCAAGTGACGAAAACGTATTGTAAGGCGTTAGGGAGATTTCCATCTATAATACGATTGTTTGTGACGACCGGAGATGATCGATTCGAGGGAAAACGTGCTAAAGGAAATGGAAATGTTGAAAAAACAATGGAAAATTATTGTTATCAATTTTAGACGGAGCTAGGATATTACGATGAAAGATTTAGGGAGGAAACGTCAAAAAAAAAATGAGAGTTTTAAAGAATAGGCGAGGGTACATTTCAGATGTCTAGAGCAGTAACAAGTGTTAGAGAAGAAGATAGAGTGCAGTACGGAGGGGAGTGGAAAATGCTGAAAACATTGCGATAGAAAAACTCAGGAAAAGGAGTCATTTTACGTAATTAAAATGGAGGTTATAGAGTAGCATAGTACGCGATTGCAGATAAAGATGAGGCATTACAATGGTTGCCGATTTCAGATGTATTTTGTTGTGATAAACAAGGAATATTCGAACATGGAAATTGTTTAGATAAGGACGATTAGCCGTTAAAAAGGTAATAAAAATTATCATGGGTCTTATGAAATATTTATATTAAAGAATTCTCATAAAAGTTAACGACACTGAAATAAAAAAGGATTTATTGCCAGGTGGGTACAAGAACTAATGTATACAACTGTCAAGACATATGGTTTATGGGATTTTTCGTAAGAACGGGACAAAATTTGGGGGACGATCTCTATGAAGCAATAAAAATGACAGAAATTTAAGGGCCGAAGTGGGGGTATCCCCTATAAAGATGTTAAAAAAATGATATATTTATTAATAACAAATAGAAAATGAAATTTTCCAAGAGGCAGCAAACATCAAAAAACGATATGGTTATATCAGGGAAGTACGGGGAAGTGAGGGGAAAGGAGATACGACAGAGAAAAACAAAGGAAATCTTAGATTAACAGTGAATAAAATAAATACGGCTTGAAATATAAAAATCTATAGAGATATGAACAATAGCGTAAGAATAAATAAGGAAATTCATGGAAAGAGTGTCGTGAATAAAAGAAAATTCGAGAAAGAATGGAAAATTCAAATATACGACGTAAATAGAGAAAATTCGGTTTTAAATGGAAAGGTTCATATAGAATACAGAAAAACTCGTGGAAAAATAATAAAATAAAAATGAACAATTTGCGAGAAAGACTTCGACATGAAGATATCTCTGATAGGCGAATTTGGGGACAGATTTGGAACATATGGTAGATGCCGTACGCACGGACATGTTACGGAATAGATGAAGATGGAACTTTAGAATTATTAAATTCAAGCTAATTTTGTATGAACGCCAGGACAAAGGAAGTTGGGCCATTAAACATGGATCTTACTAAATCCGGATCTTGTAAGTATGGGAGTGCGAGACAGAATTTAATGTATCAGACGCAAAACGTACAAAGAGACCGCATTCGACAATGATGGAGAGGTTTCAAGAAATTACGAGTTGATAGTAATTAGATTGGTTTATTATAGGAGATTCAGATACGATCTCTTGGACCTGAGAGGGGTATAAAAGTCTAGACAAATGCCAGTTGAGGACAGTCTACGGTCGTGGTCGAAAAGTTTGTAACTTCGCGGAACGTGACGAAACGGTGGGTGATTTAAATTTGAAAAATTCTAAGTGATAATTATTTTGATACTTAGAAAAAATTCACATTCTAGTCAAAAAAAAAATACTTTGCAGTTAGAATCAGTGGAAATAAAGATAAAGCCAACGCGTTAATTACTTGTGAAAAATAAAAGTGCTCGTGATAAATACAATTTGTTTTAGTGGAAAATTCGGATTTTATAATCACTTAATATCGTGTTTTAAACTTAGAAATTTCGCGTTTAATATTAGTGCAATAAATAATTGAAGTGATGTGATAATTTAGCGTGAAGAAGTTATAATTAAATACGTGTGTTCAATCTAAGTGAAAGTGTTCTAACAAATAATAAATATTTAAATTAATTATCTTAAATAATAATAATAAAACAAAATAATATTTTATTAATACATAAAATTTCGGAGGGATAAAAATTTAATTTAACAACAATTTACCATCTCTAAATTAATCGTGAAGTAACTATCATTTAAAGTGTTATCTAACCACCGAGTTTTGAAATAAAATACAGTTTAGAACGATAGAGTTCATACATCATTTTAATTAATTAGATTAATTGGAAAAAAAAAAATTGAAGTCAAAAAGATTTAATTAAATTTAGGAAAATAAAAATTAATTTAGGAAAATTGCAGCAAGGTTACCGTGTATTTCCCGGTCGGAAAAAACCTTGGTAGGGGTAAGTCTTTTCCGTTATAAAATTTTACAGATTCCACGGAGAAGGCGGAACGCAGCAAACATTGGTATTTGGATTAATTATTTGACCAAGATATTACTCTCTTAATATGTGATATGTAACTATATTAAAATATTATAAGTATAATAAGTATATTTTATATATTTATATATGTATGTATATCAACATATATATGTAATTTATTGTTCCCAAGAAAAATCTTAATCAAAAAAAAAAAAAATAAACACTTATATAAAAAGAGGAAAAGGGTATCGATTCCTACCTCTGAATTCATCAATAACTATTGAAAGTAGTTATGTGTGATAAATTTACAAATCAATATTTTATATTTAATCTTATGTATGTATTAATATAATTTCAGAAAATCCAGAGCATTTGAAATAAGTTATGATATTAGAAATTATTTCAATCAGAAAATTATACAGATCAATATTATAAATTATTTTATTGAGACAAAGTATATATAAATGAATAAATATGTATACGTAATCGGGTATCAGACTAGACAATTGCGCTAAGTACATCATTATCAAACAAAGAAAATTTTAGAGTCATCTCACACGTCTCCGGAATGTCTAAAGTAAACATACCTCATACGCTTGAATCTAGGTCACGGGGCCGTAGAGAATGTTTACAAAGCTCAAATTGTTTACAAAATAATTCGGTCACTGGGGCACTAGTTCGAATACAGTAAAAAGAAGAAAAAAAAAATGACCTTGATTAATGGATATCGTACTTAGGTATTAACTTCTAGGAACGGGATAAAATTATTATATTGCGCAATTATTAGGAACAAAAAGAAAAAGGGGTGTATTGAAGATTTACATGAAACATTTGATAAATCACGGGATAGTTCAAAAAGGGGTGTATTGAAGATTTACATGAAACATTTGATAAATCACGGGATAGTTCAAAAAAGGGTGTATTGAAGATTTACATGAAACATTTGATAAATCACGGGATAGTTCAAAAAGGTGTATTGAAGGCTTAGATGAAACATTTGATAAATCACGGGATAGCTTAATAAGGGGTAATGAAGGCTTAGATGAAGCAGTTGAAAAATCACGGGATAGCTTAATAAGGGGTAATGAGGATTTACATGATTCAATTGAGAATCACGGGATAGCAAGAATTTATCAAAAGTTGAACATTGGAGGGGAGGGAAAGAAAAGAAAAAAAAAAATACAGTTCAACCAACAGAAGGCAGTGTTCGCTTCTGTAACAAGGACCATTAATCAAACCATAGAGATGGCGGATCTCTCAAACAAAACCGTCAACAAAACCAAACAAAAGCTTGGAGTTATGGCGAATCTCCAGAACACATCGCCAGATAAGATCTTATTGTACTAGTATATATTTATATCACCCACTATTCTTACGTATGTATTCGGTATCAATCTGAAAATTTCACAGAATTGATGGGCGAGATCCGAGCTCGGGATGCGTTGCAAGTAGTTTCGCATTGCGAGTTATAAACCTTCCCAAAACGTATGTTTACATATATATCTTTTTATGTACTGTTCATTGAATGAAACGAACTCACTTACAATTAGTGCTTTAGGCCTGTCGGGTCACTCTCGTCTCATTTCTTGAACGTGGAGGGAGGATTCACGACCCGTAACTCCACACAAACCCGTGAGTATATGATTGCATATAGGACGAAACCGGTTCGCCCTAAGTAAATAGTAAACTTTGGAGGAGTAGGAATTTGGAGGTATCTGGGCTCGGGGGAAGACCTGAAGGCAGTGCATGATGGCGAAGGAAGGTCAATTGGGACGCGATAACTTAGGTATCAATCAATTGAACCGTGCCAAAAGACTGTGCGAATTTTGGGTTGACTTCTGATCACCCTGCTTACTTGATGGAGGCTGGAGCCAAATTTTGCCAGAAAAAGGGTTATTCTGAGTTCGTCAAATATGCAATTAACTAATTACATTAACCTACTAAATCCATCCTTATATGTACCTTATAGCAGCTGAATCTAAACGGAGGGGCGCCCAGCAGATACGAGATACAATCATAATCAAATTTACTAACATTTAACCATTTGAGTTATATTTAATTATCTGTTCAATTAGTCATGTGTAGTTTCGATTAGTATTGCTTATTCATGAATTCATTAGGATGTAGAGAATCATAATAAACGTCAAAGGGAAGTTAGTTCATTTAGAGAAATACTTAAGGTTAAATTTGCAAGAGAGAGACCAATACAGTTTTGAAATTCAACACTCTGTTTAGAATCAAGAGGGTTACCACAAAATTTAAAGTAATTAAAATCCTATATCATAAATCAAAAAATTACACAACGTTTGATGGAGTTTAATTACAACCTAAATACGAAAATATTTACGTTCAAAGTCGTAAATAACGTATTTATTAGTTAAGTACATATATCGCTAAAGGTATGTAGTACAAGGGAGCTTTAAGTAGCTTTCTGTAGTTATCAGAGGAAATAAGGGTCCAATTTTATAAAGGCTTGTGTGACGTAGGGGAGGAATTTTCCATCCCTACCACACATATGCAAAGCCTTAAGAATTTAAATATCGATCAGAGCCAAGAGAAAAGAAGAATATTACGACTGGTGCCAAGTGCCCAGGAGTAAATAAAATACAGACAAATATAAGAGAGTAGAAAAGACATACATCACAACATGTCATCAGTTACAGATCACTACGACACCTCTTTCACAATGAGTTCCAAACACAACGTACAAAGCAAACCTCCGACTAAAACAACGAAGAAAACAATCAACTATGACAATCTTAACAAAACGATTAACTCCAAATCGTGGGACACACTCTATAACAAAACTAACATAGAGGAGGCCTGGAACTACTTCTCTACCTACCTACAAGATATCCTTGTCCAAAACACCAAAATCACCACAAACACCATTCCTAAAGCGATCAAACCTCTCAAACCTTGGATAAACCATACTATAATCAACTGCATTCGGAAACGCAATTCCATACACAAAAAATGTGCCACAAATCCATATGATATCACACTCCATAATTTCTACAAAAGATACCGTAATATCTGCACACAAGTCATTAGGAAAGCCAAAAATCTATATTACAACAAAAAAATTTCCGAATGCAACAATGACCCTAAAAAAATATGGAAAGTCCTCAAGGAAGCTACCAATTCAAATAAAGCCACCGACACCTTAAACTCTCTCAATATCAAAGATATCACTGTAGACTTTACATCGAACCCCAACACAATTGTCAATTACATAAACCAGTACTTTACAAACATAGGTCCGGAACTAGCAAAAAAAATCCAAATAAATAACGATACGCTTGGTCCAAGTGACCACGCGACCAATGATGATTTCCCAACCCGCTTTGTTCTTAAAACGATTACAGAGAAAGAAGTTTCTATAGTAATAAACTCGCTCAAAAACTCTTCATCAACCGGCATTGATGAAATATCTAACAATGTTCTTAAAAAAATTGCCCCTGGTATACTTCAACCATTAACGCATCTACTTAATATTAGCATCCGCCAAGGGCTATTTCCCACCATTCTAAAACAAGGTCTCATTATCCCTATTTTTAAAACTGGCTCCAAACTTGATATTAGTAATTATCGTCCTATTACGTTGCTAAATTCCCTCTCAAAAGTATTCGAAAAGATCGTCAATAATAGTCTCATGGAATATCTGGAAACCAATAACTTAATATCGCCGCGGCAATTTGGATTCAGAAAACATAAAAGTACCAATGATGCTATAGCCACGGTCACTGACCATATTTCTGGCCACCTTGATAAGGGCTTGAAATGTCTATCGGTATTTCTCGACCTATGTAAAGCATTTGATACAATCTCACACAGCAAACTAAAACGCAAAATGTTTAATATAGGTATTAGGAACAAAGAATTAGGCCTCCTCTCCAGCTTCTTATCTGACAGATCCCAATGCGTTAAACTCAATACCACAAAGAGCCAGAATTTGCCCATTAGTTACGGGGTCCCTCAAGGCAGTGTTATAGGTCCAACGCTCTTCCTAATATATATTAACGAGTTATGCAACCTAGATATCGATGCCACTATTGTCAGTTTCGCCGATGACACTGTCCTACTCTTCCAAGCAAAAGATTGGCTTACCGCATATTCCAAAGCGGAGGAAGGAATTCAACAGGTAAAATATTGGCTTGACTCGAACATATTAACTCTAAATGTACAGAAAACCAAATACTTACTGTCTAGTCTCACCAATATCCCAAAGTCAAACCCAGCCCCGCCATTAAAAATACACAAATGTAAAAATTCATCTCTAAACCGGAACTGTGACTGCCCATGCCTAGAGCAAGTAAACATTATCAAATATTTAGGAGTAACCTTCGATACACACCTGAATTGGAAGCAACATATACATAATACTACAAACAAAATCCGAAAATCTATATACTTTTTCAAACAAACACGCAATTTCCTTCACCTAAAACTTTTAAAAACAGTATATTACTCATTGTGCCAATCTCACATCGAATACGGAATTCTAGCCTGGGGTAATGCATATTCCAATGCCCTTGATCCCATCATGAAAGCACAAAAACTTATCATAAAAATAATTCTTAAAATGCCGCTTACTACCAGCACTGATATTATCTTCAATTCCTTCAACGTTATGGACATAAAACAGCTCTACTCAAGATCCATATTACTTAATTTACACAAAAACAACAAAACACCATACAAAGCTACACAAACAATACACAATACCCGAGCCAAAAACAACGAACTTCTCCAAACTCCTTTTTTCAAAACCACCTTCGGGCAAAGACACTCTAAATACATAGCTTGCAAACTATACAATACACTACCAACTACGATCAGACAAAGTGACTCCTTTACAAAATTCAAAGAAGATATTAAAAAATGGATTATAAGTATTGGACGCCACACTATCACGAATATCTGTAAAATAAATCACACATAGACATAAATAACTTTTCACATACAACCTAACCCATATAAAACAAATGAAAATAATGGAATCCTGTCAAATTTAACCTATAAATAGACTAGGCAGAATTGATTTCATTACTCCATCTCCAACATTTATAAAATAACTCTCTTTAAAAGATTTATTACCCTTCCAATCACCCTTCTGTTTTAATTCTATTCATAATATGTATTTTACCTGAAATATCCTTGTAATTACTATATTCATTTATATACCTGTACGCCTGTCTCGGCACAGGTATACCCTAGTGAGACAGGCATACAAATAAAACCATTGTAAACATATTTTATTATAGATAAATAAATAAATAAATAAATAAATTACTTTACATTTTTTTATAGTGGACCATACGGGGGGCTCTGTGGGAAAAAAATCCCTCAGGGCCTATGCCATCTTTGGGGACGCAGTGGGGAGGGTCTTTTTAGGGAAAGGAAGAAGAGATTCTGGGAAGAAAAATGGGATAGGTCTCGGTTAGTCCTCCCTCAACCGGTCTCTCCAAATCCCCCCAGCCACGCAGCAGGTGGGCACACCTCACCCCACCACAAATCATTTTGTATTTTGAAGACTACTCTATGTAATATGAATCCCCCTGCATATTGTGTAAGTGAATATTTACTACACCCGCTGTCATTTAATACTGTCGGGGATAGCATGCACTTGTTAAAAAGACTTATGGTTTCAAAGGAAAAGTTACCTGTGTAAATAAGGGCTTCAAATCCAGATCTGTTGTTGCTGATATCTGATTTGAAAACTATTTTCAAAAGATTTGATGATTTAATATCTGGCAAATCCGTAGCGTTTGATAGGCAAATGTCATCACCAATTTTCTTCCAATCTTCTGACCCTTTAACTCCAGAATAAAGGGTCACCTGGAAAATTAGAAAAAAAAACTTAAGTACTTTAAAGTGCATTATTACCACTAGAAGATTAATGGAGGTTGAACAACTTTGACACATTTTTTAAAGATAAAGTAAAAATTACTTTATCTTTAAAAAATGTTTGGGTGATTTTTAATAAAAATGGTGCTGTGCAAATCATTCAAATATTATTATCGTAATATTTAAAACGAAGTCGGGTTAGTTACACCATAACTCGAGAACGGCTGGACCGATTTTTATGATCTTTGATTACGATTTTTTTGGATTTGTCTCCGCCCCGAATAGCAGAATAACTATTAAAACATCAGAAAAATTCACAAAAAAAAAAGTTATGAAGAAAATTCGTACATTTTGTATGGAACGAATTCTCATATTTTGAAAGAGCTGCAATGTTGTGATAAGTATAATAATGAATAGTGAGTGAATTTCAAAAATTCAAAATTGTCAAATGTCAACGCGCTGATTGTTTTGTTTTTGTTCTCAAACATATAATGTTATACAGCGCCGAGTAGTAGGAGACCCCGGGGCAGGCCAAAAATGTTGGTGAATTACACCAACATTCGCGGCCTGCATACCAATTTAAACTCTGTCCACCACCACCTTTTTTCTCAACGCCCCAACCTACTATTCCTGAGACGCAGATAGCCGAGCCTGTAGACGCCTCTTGTCTGGACTGCCCGGGCTTCACCCTCGCAGGCAAGTTCAGACCCAAAGGAGGTGTCTGTCTCTATAGTCGAGCTGACGTCAACTGTGTGCGATTGTTGAATCTGGAAAACTCCAGATTCGACGTAATGTGGGTATGCGTCAATCTTGCCAGTACGGTAAGATTCTACGCATGTTTATACCGCTCACCGAACCTTAGCGAATCAGACACGTCCGAGCTCTTCAAACATTTAAGCGACACTATCGATGACCTCTTGCCCCGCTACCCTACGGCAGAGTTTGTGGTCCTGGGGGACTTCAATGTTCATAACGAACCTTGGTTGAAGTTCTCAGGATCAACAGACTCGGCTGGACGACAAGCGGAATCCTTTTCCCTTTGCTACGGATTGGAGCAAATGGTTCAGGAGCCTACAAGGGTTCCTGATGTCCAGACTCACCGTTCCAATCTGTTAGACCTATTTTTAACTACTGTGCCACACGTTTACAAGATTGAAGTCACATCGCCTTTAGGATCGTCCGACCACTGCCTGGTGACGACATCAATCCCTGTAAACTTCAGACCGCCAAACGAGAGGCTGAAGTGAAAAGTGCACTATAGGTCAGCAGATTGGTTCGGTCTGCGGGCACATTTTAATGCTTTCCCGTGGTCAGCTGTCTATTTTCGGACTTCGGATCCCTCAATATGTGCCCAGGAAATTGGTGAAGTCATCACATCCGCGATGGATGGCTTCATCAAATCTACTGTTAAGGACACTGGTGTAGGCTCAAAGCCGTGGTTCAGTCGACAATACGCTGAAGCAGTGCGATGAAAAAACGTGGCTTACCGAGCTTACAACACATCTAGAACATCCGAAGACAGAACAGCTTACAACAAAATGGCAAAGGGAACCAAGAGAATCATAAATAGGTCAAAATTCGAGCACGACCAGCAGATCAGCAGAAAGCTGGCTGCATGCCCGCATGGCAGCAGGCAATTCTGGTCGCTTGCGGGCTCAATAGGTCGCAATTTCTGCAAATCCAGTCAGTTTCTGCAAACCTCTCACCAGACCTGACGGCTCACTAGCAAACACCGCCACCGAAAGGCAAACTTATTAGCTAAAATGTTTGCGGCTAACTCAACCCTTGATGACCAAGGTGCTGTCCCGACGTCGGTTCCTCACTGCGGTTTTCGTATGAAAAAGCTGAGGATCTGGCATCGGGAAGTACTCCATATTTTACGAGGGCTTGATGTTAATAAAGCTAGTGGGCCTGACGGAATACCTGCCCTGGTACTGCAGAGGTACGCTGCAGAAATAGCTCCAATTTTGACGATGCTTTTTAAAATGTCCCTGAAGACTGGCTCTGCCCTCGGGTTTGAAAAAAGCAGTTATCCATCCTATTCAATAGAAGGGTGACCGCTCCAACCCAGCCAACTACCGCCCCATAGCGATCACATCAGTTCTGTCTAAGGTGATGGAACGTGTGATCAACGACAAACTGCTCACATACCTCGAGAAGAACAAAATTATTAACGACCGTCAATACGGATTCCTGCGGAACCGCTCGTGCGGTGATCTTCTCGCGTGTGACGCATGTTTGGGGGCGATGCCTGGAACGTTTCGGTGAGACCCAAACGGTTGCACTGGACATTTCCGAGGCCTTTGACCGGGTTTGGCACCGAGGACTTGTCAACAAACTGCCTTCTTACGGACTTCCCGCATCCTTGTGTACGTGGATTGCCGACTTTTTGAGGGAGAGGTCGATTCAGACGGTAGCCGATGGTTTCACCTCTTCCTCACACTCGATAAATGCTGGCGTCCCACAGGGATCGGTTCTGTCTCCGACTTTGTTTTTGTTGCACATCAACGACCTTTTGTCATGTGCACCAATTCATTGTTACGCCGATGACAGTACAGTTCATGATAGCTTTTGTTTGACAAGCCCCCAAAGGGCTCACAAACTCCAACAGCTCGTATGACTTCGAAGAATGGACGGTTACCTCGAGTGTGTTTTCTCTTGGGGTAAAAATAATCTCGTTGAATTTAATGTTTCAAAGACCCAATCTTGTCTGATTATGTCTAAAAGGGATCGAAATGAAAATCTAGTATCTTTCAACGGAAGCAATCTTCCGAACAGGCCCTCCATTGATAAGCTTGGTGTAACCCTAAGTGACCAGCTCAGGTATGGGGGCTCCATCGAAGCCAGATTAAAGTTAGCCTCCCAAAAACTGGGCATACTGTACAGGGCCCGCAGATACTTTAATAGTTCACAACTGCTAACCCTGTACAAATCACAAGGCGCCCCACGGTTGAATTTGGCAGCCACCTCTGGTCTGCAGCTCCAAAATACCTGAAAAATACCCTCGACTCTGTGCAGAAACGGGCGGTTCGTTTAATAGATTCTCCCATCTTAACAGACGGATTGCAATCTTTAGAGCACAGGCGTCGGGTGGGAATGCTATCCTTATTCTACCAGTATTACAATGGAAGATGCTCCGAGGAACTAGCATCATTGATCCCTTCGGCACCGGTGCATAGTCGGGAAACACGCCAAACGCGTGCCCAACATTTGTACATGGTTGACATTTGTCACATTAGAACGGGTCGTTTCTTCGACTCGTTCTTGTGTTCAACAGCTCGGCTGTGGAATGATTTGCCGGCCTCTGTGTTTCGTCCTTGCTACAGCATGGGTCTCTTCAAGACCAATGTTCATTCCTTCCTCTCCTCAAAAAGACCCTCCACACAGCATCTCAGATGACACAGGCCCTGAGGGAAATCATTTTCCTCAGGGCCTCCTGTGTGGAGTCAATATAAAAAAAAATAAAAAAAAATATGTTTGAGAAGAAAAACCTCTTTCTTACACACTTAATGTCGACAGTCGAAAATGAGACAAACGGTGAACGTATGTCTGCACCCCTCCAAAGGAAAAATACAATTTATACTAATATTATAAATGCGAAAGTGCGCGAGTTTGTTTGTTACGCAATCACGCCTAAAACACTAAACCGATTTTAAAAATTCTTTCACCAATAGAAAGCTACATTACATATATGCGAGAAAAATAGGCTTTATACAATGGTAAGCTCTAGCATTATGAAATTATAAATGTCAATATTTATAATTATTATATGTTTTTTGTCAAATAAATTTCCTGACAAAAGCGAAAAGTAAAACAAATCGTTGCCATGGAAACGATGTTGAAATATTTGCAGGAAATTTTATTTCAGGTGTCGCGCGTCGTAGTTAATATCTATCTACCTATGTATCTATCTATCTATATAAATAAAAATGAATCACCAAAATGTATATACGCGCATAACTTTAGAACGGCTGCAACAAATTGGATAATTCTTTTTTTGTTGTGTTCGTTATCGTCACGACAAGGTTTGTATAAAACTACAGGTGAGCTCTGGCATTATGAAATGTATATAAAAAAAATTGCCACAGGTGGCACGCGAGCTGTTTGAAAACTGAATGTATGGAATGCGGGAGGGGGAGGGGAACTCGGGTAGGGGGTTCGCTGGAGGGGGAGAGGGGAACCAGGGAGAGGGGAGGGGAACCTGGAGGTGGGAGGGGAACTCGGAAGCGAGGTTCGCGGGACGGGGGAAGGGGGGGAGTGGAGTGGGGAGAGAGAAGGTGGAGGAGGCGAAATGGAACGCGACGTGGGAAGGGGACACGGGAGTGGAAGGGGAGGCGGAAGGGGAACGCGACGAATGGGAAATGACACGCAGGAAGAAACAATTTTAGCAACGCACTTTTTTCGGCTTTTATTTCACTAGTTCCCCAATTACACTGAAAAATTTGGGTAAAATATGTCATCCACTGAGCGCTTTTTGCACAATATGGAACTATTTAAAATACCTCGGATTGCTTTGCTGCCAATTTTGGCAAATTTTCGCTTATTTGTAAGTAATTAAGTAGAAGTTAACGATTTTATAATATGTTTTTTTATAAATCCTATGAATATGTGATAATCAACAAAAGATAGGTGAATTCATTGGCTACAGATATATTCAGAACTATAATCAGTTTGTATTTCGTATTAAAATTCGGAGGTATGATTTTTTTTAATGTGGGCGAAAAAGTTTCAAAATGATTACCCTACAATCTCAAGCAATCAGAGAAAAAAAGTTTTAAATTGCGTTGTCGCTCCAGTGGACTGGTAGAAACACTTGAAATGTACACTAAAGAAATAATACGGCCCAGATTAGGTACATATATACAGGGCTGGGAAAAATACATGCTTTGCTGTAATTAAAATACAAATTACAAAATACTTTTCCGCATGTATTTAAAATACGAAATACAAAATACTTTCAAGTCGTGTATTTGAATTACAAAATACAGTATTTTAACCATCTTTTTAATTTCAAATACAAAATACATTTGGTTTTGGTAGAACCTTTGTTTGCAACAAATTGTCGTATGCCCTTATCTAAGGGTGCGTTTCCATAGAAGCAAAGCTGAGCAGAGTGAAACAGAGATGTGCAAAAATTGACCAATCATATTGCTCAGTTTTGTGGTAAAGGACTTAGGTGTTAGTGGTGTTAGATATAACACTAACTGGTTCCTGGCATGCGTTGCATTGCCATATTCAAAGAAATAAATTGTTTCTCCCTGCATGTCCTTTCCCGTGCGTCCCCGTTCCCCTCCCGCATCCCCGATCCCTCCTGCATTCCCCTTCCACCTTCCCCGCCTACCCTCTCTCCTCTCCCGCTCCCCCGTCTCGCCAACCCCCCTTCCACGTTCTATATATTCACTCCCAGTACATTCAGGTTTCAAACAACTCGTGTGCCAGCTCTTACAATTTTTTTATTCAAATTTTCATTTTTCACATATTAAAAATATTCATTTTTGTATATTATAAAAACAATCAATCAAATCTGATACCTAACATGGGTACCTATTTAAAATATCTATAATTTGAAAAATCCATAGACAATTCTTTTGTTACAAAAAAAAACAGCTGCCTGCTAAATTCAATTTCATGAAACGCGCGAACTGTCAAACATGCGAAGTTGAAATAGTCGTTAAGTTTTCTGAAATTATCCAATTTTCTGCTTAATTTTCTTAATTTTTCTATCCGTAAGAACCTCCTACAAAGTATTAAAAACTTTAAAAAAAATTAATGAAATAGGTAAAGTCGTTCTGAAGTTATGCCGTGACCAAGGGAAAGAAGGATTCATTTTTATATACATAGATGACATTTGTATAGCGCAGTTTTGTGTTATTTCACTTCAAGTGTGCTTGCTCTACAGTAATTAACTTAAAAATAATCTAATATTCAGTCAAATTATTCCTTGATCTAATATGATACAAAAACAATAACAAGTATAGTATAATTTGATACAAAATGTACAATAAGAGTGCTATTATAGCACAGGACAATAATAATAACTAGCATGACATAAAGAAATGTACAGTTCATTATAAAGCAATGATAAGAGAACTACAAATTTAATAATCATTAGTAAGAGAGTTAAAGCACAGGAAAATAGGACAATAGCACAGGATTCTAGCGTTTTTAGTCTATTTATTATCTATGTCAGTTTATTTTTCACTATCATTATTAAGATCGCTAAATGTATTTGAAAATGTATTTTGAAGCCATAAGTAGGTATTTGAAGTACAAATTATAAAATACTTCAGCAGCAGGTAATTGAAATATCAATTAGAAAATACATTTTTAGGAAGTAATTGAAATACAAATACAAAATACGTATTTGTATTACAAATTTCAATTACAAGTAATTCAAATACTGCCCAGCCCTTCATATATATAATATACCTTTGAATGAATTTATTCTCTAGTTACAATAATTTTTGAAAGTTTTGTGTTTTCAGCTTACCTTGTCCATAAAGCATTCATCGCTTTCTTCTAGGAACATAGCATTGAACTTGACTACAAGGTGGTGGGATGGATCGGTCTCGTATATCCATGCACAGTTTATATTGGGACCATACCCATTTGGATAACCAGGTGATTGCAGTTTGACAAATGAAGACTTTGGAATAAATGTTGGACCAGTTTTTCCACACTCTTCCGAAATGGCTGAAATTAATTTTGTAATAATAACATCATAATAGCAAAAACTTTGTGGTTCGACATGTGTAATATTAAATGATACAAACTCTTTGTTCTTGAGTACTATTTTTTTTTTTAATTCACTATCAGATTTCGCTTAGCCCAAGCTTCATTAGGGTAGCGCCGTATCCCCGCTCAAAAAGAAGAAGATGGAGAGATATGTAATTACAAATGTTGGAGAGAGTGCGCTAATATTTAAAGCGGTAAAATTGAAGCGAAAATTGTGAAAATGTTTAATAAAACACAACTCTTTAAAATAGAGCAAACTTCTCTTGGGGGCTATCTAAAACAGCATTTAATCAGACATGAAAATTATATTTTTGTTATTAGTTTTTGGGGTATTATGCCGTGTTGCGCTACCTCCTCTTCATATTATCTTCAAAAATAGCATACATATTTTTTTAGAGCTTAAAAACTTCAAATGTTTAAGGGGGATATGTAAGAAATCGGTGGAAATTCGGGTAGCGGCGGCTTAAACAAAAATTAAAAAAGGTTAAACTTAACTGTTTAAATTTACCCGATGAAACTTGAGCCAAGCGAATCCGGTTAGTGAATAAATTTGTAGATATTTAGTTTATTAAGTTAGAAATTAACAAGTTGTATGGACTTTGACTGTTCAAGCAGCAATTCCTATTTTAGTTACTTCAAATGTTGTATATTTAAATATGTAGAGTATGAATTTTGATTTTTAACCCATTGGCCATAAACCCCGGCAGCCTGCCGGGTGTGCAACTCAGGTACTTAACCACAAACCCCGACACGCTGATGGCAGTGGCGTAGCTAGGTAACCAAGGGCCCTGGGGCAAATTAAAACATGGGGCCCCATTGCTATGTAAACTGATTAGGTTTTATCAAATAAAAATATGAAATATACAAGTACTTTTAAAATGCTATAAGCTCTTTTTTGTGCACTGCGGGGCAGCTAATAAAAATATTAAACAGTAACAACATAAATTACAATTAATACTTGGTGTAGGTTTGGCTAATAAAACGAAATAGAGAAGATTCGAGGGTTTATTATATAAAGGTCGGGCCTACCAACTGACTAAATAACAATTATATTTACAATTTTTTCCTAGCTTTAGTTTTTGCAAAAGTATCAATGACTTCGTTTAAATCCAGGCTTGATGCGGTTTTGTTTTCAATTGCTATTAGCGATAAATGTCGGAGTCGAGTTTGGCCCATCTTATTTCTTAAATCATTTTTAATTATTTTTAATTTGCTAAATGACTTTTCAGCTGCTGCAGAAGTGACAGGAATTGTAAAGAATAATAACATTGCTGTAAATACTTCCGTTAGGTCGCATTCTAGCACTCCATATTTGCTCATTATTTCCTTACATAATTGGTGAACAGTCCATGCTTGAGTTAGTTGAGGTAAAACTAGATGGTAAATATTAATAAATTGAAGTGAAAAACTAGGGCCTATTATATTTGAATATTTTCTTTGGAATTTGTCACACTTTTGTAATAAAGTTGCTTCATCAACATGTAATAAAAATGTTAGTGTTAGAAAATCGAATATATGACAGACTGCACTCATACCAATAAAACGTGTATCGAATTGAGATATTATTGTGTCCAGTACATTATTGAAAATCTCAATTTTAAATATTTTTTCTCGGTTTGGAAATCGGTGATCAGCAGCTAATTCATCAAAATGTTTTTTTAACTTTTCTTTGCCTTTTTTCTTGAAAATGGGTATCAATGCCATATTTTCTTGCAGTTTCACTGGCTTTGCACTTGAATAATTCGAAATCATTTCTATAAATTTGCAACTTTGGTCTCTGCTAAAACTTTACTCGCCTCGCCCAAATTGATGTCGCATTTTTGTAAAGTTTTGGATGCATAATTGATGTCGTTCAATACACTGTGCATGAATTCGCAAAGCAACACGAACTCGAAATTTAGCATTTTTGTGTTAATACTCTCTGCTTCACTACGCTCATCTTTATTAGGACTCTTTAGAACTATTTATGATAATGCTTTGATAATATCAAAATAACGAAGTTTTATTGCAGATATCTTATTGACCCTACTGGACCATCTAGTCGGATTTAGTTTTTTTAGAGTGGTGTCCGATTCGCCAGTGAATTTTGGCAGTAGATCCCAACGTTTGATGCTGTTTCCGAAAAAGTTATACACATCTTGCAACGTTGCGAAAAAAATCTGTATTTCCACACAACTGCTAACGGCATCATTTATCACCAAATTTAAATTATGAGTGGCACAATGTACGTACTCTGCGTTAGGCTGGATATCCTTAATATGTTTTTGTACACCATTATACACACCACTCATCACACTGGCTCCATCATAGCCTTGCCCCACACATTTTTTTAAATCAATATTTTTGGCGATAAATAATGTTGTCACTTGGTTGACTAAATCTACTGCGCCATGTTTGATGGCTGCATAAAAGCCTAGAAACACTTCTTTTACTTCTATATCAATTGGCTGTCCATTTTCCGATCTGGTTATTACTGCATACCTCACAACAATGCTTAGCTGATCTACCTTCGATATGTCCTGTGTCGTATCCATTATGATGGCAAAAAACGGTGACGCTCTAATTTGTTCTAGTAGATGGGTTTCGAGTTTGGTCCCCAAACTCGCAATCATTTCATTTTGAATTGTTGCACTCAGATATCTTGTAGATCCTAAAACATAAAAAACACAATTTCAAAAAAGTCCTGATATTAAACAGTTAATAATTATAAACAAAATTAACGATAAAAAACATACAAATAATTATTATTACCTTTGGGCATATCCAAAACTTGCCGCAAAATGTGATCATATCGGGCGTCAAGCTCTACAAAGGACAGAAAATTTCCATGGTATCCTTCCTGACTTAAGTCTTCTTGATGTCGTCTCAAAGCCAAAGAACTCTTTGCTAGGGTAAGTATGATATCGAATAACCTTTGAAGAACCATTTTCCAAAATGATGCTTCTTTGCGAATTTCATTTTCAAGTTCCTTGTCGATAGTGTTAGTATAGTTTTTTTTCCAAAATTCATTCACAGCTCATGCTTCCGAATGGCCACTCGAACAACTGTGCTGTTTAATTCTTTCTGATAAATGCTTCCAATCTAGAATTCCCATACACCACACATTATTCCTTTGTGAAGCAAATAACCAGCAGGGTTGACAATAGGCAGCGTCTAGTATTTTGGAATAAGACAACCAAAATCGATTAACTGGCCCATATTTAGAACACGAAACATAGTACGATTTTGAAAAACACCTATTGTTCTCGTTGATGTCTGTTGGAAAAGGTCCTGAAGGCTGTAAAGGCCCCATATCAAGAATTTGACATTTTTCGTTATCACTTAATATTTTGTTCGTGAAGTTTCCCAAGTCATAAGAATATTTGTCGTACACATTTTCGAAAAATGTAGAGGTCTGTGGTTCCTCCAAACCCTCCGCTCTTATGTGTGTCATACAAATCATCCACGTTCACATGATCGGCGGCGGAGGTATCTCCAACTGCAATAACTGTCGAATCTTCTTCAGTAGGCTTCTCAACCAACACTGCAGTTACCACATTATTTGAGTCACTATCAATAGAAATATTTTGGCCAAATGTACTTGCAGAAGGCTGACTAAAAAACTTGTCAATTTTGGGCAATTTTTGTTTACTATCTTCTCTTTCTTGGCATTGTTTGCGTTTAAAAGCACCACTGGGTTTCTCCTTTTTATCCATAATTTTAGTTTTATAATTTATTTAAACAATACAATATTAGATTGTGCTCGAGTAGGTAGGTACTCCCTGTTCACTGACAACGTTAACAGTAAAATAAAAGGAAAGAGAAACACACTGATACGCTACAAGTGTTGTTGGGGAATGAATCACTATCCGTCAAATTGACAACACTGCCAACCTACTGAAAGAATTTAGTGGAATTCCCTAGGCCTAACTTTTGAATTTCTCTCAACTGAGTTGTCATGATTAAAGTGGGTTTGCAACCTGTCATATTTATTTTGAATGGGAGAAATTTCCAAAAGTTCAGTTCGATCGAGATTTCTGGTAGGGATTCGAGGGCCCCCTGAGCTTGAGGCCCCCGGGGCACTGCCCCGCATAGCCCCTAGGTAGCTACGCGCCTGGCTGACGGGCTAGAGTAAGTCTGAAGTTGAAGTCTGCATATGATGAGCAGCGCACGTCCACCAGCAGGTCCTCCAGGTACTCTCGGCGTGGGCGTCCCCTAGAGTTTGTCCCCTCGGTCAAACACTCCATTATGGCATGCAAGAGGCCTTCTTGTCTTATTACATGGCCAATCCATCTTGCGCGCCTTTCGGACAAGGTCCTGAGCAGGTGCCTTCCTCCTTCGATTCTTTGGAGAATCTCTTCATTTGTAATGTGGTCTCTCCAGGAAATTCCTAATAGTCTTCTATAGGACAACATCTCAAAAGCCTCTATCCGTTTATCTCTTTCAGATAGGCACCATGTTTCGCAGCCGTACATCAAGATACTCCATACATAGGTCTTGATGAGGAGTATTCTCAGTTTCAGATCTATATTATTCGATTCTATTATTTTCGACCTTTTATTGAATGCAAGCCTAGCCTGGTGTATACGGCTGTTGACCTCGCTCTTAGACCGACCGTCCCATGTTATTTTGCTCCCGAGGTGGACAAACTCCTTGGTGTTCTTTAGTGGAACTCCTGACATCTCTACTCTCATCTGATGTTGCGTTCGGCCTACAGTCAGCAGCTTTGTTTTGTCTTTATTTATATTCATGTTGTAATTGTTTTGAAGAATGCTTTGCATGATTGTTAAGGCCTCTTGCAGTTCTTCTTCGCTTTCGGCAACCATAGCAATATCGTCAGCAAACCTTATCATATCCACCTTTTGTCCGTGTATCTTTACACCTTTTCTGTGACTCATTCTCTCTCTCAAGTCGTCAATCGCACTTTGTATATAAGCGTTAAAAAGAACAGGTGACAGAGAGCATCCCTGTCTCACCCCTTGTCTTATACTGGCTTCTTTTGTATCATTGTCACATCTAATTATAGCAGACTCATTCTTGTATAGCGCCTGGATTATTCGTTTATCTCTATATTTGATGTCAATTCTCTTTAGAATCTCGAAGAGTCTTTTCCATTCTACTTTGTCGAAAGCCTTCTCCAGGTCTATGAATGCGATGAATGTGTTTTGGTTTCTTTTTATTCTTTTTTCTAGTAGTATTCGTAGCGACAATATTGCTTCTCTGGTTCCTACACCTCTTCTAAAGCCAAACTGGTCTCCGGAAAGGATGTTCTCTACTTTTGGTTCGATTCTTTTTAGAATGATATTAGTCAATATTTTTGAGGCATGGGATATTAGGCTAAGAGTTCTGTGTTGTTCACATTTCGTCATGCCCGCCTTCTTTGGTAATGCGACAATTAAGCATTTCTCGAAATCCTCTGGTATCTTTCCAGTCTTATACATTGTCTGTATCATTTTAAACAGGGCATCTATAGTTCCTTTTCCTGTTGGCTTAATTAGTTCAGCCGGAACGTCATCGATTCTGGGTGCTTTCCCGTTTTTGAGATTTTTCAGTGCGAGGTCAAACTCTTCTCTAGTGATTGGATCTCCCAAATCATCATTAATCTAATATGCCTAAATTTTGAATGAGAGACCTAGGTATAATGCCAGTAGCCGAAATAACAAATGGTAATATTTTTATAGTCTGAGAATGCCAAATTCTTTTAATCTTATTTCCTAAATCTGTATATTTTCTTATTTTTTCAGAAACAGATTTTTGAATATTACAGGAATTTGGAATACCTACATCAATGATATAAGTTATTTTTTTAAATTTTGTCATTTAAAACTATATCAGGTCTATTATGACTAATATGGCTTTAAAAAAATATGTTCATATAGACCAATAAACGCTGATTCTGAATATATAAGTTTTATTTAATAATATTAAACGTAGAGTTTTTAAAAAATTATTAAAAAGTCCATTTTTAATCGGGTCGTAAAAATACAGCGTCAAGTTGGCATTACTGAAATGGTTAGTGGTGACGTCAGTGTTCCTCATGTCGTGACTTCACCGTAAAGTCATTGGATAGGAAATATACGGGAATGTGGGAATGACACAAGCCATCGTATTAATTTATTCGTTTATTTACATATCTACTGTTTATGTTTGTTGTGTTTATTGAAACATTATTTAGGCCTAAATAATTCAGTATCAAAAATAGAGGTATCTCCATTAATTAAAATATTGAAAAACCTTAAATTATACGAAAAAACCGTATAAGTATACTATATCATAATGCTACCTACTGCTCCACGGCCCAATCAAAATGGCCGCAATCGATCAGCTGATATTGTTTGCCTACACTTTTGTGGTGATTCTTCGTTTTTGATAATATTGATTTAAAAGCTAAAAAATAAAAATTTCAAATAATTTTTATACCACTCTCCCGTAATAATATTCAAAAATATAATAATATAATATAATGAATAAATAATTCCACCTAAATGATGTTTTAACTTATCGAATAGTATCATCTTTCTTTCGTATAATTATCATACAAAATGACAACACCTGTTGAAAATAAAAATAACTTTTCAGGAGTCGATGACGTTCCACGATTCAATACACATTAGGTGGTTTTCGGGGAATCTTGAAAAATTAAAACTTTGACAATTATTTTAACTATTAAAACTATCTCTAAAAAAATATATAATATGCAGTTATTTAAGTTAGAAGGTCATTATTCAATAAACAAAAAATTAAAAAATAGACTGGAGTTCTCTATTGCTCTGTCTGTTAGTATAGTTTTATCTTAATATATTTTATAAAATTCATTTTCTAAAAATGAATTTGGTGCATATTCATAATATGGTACTATATTACGGCACTCAATCAAGTTATGTTTAATTGCCAAACTTTGGTGGATTATTTTTAATACCTGATTGGGCCTAAATGTAGACTCAGACGGCGCTAATACAGAACATCCCGATATAATACGTTCTATAGTTTCCGGAAAAGCCAAACATTTTCTACATAAATCATCAATTTGATTTATATCTTTGATTATATGTTTCCTATAATTTTTAGTATTAATGACTCTATCTTGAATGGCTAGCATAAATCCTTTTATTTCTGCGCTCAACTCTCCAATACTCAACCATTTGTTTGACGAAAGTTTGTCAACAAACGTTTGGTTGAGATAATTGAAGTGTTTTGCGTGAATAATTTTATTTGACCAGGAATCTAATAATTCCTTGTTAGTATTTATAAGAATGTTGGCATTCTCGTCATATAAATTTAAAGGTGTAACATTACGGGTAAGGTACAGTAAGGGAAACACAATTTCACAAGACCTACACGAGTTATTCCGAGATTATTATAGAAAACCATCAATACAAATTTTTACTTACTTTCAGATTCATAAACTTGTTGTTCTTCAGTTGGAACTCGAATCCAGTCAATGAGGAAAGTTGTTCCCTTGCTAGCAGTGTTAAGTGTGATGTACGCCAAGTTAGAAGTTGTTTTTATTGGCTCGGGTATTTCATGTCCGCAAGCCTCCAGAAGCAAAGGAGCGGTGTTATCGAATCCATCAAATACCTGATTGATTTAAGTTATTTCATAGTTTAGCAACTATATGAGTATGTAAATCTGTACCCGGGAAGCATATGGATGCAAGTCCAAAAAGGTTAATTTTCAGGAGAGCCAAAAAAATTTTTTTTTTTTTTTAAAGCGTGCTTTTGAAGATATGAAGGCTGGCAGTTTCACCATATAGAAATTTCTAGAACTCTAGAATCTCAATTTCGAATGCTGCGGAATGTTGTGGAACATTGTGGACCATTCGAAGCCTTTTTTGTATGGGTGAGACAAACCATTGGTAGGGGTAAATAAAGCAAGATCGGTCATGGGTTCAAATGTCATTTCAATCACATATCAACTCCCTGGGCGAAACCGGGTTCTCCAGCTTGTATGTTTCTATATACATAAAAATCAATATAATATATGAGTTTATTTATTGTTCTGTTATACGTGGTGGAATTATATTTTTTTTTTTTTTTTTTTTTTTTACATGAGCTCCACACAGGAGGCCCTGAGGAAAATAATTTCCCTCAGGGCCTATGTCATCTTTGAGAATGCTGTGTGGAGGGTTTTTTTTAAGGAAAGGAAGGAGAGGAGAGTTCTGGTAAGGAAAAGGGTTTAAGGGGTGGGTAGGAATCTGGGGTTCAATATGTCCTGGTCATCCGCCTCCAAGACCTAGACAAACCTCACCCCATGAACCCGGGCACCCCTGCTAAATCACCAAACGTAGCGAACCACTTGGGGTGACCTATGGCAGAGGTGTTGGTTATCCAATAAAGGTTCCCGGGTTATTGTATTAAAATTGAAATTAACCTTTCCCTTACTGTGCTAAAAAAAAACGCGCGCTCCGGTGCTGTGTAATCAATTCACGTGTTAAAATCATCGATTTTATATCGGAAATATATGAACATTCATAGCTAATCGCTTTTGTTTTTCGTAATTTGTGTTACAAATGATAATAATTGTAATTTAATTGCTGAAAACATGAAAAAACCATCGTCCGTTGCTCAAAAAACGGGCGAGGAGACCATCTCAAAGGATTGCCCGCGAACGACTGAGGCGCTGGGCGCTGGGCTGCTACCCAATACATATACACAGCTATGTATGTTTAGCTACTACGCGGTCGTAGGTATCGACGGTCGAAACACAACACAGCGGTCTCTGTTTCTCGTGTTCCCGTATAGCAAAGTAGAGCAAGACGTCACATAGCGTGTCATCTCCCCCCGCATACTCTTCGCGTATCACGGTTCACACTGGCACACGGTTGATTGTATTTGTGGTTTATTCCCGATATTTAACAAAATATCTCCGATTTTGAATTAAATTTGCTAATTATTTAAAATATTATTTTTTAATTCAGTGTGTAAATGTATAACGGAGGAATACCTAAAATCTGAAGCCAAAATTCATTATATTTATAGAGATATAAAAGTTATTAGAAGCAATGTGTAGTATTTACGCATTACAGACCAGGAAAGGTTAAAACACTTTTTAACTTATTTCCACTTATTTATTTCACCAGTACCGGTTTCATCCTATTATGGACATCTTCAGGCTGGCAATTGACATTCTACAAAAGAATGTCAATTGCCAGCCTGAAGATGTCCATAATAGGATGAAACCGGTACTGGTGAAATAAATAAGTGGAAATAAGTTAAAAAGTGTTTTAATTTCAATTTTAATATAATATATGTTTGCTTGCTTATATATATGTATGAATGTTTCTTATGTGTTGCTAAACCATTCATCCGATTGGGATGAAACTTTGGGGATTTGATCTGCTCATTCCCACGATAGTTTGTATATAAAAAAGTGACTTTTTTTTGTATTTCTTGGGCATTAACTATGTAACAATTTCTAGACATTTTGTTTTTTGAAGAGTTTTATTAAATGTACATTTTTTACTTAAATTAATTTTTTTTTTTTTTTAATTCTGCTCGTGAATGATACGGTTGTATCGAAACCGGTCGCGGAAAAAATTAATTTAAGTAACAAATGTACATTTAATAAAACTCTTCAAAAAACAAAATAAAATAGTGACCTCTGGCATCATGAAATTGTGCGTTGCTAAACTTTGGGGATTTGATGTGCGCGTGCCCGTGGTGGTTTCCATATTGCTGAACCGTTCATTCATGATAATTACACAACAGATCTTGTTTATCGACTTGAGCAATGGCTACCCTAATTTAAAATGAATTATAAAATTTAAAATTTTTGATTTTTCTTTTTATAAAACCTAAAAATTCGTGGTAAATGGTGAGAAAGGTGAGCCGTTCATATTTTTCCATATTAATATTTGGAGTAATGATATTCATAAATATAATTTGAATATAATATATAAATTGAATGGCCGAATCGAAAACCGTTCGAGTCGTTATAAATAAACCCTTATTTAAAATTGCAAAATATTTAAAAAAAACTTAAATTAAAAAGTGGCATATCACAAATTAAACTCGATGACATAAATAAAAAGGTGACTTTTCAAATGAGGTGTTGAGTTGAATTCGTTCTCAGTTGTCACGGAACTTACTTTTAGAGAGATGTAGCACTCGGATGTGGATTGGTCAATAATTTGGAATTCTTTGAATGATAAGCTAATGTAGCCCCCAAAGGGCACGGTTATTCTCCAATTGAAGTCAGCCTCCTGCACATACGGCCGGGGATAGAGGGGCGAGGTAATCTGTCCACTGTCTTGTCCTTGAATGTCGTTATCTCGCTCTAAACAGAAGGAAAACATCATTAAAGCACTAAAAACAAATTATAAACTACATACTGAATTATTTTTGCTTAAGTGCACAAACATGTAGATACATTTCAGCAATCACTTTACATATAATAAAGAAGCATGGTAGAAACCTCAAAGGTGGTGAGCCAAAGACAAGAAAATTGCATTTGTCTTCGATTTTGTAGTTTTAGTGCTACTTACTTCGGGTTTGAATCTTGCAATACATAAAGATAGTAGCCAATAAAAATACGAGTTAAGAAAAATGAAGATAATCTTGGTAGTTCTTAGTCAAAGTATGATACAGTTAAAAATTACCGAATTGGATAGGGACACATTAGCTTAGTTGGTAAAGTTTTGTGGACTTTTTGAGGGAGAGGTCGATTCAGACGGTAGCCGATGGTTTCACCTCTTCCTAACACTCGATAAATGCTAGCGTCCCACAGGGATCGGTTCTGTCTCCGACTTTGTTTTTGTTGCACATCAACGACCTTTTGTCATGTGCTCCAATTCATTATTACAGTACAGTCCATGATAGCTTTTTGTTTGACAAGCCCCCAAAGGGCTCACAAACTCCAACGGCTCGGAGGGCTTTGAAGTAAAGAATGGAAGGTTACCTCGAGAGTGTTTTCTCTTGGGGTAAAAATAATCTCGTTGAATTTAATGTTTCAAAGACCCAATCTTGTCTGATTACGCCTAAAAGGGATCGAAATGAAAATCTAGTATCTTTCAACTGAAGCAATCTTCCAAACAGGCCCTCCATTGATATGCTTGTAACCCTAAGTGACCAGCTCAGGTATGGAGGCTCCATCGAAGCCATAGTAAAGTTAGTTAACCCAAAAACTGGGCATACTGTACAGGGCCTGCAGAAACTTTAATAGTACACAACTGCTAACTCTGTACAAATCACAAGTGCGCCCCACGGTTGATTTTGGCATCCACCTCTGGTCTGGAGCTCCAAAATACCTGAAAAATACCCTCGACTCCGTACAGAAACGGGCGGTCTGTTTAATAGATTCTCCCATCTTAACAGACGGATTGCAATCTTTAGAGCACAGGCGTCGGGTGGGAATGCTATCCTTGTTCTACCAGTATTACAATGGAAGATGCTCCGAGGAACTAGCATCATTGATCCCTTCGGCACCGATGCATAGTCGGGAAACACGCCAAACGCGTGACCAACATTTTTTCACAGTTGACATTTGTCACATGAGAACGGGTCGTTTCTTCGACTCGTTCTTATGTTCAACAGCTCGGCTGTGGAATGATTTTCCGGCCTCTGTGTTTCCTCCTTCCTAGAACATGGGTCTGTTCAAGACCAATGTTCATTCCTTCCTCTGCTCAAAAAGACTCTCCACACAGCATCCCAGAGGGAAATTATTTTCCTCAGGGCCTCCTGTATGGAGTTAATGTAAAAAAAAAACAGTTGCGCCCCGGCAAGGCGAAGGTCCTAGGTTCGAGTTCCAGATGTGACCATACCCTTTTCTGATTTTTCTGTTTTCAGATTTTTGATTGGGTTTCACTAATATTGTCTCTATATAACTAAATATTACAATTTGAGGTTTTACTCATTAAATAAAAATAAATAATAAATAATCTCATTGCATTTCAGTCTGTGAGTTTGGGTAAGTACATCTTTACTAGAGTGTTTTCCAAATGCAATAAGTAAAACTGATGCATAATTACCGTAGGCGTAAAAAGCTATAAATCCAAGACCAACAGCGTCGTTGTCACTTCGGAACTTTATCCATAATTTCTTATCGATTGTAGTGTTACTTGGAATGCTTTTTCCGCAATATATTCCTATAAAATGTATTCACAAATTCAAAAATAAGTTATTCAAAATATTATAATTAATTCAATAACTTCTAAAACTTATCAAAAAAATTATCACTTACCCAAAATAGGGCCAGAGGAATTACTTTCACGGATTTCCACAAAATCTTCATCACAGTTTTCAGATTCATCCAAATCAAATGTATTAAATGTTAAGGTCACTTGATTTCCTAAAAAAAAAATATTATCTCATTTTGTACTTTGTTGGTCTTGCGCGACGGTACACCAGTTTTTTGTTGATCCGTTTGCTTTTGTTGATCCATACAGATTTGTTGATCCATTATCCAAGCTGGCATACCATGTAGATCAACTTGTGTCATCGATATTTAGCTGTAAACCATGCCCGTTTTTCGGACGCACATATATTTTACACTTTTTCACCTGTTAATCCCACATATCTGATAAGTTATGACTGGTAACGATTGCTCGCATCTCCATACTTTTTAGCTCCATTTGAAGATTAGTGAAGATTACTTTATACTTAAAGAGGATAGACTGTCTCACAATTTCTCCTTGGTACTCAACCCTTGAAAACTATTTTTTTTACTACCTTACAAATGCGAACCTATTTGTACAAACTAGGTACAGGGGTTTTTTAACATTGGGCAACTTTCTGAGGCGGATTAAGGTAAGGACTAAAGACTCGATTGAAATAACCATCAAATAGACTTGGCATACCTTTTAAAGATAACTTGATAGGTGATGAGAGTTTGATCTTCGACTACGAATCCGGAGGTTGCGGGTGAGCAGCTGTACGCAGTACGAAGATTAATTTATGCTTAAGAGGACAGACTGCCTCACAATTTCGTCTTGGTACTTGAAAACTGTTTTTATGTAAGTCACTCTTTGTACGTACTAGGAACAGGGGTTTTTTATCACACCCGGTAGGGCAACTCTGTGAAGCTGGTTAAGGTAGGGACCAACTCGATTGAAATAACAGTAGAATAGACTTATCATATCTATTAGAGATGGCTTCAGATCTCACCCCTTGAACCCGGGAACCCCTGATAAGTCACCAAACCACTAGGGGTGACCTATGGCAGAGAGGTGTTGGTTACGCAATAAATGGTTTCCTGAGCGTCGGTACACCTACCCACTTTCCAAATTGATATCCCCCAGTTGGGCGACGGGTCGAGGGAGTCCAACTAGGTTAGGTCTCCCTCAATCAGTCTCTCCCGATCCGGCCCGCCACGCAGTAGGTGGGCAAACGCATTCACCACAAATACCTTATAAGTCACCAAATGTAGTGAATCACTTGGGGTGACCTATGGCAGAGGTGTTGGTTATCCAATAAATGGTTCCCGGGGCGACAGTGCACACCCACCAGTGGCAGTCCGTGAGTTTTCAGTGAGCTAGAGTGCTAAGATTGAAAAATACGACATTATTGTTGTTGTTGGAGCTCAAAATAATTTTTTTTTTTCAAAATTTTAACATTTCATATGAAGATTTTCAGTATTCTACTGAAATGTGATGCGCCGCATAATAATTTCAGTATATCTTCATACAAAAAGTTAAAATTTTGAAATAAAATAAAATTTGTTTTCAGCTACAACAACATCAATAACGTCGTATTTTTCAATCTTAACACTCTAGCTCACTGAAAACTTACGGACCGCCACTGATACCCACCTCCCAAATTTATATCCGGGCGATGGGTCGAAGAAGTCCGACTGTTCTAGGTTAGGTCTCCCTCAATTAGTCTCTCCCGATCCGGCCCACCATGCAGTAGGTGGGTGAACGCATTCGCCGTAAAGACCTAGATAAGCCCCGGATACCCCTGCAAAGACAACAAACGTAGTGAACCACTTAGTGGGACCCATGGCAGAGGTGTTGGTTATCCAATAAATTCTTCCCGGGGCGGCGGTACACATACCCGCCTCCCAAATTAATATCGGCATGTTTTTAAATTTTCACTGCCTTTCGTATTAACGTAAATATTTACTGTCAAATCAATATAATTTAACACAGAAAAAGTGTTGCTAACTCAAAACTCTTCAAAATTTACAACACCTATATAGCCAGCAGAACTATGGTATCCCCTCAACACGACAAATTGCGACTCTCATTAATGAAGCCCCCTGATCGGTTCTTTTATATCAGACCAACAAAAGTTCAGTAAAAGCAGATATAGGTACATAATACATTATACAGTTATTTTATCAACAAGAGTATGCCAATTTGGATAGATCAACAAAAACTAAGGAACCGATTCTCCTACAAATTTAGAAAATTTTATGAACAGTAAATCAAATAGTTTTACTGGCAAACTGGCAACCTTGGTAACTATTCGTCGCCCGAGTTCTTAATTGTCCAAACTACCATTTTATCGAAAATGAGTTTTAAATGCAATCATGTTAAGGATAAAATTTCGCATCGTTAGATAAATAAAAAAATAGTTTTACGAGCCATATACAATTAATTACAAGCTTTTTAAAATGTCAATGTCCACAACAATATTCTAAAAGTGAGTTCTTAATTAGTTAAACTCCTTCTTAGTTCAACCTCAGTTGCCGCGAAATAAAATTTGCGGGCTAGATTAGTCAAACTCCACCAATCGACCAATCGCAGCACGCCGATCCACGATACCGCGCCGCCATGTTGTTTGTTTACTTCACATTGTTTTTGTTATTGTGGTGTGTTACGAGGAAGCAAAAGGCATTTAATTGTATTACAAGTGAGTTTTTGAATAACGAAACTACAACAAAATGTCTAAAACTATTGACAAAAGATCATACATACGCAGCAGTGCTGAAATAGATCGGTTAGTATTAGTTTTAAGTATCTTTATCAATGACGTTTCAGTTTTGTTTTATAAATGGCAAGGAACTTTGTAATACAGCGTGATCATTTTTCGGTTTTAACACAGTTCTCCTTTCCGAGAGTTTTTATTGTCGAAATCAGTTTTGTTGATTATCATTTCATATTAAAGTTAGAAGTTCGATTCGAAATTGTCAGTTTATCCGTATTTGTATGAAGCCTTTGTTTGACATTTAAGAATAAGTCCCGTCATTAGGCAGTTTGTTGATATAAATTCTGGTGCAGTTCTGATTTTTTCCTCATTTATGTGTTGTGGGGTGATCCGAGTTTCGCCAACAAAAATATGGTTGGGATTTGAGTTTTAGCTAAAGAACATTAAAAAAAAGAGTTTTTCCAGGATTTTAATTATAACTCAATAACTATTGACTCTGTGAAAAATATTTTATTATTTATGAATTACGCCGCTTTTTTTACATGAATACCGCACAAGAGTCCCAACTGCTCCCTGGAGCAGTTGGGACTATAGCCAGTGGGACTATGGCATCCCCAATTGGGGTATGTTGTGAAGCTGTAGGTAGTGGGGAGGGGAAGGAGATAGGGAATAGGAAGGTGGGGAAGTACCTGGCTATTCAGATCTGGTCACCAAACACGGCAGAAGCCATTTCAAGCGACGTTTCAATTCTGAATGGTGGTCTTACACCAGGGCGATACTGAGAGTATTTTCCACTCTGGAACGTGCCGCAAATATACTATATATTATTTTAAATGAATAAATTGTGAATTACACAAATTAATCAAATAAAATTTATTTGCCACGCCGAGATTCGATCCCGCGACCTTCGGAATGCTAGTCAGGCGCCTTACCACTGCACTACGCCGGCCGTCTGGTAATACGCAATATTTCTTATTCAAACAGTTAGATTTATCTTTATTATCACGCAAAGTGAGTATTTATGTCGGGGGAGACAAAAAAACATGCAAAAAATAGGCATTCAACATATTAATTATGTTTACATTAATTCATTTACGCGGTAACGCCATTTTCATATGTATTCAAGATTAAGATTATTGAAATCGGTATAAAAATGTTTTTATTCATTATTCTCATATGGTTTTTATTTTCCTCACAAAAAAAATTCAAAAAATATTTTAATGTGTTTTAATTATAGTTTTATTATTATTTTTTAATTATCTTTGCATGACCTTTTCAAAGCGTTCCCGTTCCCGCCCCGTTCCCCCCTGAGGCGTGAGGCCTTATTCTCAGATTGTTTGTATTTTTCTCATGAAAACGCATTTCAATAAATTTTTAACAAATTTTAATGTGTTTCAATTATAGCTATGGTATTTTTTAAAATAATTATCGCTGCACGTTCATTCCCATGCGTTCCCGTTCCCGCCCCGTCCCCCATCTATGGTCCCTTCCGTGTTCCCCTTTCATCTTCCAACCCCTCCCCCCTCCCGCTTCCACTTTCCCCGTCGCCCCTCCCTTGTTTCACTCCCGGGACTCCCTCCGCTGCGTTCCTTCCTTCCTCCCTCTCAGATTCCCCACCCCCCTTCCCCCCTACCGCTTAACTTTGTAAAATACACACATTTTTCAAACAACTCGCGAGCCGCCTAATGTATTTTTTTAAAATAAATATCATTAAGTCAGAGCTCACCATTATACATAGAAACCTTCGCGGTTTCAGCATAACAACTGACCAAAGTTTCACCACAATCGGTTAAATTGTGTAGGAAATAATAAGATAATTTTAAGCAAATTTCATAACCCCAAATCTGACCATTACATATGTTCAGGATCTCAACTTCCGATCTACTGACAGAGCAATCCGGCGTGGTAACACCAGATTCCGAAAGGAAGTGTGGCTGGAGTAACCCTTCAATAATAACTCCAGCTCTTGAATATTGGTCTTTATTCAAAAAGTAAAAAGCCCGTAGGGTAGCTCATGTACGGTCAGCCCAATAATGCTATCTCTCTCCGCGGTTTTTATAACCCACATGAAGTGAAAACCTGGCAGCAAACGTTTTGCCAAAAACGACCCGCCCAAGACGGATGGTAACAAGAGAAGAAAGAATTAAAAAATCCGTGGCAATACGAAATCGCCCTGGCAATCGCCAACACAAAAATATGTTGCCACAACCATTAGGGTGACAATCAGAAAAAATTAATATTTCAGTACCTGAAATCTTAACAGAGACCTTCGCTGCCGTTCGTAAAAAAACTCACCAAAGTTTCACCGGAAGCGCAGAAATTAATAAGGTAATTTTTATGAAAATTACATAACGCCAGAGCTCATCATTATGGATAGAAATTTTTGCAGGCGTGCGCACAATACCTCACCAAAGTTTCATCGCAATCGGATGAATAGTTTAGGAAATAATTAAGGAAAATTTAATAACACCAGAACTCACTTAATTGCAAATTTGATAACACCAGAACTCACCATTATATATTGAAACCTTCGCGGGCATGCGTAAAACATCTCACGACAGTATCATCGGAATCGGATGAATGGTACAGAAAATAATAAGGGAATATGTGTGCAAATTTCATAAAGTCAGAGCTCACCATTATACATAGAAGTTTTAGCGTGCAAGCGCACAATAACTACCCAAAGTTTCATCACAACCGGTTAAATGGAAGAGAAAATAATGAGGGACAGACAAGCTACATAATTAATAAGTTTTTATATATATATCCCACCACAATTGTCGATATCACAAAGAGATATATTGAAAATAAACTCATCCTGTATATAACTTAAGATGGTCGTTTGCACAATTAAGCACGGAAAATATTTATGCAGAATTTGCTCTATCTCCATTTTAGTGTGGTCAATCTCCTTAAGAATAATTTTGATTTTGCATTCTTGCTCAATCTCCATTTTAAAATTAAAAATAATGTATCAAAAACGATAATAAGTCACCTTATTAAGTATTATTTAAACTTATGAGACCTTTACCTTTACTTAAATAGCTTCGTTTTACACACCTATCATAATGTTTCATTGAAATAATCAAAGAAAACCTCCTCCTGTAAAATACGCAAATGGTAGTTTGGACAATTAAGAACTCGGGCGACGTATTGTAAAATTGTTGCCAATTCATACAAATGTATTCCATCATATCCAAGTTATATGGTGTTAAAGGTGGATCAACTTTGTCTAATAACTTCTTACTGGATCAACATACTACGGGAAGAGGCTGATATTTGCATATGTATATATATATATATGTACAGTAAGCATTAAATAGTAACTACAAAAAGTACATAACACCTTCGTATAATTTTTTCATACCTGGTGAAGCTGCTACAATCCAAACGCATTCAACACTTACAGGATAAGAATCTGGGTACTGTGGAGATGAGAATAATCCCTCTTCTGAAGTCAGTTCACCTCCACAGGCTAAAATTTAAAAAAAAAACACAGACACACAAGAAAAAATGTATTAGTTAGGTACTTAATATCGTTGGTGGAGCAGACAGGCATTTAGGAAACACTGATGAGCCAAATAAATACTTCTGAAATAGAGGGCACTGGAGAACATGAAACATGCAACACGCATTAAAACCCATAGTTGAGTCCTATTATGTAGTGCCGTTCCTTATCCAGAATATTCCTAAGTGAGAGATGGCATCTCTGTTTCTATCCGATTTCGGCCTTTCTTCTCCTTTTACCTTCTTAAATATTCAAATTTCGCACCATTCGGCACGCGATTTTGTCCCTCTGTGAATTCAATCACTGCCACCAACAGCTAGGCGAACGCAAGCGTCGACGCGACGCCATTTTCTTCAATTGGCGTCTAGTTTCTATTCCGAACGGTTGTTAGTTCCAATATAAACTAAAAACTATAAAATTTCCTTCTCCTCCAATAGAATTTTACGCAATTATTACCCACGCAATGTCGGATAATATTGTGTATCTCGAAGCGGTTGAGATCGTAAATCGATTACACGCGAGTGTAAATCAATATACACAAAACAAAATGGTAAATTTTTGGGATTGGTGTCCATGGCTATTATGAATAATTTTTAGAAAAAAACTTTAGATTTGCCTTAATCACTATAAAAGGAAACGGTAAATATCGGTTCGGACTGGCCACGCTTATTACGAATAATTTTTAGAAAAAAACTTTAGATTCGCCTTAATTACTATAAAAGGAAACTTTTTGCTTTGGGGCGGCGGAAAATAATGCATTTTAATTTTCAATTGCATAAAACCAAAATTCGCTTCGCGACCGACACAGCGAAAATCCGCGTCCGTACCTGTCACTGTGATGTTGGTATCCTTGATAAATTAACAAGAGCTAATACGACTGTAGCCGACTTCGTGGGGTAATGCGCGTAATTATGAAATTTGTCTAGCGGGCTTGTTTGTGTAACATGGTTTGTGATACAAAAGAAAGTGCCCCTTTATAACGCCTACTCGCGTCAAGGCAAGAAAAACATCCCAGTTTTCAAGTGGTTTAGCGGCTACGCTAGGTTTGTGTAACATGGTTTGTGATTCGCGGTATTTCATGTAGGTATCCCGCGAAGTCGGCTACAGTCGTATTAGTCGTTAATTTATAAAGGATACCAACATGACAGTGACAGGTACGGCCGCGGATTTTCGCTGTGTCGGATCGCGAAGAGAATTTTGGTTTTATGCAATTGAAAATTAAAATGCATTATTTTCCACCGCCCCAAAGCCAAAAAGTTTCCTTTTATAGTAATTAAGGCTAATCTAAAGTTTTTTTCTAAAAATTATTCGTAATAAGCGTGGCCAGTCCGAACCGATAATTACCAAGGAAAATTTTTGCATCACGGGCGGCGGAAAATGATGCATTTTAATTTTCAATTGCGTAAAATTAAATTTTACTTCGCGAATCGATCTACGACAGCCCGCCCGCTGTCGCCCGCCATTCTGTCATTGTTATGTTGTTGGTATCCCTGACCTCACACAAACGATTGTAGCCGACTTCATGGGATACATGATGGGCGCGTAATTATGAAAAACAGAATTAATAATATAATGTAAACGAACCTCTGATAATGCTTGTGAATGTTACCTTTACTTTAAAAAACAGCCTACGTTTTGAATGGTTTGTTTGGCTACGCAGGGTTTGTGTAGCGGGCTTGTGTATGTTATCTTTACTTTAAAAAACAGCCTACGTTTTTGAATGGTTTGTTTGGCTACACAGGGTTTGTGTAGTGGGCTTGTGTATGTTATCTTTACTTTAAAAAACAGCCTACGTTTTTGAATGGTTTGTTTGGCTATGCAGGGTTTGTGTAGCGGGCTTGTGTATATTATCTTTATTTTAAAAAACATCCCAGGATTTGAATGGTTTGTCTCCATTCCAGTACCTACGCGCCTTATTATTTATCCCACGAAGTCGGCTACAATCGTTTGTGTGAGGTCAGGGATACCAACAACATAACAGTGACAGAATGGCAGGCGGCAGCGGGCGGGCTGTCGTAGATCGATTCGCGAAGTGAAATTTAATTTTACGTAATTGAAAATTAAAATGCATCATTTTCCACCGCCCGTGATGCAAAAAGTTACCTTTTATAGTGATGAAGGCGAATCTAAAGTTTTTTTCTAAAAATTATTCGTAATAACCATGGACACTAATCCCAAAAAATTACCAACAAAATTTTGTTCCTTAAAAAGAATTTTACACAATGTCGGATAATGTCGTCTCTAGAAGCGGTTGAGATTTCCGCGTTCGCAAGTATAAATCGTGACAAAAGACGAAAAATTAAATGGAATAATTTGAGTTCCGACTGTTTCTCAGATGAATCTGTTAATTGTCACAATAAACGAAAAAGATGAAGGCACCGCGCCGGCGCTCACCAAGTTCCGACAGCTCTATTTATAGAAGGCGAGAGAAAGGAATGGCAGGTTATATTTAAAAATTAACAGAACAAGTAGGCAGTCTACAAGATTTTGTTTTGCAAGAACAGAGGTCAAGATTCGCAGAGAATGCAGCCTCCGTGAATATGTCTATCGCAGAAACTGAGAACGACTGCTCAATAGTAGCCGGGCGTAATCCTCGTATTTTACAAATGCCGGGCCCCACCATTTCTCTTAGAGAACCCATAAGCCTGTCCCTCCTCGGGACAGACTCAAAGTGTTAGAGCGCCTTTGACGGTTTAATCAAAAATATTGGACCGATGTAAGATAAACAAGGTCATTAAGGTGCACCTTGCCAATCCAGGATTTAAAGAGCTCGAGGTGAACTTTAGGTTGCAGCCATATGATTCTGGATTTTTTCAACATGTCACTCTTCGCCGATATAACGCATGCAGCTCTCAACGATAGGGTGCAGCTGCAGCAATTAGTCGAATGGGGTTTCAAGGCACAGGATGTCTCCCGAGAAAGTACGAGAAAGTTAACGAGTTGTTTGGAGGTCAGAATGACTTACAAAAATGGTCTGAAAATCGTACAAAAAAGTACTGATGCAGATCTTTCCTACTTCCTCACATCTCTTCAATAAGGAAGCCCTCTCTACCCAATTCCAGAATTTGGGAGGAGTAAAGAATTGGCCATCACTGCTATAGGTCCACCAAAAGAGGGGACGGTTACAAAAAAGGTATCAAAACCACTTTCAGGGCCGAGATTTCTTTCCATCTCAAATTTTTTTTTCCGTCCTGAGAACCCTTTCGCCTGAGGGGGGCAGACCCCCAAAGGTATCCCAAGCCCTCCACCTCTGGAGTTTAAAGGGGGGGGGGAAAGATAGTAGTAAGCGACCGGTGCGAGGGCAGACCTCTAACCGATGTTACTACAGCAGTGCATGACTTGAGGCCACCAAAGTTTCGGGCGGCGCAATTGCTGAGTTACAAAAACAAATGGGCAGCTCTAAATGCTCCCAAAGTTGTTCTGAAAATCATATGGGATACAGAATCCTCTTCTTAACAAAGCTTCTGTTATTATGCCCAACTGCCCTAATTTTAAAAATATTTGTGACAAAGATTACCCCAGCAATGACAAAGGAAATAGAAATCATCCAAAAACTAAATATATTGGAGCTGGCAGTCAACAACTCCGGTTTTCTTTCCCAAATGTTCCTGGTCCAAAAGGGTTTTCAACAAGGGTCCTCAACGTTTTCTTTAATGCTGCATCGGTAAATTCCCGAATTTCTCCAACCACAAGACTGTATGACAAAAATAGAAATATTGCACGCATATTTCCACATCCCAGTCGCACAGTCTCACCATCATTTTCTGAGGATTTTGTACAAAGTAGTCATTGCAAATGACATGTCTTCCCCAGGGCTTGAGCAGTGCTCCACAAGCCTTTGCCAAGGTGATCAATTAGGTTGCGGAGACCTTACGCCATCAAAATGTGAGGGCCATTGTATGTATACCTGGACGATTTCCTTCTGGCCCACCAGGACAGGGAAATTCTGAAGGTCAAAACAAATCTATTTTTGAACCTACTAGGAGACCTCGGTTGGACCGTCAATTTGAAAAAAGCATCTACCAGCAGACAAATAGAAATGAAAGACATATCATGATGGGCACATAAAGTAAAGATCTTTATGCCACTACACGTCTCCGCTGTCTCTAATTTCCTCTCGACCGATGATACAAGTCGAATTGGACCAGGGGACAGCAGGATTGGTACAGAAACTTGAAAGAGATGTTTGCTATACTAAATGCCTTGAAAAACCAGAAAATATGTTTGAGGAGTTCTACTGTTCTAATATAGTCTATACTAGAACACCACACTACATATTTATGGGTCGGTACAATGACCTTGCGGACCACTTGTCCCGAGGAATCCGTTTTCCGGAGTTGCACCTTCTACCTCCTGCAACAGAACAGATATTTCACAAATGGGACAGACCCACTGTGGACCTGTTTGCCTCACACGGCTCATGTGGTGGAAATATGTGTCCATGTGGAAGACAAAGCGGCGATATTTTATATGGAATATAGAGTCTATATAAAACACAAAGTGATTATCAAAATCCGCTATATCCGTTTTAATTATCCAAATTACTTAAATATTTCTAGACATACATTGAAAAATGGGCACTTTTTGAATGCATATTTCTCCAATTCATTTTCATTTTTTATTTACGCTATAGATGTGACAGTTTTTTGCGGTTTTCTCCGAATTAGTGAAAGTTGATATAGCGGATATAGAAATTGAACGACTCAGTTCATGTAAGCATTTACCAAACGGTTAGGTGAACAGCTATTTGAATATATGTTTTGTTTAACTTACCTCAAATATGTACATATACAGTTTTTACAATAATAAATAGAGAGAATTATCACAAATTACATGCTTCATTCCTGTTCTGCTAGAACTAATATGTTCCGCCAGAATAGAGATTATTGCATTATTTCCGCAAATTTCATCAGACTTAACTAGATAAAAAATGAGCTCACCTGACGTTAAAACGGAGTACTGAATGCCAAAGGTTACTTTCTGTTGGAAATGAAACCTTGAAACAACGGTGAGGGCACTTCCAGTGCTCACGATTGCCGACGGTATCCGGTTGCCGCAGTACTTTCCAATTTGAGGAGCATCTTCCGAGTCACCATTCAATATCTGCAAACAAACAAAATATATCAATGCCTCTTCAAGTTGGGTACCGCCGCCCCGGGAACCATTTATTGAATAACCAACACCCCTGCTGTAGGACACGCCAAGTGTTTCGCTACTTTTGGTGACTGCATACTGTAGTGTTCTGTTGTTTTAATGCACACTAACAAGTTCTCCAACACACCTTGGAAGGAGATTACTTTTGGGAATAATAGAGTTCTTTGATGATTATCTGTATTTAATAAATACTTTGCGTATTACAATATTGACCACGATAGTGGACCTATCTAGGAACTGGCTAAATGGAATCTGAGGTGAGAGTTCTGCTGAACACTCTCCTTGAGCTGCTGGACCCTCTGTTGCTTATAACTGGTACTAAGCTAACTGCCATCTGGCGGAATTTAAGGACAGTTCTTAGTACTCCAATCTATGTGAAAAAGCCAGAAGCTTTTAGATACGCTACACAAACTGACTTAGTTTACTTGTGCAAACGAGAGTTTGTGCAAATAAGATTGAATTTGTGAAAGGAACAGCAGGGAATATCACTGCCATAATCACCTCTATTACATTCACATCTCTAATAGAAAGTTTTTATCTACTAAAGTATTTTTTGAGACAGTAAAACGACCAGGTCAGCTGAAAAAATTGTTTCGGAATAGATTGGAATACTTTTTAGGTGGATGTTTGGGTGGTTATATTTCCAAACATGGGCTTTATAAACATACATACATTTTTTTTTTGCACAGGAAAATAATTTCTTTCAGGGTGAATCTCATCTTTGCGTGCCGGGTGAAGGGTATTTTTAAGGAAAGGAAGGAGATTAAATTCTGGGAAGGAAATATATATGAAGGGCGGGTAAGAATCTGGGGTCAGTTTACCCAGGAGTGACAGACTGTGAATCTATCCCTCTCATTGCGGTGCAAGGCGATGGAGGACCTATCGGTGAGGTCGAAAGGTCTCTCTCAACTGACCTCTGCCTATTTGACCGATAGACGCATTCGCCGCCAAGAACTATTTCTGTTCCCATGAACTGAGGCACATCTGCTAAGTAAGTGACTTATGTTAGAGGTGTTGGTTATTCAATGAGTGATTCCCGAAGGCGGCAGCACCCATAAGCACCTCCCAATGCTCTTTGCTCAAGAATGCCAGATCATCAGCAATATACATTATATATTATATGAGATTTCTACTAATGGTACTTATAAACACCTTTTTAAAATTCATTCACACGACTTACTTCTAAATACTGGAAACCACAATCATCTTCGTCTTCATTTTTTGAAATATCCAGATGTGTTATTGTAAGTGTAACCTTTTGGTCTGGAAGATGAAATAAATACTTTTCATGAAGAAGTAGTCTATTGTTATATTATCTAATTAAGTAGGAAATAAGTCTATTGAGTACCAAATCTATTGTCTGCATCACGCATCTGCAACTACGTTGGGAAGCTCATATCAGAAACACAGTAAAAAAAAAAACCCGTAAACTCTGCCATATAGTATTATGCTCCTTTAGGTCCATCTTAGATTTACAGACTCTAAGAAGCATATACTTTGCCCTTTTCCAATCCATAGCAACATACGGTATATTGGGATGGGGTGGTTGTGCTGAATCCATTATTAGACCAATTATTATTGTTCAAAAACTAAGTAATTCTAAATCAGTTTATATGTATAGCATGTGTACAAAATTTGATATTTGAAAGGGGACGAGCACAGTTCAAAGAATACATGAGTTCTTAACACTACATTTTAATGAATAATTTTTGGATTTCAAAATTATTTTTTTTCTTAATGTGATTTTTTTTTCTTTATTTTTCACTTATTTTTATGTATTTCTTAATTTTTACTTAGTATGTTTATTATCTGTTTCAATAGAATAGTATTTTTTAATTCCTATATAAAATATTAAATGTATGACTACCACAACACGGGCAATAGCCTAGTGTGGTAGCCAAAAAAACCCAAAAATCTGTAACAAATAAAATATTATGAAATAAAATAAATAAAAATTACAAGAAGTGTCCATTTTCTATGATGTGCACAGTTATAGGTTTCATTCCAGAGTTGACGCGAACACAGTACTCATACAGACAGATTGCTTGAACGTAGTACGTTTCAATCCTTTTATTCGACTTCAGAAAAAAAAATTTCGTTGAAATTGAAAACAATTAATGTTTGATATCATGTATAAAATGAACTGTAAAACAAGGCTGTTTATCAGTGACGTTTTGCAGGGAAATCATTGTCGGAAGTGTATACTCGTACATATTATTCACCAATAAACGCATAAGATTTTGTATGCTGTCTGGGCCACCTAAATGCGCGACATATATATATATATATATATATATATACGACATCTCCCTAAGAAGGAACAAGAGAACAGATTTGTTACAATGGCAGATTTATTACCAGGTCTTTCGGCAAGTATAATCCAAGTGCAATTATCCATGTGCTCTATAGTGTTCATGCCAGTGTGAGATGAGATAGTTCCTTCTGACTTAGCTACAATCCTAGCTCCGCATGCCTGGAAAACCACGAGTCACACATACAAGTACATTTAAAATCTATACTTTAAATGGTATCATAGTGAGATGTGTTATATTGATTTACCATGCTATATACGGCTTTAAATCCCTTTGATGGTTCTCTGTTATCCGATTTGAATTCAATTAAAAGCTTGTTCCCTTTGGAGATGTATTCTCTTGTGAATTGGTTGCTGCTATCACATATACTGCCTACAGATGCCTCTTTATCAGGTTGATCTCCTTCGTATATCTGGAATACATAAAATGAAAAGTAAAGAATTTGTTATTTAGACATTAGTGTAGGCGTGTGATGTGATCTTGTAGATCTTTATAATAGAAGCGCTTACGAGATGAACATTTATTTGTACTATACAAGTTATAAGCTAAGTGCTAGCTAACGGAACTGTCTACATATAGATAAAGAGAGCGAGCAGGTATATTCATCACCTTTTGTACTCAGTTCTGCCGTCTCGCTCTTGCATATTCGAACAGGCAGGCGTGCCACTAAAACCATTCTCACAGAATTTATGTTATTTTCTACAATAAAATGAAAATACATATAGGTCAACAAAAAGCAAAAACAAAAATTATGGAAAAAGTGTATGGATAAGGTTTCTTACATTTACAATATCAGAACAGTTGCTGTTCCATGACTTGGCAATATCAACATCGATAAATGTTAAATTAATTATGTGCGTGGCAGGAACTTCAATAATCCACAAACATTCCATATTGTTATCGTAGTTATTTGGATAATTTGGTGATGTAATAATTCCTTTTACGCTTTTATGCTTCCCTCCACACTCTAAAAATAAAATGGGTATATCATAAAACACTGAATTATATTCTTAGGCGTTCATAGTACCAAAATATACATACACACTAATTGGTACACTCTCCCGTGTCTTATGGTTAATGAAATATAAACGCGATTCGTTTGCTATACTATAGTTTAGTACGTAGCATTTTGGAAAGTGGTTCAGTAATATGGGAACCAGTGGATTTAACATACTCTCAAATGATAGAGAAAGTGCAAAAGAAGTTTCTGAGATATTTATATCTTAGAGACTTCGGATATTATCCCTGGTTATATCCATCAGCCTTTTTGTCCGGCATACTGGGTATTAATAGCCTCGCCGATAGAAGGAAAACTGCTTTGCTGACAACAACATATAAACTTTTAAACGGTAACATTTGTATTCCCGATATAATACAAAAATTTTAGTTTTATGTCCCCGACAACTTCACAAGAGCGCGCAGACACAGAACTTTTGTTGTTCCGAGATGCAGAACTAACTTACCATTAGTAATGCCGCTCGGAAAAATGATTCTGTTACTAAATTACCTGTCCCCTGATATAGATATTTTTCAACTAAATATTCATCAATTCAAAAACGCTATTATTTATTTATTTATTTATTGTAAGAAACAAACAGCAAGTTATATACAGGATGAGTTATACAAGAGGTTAAACACGAGGTAAGCCAAAACAGTTTCTTATGCTAATGTTGGTTATTATGATATAATATACAATTGTAATTGGTAATAACCATTAAATGAAAATGAAAATAACAACAACAAAGAAAAAATATAGAAGTATATTAGAAGGAAGAAGGAATAGGAAAGGGCAAGAGGCAGAGGAAGGTGGGATGGGGACAGGAGATGCTCATGCTGTACCTTTTCTATAGTTGTGCATTAATTTAATTAACATTTGTGGTTGTACGTTTGACTTCGTTTCGGTATTTCACAAGAGTATTATTAAGAATATCGATATTGTTAAATTGCCTGTTATATTGCGCGCATATACGGGGGATTGGAGAATTTTTTCTAAGGTTGGTTCTGCACGCTGGCAAATGAAAAAAATGGTTTAGTCTGGTTGGCCTTGTAGGTATGTGAATTCTTAAATAATTTACGAGTTCAGGAGAGTCCAGGCCGTTATTCAGAATTTTGTATAAAAATATTTAATCAGATATTAATCTTCGTGTTTATTATTACTTATTATTATTATTACTTAATAAAATAAAATGTATGTTTATTATTTGTTATGTATAACTGTAAATGTGCATTTAAAATAAAATAAATAAATAAAAATACCCTACTTACTACTTGCTACAGAACTATACGAAGCAGAGAAACCTTTTCCAGAATATAAATCATCAGTCACAAACTTGATACACATATAATTTCCAGTTGATGTAACAATCGTATGATCATTTTTAGTTGAATGACAAAGTTTGATAAGTTCTGGTGAGGCAGTGGTTGGACCGTTGTAAGCTGTTAAAGAGTCAAGCACGCAGTTTTCTACTATTTCCATGTCAATTTCATTGATTCTCAGTTCAATTGATTTATCTGGTTCAACCCGTATCACCCATTCACAGTCTGTATCGTCTGGATAGATTTTTGGATATCCCGGTGAGGTGATTGTACCAGATGGATGGTAAAGATTTCCGCCACAGCCTTAAAATAATATAAAAATTATTTAAATATATTTAAAACTTTGACTAATTTGATCGCAAACTATCAATAAAAATTCTTCTTACCATCGACAATCCATTCTAGACGAAAACCAGTTAGATGATAGAAATGATCAGCGTGGAAATGAACAAAGACATTGTTGTCAGTAGAATGAAATAGTGGAGGTATAGTGTTTCCGCAATATTTGTTTGTATAATTGACATCTTTACCATCTTTCAACTAAAAACATTAAAAAGGTAAATTGTAAATACAGGTATATAGTATACAGTTTATTCTATTTTTGTCATGATGGCAGGTAATTTGGAAAGCTCAAAGGAGATAACACCTGGTTGGCGGTCATTTGCATGATGAGCTATGTGTCATATAAAAAAAAGTGATACGGTTTAAATGATATTGTTTTAAGGATTCAAAAACCTTTTTAAAATGGATGATAAATATGGTGGTCTGAATGTCAAAGAGTTATTAAAAAATCAGTTGTAAATTAGAAATGCAAAAGTAATAGGAAAAAGGGAGGTGTATGAGACCACTTATTTTTTGATCCATACAATACTGTAAAACGTTAGGACACTGGATTCCAATTGTCACTTCGGCTCGGGAGATTGTTTATAAAATAACAACTCAGAGATCTTTTTGGTAATGACTAAATATTTATTTTCAGACAGCTTTTATACAAAAATCTTCGCACACCTGTTCAAGTTCGAACGTAAACATGTTGTTGTTGTCATCGCTGCACGTGCAAAGGGGTGATTAATTTGTTTACGTCTTCTTGCTTACCCTAGGTGGCCCTGCCACCTGTTGTTTACCTAGTTGCTAAGTAGTACTTTGTACTACTGGTTCGTTACAATAATATTTTTGAAGGGACATGTGCATCGTCTCGCAAGAATCGACCTGATTACTCCAGGTGGCCGAGGCCACCTGTTGTTTACGTTTTAAAATGCATAATTTGTCATCAATAATAATGCAAGACGAGTTGGTTGCTAAGTGATTTGTTTTGAATAACACATGCAGACTTTTACGTAAACATTTTGCAAGAATCGACTTGTACAAAGGTCATCAACATGTTGTTTACTCTTCTCTTAACAGGTGGTCGGCAATAATATTTTGAAGGGCGACCAGCTGCCATCCTTCAAGTAAACAAGATCTGGCAGGAGCTTCAAGATTTTTTTTTTTCCATTAGCTCTGAGGGAATTTATTCTCTTCAGGGCCTATGCAACAACGTATGCAGGGAAATTGGAGGTCTAGATTCGTTCAAAATAAATAAATGTAGCTTAGTTTAACAAAAAGATTAGAATCTTGCGAGAGCCTTGAAGGAGTAACCATCTCTTACTTATACCAGGGCGGGTAAGTGGTGGATAACCTCCTCCTCAGGGCCTATGTCATCTTGAGGATGCTGTCTGGAAGGTCTTTTTAAGGAAGGGAAGGATAGAATGCTCCGGGAAGAAAAAGGGTATGAGGGGTGGGTAGGAATCTGGGAGTCAGTGTATCCAGGAGTGACAGACGTATGAATCCTTCCCTCCAACTGTAGTGCAAGATGATGGGTCGAGAGTGTCCGGCTGGAAAGGTCAAAAGGCCTCTCTCAACCAGTCTCTCTCGATCCGACCCGCCATGCAGCAGGTGGGCAGATGCATCCGCCGCCAAGATCTGGACAAACCTCACCCCATGAACCCGGGCACCCCTGCTAAGTCTCCAAACGTAGCAAACCACTTGGGGAGACCTATGGCAGAGGTGTTGGTTAACCAATAAATGGTTCCCAGGGCGGCGGTACCTTTACCCGCCTCCCAATTTTTTTGTTTGCTTAGTTTGTTTATAATCTCAATTTTCCTATTAATGTACTCTTATTTTTAAAAACTAATAACGTGCACATACTTATAATGGAATAAAATGAGAAATAAGTTTTGCTAATTAATTTGAGATTGGCGGGTATGACAGAAATAAAAATTTTCAGAAGATTTCTCAGAAGCAGAATGTTGAAAAGTCCGTTTAACTCATGTTTTGAAAGTGTGCTTATGCTTATTTATACTAATTACTAATAAAATATCAATTTGATCACTGTGTTTACGATGATACAACCTAATTAATACGGCAATTATGGGATTTTTTTGGATTATATTTATGTATTTTTAAGGTACAATCCACTTTTATCGTAACTGATAATTCGAGGGGTATAAAGATACAACATAATATTGAGATATTTTAATTACTATTATCGGCGTAGCGAGGTACGGGCAGGGGGGGGCAGCCCCCCCCCCCCCTCCCCCTCTAGATGATGCAGGAGTGCTCACAAACCGTAAAGTAATGTTACGTCGGTAGCCTTTTGTTTGTGAGAATCAATTTTTATTATTACCTTTTTAGTTATTGAAGTGATTAATGAAGCATCAAGAAAACGTGCTTAACCTTTCCTGGTCTGTAATGTGTAAATACTACACATTGCTTCTAATAACTTTTATATCTCTATAAATATAATGAATTTTGGGTTCAGACTTTAGGTATTCCTCCGTTATACATTTACACACTGAATTAAAAAATAATGTTTTAAATAATTAGCAAATTTAATTCAAAATCAGAGATATTTTGTTAAATATCGGGAATAAACCACAAATACAATCAACCGTATGCCAGTGTGAACCGTGATACGCGAAGAGTATGCGGGGGGAGATGACACGCTATGTGACGTCTTGCTCTACTTTGCTATACGGGAACACGAGAAACAGAGACCGCCGTGTTGTATTTCGACCGTCGATACCTACGACCGCATAGCTGTATACATGTATTGGGTAGCAGCGCAGTGCCCAGCGCCTCAGTCGTTCGCGGGCAATCCTTTGAGATGGTCTCCTCGCCCGTTTTTTGAGCAACGGACGATGGTTTTTTCATGTTTTCAGCAATTAAATTACAAATATTATCACTTGTAACACAAATTACGAAAAACAAAAGCGATTAGCTATAAATGTTCATATATTTCCCATATAAAATCGATGATTTTAACACGTGAATTGATTACACAGCACCGGAGCGCGCGTATTTTTTTAGCACAGTAAGGGAAAGGTTAACTGATAGCCAAGTACTCAGGCATATTGGAACCTATTGCCAAAGCTTTACAATCGGAAACTATCGATATGTACCAAAGATATTGAAATATAAGGTAGATGTGCTATCTGCTGTTTTTACTATGTGGGTCTGCGCTTCCGGGTGTCGCCGATATTGTTTACCAATTAACAAATAAACTAAAAGAACAAATAATTAACGAATAAACCAAACGAACGTTAAACTAAATTAATGAATTCTTTCCTTATTCAAAATATATTGTTAACCAATATTAATGCACATTTTCAAAAAATCAACGAAATGAACAAATTCTTTTTGTATGAAAACTACGCTAATTAGCGCGTAGTCCGGCGACAGTTGCGCGGACACCATAGCATATCTCTTCTGTATTTGAATATCTTTGATATGTACGCATGTTTGAGTCACATTAAAGGTATAATTTCTGTTTTATATGATCATCGAAGCAACGTAGACGAAGAGAGCCAAAATATTTTAGTTATTTCAATTAGAACTGCAGCTGCCTTTGGAACTGACATACAAGTCCCACGCATTGTATCTCGCCAACAACATCGGTCCAATCACCTTGCTGAGACTCCATGCAATTTTCGGAAGCGATCGATTATCATTCCTTACTTAGATTCCCTTATATCTGTATTGGAGCAGCGTTTTGGTGACCAAAATTTGCCTGCTTTCGGATTAATGTCGCTACATCCCAGTACAATGTTGAATATGTCGTTAATTGATTTCAAAGAAAAAGCACAAAGTTTTGCCTATACTACGATTTACTTAATTTTAATGAAGAAGCCGAACTATGGTATAAAAATGTCAGAACAAGGGTATGAAGGGGAACAAGGGGAAGATGAAGATCTCGAAAAACTAGATTTTACTGAAGTGAGGAGGCGAACATTTTCTTTTCCGCAACAAAAAAAGCAATACATACTTATTTCCTTGGCACAACCTTGCACTACAAGTAACATAGAGAGGTCCTTTTCTACACTGCGTCTTGTTAAAACATGGCTGAGATCAACGTTGACTGAAAACCGTTTGAACGCCCTACGTATGCTCAGCGTACCCCGAACCATGGTACAAAAAACTAAGGATACAATTGAATCTAAGGTGTTAAAACGGTTTTGTGAAAAACCTGGTCGACTACTTTTTTGTAAAATAAATTAACTGCAGAATATTTTGTTTTTCATTTTTAACATAACTTGTCCCGTTGCTATGCAGCATTTACCTTAGATATATTTTTGGTTTGTCTACGCCTGCCCCCCCCCCCCCCCCTTAACAAAATCCTAGCTATGCCCTTGTTCATCATTAGACTAGCATGACCGCCAGCTCACTAGCGCCAACGGTTGATTGGAGCGATCACAGCGAGAAAGCATTAATCACAGAATTTGAAAACTAATTTTATGATTATAATATTTATACCTGAACATAGTCATAGTTGCAGGAGGTATTTAATATGTTAGACAGGTTAAATATTCTCCTGATAATAAGACTGTTTCTGGGTTGGGCGGTGAAACCTTCAATCAGCGAATGAAATCTCTTTCCCACGTTAAGGTGACTGAAAGTGATATTGATTTTGTTTCCTCGGGGAACTATGATTCTCCAGGTGCAGTTTGTGAAGTCCGGGTAGGGAGCAGGGAAATTTGGGCTCTCTATGACACCACTGTTTCCACTTACATTTCTGTTACAAACTGAAAATTTAAAAATATGTACAATTTTTCAACAGAAAGTACAAAGTGGATACAATAGGTTAAAATATTTCCTTACTTTAGTAAATGAACAGAAAAAAAAAACATTTAAAACAAAGCAAAAAGTACAGAATTTTAGAATATAAAAATCACCTGTATTGTAGTTAATCATAAAGCCATGTCCCGCAGGAAAGCCATATTGCGCTCTATCGGTGCGGAATTTAATGAACACATTGTTTGTTGTTGAAACTATAGATCCAGGATTCAACGCTTGTGAACAAAACCGTCCCAGGCTCGACTTCGGAGCATTGAAGCCGCCATTGAAAATCTAGACAAAAGAAAGTACTTACAAGTGATAATAAAAAGAAGCAAAAATAAATATGAAAAATAAGTTTATTTCATCCTCCTTGACTCCAATGCCTCACCAACATACCGCCCCTGCATGATCAACTACAATGGAGGCGTGTTCTAGACACCCCCTCAAGTTGATCAACTGTAATGGAGGTGTGGTCTAGACTGTCTAGACACCCCCTCAAGTTGATCATTCAGTAGTGATAAGTGATTTAAATTCTCTCTCCAATTCCTCATTGCTGCACGTAAAAGAAAAAAAACAGCATTTATGTACCTATAACATCATCAAGTAATAATAAAGATCTATGAAACTTTTGTGATCAATGAAATTTTAATGTTTAAAATATATTGATAATTATAATTAAGGAACCTAACTAATAAATATTTAGAATTACAATTAAAAATTCATGAAGCAATTAGTGTTTTTTAAATAATTTATAACTCCTTCAATAATTGCAAATTAACATTCTGGTATCATTTTAGGACTTTTTATCAGGCCTCGGGCTTATTTTGTCGGAAGGTCAAAATATTTCTGTTTCACAATAAAATCCAAGTTAAAAGAATATTTCTGAGGGCATCCGAAAAATATAATTTTTGATATTAAAAATGTTTAAATGAAAACATAAAAAAAAATTTAAATGACTCATCTAAAGCCGGGTACAAATTGCTGTAACGTAACATGCAATGTAACACGCAATGAAAGAATTTGCCGTCCACATAGTCGCAATGTATCATGCAATGTAACAGAATTCCCACATAGTGTGGACGCCTTGCGCGCACAAACCGTACACACTACGCGCACGAACAGAGCATTTCGCGGAATACAAAGGGACGCGCAGTGTGCGCAGAGCGTCAGTGTGGACGGGTTGTTTGTGTCTATACTGCGCGAACAATGAAGGACATGTTCTCGGCAGACTGAGCTATGTTCACTGCGCGCATCGCCGGAAACAGACGCAAGTAGGTACATGTTCGGTTCGTGCGTGCGCTACGTCCACACTTATGAAATGTTCCCTTTATTTTACGTTGCATGTTACGTTACAGCAATCTGTACCCGGCTTTACGTTTTTTCAAACAGAAATTGCTAATAACGAAAAAAAACACAAATGTATTATAAACGTTATCGTCAACTCACTTTTCTGTCATTTTTCATGTAAAAATGATTAATGTAAAATTCACAAAGTTTTTAATTATTTTACAGTAAACTTTTTGAATTGAATATATTTTCCGGTCGGAAAATTTTGGTTTCATAAAGGTGTAGGTACATTTTAACTATTTTGTGGTGAACTTTTAGATCTGAATATAAAGTGTGTTGTTTTCTCTTTCAAACACCATTTAGATCATATTTCTAACGATGATAGTAAGGAGGACACAATGATTTCTCTGAGATCTATAGGATTTGTTCCTAAAAGAGAATAAATTAGCTTGAGGGGTTAAATGGAAATAATTAATTTTGTTTAAACCAGTTTCTGACTTATTGTTTACTAGTTTTTACCCTCTGGCTTCGCTCACGTGATATTAGGAAGAATTAATGTACAAAGAAATTTCCGAGGGGAATGAAATATTTTTCCTAGATGAAAAGTAGCCCATATCACTTCCAAATCCTCCAACTCTCTCTCTACAAAAATCACGTTGATCGGTCGGTCAAACAAACAAACACACTTTCGCATTTACGAGTATAATATTAGTTAGGATGTCTAAATTGTTTCCAAAACCTTACCTCTACGTAATCATACTGACACTGCCCATGTGGTTCCAAGTCTAAGTCCATAAAGACAATTTCAATAACGGATCCAGCACTAGTGGATATTTTCCAGTAGCATTCCGCATTATGTCCATATTTTTGGGGATAATTTGGTGAAATGATACTACCACGAGAGCTTGTCAGAATACCCCCACATCCTAGAAAAACCAATTGATCCTTTTAATATATTTCAATGCATAAAGTCTACATTTTTTTTTCAGAACTAACATTTTAACATAAAAATTATGTTCTGAAAAGGAGAAAGTTGTTAAAGCTGTGAGCTTAATCCTTCTGAATACTAGACGATCTTCACGCCCACCAGATCACGTCCAAAAGATTTGCATACTGCTTACTAACAACATATGACACTGGAGGTCTAGATTCGTTCAACATAAATAGCTTTGTTTAACAAAAAAGATTGTAATCTTGCGAGAGCCTTGAAGGAGTAACCATCTGTTACTTATACCAGGGTGGGTAAGTGGTGGATAACCTCCAATGTCCAAAAGATTGATTATATCATTTGGCATGCAATACTGCAAATGTGACAGTTTTTCTAAAAGTTATCTGGATTTTAAAGCTGTTTGATTTGTAATCATTTCTTCGAGTATGTTCATCCATCGAATACCAGATATTTGTTAAAATGTTGCAAAACACCGCATCTTATTTGCTAGAACAATAACGTATATGTGTTGTGGTTTTTTTTCTCTCCTGAACAATTTGTTATATGTTACGTTCGCGGTATAGCGTAAGTTGATCGTTTAACCTGTTGCTGTACTGTCCCACGATATTTTAAAACCGCTGTAAACTCGTGATATATCCGAGTGGAAGCTGAGGTAAAGGGCATTAGTCATAGATGGAATTGTCAGTGGAATCTCAGTACCACAGAACTTTCCTAATAGTGGAGCATTTTCGTAGCCACCATTCCTGAAAATTAAAAACAATGAAAATCCTATAATAATCACATGAGAAGAGAAAGGAAACTAGTAATAAAATAAAGGTCTTGCAATCAAAGGTATTTTAACTTTAAAATATTGGGCCAGAGTTTAATATCTAGAAAGATCTTATACACTAACTTTATGTTAATTGAATTGAAACCACAAAACCCTCACACTAATCCTCAAAACTTGCAGGTACAGATATTATTCAGATGCACAAACCTTATTTCCAAATAGTCTCCAAAGCACTTAGAATGGGCTTCCAATTGAAATTTAATTATATTAAGCATAATTTGTTGTCCTTCCGGAACTTTAATAATCCATTTACAATCTCTTTCTGATGGGTACACATTGGGCCAACCCGGGGATGTGATAACACCGTGAGAATTCATATAAATTCCTCCACATACTGCAGAACAATACATTAATCAATATACATAATATAAGTGTAGGAAAGACATATATAATTTTTGATTTTCCGGCCAAAAGTATTATAGTGATTTCTTTTTGGGTATTATGCCATATTACGCTACCTCCTTATTTAGTCTATGTTTCTACGTACTACGGTATGACATGTGTGACGTCATCAAGGAATTGGATTTGGTCCTGAAGTATTGGGAAGACCCAAAGATGCCATTTAAATTCTTAAAAATTCCATTAATAGTTATTGGTATCCGGTAATTGACAGCTACACCAAAACTTTTCAAATTATACTGTAATACCAGCTCTCAGATAAGAAGTGGGACCTTTTTTGCGGTCGGAGGCCATTTGGATGTATGTAGTATCACCCGCGGGCCGCATGCAGATTTTCAACGGCCAGGGGGTTAGAAATCCCCACTTGTTTTGTTATGACATCAATTTCTCAAATTGGGACCGATTTTTTTCCAATAAAAAATCATTTGCACAAATTCTGTAACTAGAAATTTACAAATTCTCTTGGAAAGCGTAAATAGTATCCCTTGAATATCCCTTGAAAAATAGCCCATAAACTAACCTATTTAATCAAAAAAAAAATCATCACACGGTACATTAAATTTCTCAGAATTACGTAGTGCAACACAAATGTAAAGAAAGGCTTCCTTTGATGAATCTGGAAGTTGATATTTAATTTATCATTTATTCTGAACGTAAAACTGGTTTAAATTATATCTGTGTGAATTAAAACTACAATGCTATATTAAATATATCTGCTGCCAGAAGCAATGAAAACCCATTTTCATGTTCTGAGTGTAGTTTTATCAGAAAAATGATGTCATAACAAAACAAGTGGGGATTTCTAACCCCCTGGCCGTTGAAAATCTGCGTGCGGCCCGCGGGTGATACTACATACATCCAAATGGCCTCCGACCGCAAAAAAGGTCCCACTTCTTATCTGAGAGCTGGTATTACAGTATAATTTGAAAAGTTTTGGTGTAGCTGTCAATTACCGGATACCAATAACTATTAATGGAATTTTTACGAATTTCAATGGCATCTTTGGGTCTTCCCAATACTTCACTCGTATGCAGATTCACTCTTAATTAAAAAAAGTTTTGTGTTCTGAATATTAGGCTTAAATTCCAGTTGTGGATTCATCTGCTGATGCATTTCAAAGAAAACCATTGTCTTATTATAAGTGCAGCTATAAAATGCTAGTTGCAGACTAAATTATATCTGTGTGAATTAAAACTACAATATAATAAGACAATGGTTTTCTTTGAAATGCATCAGAAGATGAATCCACAACTGGAATTTAAGCCTAATATTCAGAACACAAAACTTTTTTAATTAAGAGTGAATCTGCATACGAGTCCCTAGCTTTAATTAGTACTACTATCATGATATGCGTATGGTTTTTATACGAATTACGAATTCAGCAGCATATGGTATGAAACAAAATTTTTAACACGACTCGAAAGATTAGAACGGTTTTCTTAGAAATGCGTCAGCAGATTAATTCGCAACTGGAATTTTTACAGATTATTCGGAACATGAAACTGGTTTCAACTTACCTACCACCACCCAGAACACGAAAATGGTTTTCCTTCAATTTTTTCACTTGGAACACTTGGATGATTTCCTTCGAAATGCATCAGCAGATGAATCCGCGACTGGAATTTGCATTATGAACCCAAGAGTGGTGGTTTTTCACAGAGATTTTAACACCACTCGTTGGCAGGTTAATTCGCAACTGAAATTTTGATATATTACTCGGAACATGAAATTGGTTTTAATTTAAGAGTGAATCTGGATGCGAGTTCCCAGCTTAAACTGATACTACCTCCCAGAATATGAAAATGGTTTTCCTTCGATTTTTACACTTGGAACGCATGGATGATTTCCTTTAAAATGCATCAGCAGATGAATCCGCAACTGAAGTTTGGATTATGAACACAAGATTTAGCTTATAGGAATAGATCTGAGTAGAAGTCCACCATCTTAAATTATATTCACTTGGAACACGTGAATGGTTTTCCTACATTTTAGAGAAAATTTATTGCCTGCAATATTGGATATCAGATCACGTGTTTATTTGTGGCTATACTGGTTTTTTGTAACAAATGTGCATATGTAAGCACATAGATACCTGTCAGCTATGTTAAAACTCTCTCTGGGTTTTATTAACTTAAAAACGCATTGAAAGTGCTCACGGGCCGAACCAAAAAGCTTTGCGGGTTCCCCACCCCTGTCTTAGATGATTAGAACTGGCAACACAGTATTGCATCTAAAGTACACTTACCACTAAAAATTACACATCTGCCTTGATGATGGACACTGAAACGCTGGCAAACATGGCACAGAACCCCAAAAAATAAATCACGATAATAGGAAAGACAATTTACGAAAATTTACTTTCTGATATTAAACATCAATTCGGTTGACTCCTTAAAGGGAATAACAAATGTTTTACCTTTGCCTGATTCCATAAACATGTATGAAATTGAGAATCCATTTGAATTGAGGGAGTCATTTGATCGAAAGATGACAGTAATCATATTGGTGAGGCTGGTCAGCAATGGAGGAACGGCCGTGCCGCAGAATCTAACCAAGTAAAGCAATAACAATTACAAAATTATACTGTTACAAATATAATACAATACTGTTACAGATACAATTACAAACACACTTATGTCTCCAGTAAATTTTTAATTCAAACGTATATTCATACATGATGACAACATTCAAAGCACATATATGTAAGAATGAAATAGATATACAGTCTGTCAAATAAGAGTAGAAAATATAGGAGGGCGCCACTGTTGATCAAATGGCAATACTAAACACATAACTCATTATGTTAAAGTAAAGCTGTGTAACCTACATTTTTTGGAAAAAATCAAAAACACAAAAAGTGGGAAAAATATTTTTTTATTGCAATTTTGATACCTACCAATCTTAAAATTAGAATTGCATATAGGTGTATTATACCTTTGGAATTTTTGTTAATACAGGAGGAATAACGATATTATAGTAAAATAAAAGCACAGTTGGAAATTGCTCACATTTATTTAATACTAGCTTAACCTTTCCCTTACTGTGCTAAAAAAAAACGCGCGCTCCGGTGCTGTGTAATCAATTCACGTGTCAAAATTAGCGATTTTATCTCGGAAATATATCAACATTCATAGCTAATCGCTTTTGTTTATCATAATTTGTGTTAAAAGTGATAATAATTGTAGTTTAATTGCTGAAAACATGAAAAAACCATCGTCCGTTGCTCAAAAAACGGGCGAGGAGACCATCTCAAACGATTGCCCGCGAACGACTGAGGCGCTAGAAGCTAGAATAGTGCTAGACTGCTACCCAATACATACAGCTATGCATGTGGTCGAAACACAACTGCGCACGGCGGCGGTCTCTGTTTCTCGTGTTCCCGTATAGCGAAGTAAAGCGAGACGTCACATGGCGTGTCATCTCCCCCCGCACACTCTTCGCGTATCACGGTCCACACTGGCACACGGTTGATTGTATTTGTGGTTTATTCCCGATATTTAACATAATATTTGTGATTTTGAATTAAATTTGCTAATTATTTAAAATATTAAATTTTAATTCAGTGTGTAAATGTATAACGGAGGAATACCTAAAATCTGAACCCAGAATTCATTATATTTATAGAGATATAAAAGTTATTAGCAGCAATGTGTAGTATTTACACTTTACAGACCAGGAAAGGTTAAGTACCTACTAGAGTTGCCCGGGTTTTAGTTCATGTCTCTAATTTTAGATCTGTTATTGAACTCATTCCGATCTAAAAGTAGTGTAACTACTCACCATTAGTGATTCTTCCTTTTTACCTACTGTTAAATTCAAAATCATATAATATTAAATGAAAGCAAATCACATTATAAAACACCATTTAATCAAATTTATAAGATACCTTAACAACAGTGATTTTTCAAGTTAAATTTTTCTCTTTAAGAACTAAAAGAAGGTTTTTTAAATGTGACTTACAGTGTTTTATACATTCTGTGTCATTGCGATTTGAAAGAATATTTGACAGTTAAATTGGTGTTGCCAGCCTACAAATTAAGGGGTTCAACTTTTAATATTTTCTACTCTTAATTGACAGACTCTACGACCTGGCAGCATTTACATACTTTTTGATGGGATAAAAAACTTATCGAATTACAACTTATAAATTCCTTTCTAACAGTCTAACTATATCAATAAATAGTAATAGCTCAATGTTCGTATTTAACAAGTTTACCTCATCGAGGAGGTAGAAAGTTGTGACGTAGCTTGAAGTCCATTTTTCACGGGAAAGAAGAAATAATTTATTAATGAAAAAGCCTCACCTTCCTAAAAGTTCCGAGTCGTGAGTTAGAGTATTGTTGTCGTATATTTCAACGTAGTCCCCGTAGCAATTGTTCAGTTTCTCCAAAGCAAACGTCGTCCAATGCATTTGAATAACATAGCCAGGAGGTGCCGACAGCACCCAGATGCACCTCATATTGTTGCTGGAAACTACACTCTTTCTTGTATCAGGGTACTCAATATTTCCTGATAATTCTTTTAGAATACCTCCACATTCTGAAAATCGAAATCAAAGAGCTTGTTAGAACTTGTTAGTTGTTAATTCTAAGGCTACGTCCGCATAGACAGGCGACTTGCTTAGCGCCTAGAGACTAGTGGCTTGCATTCTGGCTACTTGCTAGGATACACGGTAGCCGCACTGAAGGTGGTTTGCGTGGTGGGTCGCTAGGTGCCTTGGTCATTTGCTTGTCGGCACGTTGACGAGATGTCACATTCAAAAATAGTTCTAAAACTGCTACTTGCAGAAAATTCATATTTAAAATATTCCATTTCACGGTCTTATCCATCATGTTGGGTTCGTGACATAAATAAGTCACGGTCAAGTCATGGGGAGTTAAATGTTCTGTATAAACGATGTAGATTTTTAAACAGTGCATTACAAACCAGAGAAATTTTGTTGAATTATTTCAATGGAATTGGATTGATTGCCTGGCAGAACAACTCATTGCCTGAAAACATAATCCAACGCCATAACCACAATATACATTCATAACCATGTACGTTTTTACATTTTCACGGCCAAAAGTATTTTCGTTATTTGTTTTTGGGGTATTATGCCGTGTTACGCCATCTCCTTCTTTAGTCAACGTTTCGGGCAGCGTTACAGTGTCCATCATCAGGGCAGATGAGCTGCAACACGGCATAACACCCCAAAAACGAAAATTCATAACTATAATTAACTTCTTAATGTAAAAAAAAATCTCATCATAAATAAATCACTTTTCAGTACAAACCATATTTTTCTACTTCGATTGCTACCTCTTCCTATAGTTTGCATTTTTATGGAGCTTTTTTATTAGCTGGATTCCACATCAAAGACAAGGTTCTCTTTTTAAAACTGATGCAATTAATATTTCATACATTTTTTACTTATAAAATGCCTCGCGCCTAGTGGCAAAAAACAAACACGTTGGTTTACTTCGATAGACGCTAGGCGACTGTCTAGGCATCAAGCGCGCAGTGCGGCCGGTCGCAAAAGTTCTAGAACGTTCGTTTTCCTAAGCTACTCGCTAGGTGACTCGCTAGGCTCTAGGCGCTAAGCAAGCCGCCTGTCTATGTGGACGTAGCCTAACAGGTTGTTTATTCATCACTAACCAATATATCTAGATACAATTTAATATGTATGAACAAATAAATAAGGAAGAACAAGTAAACAAACAAATAAGTAAGGCTGTGAAGAATATTATATTTCGTGTACTTAAGAACGAACCTTTGTCAATTGATGAATAATTAGCCATGAAGCCGGTGCCAGAAACGAAACTATCAGTGCTAAATTCAAAATACAGATAATTATTAGTTGATACAAAATCTGCAGGTTTAGCGTTGCTTTTCCCATAGTAGGTTCCAATTAGTTTTGAATTACTATTATCTCCATCGTACATCTGAAAGTTAATGAAATATTCTATTACAACGATAGCAGGATAAACTTGGCAATTAAACATCTATCATATTATGGCGGGAGTCAAATTTGAATACGAAAATCCTATTATTACTATTATCTCCATCGTACATCTGAAAGTTAATGAAATATTCTATAACAACGATAGCAGGATAAACTTGGCAATTAAACATCTATCACATTATGGCCGGAGTCAAATTTGAATACGAAAATCCTCTCGCCAGTGGAAGGTCTCAGGCAACGAATCGCATCAATTCTGCCAAAATGGTCGAAGTGGTCCGTCAACTTTGTGGTCGGTAAACGGCACCGCACCACTACCACACCGCACCAAATCTGTCCGGGCTGGGCTCCACCCGAATAGTGTGCATCATACGGGCACAACAGCTGTAGGAGGACCATCATTTGTTGTCTCCCAGCTCCAGCTGTCTCCCTGGAGTTAGAAACGTAATGATTATGAAATAATAAATACATAGTTTATACCTTAATATAATCAGACGTGCGAGCTGGATAATTTGTTGTCGGTAAGTCAAAGTCAATGAATGAGAAATATATTGCCTTTCCAACGGGTAGACTAATTAAATAAGTACATTTTCTGTCATTGGGATAAATATTTGGGTAGCCGGGAGATTTGATGATTCCAGTACTTTCTGTGAAAAGTGTGTGGCAAACTAAAAAAAAAGTTGAATTTAAAAATATGATAAATGTGCCCATATTCAATTACTATTAGGATATTGCAAAGATTTGTTACACAATTGTAATTATTTTTATTGCATTTTACCAATTTCATATTGAATTCGAAATCCTTCTCCAGTAATTGAAACATCAGATTTGAATTCAATCATCAAGTTGTTTGTAGTCGATACAATTTCAGCAGGTATATCTTTTCCACAGAATTTTCCAATCAAATTAGAGTCTGTTGATTCTCCATCATAAACCTTGAAAATAATCAAAATCAATTTGCATTATAATCCATAATAAATAGATTATGATTTTAGATTTTCACGACCAAAAGTATTTTTGTTATATATTTTTGGGGTATTATGGCATAACACCCTAAAAATATATAACAAAAATAATTAGATTAGTTTTTTTTTACCAAAAATACTTACAGCCACATAATCAAAGATACAAGTCGGTGATACTTCAAGATCGAAAGTGAGAAAAGTTAATCTGATATTTGTCCCTTCTGGTAATCTGATTTTATATTCACACACCACATTTGATACATATTTCCCGTGGCGTTTAAGCGAAGTGATCTCTCCGCTATCTTGCGTGTAAATCACACCACAGCCAGGTATACCTTTAAAATAAAATACAATTATAAACATTTTTAATACAGTACGGGCTCACTAATCCGCAACCAAAAAACCTGGCAAGTGTCTAATTAGTGAAAGTGGAGAATTATATACAGAGTGTTAAGGGACGTACTTGAATTATTAAATTTTTGTCTCCGGTGACTATTTTTTTTTTCTTCAAAACCAAATATAAATAAAGAAAAAGAAGTTATTAAAAATTATTATAAGCAATAATTATCAGCCTGAAACACTCATCTACATTGAAAAAATCTTTCGAGAAAAGATACATGCCGCCAACGGGACTTGAACCCGTGTCCTTCTGATTGCCGGTCATAGAGCACCTGACCGACAATCAGAAGGACACGGGTTCAAGTCCCGTTGGCGGCACGTATCTTTTCTCGGAAGATTTTTTCAATGTAGATGAGTGTTTCATGCTGATAATTATTGCTTATAATAATTGTTACCCTTTGTGCTATGCATAAAAATCTTCTTAAACGTTAGTTTATCAATTAAAAATAATAATTAAATTATTAAAACTTTAAAAATCCGAAAACTTCAATATCTTGGACATGTGATGAGATATCCATCTGAGATCTTGCATCTCATCGGGAAAGATTGCCGGAAGACGGGGCCCTGAAAGAAGGAGAACCTCATGGCTGAAAACCTTAGACAGTGGTTTGGCCAGTCTACTGTAGAGCTATTCTGAGCAGCAGTAAACAAAGTCCGCATAGCCAACAAGATAGCCAAAGTCTGTTGAACGGACAGGGCACAGGGCACAAGAAGAAGAAGAAAACCAAATTTAAAAAGAAATTCTTCCAGATGTCATCACTGGTCACTCAGCCGAGCAACTGCTCAACCGCTCTCCCCAACTATAACTGTCCAATACATACTGATTTTTTTATGATTTAAGTTGAAAAAAAAATCAAAAAAGTCACTTGGGATCAAAATTGTACTTACATTTTTACTAGAAATAATATCAGAAATAACTGGGTAAAGAAGTCAAGTACGTCCCTTAAAACCCTTTATATGCCTATTTATATACAAGTTCTGTTGTGTAAATATTATTTACTCGTGGCAGTTGTAGAAAAATAAGCTAAAATATTAAAACAGGTATTTCATGAAAACTAACAAACACCGCTATTGATTTTTTGTAATACTTCAATTTATTTGGTTTTAATTTAAAATGTCATGTTTTAAACTTATTCAAACAAAAAAACGTGGCAGCGCCAGTGGACCACAACAACGTCAACAAGTATCCGCCGACCATGATGAGACGCTCGTGTTATGCATCCCATGAAGATACATACACAATACTGTCTACTAATAAAGACACAGTAATTTATCAACATCTTTTATTGGCACTATCTACCATTAACTTATTACAACATCACTCACAATCCTTCTACAACACTATTCTTATACAAGAGAAATCCCGTAAATTTAGCTCTTACCACTCTGTAACAGAGCCCATCATTTTTTACACCTAATAAAAGTGACTAATAATTCATTAAAACGTGCACATGATATTTAAATTCAGGTTAATCTTACCTTCAGCAACAGCATAAGAAAGTTGAAAACCATTGTCATTGATTGTAGAATCAGAATGGAAGTACACGAGGGCATGTGGACCAGAAGTCAGCAAAGGTGCAGGATTGGTAGTGTTGCAGTAGCTGCCTAAAACAACATCATCTTGAGAGGCGCCATCATATATCTGAAATAAAACATCGTAGAATTCTAATCATAAATATCATACTTATTCTGGAAAAAGATATTACAAGAATAAGTAGCAGGCGGGTCAATTTCAACACTGAGCAGTTTTGTGTGAATGCCAGTATGGAACTTCATACTCATCGACAAGCGAGCTACCAGATCTACACACATCTACAGGATCTGCCCTGATGATGGACCCTGCAACGATGTCCGAAACGTTGGCTAAAGAAGGAGGTAGCGCAACACGGCATAAGACCAAAAACAAATAACGAAAATGCTTTTGGCCGTGAAAATCTTAAAACGTATCTGACAAGCGAGCTGCTTAATCAGTGTGGTTCAACAGCACCAAATTATATTATCCTCTCTGGGCAGTACCGGATTATCCCTAAGGCAGAGTAGGCAACTGCCTAGGGGCCTCGCGTCCAGAGAAAAAATGACTTGTTTCAATTAGTGAGCAACAAAGTTTCGGAAAAAGTCAGCTTTCAAGATGTTTTAATTTTTTTTATTAGGAACATTTACAGGTTAGTAACATTAGGTACACGCATTAGAAAACAACAAATTATAGTAATTATGTTATAACCCAATAAATAACTAATGTTCACATCATGCACAAATATTAAATAAAAAGTCTATAATTAAAAACAAATGTATAAACTTAAGTTGTATTTCACTTTTCTTTCCTTCTATTTGTTGCAACATTACTTAGTATCTGAAGTGATTGAAGGTACCGTGTGTGGTTTATATTGGCATTTGTTTTGTTTTATTTCTAATTATATGTTTAAAATATAAATATTGTACTAGCTTCAGTATGCACTACCTATCTGCTTGCTAAAATTCTTTGGGAAAGGTTGTCTGGAAGAGATCACTTTAGTGACAAGACGGCTCATTGTAATGCTTTTATTCAATAATATATATTTTTGTTTCTATGTATGTGTCATTTTATGCACAATAAAGGGTTATTGTATTTTATTGTATGGCATTCGTATTTTTTATTGAATGGGGTGATGGCATACCTTTCGTAATGTAGTAAAAGAACAGATTAATTATGAATAAAATTACGTTTTGGTAGAAAAAAAATTATTCTGGAAGTTAGAAAAGGGTAAAGTGCAGTGGCGGACTAAGCCCGGGGCGGCAAAGATGAATGACACCCCCCCCCCCTTAGTGAAGTTGATGTAATTTTATAAGTTTTTTATTCAGTTCACACGGGCCTCCGACTCTGGGGGGCCTCCATGTTTCCTTAATCAAATCGTAAACAAGGCTTTAAGGACACCGCAAAAAAATTGTTATTTTTAATACATTTTCTGAAAGATGCATTTGTTAATAATGCTCTCACCGTTTGAGGAAATTGGTAAAATAGACTCAGATACTGCATTTTATATGAAACCGTTTTAAACTGTTTTCCTCAGCAAAACTTTGAAAACGTTTTTCTCGAAACTATGTTTTTGAAACTCGTTGACAACATATTAGAAAAATTATATATCCGATTTGCACGCACTAAGTGGAGAAAAACGCATTCAAAGTTTTGCTGAAGGATAATTCAACATACAAACTGTTTCAAATGCTTTCACATAAAATGCTGTATCTTTTTTTCGAATTTCTTTAAAACATTTCGTGAGAGTATTTTTAACAGATGCATCTTTCAGAAAATGAAATACATTAAAAAAATTACAAAAGTATTTTTTACAGTTTCCTGGTGCCTACCTTAAGGGGTGGTAAGGTTTTAAATGCGAAATATAGCATATTGTCATGATTTATTTTTGAGATATGAATATTGTGGTTTTATTCATTTCGTACACCCTTTATAGTATAACATCTGAAGTATCTTAAAATTTCAATTAAAAATATCAATAAATAAGTCCGTGTGAATCTCCGGAGGCGCCTCGAAAAAAAGTTGTTCCATAAAAAAATTGAATTCCATAACTCGTCAAAAAAATGTAAATGCGTTTAATATGTAATATGTTTTCCTAGGTAGTCAGACGGAGTTTTTTTTTCGATTTTTTTTTCTTTTTGGTAGCATTTAGAAGTGAAAAACGCGATTTTTGCTAAAAAATTTCGGTGATTTTGTTATTATAAGATGGGAAAAAACTCCCTCGACTACCTGTTGATTTATGTGTAGAAATAGTGTACAAAATTTCAAAAGCATCGCTTGAAACACTGTACCTTCGTTAGTTTTGCTCCGATTTACTTGAAATTTTGACACAATACTCAATATACTGACATGTTTTACTTTCAGAAAAAATCCAAAAAAGTTTTAAAACCTTACCCCCCCCCTCTTTAAAGCCTTGTTAAGGATTTGATCAAGGGAACAAGGAGGCGTTTGGAGACCCCTTCAACCCCCCCCCCCCCCCCCCCCCCCCCCCCCGGTCAGTCCGCCATTAGTAAAGGGGCCCCGAGAATCACACCTCTACGGATTATCTGCTCAGTGGACGCACCATTCATTAGTATTTAAAAATTGTGTAGAGAAAAATCACTACAATTAAATATTTTTATCCGGTTATAATAATATTTTTTTAACATTTTCGTGTTTTATTTTTTTATTATTTGATTTTTTATATTTAAATTACAAAGGTATAGTATGTGGTCCCCTACGCTAGGAGAGTTGTAGAGGACATTTTTCAATTATAAATTATAATATTTAATTAAATGAAGACAATATTAGCAAAACTCAATCGAAAATCTGGAGACAGAAAAATCAGAAAAAGATATTGGCACCTCTGGGACTCGAACCCAGTACCCTCTGCTTACATGGCAAATGCTCTACCAACTGAGCTAAGGTGTCTATATCCAATTCGGTCACTTTTAACTGTATTCCACTTCGACTAAGAACTACCAACATTATCTTCATTCTCTTAATGCACATATTTATATATGATTGCAAGATTCAAACCTGAACTAAATGCTATCTAGATAAATTTTTATCCACTTTATTTTTAATATGCGACATCTATTGACTTTTCTGCAAGTCTAGGATGAGTATCTAGATAACATAAGTGGTATCTGTAGTGTTTTTGTCCAAAGGGTGTGTTGTGTTTGTTTTTCGTATTTGTAGGCCAGAATTTTGTGAAGTGTTCAATGTGTTTAAGTTCTTGTAAAGGAAAGTTAGTATTTGTTTTAATTAATTTTAATAATTTTTGAATTAACAGCCCTAGAATTTTTTTAATATGATAAGTGAGTGTTAATATTGGTAATTTAGGTATTTTTTTTTACATGAGCTCCACACAGGAGGCCCTGAGGAAAATAATTTCCCTCAGGGCCTGTCATCTTTGGGAATGCTGCTTGGAGGGTTTTCTTAAGGAAAGGAAGGAGAGGAGAGTTCCGGGAAGGAAAATGGTTTTAGGTGTGGGTAGGAATTTGGGGTTCAGTGTGTCCTGGTCATCCGCCTCCAAGACCTAGACAAACCTCACCCCATCTACCCGGGCACCCCTGCTAAATCACCAAACGTAGCGAACCACTTGGGGTGACCTATGGCAGAGGTGTTGGTTATCCAATAAAGATTCCCGGGGCAGCGGTACCCGTTCCCGCCTCCCAAATCGATTGAACCTTAATAAGGTATTACTTTTATTAAGGTTTTCTGAGCTTTAAACAGTGTGTTTACAGGCACAGCCCCAGGCAATAATCCCATATTCAATTATGGATTGTGCTATTGCGAGGTATATATATTTTTTTATATCATGTATGTTTAGATTAATTCTCACGTTTTTGAAAAAGAAAATCAACTTGTTTAGTTTCCTATTACCGAATCTATATGCATATCCCATTTTGGATAACGGTCGAAGTATGTACCAAGATATTTAATGTTTTCCGTTTTTTGTAATTGGGGGACAATGGGCCACTTGCATCATTTTTTTTTTTTTTTCCGGTTTAGGCAAATATTCTAAGACATTCTGTATTTTTTGTTTTTTAATCGTATTTTTGAAACCCTGGGGATTTTTTGAAAATTTCAATCCGAAATTTTCAAAAAATCATTTTTAAAAAAAAGAACGTTTTCCCCATGAATGACACAGGAGAATAACGAGGCATACCAAAAATATTACATCTCATAAATATTTTTTTCCTTGATTCATCTTATTGATCATAAAACATTATAATGTATAATGTCTATATTACTAAATCCAATATAATATACTTGTACTTGTAAATTATAATAATAATAAGAATATTATAAAATTTGATTTTGCTAAAATCAGCACCATAACCATTATATCTCTAAAACAGGTACCGACATCTAAAATGTACGGGGTTCTCTTCACAACATCTGTCAAAAAGTCAATCAAATGATAAGTTCGCAGAGAACACACAATAAATCTAGTGAATGTTAAATTTCAAATTCAAAAATTCGCCTGAAATCAAAGTGATGCCATATAAAAAAAAAAATCGGTGTGGAATTTTACAAAATGAATAGGATTATTTTCGGAGATGGGACATTTTCATGTAGTGACATCACGAGCCCAAATAATGGATTTATTTATTTTAAAATAAAAAAACTGTACATTGCTAAAATATGAAATCCATGCAAGTGGCCTATTGCAAGGGGTGTGCGCTGATTGATAGGAATGTATTTTAAGGTAGATGTTATTGGAGTGTTGACCTTTAGAGTTTATGCTCAAAGTTATGAATTTAGTTTTATCTGTATTTAAAGTTAATAAGTTAGAGTCAAGCCATTTTTTAGTAATATTTAAGCCAAGTTCTGCTTTTGTGATTAGTATTTTCCAGTCATCGATCTTAATGAGTAACACAGTATCATCTGCAAAACTTTTAATTTCCCCGTCTATTTGGAGGTGACACAGATCATTAATATATTTATGTAAAGAATAGGATTGGACCAAGCACGCTGCCTTGGGGTACTCCGTAGGATACTTGTTCTTGTCACTACATGTGTTTTCTATTGAGGTATGCTGGGTGCGCTTTCCCATATAACTTTCAATTAATTTGAAATCTGTTCCCGTGATTCCGATATTTTTTAGTTTATTGAAAAGGTTTTGATGGTAAATTATGTCAAACGCTTTTGCCAGATCTGGGAAAATTCCAAGGCATTTTTTACCCTGATCTATATTTGTTTTGAGGAAGTCTGTTACTGAGACTATAGCATGTAAGGTGCTTATATTTTCCCTGAATCCAAATTGATTGGGTGATAGATAGTATATTATTTTTGTTAGGAAAAGTTAAAAGATTGTTTTTGATATGTTTCTCGAGAATATGTTAAAGTGTCTTCAGAATCGTAATTGGTCTGTAGTTATTTCTTTCTTTTTTGTTTCCATTTTTGTGGATTGGAATCACTTTGCCCATTTTTTACATTTTTTTTGAAATTGCCATCTTTAACGGACCGATTTATAAGTACAATTAGCAGGATATGAAGTGCAGAGTGTAATATTTTTAGTGTTATTGGTGATATTTTGTCACTACCCTGTGAGTTTGTATTTTTTAGCTATTTTATAAGTTTAAGTATTTCTTTTTGGGTAGTGTGTAATATTTTAAAGGGAGAAATTCCAATGTGTGTGTATGGTGGTTTGCTGATTCTGGGGTATCGTCGTTTGTAGTGATTTTATTTGATAAAACCTTGCCTATATTAGCGAAATAATTATTAACAAAATTATAAGCTTTTGGCTCCACACAGGAGGCCCTGAGGGAAATAATTTCCATAGAGCCTATGCCATCTTAGAGGGTGCTGTGTGGAGTATTTTTAAGGAAAGGTAGGAGAAAAAGTTCTGGGAAGGAAAAAGGTATGAGGGGTGTACCCATACCCGTCTCCCAAATTGTATTGTACGATAACTTCTTTAACTTACTTTCAGATAGTCAGAGTTGCAGTCATTGTTGTTGTCTGCAATTTGCATTGTGAAGAAGTGTATTTGTATCCTTTTATTTATTGGTGCAATAATCTTCCAATAGCAATCCCTGTTCGGGGGATACTTCCCGGGGGATCCTGGAGAAGTGATGATGCCGTACTGCTTGTCCTGGATTTCTCCTCCACAAACAGGATCTACGCTCGTCCAGTGTAGGGCGAAGCCGTCATTGCTGATGGTGTGATCCGAGCGGAACCACAAATATAAAACGTTGTGGGTGGAAGTTATGTTCCCACCGTTTGGAAGAGTGTTGCCACAATACCGGCCGATTATTTGGTTCGCTGAGTTTCTACCATCATGAATCTGAAATATAAAAAAAAATTAAACAAAAGATTGCTATTGGAATGTTAATTTTGATAGCAGGTTTTTGTGTCGAAAAGTTTTATTTATTTAATTGTATACATGTAATAAAATATGCACTTAAAAAATGTATAGAAATCTCAAGCAAAACCAAATTATAAAACTATTAAATTATAAACAAACCTGTAACCAATCGTAGAGGCAGTCAACCCCCTGTTCCAAATTGAACTTTGAGAAAGTAATACTCAGAACTTTATCAGGAGACGTCAGAATAACCCAAGCACATTTTGAGTTGTGGTTGTAGGAAGATGATAAATTTGTTTCCGGGTATACAATACTACCTTCATGTTTTTCTAAGGTGCCACCACAACCTGTAAAATAATCATTACATAGTATAAAATGAAGTCGCTCAAAATGTATGAGCGCGTTAACCTTTCAAACTACGTAACAGATTTTCATACGGTTTTCACCAATAGATAGAGTGATTGAAGAGAAATGTTTATATGTATAATACATGTAAATTATATTAGAGAAAAGCCGAGAAATTAAAAGAAAACATATTTTTGTGTGATTTAAAACGGCTGGCGGACCGTACTATAATCACTTTTGAAATTCGTTTTACGCAAGAAATTGGAAAATAGATGTCCTAGAGTAAGTAGGTATTTGATTTGAATTATTTTATTTGATGAAGTCGCTCAAAATGTATGTGCGCATAGATCTTTTAAACTACGCAACGGATATTCATTAGGTTTTCACTAATAGATAGAGTGATTCAAGAGGAAGGTTTATATGTATAAAAACATGCTTATTATAGTAGAGAAAAGTCGAGAAATTCAAATATTCAATTCAGGCAGCGGGCAGCGGGCAGCTGGCAAGCGGGTGGTGTGGATTTTATAAAGGTTGGGTAATGGCGTTGTGTTTCGTTAGCCACAGCAACGTGTGGCCGGGTCTGCTAGTACCAGAATAAAAAAATGTTTTACGTGCATGAAATGCTTTTTTTCACAGTTTAATAAAATAATTTCAAATGAACCTACTTGATGAGTGTGCTTCGCACGTAGGGCCAGTATAATAATTGCTACATTCACACCTGTAACCCCCTTTAGCCTTATCAGATATACAAGTTCCTGAGTTGTGGCATGGATTTGGAGAGCAAGGATTCCTGAGATGCTCACAGTTTACTCCTGTTTGAACAAAAAATCAAAAAGATCAAATAAAATAATAACTCACTCCCCATTCTACACATATAGATATACTAAACATATAAATACATTAGATATATAAAAATGCTACTGTAAAAATATACTACGTGTAGGGGCAAAAATATGTAGCCGGAAATATTTTAATGTGGGTGCCATAAATCATAACTAGGCGACAAGTACTTTCTCACTCTAGTTGGATTCTCGAGAAATTAAATAAGCAAACTTGTATTTGTTCTTTTTTTCAAAGATAGATCTAAAAGTGACAAGTACATTAGAGCGGACAGTGCGTCAGTTGTGGGAGGGAAGTGGGGGAGGAGAGAGTGGGATAACGGTAAACATACTTATAATTGGGCTGAATGTTAAATTTAGTTGATTATTAATGATTTCAGCCTTTGCATTAACTGTTTTTTTTTTTTTAATTCTTTCTTTCATAAATATTTCCGCACTGTCCCACTCTAATTTACTGTCTCTTTCTTTCACAATTTGTATATATATATATACATCCCGCTATCATTGCTGCGTCTTCTAATGGTCCACTTTCATTCAATCCTGCGTCCGACCGTCATTCTGCGTCCGGTATACGGACGCAGGATCGAACACATGTAATTTCAAGTTTTCCTCACTCCTCTACCCTCATACAGTCCAAAAACGAAAATAAGCCAGACGCAGTTTTGGTACCTAAATCAACTGAAATATGCTATTTTAGTTCAGTGTTTTGTCACCGAGCGGCGAGCCGTGGCGCTGTAGTAGACCAGCGTATATTTTTAGCATAATATACGTTTTTATTGGCTTTTATTGACTCGCGTATCGCAACTCCTACATTTGGCAACATCGCTTTTTAATAGCGTTTCTTCTGATACAGATCATTCACAGTAAAAACATCGCACATTGCAATCAGGATAACAAAAGAAATGATTTCATTCAAATTTAGCTTTTGATTATATTATTATTGTACGGCAAATAAATCAGCAACTTAATTTTTTTATATTACTATTTTTAAACAAATATTAGATATTTTCTTATCCATGATTATAAATTCCTACAATGCTTAATCGTGTGCCAAGCCACTCTATTATTATTAAACAAGATAAAATCAATGTTCTTAATATATTAGTAATTTGAAAACTTACTACAAATAACTAGAATAAATAAAACAATTTTTTCTTCAATTTATGACTGATTTGACAGTAAAAAATATATGTGAAATATTTGGAGATTCACAGAGAATGCAAGACTGATGAGTGTAATGAGATAATAATAGGAATCTTAGATGGTTTGGGCATGTAGAGCCAATGATCTAAAGATAGGTTGTAAGGAGATTATATGCACATATGACGTGAACTTGAATGGTAGAAAAATTCGGGGATGCCCGAGAAAGACATGGCATGATTGAGTAAACCGAATTCTCGAGTAATGTCGAAAGACAGAATGAAAGAGCGATGTATGGATGTGAATGAGGCAAGGAGTGTGTATGATATAGTCAATTCTCGAAGCTCCGGCGCTCCTAGATTTGACTAGTCAATCCTCAGGTCTGACTTGAAGTCTTAGTCAAAGCCCAAACAAATGAAGTTTTTCGGCCACTGACTAAGGAATTTTCGTCAAACCTAGGAGAAACTAATTTGGTCAGGCAAACGTCAAAACTCAATTTAATGAAATTTCGATGTTTGACGAAAAAGTGAAAAAGTTAGGAACTTCTAGGTTTGGCTAAAAATACTTTAATCAAAGGCCGACATTGGAATTTATTTCGGGGTTAGCCCGATATACCAGTCATTCCGCGAAGAGACTGCATACAGACCTTTGACTATGACATATGCACAGACCGAGTTGTTTGGCGGTCGTCTCTGCGAACCCCTGCGAGGAAACAGCGGGTTGGTTAGTTTTTGTGAGATAATATTTATTTATTATTAAAGGCATGTTATTTTATTTGTTTACACAGTTTTATGCTTTCGATTTTCCTTTTGAGAGATTTAACATATAATTTTACATTAGCACAACACAGGAGGCCCTGGGAGGAAAATAATTCCCCTCAGGACCTATGTCATCTTTGGGGATGCTGTGTGGAGGGTCTTTTTTTACATTAACTCCATACAGGAGGCCCTGAGGAAAATAATTTCCCTCAGGGTCTATGTCATCTGGAATGCTGTGTGGAGGGTCTTTTTGAGGAGAGGAAGGAATGAACATTGGTCTTGAAGAGACCCATGTTGTAGGAAGGAGGAAACACAGAGGCCTTCTTAGAAAAAGAAGGAGAGGAAGTTCTGGGAAGGAAAATGGTATTGGGGTTGGGTAGGAATCTAGGGGTCAATGTGTCTAGGAGTGACAGTCAAAGACGCTCTCTCAACCGATCTCTCCCGACTTGGCCTGCCATGCAGCTGGTGGGCAGACGCATCCGCTAACAAGATCCGGACAAACCTCACCCCATTAACCCGGGCACCCCTGCTAAGTCACCAAACGTAGTTAACCACTTGGGATGACCTGTGGCAGAGGTGTTTGTTATCCTATAAAAGTTCCTGCGGCGGCTGTTCCCACACCCGCCTCCCAAATTGAATTAATTATAATTTTGTTATAAGATTCGCAAAAGACGTAATATTTCTACCGATAATGGTGTTGTAGTAATAATTACGCAATCTGCCAAAGCTGCAAGTAATTTGAAAACTGTTACTTTTCTTTTTTTTTGTTTATGGCAATTCACCCTAAGGAGAGTGCTATGTGACACGTTACTTTTCTTCTTACTCGAAAAACGTGTTGAAATTCATTGCTAGATTAACATTTAAAAATCAAGGCACGTGATGCTGTATTCTGGCATATTTCTAATGATAGAAATTGTATTTTTCAAAGTTCTCCTACTTAACCGAAAACGTTCAGGTGAACTTCAGAGACTAATCGAGAAAAACTACTAGAATTGGCTATTGGCGATTTTAATCAACTAAAAATATTGGTACATTTTTTTAACGTGAAGTGTGTAATGATAGGGAAAAGACCCGGTTCCATTTAATTTAGACGTGCAAGAAAACCTAAAGACAGGAAATAACGACCTCCGCGGTCGAGGGCAAAGCTCTCTATTAGCAATCCGGAGGTTTCGGGTTCAAATCCCGGCGTGAGCTCATAAAATTTTATTTGATTTAATACGTATATTATTACAAAAATTTATTAATTAAAATATGTTATTGTATTAGTAGCTATATTTGTGACTTCTTCTAGAGAAGATGATAATTTCAGTTCGTTCTGGTGTAAGACCACCATTCATCCAATGGAGCCAGTGAGTCTATGGCATCCCCAATTGGGGTACCTATTCATGCTGCGGGATTGAAGGTAGATTTGAAAGACTTTGAGATTTGAACCCGTGTCCTCCTGATTGCAATTCGAGAGCCTTACACCTCGACCACGGATACCGGCAATGTAGAACACGATGAATTTCACAGTAGGTGCGATTAATGTCCTCGATAAGTAGGTATCCGCTGTCGTTGAGAGATATTGCACTGCTGTCAAAAATGTAGATTAAAAACGTTATCTTTTTAATGGCATGAACCGTTCATTAGAGTAATCGGCAATATTCCAGAAGACAAAATTAATGAATGAATCCCTTGTTACGTAACGGGCCTCCTAATCCATTATAGAGTTCTAGGAACCACATTTCAAGTGTTTGGATGTGATGTATTTGTTTATAATATATATAATACAAACAAAATTTTCATTATTAGGTCAAGTTCATGAACCAGTACACTAAGTGTACACCGTACAACTCTTGATGGTACATCCGATAAAATGTTGAAGTAATATTAACCCTTTTAATTATTATCTGATATCATTGGACAATTTTTTTTTCAATCCTCTTATGTTTAGAATTCATTCTTCAGAACTGGCATAAATAGACTGGCTACAATCAGACACTCAAAAGTTAGCACGTAAGGAGCCGCAACCGGGCTCAAAAAGAAGAAGATGGAGAGATATGAAATTACGAGTGCTAGAGGAGCGCGCTTTTATTTAAAGCGACGAAGTCGATGCAAAAATTGTGAAAATGTTTAATAAAACACGACTCGTTTAAAATAGAGCAAAAATGTCATGGGGGTTGTCTTAAACAGCATTAAAAAAAAACACTGTGAATTTTTTCATACATATAATTTGTAAAATAACTGAAAACAATGTGTTTATAATAATTTTTGGAGCATATTTTCTGATTTTTTTCCATGGAGGGAATTTTTTTTTTTTTTTTTCAGCACGGGGAATGTCTAGATATTATATTCAAGAATAATATATATATATTTTTAGAGAGCTGTAAAAGTTAACGTGATTGAGGCAAGGAGTGTGTGCCAAGATCGAGTTCTTTGGCGGTCCTCTCTGCAAAGGACAGTGTCATTTATTATTACATAATATTTACTTATTATCCGAAGTCATATTATATTATTTGTTTAGACAGTTTTATGCTTTCGCTTTTCTATTTTCCCCTTTCCTTTAAAGGATTTATCATATAATTTAGTTGTTAAAAACCTAAGCCACTAAAACCCCTAAAATTGTTTCTCCCGTGAACGAAAATGCATCGTCAATCATGATAAGCATTAATTTTTTTTGTAAAGAAAGATAAACATTTCCGGGTTAACGAATAACCCGACAATATTTGAAAATCTCCCACTACCACCACAGTAAGCCGAAAATGTTGCTTGAGTCACGACGGAGGACTTAGTCAACCGAGGAATCAAACACGAAACGCCTGGGTGGGACCCAAACGCGATGCCCACTCAACCACTGACCGGTCTATAATATTATTCAAAATAATAAAAAAAATATAAATAATTAGTGACCGACCGAAGGTTCGGTTTCGGTTTCGGCAAGTTTTGGCAAAAAAATCTAGTTTTGGCATCAGTTTCGGTTTTAGAAACCGAAACTTTTTTAGACATGTTAAAAATCGGTTGTTTACTGTTATTTGGCTTATTTTGTACACTTATTCCGACAGTTAACACGTGTTAAATTAAATAAATAAATAAAAACAATAATTTAAGTATGTGAAAAAAGAATTACTTCTATAAAACAAACCAAATTTATAAAAAAATAAGCCAAATAACAGTATTCAATCGATTTTTAACAATTCTAAAAAAGTTTCGGTTTCGGCCGAAACTGAGACAGACACCGAAGATTCGGTTTCGGTGGAAAGGTCTGTTTCGGTGGGACGCTATATATATTTAACTAATTATAATTCTAATTTAATTTTTCATTAATTATTAACATAATTCCTCTCAGGGCCTATGTCATTTTTGGGGATGCTGTTGGGAGGGACTTTTTAGGTGAAGAAGGAGAGGAAGTTCTGGGAAGGAAAAGGATACTAGCGGTGGGTAGGAATCTGGGGATCAGTATGTCCAGGAGTGACGGACATAATAGGAGTGACGGGTATGAATCCATCCCTCCCACTGCGGTGCAAAGCGATGTTTCGAGAGAATACGGCTGGAAAATCAAAGGGACTCCCTCAACCATTCTCTCCCGAACCGGCCTTCTATGTAGCTGGTGGGCAGACGCATCCGTTGCCAAGACCCAGACAAACCTCACCACATGAGCATTACACATTATAGGGCACCCTCGCTAATTCACCAAACGTAGCGAACCACTTGGGGTGACCTATGGCAGAGGTGTTGGTTATCCAATAAATGGTTCCCGGGGCAGCGGTACCCATACCGCCTCCCAATTTGACTCTTTGCGAAGTCTGCGGCTTCTTTATAATTAATAGGTTACATAATATTTCTACTGATAATCGTGTTGTAGTAATAATTAAGCACTTATATCTAGAGTTTTTTTTTTTTTTTTTTTTCAATTATTTCTGGCTTTCACCCTTCAAGGGTGTTCTAGGCCATCATTTATAATTACAGAGAAAGGAAAGGTGAATTTATATATTCATTTTATTTAAATGTGCAAATTTCAGAATTTTATGGCAGATTGGAGTAGAGTTCAGACTTAGAAGAGATGAGATGTTGAATGGAGGAGAGGCAATTTTTGATAACGCTTGATAGAAGAGAGGATATTTATTTAGAGAGGGACAATCAAAAAATATGTGATCTAAAGTTCCCACATCTAGACCACAGAACGTACAATCTGGGGAGTCAAGCACATGAATTTTATAAAGGTGAGAAGGAACGGAACAATGTCCGATTCTCATACGAATAAGTAAGGAAACTTCTTTTTTGGAAAAATGGGGGAATTTTTGAAACCACGGTTTTGATGGGATAGTCCTTTGTATTGAGGCGTAGCGGGCACCCTTGGATTGACTAGCAATGTTCCAATACTCTGTCCAAACATTGCGGGATCTATCTTTGATGATGGAAAAAATATCAGACAGGGGAATATGGTTTACGAGGGTAACGGTAGGGTTAGACGCTCCTTGTTTTGCCAAGGAATCAGCAATATCGTTACCCACTATGCCAACATGTCCAGGAATCCAAATCAGAGTGACAGTTTTTCCAGAGCTTTGAATGGAGGTTATCAATACTCGAATAAGACATACAAAGTGATCATCAGGATGAAGAAGAGGACTTGTTTTAAGTTTTTGGAGGGAACTGAGAGAGTCAGAGAGAACAAGAGAATGTTCAAAATTATTTTTTATTATATATTTGAGAGATTCAATAATCGCAATGCACTCGGCAGAAAATATTGAAAATTGGTTTGAAATTGAATAAAATATTCTTTCATTAGAATTATTGTGGTAAACGTTAATACCAATACCACAGTTAGGAGAGTCCGGAGATTTGGAGCCATCAGTAAATAAAAGAGAAGAGTTGGGCCATTTAGAAGAAATAATGTCATTGAACATATTATTGACAGTACGGGCTGGGAGATTGGAATGACTTTTAAGGATGCCGATCCCTTCTAATATCGTTGGGGATAGGGTGACGTGACTATATTTTAATTTGTACAAAGGAAGAAGATCATTTTTGATAATTTGAAGCTCTGAGAGAGAGCGAAAATTTTTACAGATGGCAGGGAGAGGTTTAGTTCGAGCTCTGATTGTAGATGAATGTGTTGAGTCGTTGAACAACGAGACTCTGGGAATAATCTGATGACTTTTAGAATTTAAACATTTAAGAACAAATTTGTCAGCAAATAATTGACGCCTTAAATAAAGAGGAGGATCAGAACATTCTACTTGAAGGGAATTGATGGGCGACGATTGCATCGCGCCAGTTATTATTCGCAATGACTTAGATTGAATTTTGTCTAATTTACTGAGTGCATTTTTGGATGCAGTACTAAAAAGTGGGCAGGCATAGTCGAGATGACTTCGAATAAGTGCATTGTAGAGCAACTTAATGCAGATAGGATGAGCACCCCACCAAACGCCAGTCAATGATCTGATAATATTTAAATTTTTTTCACATTTAGTAACTATATTATTAATGTGGGAAGACCATTTAAGTTTCCTATCAAATGTTACTCCCAAAAAATTTACTTCGGAAGCATTGGGGATTGGAGAGTTTTTAAATAAAATTTGAACAGGGGGGTTATTATGACGATTTGAGAAGGTAACACACTGACTCTTTTGTACTGAAAGTTCAAGACCATTTAAAGTAAGCCATGTGCAAAGGGCATCCATGGCTTCATTAAGATATTTGACGGCGGATGGAATGATTTTGGATGATAAGAAGAAAGCTATGTCATCTGCGAACTCAACAACTTTTACTTGAGGGGGAATGGTGACATGCATATCGTGTGTGTATATATTATACAGTAAGGGGGATAATACATCGCCTTGGGGTAAACCCTTCCAAATTGACCTACTCTGAGGAGTAACATCTGGTAGCTCAATGAAAATTTTCCTATCGAGAAAAAGATTAATAATAGATTGGACAAACATGAGGGGTAAGCCAAGGCCTAAAAGTTTTTTTTTAAGAATTGGGATGGAAACATTGTCAAAGGCGCCTTCTATGTCTATAAAGACTGCAAGACATACTTCTTTGTTAGAAATGGATAAATTAATATCAGTGCTGATGATGGCAAGGTTATCTTGTGTAGATTTCTTTTTCCTAAATCCAAATTGGGATGGAGAGAGAAGATGATTACTCTCGCCAAAAAATTCTAACCGGTTTTTAATTAATTTTTCATAAATTTTACTAAGGGTGGATGAAAGAGCAATTGGCCTATAGTTGGATCCAGAATTGGGTGATTTGTTTAATTTTAGAATTGGGATGATTATTTGAGAACTCCAGTCATCAGGTATTATGCCAGTCTGGAAGATTTTATTTAAGATGCTTAAAAAGTGATTTAGAACATTATCATTACTATTTTTGATAATGCTATAAGGTATACCATCTCTGCCTGGAGATGAGTCCTTGACTGTTGATAAACAATTTTTTAATTCAATTAAAGTGAATGGAGAGTCAAGCCAATGATCAGACATAGGAGTGTTGTGGATTGGAGTTATTTCATCTAAGTTAGGTACAGAAGGGGGGGCAATTTTGTCCAAGAACTCGTCTATCCATTTAGAATGAGAAGCTCGAGGAGATGTTGGACTGAAGGAGGATCGAAATCTTCGAATCATAGACCAAACTTCCGAAATTGGAGTGTTCGGAGATACTGAACTGCAGAAGTTGTACCACCCGGATTTTTTTTTTGACCTCAATACCCTTTTGGCATTGCCTTCGGCATTTTTGTATATGAGATAGTTCTCCATAGTCATATTGTGACGATAGGAAAGAGATTTAGCTTTCCGAATTCTCACTACTTTGGAACATTCCTCATCCCACCAGGGAGTTGGAGGGAGTTTTTTGAGAGATTTGGTTTTAGGGGGAGGATTCGATTTATTGATTGCAGTTACGAGCATTGATTTGAAGTTATCGTAGTCATCTTTGACAGATAATGTATCGGTATAGGATAAATTTTGTATAAACTTATCCATATGTGAGTTAAATTCGTCCCATTTGGTGTGTTTTGTTTTAATCTTTGTCGAAATATGGGACTTGTCTGAATGGAAAGAAGTTTGATAAGTGATGGTGATCGGGAAATGATCACTGGAGCAAGGGTCGGGGGACACCACCCACGAGGAGAGAGGTGCCAGATTAATAGAGCATATGGAGAGATCCACTGCACTGGGGTTTGTGTTGGGGCGAGAGATTCTAGTAGGAGATCCGTCATTCAAAAGAAAAAGGTTGGATTCATCTAGGAAATCCATCACACTTCGACCGTCTCGATCACAGAAAGCAGAACCCCAGACGGGGGAATGGGCATTAAAATCACCCAATAAAAAGAAAGGAGGGCTTAGTTGACGGACAATTTGCAACCACGCTTGTTTATTGAAGTGCGATGTTGGGGGAAGATAGATAGAAACAAAGGAAGTGTCCTTTATTTTAGCTGCAACCATTTGAAAGTCAGCATTGGGGGGTTTGATATTATTTATTGGGAAAAACGGAAGGGATTTTTTAATAAAAAGGGCAGCACCACCGCCCGTACCTTCCGGGCGATCATCGCGGAGACAGGAGTACCCTCCCACATTAAAGTGGGTGGATGGAGTAAACCATGTCTCCGAGACAGCAGCCACAGAAACAAGGTTTGAATTTAATAGGTTAAGAAGGTTTGATTTGTTAGAAATAGCACTGCGGCTATTCCACTGAAGAATTCTGACATCTTGAAGAGCCATTTTGAATAAATGATTTTAAAGTGGAAATAATAGAAGCAGCGTTGGACGGTAGATTAGTTTGAGAAGAAATTAGGTCAATTAGAAGCATAATAAGAGTTTGAATAAATGAAGAATTATCTTGGGAGAGTTGTTCAGAAAGCTTTTGATAGTTTGTTGAGGATGAATTATAATTGTTTGCGCACCCATTTGTGGCGTGTGAAAGAGGAGAACCATTGGGATTTAAGAGAAGTGAGTTGTGTTGTTGCTGATCGTATCCACGAGCCTGTTTAGAGATAGGGTTTTTGTATGTGAATTTTGTTGAACGGGAAGATGTTGAGGAGGAGGCGAGAGGGTTGGATGAAGAGTTACTGGATAAAACCTCGGAAAATGATTTTTTGACAGGCGGGAATAATTTAGAAGCCTGCAGAAAAGACAAGTTCTCAGAGGCCATAGAAATTTTTATATTTTTTTGGCGAGATTGTTCGGGGCAAGAAGAGTTAATGGCGGAATGAGCGCCTAAGCAGTTAAAACATTTAGGTGAAGAGAGAGAAGAACATTGGTCAGCCGAGTGGTTTTCTCCACATTTGAAACATCTGGGAGGGGATCTGCATGCAGCTTTGGTATGACCAAAACGGCAGCAGTTGTAACATTGAGTGGTGGGATAAGTGTACATTTGAACTGGTAAGGAGTTGAAAAATAAATAAATATGGGAGGGAAGAGATTGTCCTTCGAATGTGATGACGACAGATTGGGAGGGCTTCCAGGAAACGATGCCCTCAGAGGTGTCCTTATAATTTAGCCTCCTGGCTTTTATGGGATTGCCGATATGTTGGGGGGTTGAAAGTGAGGACAGGATTTCTGGAATGGACAGATCGGTCGAGATACCCCTGACCAGGCCCATTCGAGTGACATTGAAAGTTGGGATGTACGCCTTGAATTTAGAATTTGATGAAATAAATATATTTTTGATAAAGTTGTTGGCGGCTGAACCTGACAGGAATTCAACAGAGATTCGGAAGCGACCCTCGGCTTTAACACCTCCAGGTTTAATCGAAAGGTTCTTGTTATTTGAAAGAAATTTGCCAAATTCAAGAGGATGGATGGTTTTACCTTGTTCAGTTTTTTGCGCATATACAATGTAGGGGCCACGGGAATGAGTAGAGTAAAAGATTGTTGGAGGAGGTTGAGGAAGAGCTGGAGGGGACTGAGGAGACAAAGGCGAATCATGTTTTTTTGGGGAAAGGGGACTAAATTTTCTTTTTTTAATTGAGGTTAGGATGACAGATTCATTGTCTGAAATGTTTGAATGTTCTGAAAAGTCTATTTTATCTGAAATGTCACCATCTGGAGGGTCAGGAGGTGGATCTGGGGGCTTTGTAAGGGGTACAGGAGGGAAATCCTCCTCCATTGTTCAAAGAATTACAGCTAATATAAAAAGTGACAGAAGTAAAAAAATTATATAAATATCTGAAAATGAGCAGCAAGAAGTGACTCCTGGAAGATCAGGGGGGAGAAGATTCCAACACACTAAACTTTTTACAGCCAAAACACAATAAAAAGATTGGTTTAAGAATATTTTTTGAAAGAGCAAAACAAAAGAACTGATGACAGCCAAATGTTATTGTTGCGAGTTATATCTAGAGTTCATTCTTTAAAATTAACATGAAAAAACTGTTTTTGATGAGAAAACCATACAGGAGTCCACTGATATAGCCAAAATATGGTAATCACTGTCTGATGCGAAATCAAAATGGAGAAAAGAGGAAGCAAAGGAAGATCCCAGCAATATAGATCTAGTCACTAAAAATAACAAATCACACTTCAAGCAACGTTTTAATTCTGAATGATAAGTCTCAAAAAATCTCATACCAATTTAATAAATTTTACGTGGGCATTGCCGCCGCGCCGGGTTGATTAGAGTCCGCGACGTATGGGCCAGACATATTGTCGCCTTCATATTCTATAAATGCCTATACAGTCGTTCAACCAAAAACTTGAACAAATAAGCGGCAACGTCGCAAGACGTCGGTTTGTCGTCAACATGAAAATGAATATATAATTGGACGCTTCATTGTGGACCAAATTAAAGTAAATATACGCAGGATGCCTCTCTGCATTGAATATGAAAGGAGTTCAGATTGGTGGAACGCTAAAGGGCGTTTTTATCGTTTTGTATATTTTTAAATTAATGTTTTTCAAAAATTTAAATACCTAACTACAATCAAACACTGAAAAGATAGTATATACTTTAGTTAGAACTATGTAAAATCAAGTCCTTCAGGTAGACGCAGTAATGTCGATCTGATGAAAGGACGCAGAAATGATAGCGGGATGTATATATATGTGTATTATCCTGTATTTGGTAGTATTTTTATATTCTGTCCTGATGAAGGTACGGAGGTACCGAAACCGGTGGACGAAAAAATAACAATAAAGTGACTTAAAACAAAGTATTTTCTTTTTATTTATTTAAAATGTCAAGTCACAATGTGTTTGCTTCTTTTGAAAAATTAATATTATAATACGCAATAAATTTATATGTATGTATGAATATGTATGTAAGAATAAATTTTATTTTACTAAACATTTTAACACGCCTATCTTAATTTGCATATTATTATTCTATAATGAGTATTAACATAATATCTTTTAAAAACAGTGTAGGTTTCAATGGGTTATATGGGTTATCAATGGGTTATCAATGGGTTATCAATGACGTTATATAAATAGAGGCAGGTAGAAATCTAAAAGTGGGAAGCCAAAAGCAAGGCAATTGCACTGGTCTCGATTCAACCAACGATTATATTGTCAGGATTAATTTAATAAATATAAGAACAGATAAATAAGTACAGTCGATTCCGATTCATTGGGACCATTGGGACCCAAACATGTTGTCCCAAATAAGCGAAGTTTCAGGAGGTAAAATTTTATTTATTTATTTAATTTTTTTTATACTTGCAAGCACATATTATATTTATTCAAGTTCTCTCAATTGTGATTTAAACTAAAATATATATATATTCAATTAAGTTTAGAAAAATAAATAATTATGTTTAACTGTAAGTACAAATATAATGTAAAACCTACATAGGATGTGATTAAATAAATTTACAGTAAAGTGAAAAAACACATTTTTAAGCAGGAACTTGAAGGGAGATTTATTGTGTGGATTAATAACCATTATTATCTAATATTCATAAATATTATTTGGAAGTCCACCTTCATTTTCCCGCTTCTTGGTTTTTTCACTCTCCTATAGAATACAATTTTTTTCACATTATTAAATTCTTGTAGTATAATCCTGAAAAATTGGCATATAGCACACCCGCCCTTTTTAACTAAAATTCGTTTATTGAGACACGTTGCATTGACTTAGATCAGAAATTATTATAAAACATATTAAACGGAAGGGTTTCCCAGAAAGCTGAAGTAAATTAGTGTTAGTTATTTGGTTTCCGTTGGGTCTATAGACAAAAAAAAATAAAGAGAGTTGATTAAAATGTGTTTGTAAAATCACTCCAACATCTTTCTATTGGTTTGTTATTATAATTGAAGTAATTACATAAAATACTTTTATCATTTAACGGTTGTAAATTTCCATGTAGGTAAGACTTCTAGAATTTTTTTATGCTATATTGATAGAAGAATAAGTTCTGGGAAGGAAAACTGTATTAGGTTTGGTAGGTATCTGGGGGTCATTGGGTCTGTAAGAATCCCTCCTACTAAGGCCCCGTTGCCTTGCACCATAGTAGGAGGTGAGCAAGTGAGTCTGGCTGGAGAGGTCAAAGGGACTTCCTCAACAGGACTCTCCCAATCTGGCCCGCGACACTTTGTTGGCAAATGCATCCGCTGCCAATACCTGGACCCCTATGCATGTTCAGATTGGTTTACCGGTATAGCGAGAGTTGCAGATGCAGAGGTACCCCTCAGGTATGTCGTGGCAGGTGCCGTACTGGCAGGGGTTGGGCTGGCAGTGCACGGAGGGGAAGCCGCCGGGGGGAGGCGTGGAGGCTGTAGGGTCCACTGGAGAGCATCCGTTCAGGCCGTAGCCGAGCCCAGTGTAACCGGCGCTGCAGCGGCAACGCACGTACGTCGAGCTTATCACTGTAAAATGTTCATCTTCAATTTTCACATTCCGTGTTGATGACACGCTGAATTCATATGAGTAGATAATTGAGTGTTAAATATTATACAAAGTAAAAGATATTTAAAAAAGTGAAAATTATTAAAATATTAATTTAAAAATATCCAATTTGTAGGCTACCTTTGCCTTTACATATGTAAGTTTTTTCCCATAAAGTAATTCTTATCTAAGTAACTTATGGCCAAATTACCAATGTAAATGATTAAATTACCAAAGGTCTAATCACCTGCGCGCGAACTTATGGCTTTCTCACAGCTTATCAAATTAGATTGATAATTGAGATGCTGGTAAATATGCAGTTAGTCCACCTCACGGATAACACGGAACGTTCGTGTTGTCGAAGTTTGATGCACGGATAATACGGAATGTTCCTTTTTTACTAATAGACAATCAAATATGACATTTGTCAGAAGTACCAATCTTATAAAATAAATTCTCTAAAATAAACTCGCTTTTCATCATGCTTTTAAAAAACATCCCAGGTTTTGAATGGTTTGTTTGGCTACGCAGGGTTTGTCTAGCGGGTTTGTGTAATTATTTTAATAGATTTCTTTCCATGTTCTGCTGTTATAAATACAGGTACAAACTTGTCAATGATGCATTCACTTTGTTTTACGCAAACATATTTTTTCTATGATTGGCAGCATTGATGAAATGTTAAAATAAAAACGATGAATAAACATGGCGTTACCGCGCTAGTCAATTAATTTAAAAAAAATTAAAATGTTAAATGCATATTTTTTGCATGATTTTGGTCTCCCCCGACATAAATACTCACTTTTCGTAATAATAAAGCTAAATCTAACTGTTTGGATAAAAGTTTTCCGTATTAACGAGTAAGCGGTTTAATGCATAAATAATGAGATGCTCACCGTAAGAAATAGTACCAAAATGCGCCGATGCAAGATGTCAAAAATTAAAAGGCAGTTGTTTTCGGAGGATTTTTTTCCGATAAAAACTAGTATTTTTATTATTTTAACTAAAATCTGAGTAGGCTAAGTGGATAATTATTATCTCTCGAAAACAATATAAAAATAACACCAGATAAAATTCAAATAAGTACTACCCACGAAATCGAATGTAAATAGAAATAAAGTTTTCTGAATCCAAAAACCAAAGAGATATCATTTAATTTTTATGTGGAAAAGGCTTTCCGAAAAGGAGCATCATTCTATTTTATTTTCAGTCCAACCCTTTCTAACCTCAATGTTTCTATGTATTTGTCAATGAAAAATTAGTTTTTCACATTATTTGAATTTTATCTGCAATATTGGATCTAGGGATACAGACAGTTTTGCTCTCTGTCTAGGGGTGATAATTCTTTTGTGGTGTTGTCTCTGAGTGCAAACAGTTAGTTTAGTCAATTTCAAGATATAAATTCTCCAATCAACACGGCTCATGCCGTTCAACCGAAATCGCCAAAAATGTATTTTAAAATGATTGGCTCACATGCGGTTTTGAAACATAGACAAAATATAACATAAATGAAAACGTACTTGAGTTAGCAACACAACTTGCGAATGGATGGCAGCCTCCATTATTTATTGCGCAAACTCCCACATAGGTGCAAGTAATACCATTGCCACTAAATCCAGGGGGACATTCTCCACAGGTACTTGAACCCTGGAATCATAAAAACTTACTTAAAATACCGCTAGTAACGTGGGGTAACCGCAGAGTGTAAGTGTTCGCAATGTTTCGGAGGTGGTCGTGCCTGTTTCGCACCCGCACATTCCTTAATTCAATAGCGTTTTGGGTCTTATTGAAGCAGGATATGAGTACAGTGAATTTGAAAATAAAAATTGGTAGGTAAATTACTGTTTTTCGTGTTTTTCCTTAAATTTTGTCATCTGCTATCGACATGTTTGCTTACAGATGTGTGCTATTGTGTGACCAACTGAGTCAGAGCGATGTGGTCTATGATAATTTTTGGTAAAATATTGTTAGTTACACAGGTGCAAAGTGATAATTCTATTAAAGATAACCACTAATCTGATATGAACACTTCTCTACGGTATGCGAATACTTACCCCGCACGTGAGGTAAGTGTTCGTAATCGACATGCATGTAAACATTTTTATGTAACTTTTTGATTTATGAACTACATAAGGTTTTTATGTTTGTTTGAGGCCTTAATGATCAATCATATCAATAAACAAAATAAAATTGCAAAATACCTAAAGCGTTTTAATAAAACGTTTCAAAAATCCCAATGTAAAAACTGCATACAGTTACCCCACGTTACTCTATTGGTCAACATTATTATGGTAAAAACAATGAAAAAAAGTTACCAATTTAACATTTTTACCACATAACCACCCAAGCTTTGGGAATTTCCGGGTGTTGGGTTTTCGATTCGGCAATTGGGCGCTTTTATAATTCCCACGGTTACGGCACGGCGACGGCATAAAAAAAGCATAAAACATATGTTCCTTATTCACAATAATGCTAAAGCTCTTTCTTACATACTAAATAATAGTGAGACAAACGATGAGACAGACAGTGTAATTTTATGTCTGCTCCCACCAAAGGAAAAAAAAAAACATTTTATGCTTCTCCCTCACTCATATTAAAGAAATGAGATGCCGCGTGCCATTGCCTTTGCGGTTAGAATAGAGAACTCCACCAAATTTTTTTAAATTTTTTGAAGGAAAAAATTCAAATTCAATTCAAAATCAATTCAATTAAAAAAAAAATTGAAAACCTTCAACCTAAGTAACTGCATATTTATTTTTATAGTTGGTTTTAATAGTTAAGTTTTAATTTTTCAAGACCCCCTGAAAATCACCGTGTCTATGGTGGATTGTGTGACATCATCACCCATCGATAGTTTTATTTACTTTCAACAGGTGTTTTTTTTTTTTACATGAGCTCCACACAGGAGGCCCTGAGGAAAATAATTTCCCTCAGGGCCTATGTCATCTTTGGGGATGCTGTGTGGAGGGTTTTTTAAGGAAAGGAAGGAGAGGATAGTTATGGGAAGGAAAAGGGTTTAAGGGGTGGGTAGGAATATGGGGTTCAGTGTGTCCTGGTCATCCACCTCCAAGACCTAGACAAACATCACCCCATAAACCCGGGCTACCCTGCTAAATCACCAAACATAACGAACCACTTGGGGTGACCTATGGCACAGGTGTTGGTTATCCAATAAAGATTCCCGGGGCGGCGGTACCCATTCCCGCCTCCCAAATCTGTAGAAAAGTGTTGTCATTTTGAATGACAATTATACGGAAGAAAGATGATACTATTCGATAAGTTAAAACATTATTAAGGTGGAATTTTTTATTCATTATATTTTGTTTATTATAGTATTATATTGTTGAATATTATTACGGGAGAGTGGTATAAAAATCGATTGAAATTTTAATTTTTTTAGCTTTTAAAATCAATATTATCAAAAACGAAGAATTACCCACAAAAGTGTAGGCAAACGATAACAGCTGATCGATTGCGGCCATTTTGATTCTACTCCACGGCCAAATTTTGGCCTATGTAGCATTATGATATAGTATATTTATACGATTTTTTCGTACAGTTTAAAGTTTTTCAATATTTTAAATAATAGAGATAAACTAATATAGATACCTCTATTTTTGATATTGAATTATTTAGGCTTAAATACTGTTTCAATAAACACAACAACTAAATCTCTATAAACAGTATGAAATAACGAATAACATGAAATGTTGTTAATACTGATGGCTTTTGTCATACCTACATAATCAAAGTTTCGATACAATGACTGGTGACGCGTGACGTCAGCACTAACCATTCAGTAATGCCAACTTTACAGTGTGTTTTGACGAGAGGTTTAAAAATGCACTTTGTAATATTTTTTTGAGAACTCTACGTTTAATATGATGAAATAAAACTTATATATTCAGAATCAGCGTTCATTGGTCTGTATGAACATATTTTTTTAAAGTCATAATATTTTTCATTGGAGTTCCTTATTATAAAAGCAGCCATTCGATTTAATAAATATCATACCTCCAAATATTAATATGGAAATAAATTAACTGCAATATTTAATTTAAAGTTTCACTTCACGAGCGTAACAGATATGATTCGAACTATTTTCAAGATAAAACTCTCAACATTTTTTGTCTCAAAAAAATTGTTTTTCCGCATTAATCAATATTTGATTTGTGATAGATATTCATAAAATATATATTTACCATGGTATTTATGCATTGAACACGAGGAGCAACACTGCAACCACCATTGCCGTACAGACACTCATCAATATCCATGCAGTAATATCCATTACCAGAGTAACCTAGAAACATTTAATATATTATTAAAAATATAAACTAGAATATGTATTGTATCGTTAAAGTTTTGAGAATGTCATAAGACATATAATATAAAGATCAAGGCAGTGGAGATTTTTTTTATATAATGTTACTTAATAAAATAGTTTTACCTAACAATAAAACTTATATTATGTACCTAACCTCATTTAAAACCTATATTGAGAGAAGCATTCTCAAATCCCTTTTCGCGTGGCCTTCCCCGATCTTTTTTAGTAGGTACCTTGTGGCTGTCAAGTGGTCACACGATGCTATACAAAGGTATCTACCTACACATAACCTTTGTTATAGCATTTTTTCCTCATTAGCGTTTTAAATTCCGTCGCTGGCTTGTCGTTGTGTAGTAACTCCGAATTTATAACGATTTTTCCCCAAAAAAGAAAGAATTATTATGTTACATAGTATAAAATGGTCACCAATACTCAAACTGGCCAAACCAAATGCCGCCCGCAGGTCCTAGCAGCAAAAACCTGCGGAGCAAGTTTTTTTAACTGCTGGTAAAATATTATTCTGTTATTTTATGAGGGTGAAATTTATATTCTATATTTTTCAGTGATAACAATGCGAAAAAAATAAATAAGTAGGTGGATACCAAATTCGAAAGATGAAAATTGCCACAACGTATATAATTTATTTTTATTTTTAGATCCTGCTTCAGGGTGCAAACAAAAATTAATGATTTTCATACTATTGCAGTATTTATTGGTGAAAAATTAAATTAGAGGTTTTCCGCATTTTGTCACTGTTCTAAGCGCCCTGTGTACATGCAACCCGCGTGTGTGTGGATCTGCGAAAACGCAAAGTTATGCAGATTTTATTTGGCAGAATAATCCCGAGATTCCCCTTACACAATGGAAACCACACCCTCCGCTGGCTGCAGCGGATTCCGGTTTCCAGTTTCCGCAGAATCCGAGAGCGTGTTCTCATTCGCCACTCTAGTTTATACTACATATACCACCATTGGCGGGCAGTGCTTTATACAGTTAATTCAATTTAAAAACCATTTATTTGTAAGCAAGTTCTACTATTTAATCATTGTAGTGTTCTGTTATTTGATAGACACTAGCAGATTCTCCAACACACTTTGGATGGAAATAACTTTAGGAATAAATAGAATCTGGTTCGTTATCTGCGTTTATTTATACTTCGCGTATATAATGGAATTCGGTTATCAACCTAACTAGGAGCTGGCTAAATTGGTTCTGGCGAGTGATAATTCAAACACACCTTCTCCGCTTCCCCGATCCCCTGCCGGAGAGCTTAGGCACTACGCTGCCTGCCATCTAGCGGATTATACCGATAGCTGATGTCACTGCCATCTGTCGCAACAAGTCGGGAGCTTTTACAATACATCACAATTATTATTAAACGTGGCAACTGCTTCGCCTTCTGAAAGCATTTTTCATTTACATTTTCCATATTTTTGTAAAAGAATGCTAGTTGGGGAAAGTTCACTGATTGATGCAACCAAGTAACCTTACTACTGGGAAGCCATGTTTTGTCTGACAGGCTGCCGCGATATAATGACAGAGCAGACCCCCCCCCCCCACCCTAAATTTTTTTGTAACACCCAAGTGACAATTTTTACCTGAAAGTTACAAGTGAGTTGCGCGACGTACTGAAATGTCGCTTAAATAACCTTTTTCTTGATTTAATCGCGTTTGCCTTACTCGCGATATTGTTTATTTTATTTATTCATATTGTTATTTATAAAAAAAATGGAAATTATTATTATTTTTATCGGCCTTGTATTCCTTCCGGATCTCCACAATTTAACACTGTCTTACCTATAATGTACCTACATGGTTGTACAACACTTATTTTTTTTACATAAGCTCCACTGAGGAGGCCCCGAGAAAAGTAATTTTCCTAAGGTTTCCCTGTGGTGCAACACTTTACTCCACTATGATTCACAAGCTGACTCATAGTGGAGTAAAACCTTTTTCATGTTCCGAATGCAGTTATACAAGTTCTCAAAGGGAAGATTTAAAAATCCACAGTACGATTCACAGAAGAGAAAAACCATTTTCATGTCCTGACTGCAACTATTTGTGTCCTCAAAAGGGATATCTATGAAGGCACTTGCAGACTCGACGCATAGTGGAGAAAAACATTTTTCATGTTCCGACTGCAACTATTCATGTACTACACAGAGAAATCTAAAAATCACATGTTTACCCACAGTGAAGAAAAACCCATTTCATGTCCTGACTGCAACTATTCTTCTTCTCGAAAAAAAAATAACTAAAACGGCACTTGCTAACTCACAGTCATGAGAAACCTTTTTCTTATCCCGACTGCGACTATTCAGGCGCTACAAAACGGTATCTAAAAATTCACATGTTTACCCACACTGGACAAAAACCTTTTTAAACGACTTCAAAAAGGAGGAGGTTCTCAATTCGACTGTATTTTTTAATGTTTGTTACCTCAGAACTTTCGACTGGGTGAACCGATACTGATGATTCTTTTTTTATTTGAAAGCTGGTGCTTACCGTGTGGTCTCATTTCAATTTGGTTCAAAGTCTTAAATTTGCATTAAGTATGTGCGCGACAAATGGACGAAGTATTATAAACCAATCTTTTTGCGGGCTGAAGTCAACATTCTGTCTGGATTCACGGCGAGCCAGAATAATAATAATAGTTGCAGATTAGCTCCAGGGCTGCTATCACGGCGAGGCTAAATAAATTTTAATCCAGTTTTTTAATTACTTTCTGAATGTGACTTTATTTTATAGCTTTGTTTTATTATTTTGTAATGCTTTTACAATAATTGAGGCCTTGTGCCAAAATAATGTTTTATCAAAATACTGAGAAAAGGGTGTTTTATTATTATTGTAATTTTTTTTTAAATTCAAATTGTGATGTGCTAAGTAATCCATACAGAATCATAACGTTGCTGAAATGGCTTTGTTTAGTCGTGTTTTGTTACCAGTTCTAAATAGCCAGCTACATATTAATCCACCCTATCTTTCTATTTCCCAACTCCTTCAATACCTACTCCCTCCATCTGCACGATATTCCTCATTATTATATCCTCTCAATCATTTGATTAAATTCACCTGACGAGATTTTACTAAACAAACTACTCAGAGGTGGTAAATACCCCCTTATCTTTTACTTACCTTTTTTATGTGAATACCGCACAGCGCCCTTGAGGTGATTTTTCTCAAAAACGGCGCTGTACAAGTCATCCCAATATTATTATTATATTTGTAAGGAGGTGAAGGAGTTGATGATTGTTACATCTTATGTTGCATAATATTGTTCTTTCTTATTTGTTTATTTTATTGAACGCCCGTAGGACTTTTACAAACGTAATATAAGTCGAACGGCAAAAGGTAAAAGTAATAGCAGAGATTCAAAATAATTAAATACTTAGTTTTATCCACTTTTACAGCCTTACTAAAAAAATCAGGGTGTGCAGTTTACACGCGGTAGAAGTGAAACCTTCAGAAAACAAAAGTAGACAAGAGTGGGGAGGCTACGAAGCATCACACAATGAGGAGACCGATTATTCCATCTCATTTTCTCACAGGCTAAATCCGTTAGATATTCGTGTTTAACTCTTTTTAGTGTCGCTATTTTTAGTTTCATCGCGTTTCACAACGATGGTAAAGAATTGTTTCAAATTTCTTTTTAAAAAATCACTTTACAACCGTTAAGATGGCATTATCAGAGAAAACCAGAAATATGTCATTTTCAAATCAGATTTTAGACGTATTGACTATTTTCCACAAAAAATTATAAATGGATTTCGAAAGATTGTTCTTTTATCTAGCATTCGCATGTAATAAATTTTGAGAAATTTTTTTAATTTTTAGGATAATAAGGTTATTCCATAGGTCGTTGGCAGATTTGTTAAATTTTCAAAAAAGATTTTGTATTATACCACACCCATTTCAAATAATTTAATCATGCAGAAAGATAAATCAATACATTATCTAGCAAACGCATGTTTTAGAATTTTAATTTTAGTTTCAATAAAATCATTAAAAAATATGTACCTACATGTGTTTCTTGACGAAAATTGGTCCATTTGTGTATTTATTTGCGCACTTACAAACTAATATATTTCAGATTTTTTTAACATTCTTATTAAATTTAAACATTATTGAAAAATTATAAATACTTAAAATCAAAAAATAATTAGAAAAAGTACATTATTTTAATAGTTTTATCATCACGCCTTTCAGCATTTTTGGAAGAAGGTATAAATTAAAGCTAATTTGGATTGAAATAAATTCGATATTGAGTTATAATTTTAAAAAACTGGTACGGAGAATAATTAATCTTTCTCATTGTAACCGCCCTGCACGATCGTAAGAACAACTTTCGACGTAATGTGGATTTTCGTCCGCTGGCTATTTAAATGGTATTTTAGTTACTTATTATAGTATTTCTTGAAAGTGATGTTTTTTTATTAAATAAATGTCTAACACATGTGTTGGTAAATGTATCAAAGAAATGAATGATTTTAGATAAGCAAGCAATCCGTTCAAAATGTCAGTTATTTTTTGGAAATTAAATTCAAATTCTATTTTTTTTATTGTACAAGGTTTACTTAAAATTAATTACAATAGTAGACTCAAAAGATTTCAATGGATAGGCGGGAGCGGAAAGAGGGAGGGGAGGGGTTAATAGGAAGTAATTTAAAGAGAGAATAAATTTAATAACGGATCATTTAAATATATTTATAAATAACCAAAAAATATCTATCATTGTAATTAAGTAAAACTAAACATTGCTTATGAAACATGTTGGTTTTATAAACGATAAAAGTAGTTAAAACTAAGTATTTTATTAATTTTGAATTAAAATGGTACCACAAAATAATTTTGCTGTGTTTGAAGAAGTATAAACTAGTAGAAACTAAATAGTAGAAATTTTAAACAATTTTATAAGTAATTATTTTTGCTTTTATGCAGGACGGCATTGATATATTAAAATACTTAATAAAAATTATGTTTTAATCTTCATACAACATACTTCATTAAAACTTATTTTAGTTTATTAATGAATAATCTAGTAAGTAATTATATTTTTTACGTATTTTATATTAATAATTTTGCATGGCACCATAAGATGCAGCACGCCGTGAGAAGTGGGTGGAAATAATTCGATTGCCGAGAAAAGAACTTTGAAAACACTTTTGAAACAATTTCTGTTTGAGTATTATATACTATTGGTTCAATAAAAAATATTGGAACAAATAATGACTTCATTATTTCATTAGTTGTGCATTCTTTTAGTCATATAATGAAAAATACAAATTTAAAATAATTTAAATAAGTTTATTTTATTACAAACTAACGTAAAAAAAAACTATTTCATTGTTTATTTTGGGTAAAATTTCAAATAGTAGGCAACACCAAGCCGCTATTGCAGGTTTCCGTTTCTGGCTTTGTCTAATCCTAGCGGTGGTAATGTTCTCGTGACTTGTGCAAGCGAGACAAATATATGTTTACTTTCAAATGTTTAGTGATTCCAAAGCTACGTCGTTGCAGTTGTAGAGTGGTTACGCTTTTTTCGATGAGCGGTAATGAAGTTTGCTTCTCTATTTATATACCTCAATGCAGGATGGAGGTTTTGAATAATTGAAAAGGTCCGTGAAGAATTGACAGTTTGGTAAAGATGCGGAAGTGGAAAGTTTTGTTTGTGCTATGGTTGTCATAGAGGAAAAGATGGTGGAGTCGAATAGATCTAACAAGGGCACAGATATTAAGAGGAACGCATGCGTGGCCTGTTTCATACAAAATTTTGTTTTGGATTTACGGCTAAAATATCAAATTAATTGTTTTTTTCTTTTTTTTAAATGATAAATTAGGCATGTATACAGTTAGGATGTTAATCCGATTTTCGATTTTTGCTTTAAATTATAAAATATAGTCCCCAAAAGATGACGATTTATCCATAAATTTAGGAGGCAACTTTGGAATTTTTTTCTGGGCATATGGACGCAATTTTAAAAAAAAACTCCTCACATCCTGAGTCAGGAATATGATGAAGTATACGACAAAATTTTATTCTGCACTGAAAACAGTTTTATTCGTGTAAAAAACCGAATTTAGATACGCGCAGATTTGTAGTAAAATTACTTAGGTTTTTTGTTGTTGTCTCATCCACTCATTTGCCAGCCGGACGGGGCAGCTTGTACGGGGGAGCTTGCGCGGGCCGGGGGAAGGAGTAAAATCGCGCCAGACAAACTAATACATACATAACTCAATCGCCATACATTAACAATGGGTGTATCTATGCCTTTGTTTGTTGACAATATGCAGGTGTTCGTTGTTTTAGAACTCTTAATTTTTACCGAAAAAATCGAGAACCATATTCAACGTATTTGTGTTTCTTGGTAGGTAGTAAGATTATCATTTTTTGCAGTTCAGCTTCATTGATATATATATATATATATATATATATATCTCTATGTTCAGCTTTTATTTTTTAAATATTTTCTACGATATCGGGGTACCTACCTACCTAGGTATTTATGGCAGTGAGGCATGGGAACTGGCAGAGGAGAATGAAAGTAGGTACCTAGACTGAATGCGAGGCGGGTATGCGTACCACTGCCCCGGAAACCATTTATTGGATAACCAACACTTCTGCCATAGGTCATCCCAAATGGTTCGCTACGTTTGGTGACTTAGCAGGGTTGCCCGGGTTCATGGGGCGAGGTTTAAAATATTGTACCATTAGAAAACTTAAATTCAAAATAATAACAACTTCAATTCTCAGCGAGTTAATTCCAAGGAAAAGTTTATCAATATAATGTCGTAGAAGACGTAGAATATTTTTGGAATAAAAAAAAAACAGCAATAAAAACGCCTATAAAAATTTGAGTGTTAATACTCATTTTGGGAGACAGGTATGGGTGCCGCAGCCCAGGGAACCATTTATTGGATAACAAACACCTCTGCTACAGCTCACACCAAGTGGTTCGCTACGTTTAGTAACTTAGCAGGGGTGCCCGAGCTCATGGGGTGAGGTTTGTTCGGGTCTTGGTGGCGGATGCGTCTGCCCACCAGCTGCATGGCAGGCCGGATCGGGAGAGAATGGTTGAGGGAAACTCTTTGACGTCTCCAGCCGTAAGTACTCTCTCTGAACATCGCCTTGCATCGCAGTGGGAGGGATGGATTCTTGCATCCGTCACTCCTAGATGCACTGACCCACAGATTCCTAATCATCCGCAAACTTACCCTTTTATTTTTCAGAACTTCCTCTTCTTCCTTTCCTAAAAAGACCCCTTATTTTCCTCAGGGCCTCCTGTGTGTAGCTAATGTTAAAAAAAGCTGTAAAAAGAGATCCCTGAGGCGTATGTATAGAAAACAAATATATATACATAGTAAATTCCGAGACGCCGATTTTGGAACTTTATAGAATAATTGAATGTGAAGTTACACATATTATTTGACTTTCAAATCTGACATATTAACAAAGGACAAGATTATGTTTTTATACAATAGCTCCACACATGCCCAGGAAGAAAATAATTCTCCTCAGGGCCTATGTCATCTTCGGGGATGCTGAGTGAAGGGTATTTTTAGGAAAGGAAGGAGAGGATGTTCTGGGAAATAAAAAGGTAGAAGGGGTGGGTTGGAATCTGGGGTCAGTGTGTCCAGGAGTGACGGACGAATGATTCTATCCCTCTCCGTGCGGTGAAAGGCGATGTTCCGAGAGAGCCCTACTGGAGAAATCAAAAGGTATCCCTCAACCAGTCTCTCCCAATCTGGCCTGCCATGAAATTGGTGGGCAGACGCATCCGCCACCAAGACCCGAACAAACCTCACCCCATGAGCTCGGGCACCCCTGCTAAGTCACTAAACGTAGCGAACCACTTGGTGTGAGCTGTAGCAGAGGTGTTTGTTATCCAATAAATGGTTCCCTGGGCTGCGGCACCCATACCTGTCTCCCAAAATGAGTATTAACACTCAAATTTTTATAGGCGTTTTTATTGCTGTTTTTTTTTTATTCCAAAAATATTCTACGTCTTCTACGACATTATATTGATAAACTTTTCCTTGGAATTAACTCGCTGAGAATTGAAGTTGTTATTATTTTGAATTTAAGTTTTCTAATGGTACAATATTTTATTTCCTACTGGCGAGTTCCCGGCATGCGTTGCAATGTCACTTAATAAAGACATTGTTTCTCCCTGCGTGTCCTTTCCCATTCGTCCCGTTCCCTTTCCTCTCTCTCGTACCCTTCTCCTCACGTTTTCCCACTCTGCCTTCCTTCTCTCCACTCCCATCTTCCGCTTCTCCCGTCCTGCTAACTCCCCTCCCTCCTCCCGCATTCCATAAATTCAGTCCCGATACATTCAGTTTTCAAACAGCTCGCGTGCCACTTAAAGCATATATACCTAGTATATTTGCGGCACGTTCCAGAGTGGAAGATACTCTCAGTATCGCCCTGATGTAAGACCACCATTCAGAATTGAAACGTTGCTTGAAATGGCATTAGCCGTGTTTGGTGACCAGATCTGAATAGCCAGGTACTTCCCCACCTTCCTCTTCCCGATCTCTTTCCCCTCCCCACTACCTTCAGCCTCACAGCATACCCCAATTGGGGATGCCGTGAGGCATCTCACTGGCTTCAGATGGGAGCAGTTAGGACTCTTGTGCGGTATTCATATAAAAAAAATCTCACCACTATATATATTAACCATCGCGGGCATGCGCACATCAAATCCCCAGAATTTCATCGCAATATGATGATTGGTTTAGCAACGCGTATGGAACAAACATACATACAAGCAAACATACATTGATTTTTATACATAGATGTTTCCTAGAGTTCCTTGCAGAATTGTTTAACTAACTAACTAACCATCACGCCATTTCCCCGCAGGGGTAGGCAGAGAGGACGGACCGCCAAACAACTCGGTCTTGGCACACACTCTTTGCCTCACTCACATTCATACATCGTCTCATACATACTCTTCTATTATTCTGACTTTTGACATGGCCCGTCTCAAGTATCTGATTTACTTGATCGTGCCATGTCTTCCTCGGGCGTCCCCGACTTCTTCTACCATTCACATTTGCATCATATATTCTTTTAACACTACTTTCTTCGTTCATTCGCTCTACGTGCCCAAACCATCTGAGGGTCCCTTTCTTAACTTTGCTCATTATACTTACATCAGCCTTACATTCTTTGCGGATATCCACATTTCTAACACGATCATACATGGTTTTACCACACATACGTCTCAGGGATCTCATTTCAACAGCATTCAGTTTACTTTCATCCTTCCTCTGCCAGTTCCATGCCTCACTGCCATACATCAGGGTAGGTACCAGGACTCCATTGTGGACTGCTAGTTTCGCTTTTATTGAAAGTTTTTTTATTAGCTCCAACGGCATTCAGTCCTCCATTAATGGAGTTACCGGCATTTACCCTCCTTTCAATATCTCTATCAGCCTTCCCATCTCTCGTAAACATACTACCCAGATAAACAAACTCATCCACCTGCTCCAAGTATTCATCATTCACTACTATATCGCACACTGTTTTCGTACTCTCTCTTTCAAACACCATGACTTTAGTATAATATTATCATTATTATTTCCGGAGCTCTTCTAACAATACATGTCTCAGCTAATATTGAATGAACTAAGCAAATGGGTGATTTCTCATCTTGACGAAAATATATTGACAAATAAAATTAAAATTTTGTTTCGGTGGTTTCTCGCGTTTTTACTGTGTACACGTCGAAACGCCGGACACCGGAATTACGAAATATGTCGGGAGTCTCCCATATTATATGACGTGTCGCTAAAGGTATTATCAACAAAAGGGGCATTGCACCCTCTTCGTGCAAGTATTCGGACATGGAAATAAATGCCTTATTTTGTTAAACGCTCTTTATTACTTATTTACAATTTTACGTCATGCATCCGATTCCCGTATCTCCTATTACAATATAATATCTCCGTTAATTTCAAGGCACTACACAAAAAGATCATTCCTCGTATTCTCCGATAAAATGATGTTACATAATAATTACGCGCCCTTTTCTTTAAAACTCTATAACACCATATTTTGCTCGCTAGCGCTGCAACTAAATACCACTACATAGAAATCTTCCCTTCCCGCCTCCCCGCTACACACCGCAAATACAATATTTCGTTAGAAAGGGACAAACGAAAGACATGAGATTATTGAAGATCTAGTTCGGTTGCCGGCAAACAATGGTCTTAATAGCAATTAATATATTGAGGGCAGTCTACGAAGTATATTCAGTAATTTAAGAGCTTAGCAGGACAATCGGTTTTATCGAAATTTGCTAAAATAGTTTAATTGTTTGTCGCTTGTGTCGCCCTCATCGCTTTTTAACTCAATTCTATCAAAATTTATTGTAAATGGTTACTAAAAATGGATTTGATAATAGTATCCGCTCGTAAAAATCCGAAGTTACACGATCATTCCCGATAACAAATTAAATATTGGCATATTATATCTTGGCCGGTCGTTTCGAACGTTGGATTTCTATTTTTCCCCATAACGTGGGAAAATTTCCCTTAAGATTCCCTATTTCGAAGAAAATTATTTAAAAAAATATTATTTGAACAACTTTTTAAAAACTGTCGGAAATTCACTATGCAACTGGTATGGTTTTAGAAGCAAATCGTGAGTTGTTTATTGGTTTAACACTTCAATCTATATTTTTTTCACTTCAATCTATATCTTTTCTCGGAAGATTTTTCAATGTAAATGAGTGTCTCAGGCTGACAATTATTGCTTGTAATAATTGTTACCCTTTGTGCTATGCATAAAAATCTTGTCTAAACGTTAGTTTATAAATTAAAAAATAATAATTAATATTTAACAAGTTTAAGTATTTCCCCAATAAATGCAGACATAATTTGTCTCGACGCCACCTAGCGAGGGATTTAACACTAACAATGTCTTCCTCGCAAAAATAAAGTTGGTTGTTTTCAGGTGGAAAAAATATAACAAGCAGTAATTGTTGAATGAAACACTAGTATATATTGAATTATTTGGCGGGTATTTGATAAGCCGCCATAGCTCAGTGGTCAGAGCATTCGACCGGCAATCGGAAGGACACGGGTTCAAGTCCCGTTGGCGGAAAGTATCTTTTCTCGGAAGATTTTTCAATGTAAATGAGTGTCTCAGGCTGACAATTATTGCTTGTAATAATTGTTACCCTTTGTGCTATGCATAAAAATCTTGTCTAAACGTTAGTTTATAAATTAAAAAATAATAATTAATATTTAACAAGTTTAAGTATTTCCCCAATAAATGCAGACATAATTTGTCTCGACGCCACCTAGCGAGGGATTTAACACTAACAATGTCTTCCTCGCAAAAATAAAGTTGGTTGTTTTCAGGTGGAAAAAATATAACAAGCAGTAATTGTTGAATGAAACACTAGTATATATTGAATTATTTGGCGGGTATTTGATAAGCCGCCATAGCTCAGTGGTCAGAGCATTCGACCGGCAATCGGAAGGACACGGGTTCAAGTCCCGTTGGCGGCAAGTATCTTTTCTCGGAAGATTTTTCAATGTAAATGAGTGTCTCAGGCTGACAATTATTGCTTGTAATAATTGTTACCCTTTGTGCTATGCATAAAAATCTTGTCTAAACGTTAGTTTATAAATTAAAAAATAATAATTAATATTTAACAAGTTTAAGTATTTCCCCAATAAATGCAGACATAATTTGTCTCGACGCCACCTAGCGAGGGATTTAACACTAACAATGTCTTCCTCGCAAAAATAAAGTTGGTTGTTTTCAGGTGGAAAAAATATAACAAGCAGTAATTGTTGAATGAAACACTAGTATATATTGAATTATTTGGCGGGTATTTGATAAGCCGCCATAGCTCAGTGGTCAGAGCATTCGACCGGCAATCGGAAGGACACGGGTTCAAGTCCCGTTGGCGGCAAGTATCTTTTCTCGGAAGATTTTTCAATGTAAATGAGTGTCTCAGGCTGACAATTATTGCTTGTAATAATTGTTACCCTTTGTGCTATGCATAAAAATCTTGTCTAAACGTTAGTTTATAAATTAAAAAATAATAATTATATTTTTTTTATTTAAAAAATATAAAAAAAAGTTATAGAAGTTCTATAAAAATATGTATCTTCTAAATATGAAAAATATTTGCGACATATTGATTTCTTTTACATGAGAATCGATATTCCCAAATTTTACAAGCAAACAAAATTTTCCAAAAATACGGGATTTTTTTCGGCTAACTGTCAACACCCAAGAAGAACACCTGCATTGTGACAACAAGTCTTCGCGATGGATGTCTGCGCCCGCCAGTTGAATAATCCCCAGGGCGTCACAACACACGGAAATATAAAACACCATTGAAAAATATATTTATTTATTTAAAATTTTAGGTTTTTACATTAAGTAGTCGTTATGTATTATTATTAACATTGTTATTATTTCCTATGAAATAAAGGTATTCTCCTGTGAAAGCTGATGTATAAAAATGACTTATTATATCACACTGTCATCATCACTATCATCCTAAGGAATGCTGTGTGGAGGGTTTTTTAAGGATTTTAAAAAGTTTTTTTAAGTTTTTTTAAAATATGGAGACGAAGTTCTAATAAGGAGTTCTGGGAAGGAAATAGGTATTAGGGATTGGTAGGAATCTGGGGGTCAGTGTATCGAACCAGGCGTAACAAACGTATGAATCCATCTCAGTGCAAGGCGATGGGTCGAGGTATTCACAGTATGGAAGATTTACAGTCTCTCGTATCTAGGGTGTACGAAGAATGAGTTAATAATGAATGTAAGTAAAGTCTAAAGCCATGGTTTTTGAAAGAGATAATATGAAAACAATGTGCAACATAGTTGTGAATGATGAAAACTTGGAGCAATTGGATGAGTTTGTGTATTTGGGAAGTATGTTTACGAGAGATGGGAAGGCTGATAGAGATATTTAAAGAGGAGTGAATGCAGGTAACTCTATTAATGGAGTACTGGTACCTACCCTGATGTATGGCAGTGAGTCATGAAACTGGCAGAGAAAGGATGAAAGTAGACTGAAGGCTGTAGAATGAGATCCCTGAGATGTATGGCGTATGTGTGGTAAAACCATGTAGGATCGTGTGAGAAACATGGAGATCCGCAAAGAATGCAAGGCTGATGTAAGTGTAATGAGTAAGATGAAGAAAGGAATGCTCCGATGGTTTGGGCATGTAGAGCAAATGAACGAGAAAAATAGTGTAAGGAGAATATACAACCGCAAATGTGAATGGTAGAAGTCGTGGACGTCCAAGAAAGACATGGCACGACTAAATGAATCAGATACTTTAGTCGGACCATATCAAGAGTCAGAATAATAAAAAAGCATGTATGAGACGATGTATGAATGTGAACGAGGCAAGGAGTGTGTGCCAAGACCGAGTTGTTTGGCGGTCCGTCCTCTCTGCCTACCCCTGCGGAGAAACGGCGTGATGGTTTGTTAGTTAAATTATGAATAATAATAATTAACCATTTATTTGGACAGCCCTATTTCGTGTGTAACTTGACACTCGCTTTTGAAAAATAAAATAATATTATGACGGATGATATACATGCCTTCTTCGAAAAAGTAAGACAACACGGAAATTTATTTCTTGTAAAAGCGCTGATGGGCTTTTACAAAATGTTTAATTTTTACGTGGTTTTACTGCCAGATACAGAGATTTCGAAAAATATTATACAGCTAGGTACAGTTCTGAATCTCAACTATTTAATAATAATAATTGGACGATTTGTATAATGCCGTATTAGTGAAAAATCACCCCTAGGGCGCAGTTTCACTTGATCGTGCCATTCTCCCCCCGACTTCTTCTACCATACCTACACATTCACCTCATTCCTTCTCCTTACACTATTTTCTTCATTCATCTGCTCTGTAATGCATTCGTAATTAAATAAACTAAGTAAAAATGGTCAAAACGAATAAAACTTCCGAATAATAAAAGCTAATTGAAAATAATTCAAATTTCATTTATTACTGTTTACAAGTACCTAATGGCAGTTTTGCCTACCAAAGTCATCGCCAAATCAACAATTGTTGCCGGTACGCATATAATTAAAATCATTAAAAATATCTAGCAGAACTTAATTAACAGTAATTGATTTCAATAATAACATTAAAAAAATTTTCGAAATCCCACGTATAAAAATAAACATAAAAGCAGTTAAAAATTGATTCGTAAAACCGAGTGATCACTGTATTCATATTTGGGTCTACGAACAGGGCAATATGTAAGAAGGTACAAGTATATGACAGTCAATCCTTGCCACAATCCTTTTAAAATATATATTTTTGACACACTTCATTCACTTTCCCCGTACAATTTCAGTGGTCGAATTTCTTCCCTCCAGAGTATACGACGTATTCTATACAAAAACCAACACATGCAAATATTCTTCACACTACTTTACGGAACAGAGCGTTAGGAGACAACCTCTCGTGGCGACTGACTTTCGCGTAATGAATAGAAGTTGAAAATGGGATCGCATTTATCTGTTTTGGGTACAGATAAAAATGGAATATTACACAATAAATCGCAAAATTAATTTTATTTATTTATCAGTTTTTATAGTTTAAATATTGTTTTCATACACATTATTTTTATTTTTTTCAAATAATTGTTTTTTAATACATAAAATCGATTTCAAAGTACATCGATTAACGTAGTTTTTAAAAATAATTTTACGTCATTATTTGCGCATTTTATAAAAAAATATAAATGTAGAGGTATAGGTATATGTTTCCTATAAAAAAAATTTTTTCAATTTTTTTTTTCTTTTCGTATATGACGACGGATGGAAAAAAATCAGTGGTACATGAACGATTTTTTGAAAACTGATCTTTTATAAACAGTTATAAAGTAAGAAAAAATATTTTTTTTAATATTTAATATTAACTTGGGGCATCGAAAATGCATGTATCTAAAAAAAATAATAAGAAACTTTTTTTTGAGGTGCCGTTATCGACACAGATGACTTCGAAAATACGTAAAAATGCGCAAAAATACGAAAAAAAACATTAAATATTGAAAAATCCCTCGCGGGCTCTTAAAACGTGAGGAATATCATTAGTCATTCTCCGAGTAGCGGTAGTTTTAGATTGGACATGTTTTATAGCAGATATCACTTACAGATTGTCTCAACTTATATTGACTAAAGATGATGTAACGGTTTGCTCCATTAGACTAACATTATCACGTTACCTATATGTACTAACTTATATTTTGTCATATTCAATATTTTATAAATACCATTTGGACAGGTTCCGCAAACGAAAGATCCGGGAGTATTGAGGCACGGCACATAAGGATTGGCAGAGCATGGAGAATGGTTTCCAAGACACTCGTTGACATCTTCTGTACAAGCTCCTGCCGAGTTAGGTCTCCATCCCTATTATAAATATTTTATGTTAATAATTTAGATTGGACGGGCTAACACAATTGTTATTGTCGGGGGACAGTTATCGCATAAACCAGCAAATAAATAATTAAGCCATCAAAAGGGAAAAGTAGAGCACATGAAATCAAATCTAATAGTGAATTCAGGCCTTCCCATCAACGTTCAAGTATTTATTAACTTACTTCCTAGTTGGGAACAGCTCAAGTGAAGTGCGGTACGTTAACTAGAGACGTTTTTCTATAATGTTTCGTTATTTCCAACTTTATACTGTCCAAGAAGTAGATTGTTCGATCTGTGATAATCTGGACTTCCAATCTATTGTGGGTCCAGTTTTCTTTGATGGTGATCTCAGTACAGTGTGGTGAGACAATAATAAGTCATGGGTAGACTTAGTAGTGTTCTTCCAGGAAGCCTATTTGCAAAGAGCACGAATGGACAACAAACATACCCTTTTATACGTTACTCATGCTGTCTCACTCATACACGCATGTCTCTTTCATACCTTAAGATACGTTCACCACACTATCCATATTTCCAAACTTTTCTTCTCCTTATATTAATTTCTTTATCAGAATAAAGCCATTCTTCTATAGGCCTTCTTTTCCATATCCCGTACACTCACAAACATAATACTTATAAAAGTATCAACTGTATTGTTGAATTTGTGGCTCACCGATATGTCTGTTGTTATTTACCGTGCAATATAATGCATGATTGTTGATCTCATTACAATATTTTTTGTTTTTTTTTTACATGAGTAGCGCACAAGAGTCCCAACTGTTCCCATCTGGAGCCAGTGCATCAAGCCATTTCAAGCAACGTTTCAATTCTGAATGGTGGTCTTACACCAGGGCGATACTGAAAGTATCTTCCACTCTGGAACGTGCCGCAAATATACTATATATTATTTTCAATTAATAAATTGTGAAATAACACAAATTAATCAAATAAAATTTATTTGCCACGCTGGGATTCGATCCCGCGACCTTCGGAGTGCTAGTCAAGAGCCTTACCGCTGGACTACGCCGGCCATTAATAATAATAATAACTAGCAGTTAAGTACCCGCACCGCAGGTTTTTACTGCTAGGCCCTGCGGGCACCTCGGCTTAGCCAGTTTGTGTTGGTGATCATTTTATAAATCCGATAGGAACTGGTTCCGAAAATAGCCCATTTCTTGGATCCACTGTCATCCAGTGATAGCTAGTCACCGGGACAAAGTAACCGGGACAGGCAATGACGTCATATGTAATGTATAGCCGCTTGATTCACAACTAAGTATAGCGGCCTACACACGACACTGCATGTAGTGACTGCGGCAGTGACTGCAAAGAGGGTGGAGTTGAGCGAACTAGCGCTGTCTCGTTCTAGCGGCCCTTTAACAAACGAGACAGCGCTAGTTTGCTCAACTCCACGCTCTCTGCAGTTACTGCCGCAGTCACTAAATGCAGTGTCGTGTGGAGAGCCCATTTTACCTATTTTTACAACTAAGTATTATTTATTTTTAATTTCTGCAAATCCAGTCTGCCGCCTCTTACCAGACCTGACGGCTCACTAGCAAACACCGCCACCGTAAAGGCTAATTTATTAGGTAAAATGTTTGCGGATAACGCAACCCTCGATGACCAAGGTGCTGTCCCGCCGTCGGTTCCTCACTGCGGTTTTCGTATGAAAAAGCTGAGGATCCGGCATCGGGAAGTACTCCATGTTTTAAGAGGGCTTGATGTTAATAAAGCTAGTGGGCCTGACGGAATACCTGCCCTGGTACTGCAGAGGTGCGCTGCAGAAATAGCTCCAATTTTGAAGAAGCTTTTTAAATGTCCCTGAAGACTGGCTCTGTGCCCTCTGGTTGGAAAAAAGCGGTTATCCATCCTATTCCAAAGAAGGGTGACCGCTCCAACCCGGCCAACCACCGCCCCATAGCGATCACATCAGTTCTGTCTAAGGTGATGGAACGTGTGATCAACGACAAACTGCTAACATACCTCGAGAAGAACAAAATTATTAACGACCGTCAATACGGATTCCGGCGGAACCGCTCGTGCGGTGATCTTCTCGCGTATGTGACGCATGTTTGGGGGCGATGCCTGGAACGTTTCGGTGAGACCCAAACGGTTGCAATGGACATCTCCAAGGCCTTTGACCGGGTTTGGCACCGAGGACTTGTCAACAAACTGCATTCTTACGGACTTCCCGCATCCTTGTGTACTTGGATTGCCGACTTCTTGAGGGAGAGGTCGATTCAGATGGTAGTCGATGGTTTCACCTCTTCCTCACACTCGATAAATGCTGGCGTCCCGCAGGGATCGGTTCTGTCTCTGACTTTGTTTTTGTTGCACATCAACGACCTTTTGTCATGTGCACCAATTCACTGTTATGCGGATGACAGTACAGTTCATGATAGCTTTTTGTTTAACAAGCCACTAAAGGGCTCACAAACTCCAACAGCTCGTAGGGCTTTGAAGCAAAGAATGGACGGTTACCTCGAGAGTGTTTTCTCTTGGGGTAAAAATAATCTCGTTGAATTTAATGTTTCAAAGACCCAATCTTGTCTGATTACGTCTAAAAGGGATCGAAATGAAAATCTAGTCTCTTTCAACGGAAGCAATCTTCCGAACAGGCCCTCCATTGATATGCTTGGTGTAACCCTAAGTGACCAGCTCAAGTATGGGGGCTCCATCGAAGCCAGAGTAAAGTTAGCCTCCCAGAACCGCAGATACTTTAATAGTGCACAACTGCTAACCCTGTACAAATCGCAAGTGCGCTTGGAATTAAGTGAATTTGGCAGCCACCTCTGGTCTGGAGCTCCAAAATACCTGAAAAATACCCTCGACTCTGTGCAGAAACGGGCGGTCCGTTTGATAGATTCTCCCATCTTAACAGACGGATTGCAATCTTTAGAGCACAGGCGTCGGGTGGGAATGCTATCCTTGTTCTACCGGTATTACAATGGAAGATGCCCCGAGGAACTAGCATCATTGATCCCTTCGGCACCGGTGCATAGTCGGGAAACACGCCAAACGCGTGCCCAACATTTGTACACGGTTGACATTTGTCACATGAGACTCGTTCTTATGTTCAACAGCTCGGCTGTGGAATGATTTGCCGGCCTCTGTGGTTCTACATTTCCTCCTTCCTACAACATAGGTCTCTTCAAGACCAATGTTCATTCCTTCCTCTCCTCAAAAAGACCCTCCACACAGCATCCCAGATGACATAAGCCCTGAGGGAAATTATTTTCCTCAAGGCCTCCTGTGTGGAGTTAATGTAAAAAAAAAAGAAAACCGTCAATCTTTCCATATCCGAAGAGATACTCAAATTCACAAATTCGTAGTACTTATGCCTGCCTGGGGCACATCCCCATCTCTCCGTGCGATTTGCTAACGGAAGTAGCACCATCCTTTGAAGAATTCTTGAATTCGAAACCGAATTACAATGGTAGCATTCTTCGAAATTTTACTTACACATATGCGGTGGATAGGGCGCAGCGGCATACACACATTCGAAGCCGGGTTTTTAAACTCAACCACGCAGACGCAAGCCCATTAATACTGTTTGAAGATGATTTGAATGCCAAATATTACAAATTTAGCTATTGTTTAAGTAAAGTGTGCAAATTCAGTTGTTGATAATAAATTTCAATGTGTCGGGGAAAGTTATTGCATAATGGTAGAGGAATAAAGTTTGCTTGAAAAACAATTATACATTGAAATATTGTACATGTTACCTGGTCACAGATACATTTCCTCCCTTGAGTGCTGCTTTGGGGAATGCAAATTCCGTGACCGCAGAGTTCCTCGTTGGAAGCAGATAGACAATCGCTCATGGAGTTTGTCGTGCAGTGTAGTCCAAACCAGCCTGGGAGGCAAATGCACCAGTAGCTCCCGGGAGTATTTATGCACGTTGCTCCGTTTTGACAGCCGAGACCAGAGTGATTGAGCACAGTGCATTCATCAACATCAGTGTCACATTGAGACCCCTATAAAATATATATATTTTTTATTTTTTTATTGAAACATATAACAAGGTTACAAATTTTACAACATAATATATACATCAACATTTCAATCACTCTCCTAATAAAGCAGATATATATATATATATATATATATATATATATATATATAATATATATATATATATATAAATGAATGTATGTTTGCTTGCATGTATGTATGTATGTATGTATGTATGTATGTGTGTATGTATGTATGTATGTTTGTTGTATGTTGTTTATGTATTGCTATATTAAGCAAAGGTAATGTTCGAAACTTTCAAAATACCTTCTTTCCACCCTCGCGAAGGTTTCTGGATTATTACAACCACATGATAATACATATGAAAAGTTTTTTAATCATTAAAAAACATTAAAAATTTGAGAATGACATTTTGCAAATCATCGATTGTTCAATCGAAATTCAATTTTCGAAACTCTTTAAATTAATGAATTTATTTGAAGTACTCACCTCATACTCATTGAATCAAGAATTATAGATATTTTAAATGGGTTGGCAAATTTTATTGCTCAATTTTCGAATAAACTCTTTAAGTAAATAAATTCTCACCAACAGTTTGTTTTTAGTGTATTTACGCGTAACAGAATTGAATTTAATTTTTATTTACAAATCTAATAATATTCGGGAACGTGTGAAGGGAAGAGGAGGCGAAAGGGGAACGGGACGAATGGGAAAAGACACGCAGGGAGAAACAATTGGTGAGGTTTGTCAAGGTCTTGGAGGCGGATGACCTGGACACATTGAACCCCAGATTCATACCCACCCCTTAAACCCTTTTCCTTCCCAGAACTCTCCTCTCCTTCCTTTCCTAAAAAAACCCTCCACACAGCATCCCCAAAGATGACATAGGCCCTGAGAGAAATCATTTTCATTTAATGTGTGGAGCTCATGTAAAAAAAAAAATCTTTATTAGTGGCACGTCAACGGGAATTCGCTAGTACCTACACAGGTGAACAACATATTTTTTAAATCGTCTTATCTAGTGAAAGTATCGCCTGCGACTGCATTGTATCCAGAAAAAAAAATAAGGCACATATTTTTCTTGAACTTGGTTCTTGGTCCTGAATTATTGCCGTTCAGGAACAGATTGAACAAGCAAGATATTTTTATGAGCTCTTTTATTTCATACATATTAACTATAGAATACTAAACCATCGTAAACCCTAAGCTTTCATAAATTTTACGACACTATCCTATAAGTCAACACACAAATGACACCCGATCACAATAACAGTGTGTGGCACACTGACGGATCAAATTAGGAAGGCAGTGGGAACAGCCTGAACATTGTTTTGCCGTCGTAATTTTTACGATGGTTTATTATTCTACGGTTAAATAATAACTTACCTCCCATCCCGCTGGGCATATGCAATGGAATCCTTTAAAGTTTTCCACGCAGGTACCAGCATGTTTACACGGAGTTGACGAACAGCTATCTTTGTTCAGTGTGGCTAAAATTGACCCAACTGATACTTCTACTGCTGATATTCTTCTCCTTAGTCTTGAAAGTTGAACTTGCTATAAAAAAAACTCTAGTTCAGTAGGTAATTTATTAAAAAGAATTAATTGTTAGAAACTTAAAACTATCTTTTTTACAGAAAGAACACCCCCGGAAAGCTCATGATCCAAACCAGGTTTTAACATGAATATATTTACTTACGTTCCTACTTTTACTTGTAATATACACGTAAAATATGTGGGCTTGGCCTATTTCACCATCCATCGTGGTGAAATCTACCAAGCCACATAATATATGTATTATGAGAGTATAATACTCGTTGGAGACAAGCACGGTATCCATTTCGACATTCCTATTTATGGCTTTTTTATTTTAAGTGATAAAGTGCTAAACAGCTGTTTATAAAATACAATTTTAAAAACTAAAATTAGGAAACAAAATGTAATATGGACTACCTTTGGGACCCTTCCTTGAATAACTGAACCATTAATATTTCCGCGTTCTAAGTTTAAGAGTCTCTGCAAAATTCCTTGTGAACCGTACAGCTGTCGGATTATTCTGGCCAAGCCAAGGTTCCTGTTGGTGCCTAGTGTCGAGGACACCCTGTGTACAAGGGAAGATGCATTCCTTGCCTGAAATTCATCAAGAAAAAATACGCTTTGGAAGAAAAGATAGAAATAAGTTATAAATAATAAATAAATTAATATTCGGTTCTTTAGCAGCTACCACAGATAAGTTAAGCCGATAGATGTGTATTGTGAGTGTGTTTATGTGGTCAAAGTAAGGTCGATTTTATCTTATTTTGGGTGAAATAATAATATCCGTTTCACTGGTGGAATGAGATCATGCACATGTGTTTGTTGCAGCTACAAAAGGAAGCACAAAAATTGAGACAGTCTCTGTAAAAAAACGAGATTTTTTCAAATTGTAAATTATTGTATATCTCAGTTAAAGTTAAGTTATGTGAAAGAAATATAATGTAAACATAAAATTTGGGCGCCCCTGGTCATAAGATCAGAGAAACATCTGCCAATGAACATTGGCTTCCTATAATGTAATTAAGTAATATTTAATCTATATGAACAATATCTTGCATATCTGCCAAAGTATAAATTAAAATGACGTTGCGAACGAATCTAGGGGACAATTTGTGAGAGAAATAATCCTGTCCACTAGACTGAACAACATTCTTTCTCCAAATGACGTCACCTACTTCATATACAACCGATTTCCGGCGTAAGTGTAGTGTTGGGCATTCTTTTTAAAAGCCTGCAGTAACGCATTTGAAACTTGATCATAAATAGAAGCTAACTCTTCCAACTTTTTAGCAAATTCACCTCTAGACTATTCTAAGGTAGTATCTGCGACATCAGAAGAAATATTAATTTTGCGAAATTTTCGTTCAATGATTTGTTCTCTTCCAACCGTATTATTCAAAGCTCATTGAATCTGATGCAGAAATCTAGACCAGTTACATGGGGGAGACTTGGTCAAAATAGGCAATGCAGTATTTTGCGGGGTGTAATAAGCGTAATAAAAAGGCGTTATAATCTCATAATAATTATTTGAATTCCTTTGAAACAAACTTTTCCATTATCGCAAACAAAGGTTTGTGGTACACCCTGTACTAGAAAAATAAACTGTTTAACGATGTTATTAGCAGTTGCATTTCTGAGAGGAAAAATCCAAGTATATTTAAAAAAAACGTCAACAACGATAAAATATACATAAATCCAGCGTAACTACGGGGAAGAGGACCAATAGACAACAATCTGTAACCACTGTTGAAATAATTGGCGGAATCTAAAACCGCTAGGAGTTCGCGCTCCGTCACGCCATAGTTTGCTTGTGGGCATTCAAAAACCTAGAAAAATCAGAAACAAAATGCTCCTCTCCATCAACAAAATTTTGTGTGCACGTCGCCGATACCTTTATTACTTGCGTCACAGTGAATACTAATTGGTAGTGAAAAATCAGGGCAATTAATAACCGGCGCGGAAGTCAATGCCTTTTTAAAAATTCTTAAAGGATTCATAGACCAGGAAAAATTAATCACTCCCTTTCTTGAACCAGTGAGTTTTGTCAATGGTGTTTATAGTAGAAAAAATCTTAATAAAGCGCCTTTAGTATCCACAAAGTCCAATAAAAGCCTTTTGATTTCTTTTGGGACTTTTGGGACTCTATCTTGACTGGATCTGTGCGAAAAACCTTTACACGGACGATGTATCCTAGATACTTCAGTTCGTCCTTACACAAATTCACATTTTCAAAGATTAATTGTTAAAACCCCTCAGCAACGTAAGCAGATATACGCGTTAAAATGACAATTGCAGTCAAGTACAATAAGCGTGCTTATACTGGCTTCTTTTATACGTGTTGGGTTTTCACAATGTACCCGCAAAGCGGAAGGAAGGAAAAGTGAGGAATGCCGACTTACCCGCAGATTTTCTCCCTTCGCTTCTCCTTTTCAGATCCGCTGGTTCTTTTATATTCACTTATGATTTTCACTTTATAGAAATGTTCTATACAATAGCTCCGTATTCAACATAGGTGTTGACAGGAAGGTGGGTATTTTGCAACTGAACAATGTGATGCTTGATTGTATCTGGTCGGCATGGTGGGTAGGAAAAAATAGGATTTGTTGGGTAGGAATTATAAGGATTGGTAGGTAGAAATTAAAAGTTGGAAAAATAAAGGTAAAGGAGCAATGCTAGGCACCAACATTTCCGCCCACCTAATTCGAAGATACTTAACCAAAAAAAAAAAATCAAATAAAATAATAAAGTGTCGGGGTACGGTTCCCGCAGAAAACAAAAAAGAATAATTTGAAAAGATCAAAAATTTGTAAAGACTCCTCGGGTCTATGATGTGAGTAGGATACTAACTAGAATTCGAGTATAGGCATCCAAAAAATAAAATAAAATAAAAATAATGAAAATAATGAAAATTGAAATGGAATAGGTATTTCCAAAGATATTGAAATATAAGTAGATGTGCTATCTGCTGTTTTTACTATGTGGGTTTGCGCTTCCGGGTGTCGCCGATATTGTTTATCAATTAACAAATAAACTAAAAGAACAAATAATTAACGAAGAAACCCAACGAACGTTAAACTAAATGAACGAATTCTTTCCTCATTCAAAATATATTGTTAACCAATATTAATGCACATTTTCGAAAAATCAACGAAATGAACAAATTCTTTTTGGTTATTTTCGTTATTTGTTTTTGGGGTGTTATGCCGTGTTGCGCTACCTCCTTCTTTAGCCAACGTTTCGGACATCGTTGCAGTGTCCATCATCAGGGCAGATCCGGCAGATCCGGTATAACACCCCAAAAACAAATAACGAAAATGCTTTTGGCCGTGAAAATCTTAAAACTTACCCAAATTCTTTTTGTATGAAAACTACGCTAATTAGCGCGTAGTCTGGCGACAGTTGCGCGGACACCATAGCATATCTTTCTGTATTTGAATATCTTTGGGTATTTCCCTTTTATACATACATTTGAATAATCACTAATACTAGTTTTATTCTACCGGTAATGGACACAGTTTTATCACCGGTCGAACCAACGAACCAATTTGCGTCTTAACCGTAGCTACCCTAACTATCCCATCCTTACCGGGATGAATATGGATAATTCGTCCTAACACCCACTTCATAGATGGAAGACGATCATCCTTTGTTAACACTAATTGCCCTATCTTAATGTTAGGATTAATTTTGCACCACTTTGATCGTTGTTGAAGCGTATTTAAGTATTCTAAATGCCAACGTTTCCAGAAATGTTGCAACATTTTTGGAGATGTTGCCACCTACTTAATCGATTAGACTCGGTGTCAAGAAAGTCATATTCAGGCAACCCCAATAAGAATCCACCGATTAAAAAATGGCCTGGGGTGAGTTCATTTAATTCATCAGGGTCTGAGGTCATTGAACACAAAGGGCGGGAGTTGAGGATGGCCTCAATTCTGGTGAGAACTGTCGCAAATTCTTCGTAAGTTAGAACGGTCTCACCTATTACCCGCTTTAAATGGCATTTCTCAGACTTTATCCCAGCTTCAAATAGACCTCCAAAATGAGGACTAGACGGAGGGTTAAACGACCAAATAATGCCATTTTGAGTTAGGTGATTAGATATAACATCACGCTGTGATGCCAAGAATTTATTTATGCCGAGTAGGTACCGATTTGTATCTATGAAGTTGGTTCCGTTGTCGCTTATAATTTCTGAACAGAAGAGATTCTGATTTCAGAGCTTATAATTTCTAATTTCCCTCGACGATCCGTAAACTGGCTAAGGGCTGAAATAAAGGCTTCAGAAGATAAATCAGACACGGCTTCCAAAAATTCCTTCGTTGCCAAACATACAAATAAACACAAATAACACTTTGACGTTTTGGCTCCCCTCCGTTTATGATCTTTCAAAATGAAAGGACCTCCGAAATCAATTCCGACTCGAGAAAAAACACGGCTCTGTTGCACTCGAGAGGGTGATAAATCAGCCATCAATGGAGGTGGTAACGTTGAAGATTTCATCTTATGGCAAACAATGCATTTCGAAAATTGCGAACGAATTTTATTTCGTGCCGCTACTATCCAAAACTTACGCTGAATTGTGAATTGAAGGCTTCGCGGGCCAACATGAAAATATAGTTTATGATAATAATCTATAATTAAGTAAGCTAAGTAACAGTTTTTCGGTAATAACATCGGAAATTTATTTTCGTAAGACAGGTCGGAGTACTTGAGTCGACCGCCCACCCTGATAATACCGTGGCTATCAAGAAACGGTTTCAAGTTTAGAAAGTGCGTTGAAAATGGAACGTTATTTCGCATGTTACGCATATCGACAGAAAAATACGTTTCCTGTTCGAGGAGTACAATTTTCAAAAGCGAGTCATTTAATTCGCGAGAGCTAAGATAAGTAGAGTTTGTATTACCTGTACTCAGTACCGGATTATCCCTAAGGCAGAGTAGGCAACTGCCTAGGGGCCCCGCATCGGCTAGGGGCCCCGCATCTCGAGAAAAAAATGATTTGCTTCAATTAGTGAGCAACGAAGTTTCGAAAAAAGTCAGCATTCAAGATGTTTTTTTTTTTAAAGGAAAATTTACAGGTTAATAACATTAGGTACACGCATTAAAGAAAACAACAAATTATAATAATCAGGTTATCACCCAATAAATAATCAATGTTCTGGAAAGGTTGTCTGGAAGAGATGACTATAGTGACAAGACGGCTCATTGTAATGTTTTTTTTTTTTAATAATATGTATTTTTGTTTCTATGTACATATGTGTCCTTTTATGTGCAATAAAGGATTATTGTATTTTATTGTATTGTAATCGTTTTTTATTGATTAAGGTGATGGCATACCTTTCGTAATGTAGTAAAAGAACTGATTAATTATGAATAAAATTACGTTTTGGTAGAAAAAAATAATTTTGGAAGTTAGAAAAGGGTAAAGTGCAGTGGCGGGATAAGCCCGTCGAAGCCAGGGGCGGTAAAGTTGGATGAACCCCTCCCCCCTCCCCTTAGTGAAGTTGATTTAATTTCACAAGTTTTTTTATTCAGTTCACACGGGTCTCTGACTCTGGGGGGCCTCCAAACGCCTCCATGTTACCTTGACCAAATCCTGAACAATGCTAAGGACACTGCAATTTTTTATTTATTTTTTATTCATTTTCTGAAAGATTCATTTGTTAATAATGCTCTCACCATTTGAGGAAATTGGTAAAATTAATGGAGATACATAATTTTATATGAAACCGTTTTAAACAGTTTGTATGTTGAATTATCCTCAGGAAAACTTTGAAAGCGTTTTTCTCGGAACTACGTTTTTCAACCTGGTTGACAACATATTAGAAAAACTATATATTCGATTTGCATGCACCAAGTCTTAAACATTTAGAAAATCCAATCACTATGGCACCACTTCGGGATTTTTTTATGAAAGTCTATTTTTTTATGTACAATGAAAATTTTCCATAAAAAATCTAAAATAAAATTCGCTGGTCCGCCATTTTATATTTTTTTTAGATATCAATTCCCCTATGCCATAGACAGTAGATTTAGAACAGATAAGGACTTGGTGCATGCAAATCGAATGTATAGTTTTTTTTTAATGTGTTGTCAAAACGTGTTAAAAAAGTTTTGAGAAAAACGCATTCAAAGTTTTGCTGAAGGATAATTCAACATACAAACTGTTTCAAATGGTTTCACATAAAATGCTGAATCTCCGTCAATTTTTCAAATTTCTTTAAAAAAATTGGTGAGAGCATTTTTAACAAATGCATCTTTCAGAAAATGAAATAAATAAAAAAAATACAAAAGTATTTTTTTACAGTGTCCAGATGCCTTAGGGGGGGTAAAATGAAGGCACATTGTCATTTTTTTTTTGAGATATGAATAATGTTGTTTTTATTTATTTCATACACACTTTATAGCATAATATCTGAAGTATCTTTGAAAAAATTTTCGATTAAAAATATCAGTAAATAAGTCCGTGAGAGCGAATTTCCGGAGGCGCTTCGAAAAAAAGTTGTTATGCGGTGAACTCCATACCTCGTCACTGGATCATTTGAAACAAAAAAATTGAAATGCGTTTAAAAGGTAATATGTTTTCCTAGGTAGTCAGAGGGAGTTTTTTTTTCGATTTTTTTATTTTTGGCAGCATTTTGAAGTGAAAAACGCGATTTTTGCTAAAAAAATTCGGTGAATTTGTTATTATAAAATGGCAAAACAACTCCCTCTAACTACCTGTTGATTTATAGAAATAGTGTACAAAATTTCAACAGCATCGGTCAAGTCAAGATTTTGAGTTATGATGTTCACAAACTTCAGAAATGTTGTTTGCAATAAAACCGATTTAATTTTTTTTATACTCGAAATATATCTACTTAAATCGAGCATGAGGGCCGGTCGCTTGAAACGCTGTACTTTCGTTAGTTTTGTTCCGATTTTCTTGAAATTTTGACACAATACTCAATATACTCACATTTATTACATCCAGAAATTAAAAAAAAATTAAAACTTTACCCCCCCCCCCGCCCCTTTAAGACTTGTTAAGAATTTGATCAAGCGAACAAGGAGGCGTTTGGGGGCCCCTTCAATTCCCCCCCCCCCGTCAGTCTGCCATTAGTAAAGGGGCCCCGAGACGTGCATTGCCTAGGGGCCCCGACGTTAATCCGGCCCTGCCTGTACCAGGAATTTTACGACAATTATTAACGAAACGCATATCCAAGCGATGACGCGTTGCAATTTATTGAACGTAGAATATTTACTAATAATTAAATTAGGTACGATTTGAGATGATACAAAGGTTTTAAGGTTGGCAGTTTTGATTTCTGGTACTTCTTCGATAGATTGATTGGACACACCTGAACACGGTCAGTGTGCCACTGGTTTACGGAGCCACTGTGGTCCTGTAAACCACAACGGGTGTGAGATAATGTCTGCTGGAAAAAGACCCCTTGAACCAGAATTGGCGCAATTTTCCTCTGAGATAACATGTTTCCAAATAGCATTTGGTATATTTTCCAGTATTTGGACAACGCGATTTCCGACAAATATTTTCAACAATAGTTTTTAGCCAAGCTAGTACAATAGTCGAATCTGTAAATAGAAAAACGTTTTCTATCTGTTCGGTAAATTTCACAGATGACATAATATACTGTATAAGTTTTGTGGGGAGTACAGCTCCGCACAATTCTAATCGTGGAATTGACAAGGTTTTCAAAGGGGCTACCTTCGATTTCCCCATTAAAATGAGAGTGGTATTGTTACTACGCTCTAATAAATACACCACTGCAGCATAACCTAACTCTGAGGCATCACAGAATCCTATGAGGACCAGACGGCTTGTGCCCACCGTGTTATAATATCTTGGGATTTTTAGTAATGAAAGCTGAGTTACAAACTTACTCCACGTATTACGATTATGTGGTGGAACTTCACGATCGTCCCAATCAACCCTTAACTTCCATAATTCCTGTAATAGACATTTCGCAAAAAATGTCACTGGGGTGATGATCCCAAGTGGATCGATTAAACGAGCTACCGTTGAAAAAAAGATCTTTTTGTGCATAACTCTTTTCTAGGTATATTGACCTTGTAGGTAAAATTATCAGTCATCGGACTCCACTAAATGCCTAATATTTTCACAGTTTGATCAGTTCCGGCGTTATCGAAGGAATGACCATCTTGCTGGTATTCTTGACAAACCTGATCCAACAGTAAAGATGAATTAGATTGCCATTTACTGAGTTCTAGTTTCCCAAGATTCAATAATGCAATGATTTGAGTTTGAGTTTGAGGGCCGTACTAATCGTGTCAGTTCCTGCTACCAAATCTACGTCTACATAAAAATCATCGCATAGAACCCTGGCGGCGTCAGGATATTTTGATCCTTCATCTTATGCTAGCTGACGAAGGGTGCGTATAGCGAGGAAGGGTGAGCTAGAGAGCCCATACGTTATCGCTTGTAACTCGAAATCAATAACCGGTTCATTCTGAGACTCTCTCCATAAAATATTTTCAAATTTACGCTAAGATGGAATAATTAATATTTGCCTATTATCTTACAAATATCGGCTGTAAATACATATTTATGAAAACGAAAATTTAAAATCATACGTGGAATTTCAGTTTGCAATTTAGGACCGTTTAATAAGAGGTCATTTAGAGATAAATTTTGAGGTTCGGTTTTTGCCGACCCATCAAAGACCACCCGCAATTTCGTTGTTTTGCTGAGAGGATTCAAAACACAATGATGAGGTAAATAGGATGCACCTAAGTTCCGAGGCACCCGTTTCATATGTCCTAAGCTTTCATATTATTATTTTATAAATTTTCCGTAATCAACTGCTAATATGGGATCCCTCTTAAATGAATTTCTAAGTTGTTCAATCGTAATTCGGCAAGTTTGAACGAATTCTGTGCTGGCATAGTTTCAGATTTTATTAACAATGGGACAACATACCTACCGTCACTTTCTCGATAGTGTTTTGAAGCATAAATTGTTTCGGCTAATTCGTCATTCAGATTAGTCAACATTGAAGGCATTTCTTCAATTTCCCAAAATTTCCTAAGATAAGGAATTTGATCCAACAAACAAAGACGAAGGCGTTTGAAATGATGAATTATCTAATTTTCTCATTATAATGTAACCGAAAATGCTATTAACTGCACAAGGATATCCACGAATTATTTCATGTCCACCATTAAATATATCCAAGTTTATGTCAGCACCTAACAGAATGTCTATTGGGCCTGATTTGTCGTAAGATTCGTCAGCTAATTTTAAATTATTAAATTGTGACGTCACACTCAGTGGTAAATCATATGACGGAAGATTAAAAGTGATTTCCGTAATCACAATAGTTTGACATTGAAAAATAGGCCCCTTTTATTTTTAGGTTTTATAAAACATTTTGTTGTGCCATAACAAGAATATATATGATTGATAAACAATCCCAGGAAACCCAAAAAAGCATAGATTTTATGAGCAGTCAGTACGATGATATAATAAAAAAACTAGAAACAACAATATTACAAAATAAAAAAATCGAAAATGAATTAGAAAACATAAAGAAAGAACAGCAGGAAAAACATATTATTATCAAACAACTTGAAATAAAAATATCAGACCTTGAGTACAAATCTCGGTCTAATTTCCTAGAAATAGCAGGCATTCCTCAAAAAAATGGGGAGCAGCAGATTGAAATCGTACAAAAAGTTGCGGCGGCGGCAGGAATGGATATCCAGCACAAGGAGATAATTGAAGTAAAAAGGACTCCTGATAGAAGAAACAATGCGCCACCAAAACTGCTAGTGGAATTTGCTGATAAAACGACTAGAGATAATCTAATCTCTAAAAGGAAAAATATTAATTATGAAGACATAAAAGACATCACTACTGAAACAATCTATATTGAAGAAGAATTGAGCCCATATCAAAGGGAACTGCTCTGGAAAACAAAAAAAGCTGCCAAAGAAAAAAACTATTCTTACGTTTGGTGTAAAGATGGAAAAATAATGACTCGAAAAATGCCAAACGAAAAAATAATCTACATCAAACATATAGATGATATTAAAAATATTGTGTAAAAAAGGCACTTCGAAACAACATTTATGAATTAAAGTAAAAAATGACTGACACTATAATAACCTCGGAACCAAGTGACCTATCAATGATAAACAACAACTCTTTTAATATATTGCACAAAAACATAAGAAGCATCAGAAAAATTTTTGATGAATTACAAATTTTACTGAAATATTTAAAAGTTAATCTACACATAATAATACTTACTGAATGTTGGATAAATCATAAATACATGAATTTGGAAATAGCTGGATATACCACTTACTCAAGTTTGAATAACAAAAGACAAAACGATGGTGTAATTAAATACACTAAAAACGAAATAAAAGCCGAAGTTGAGGAAATTATTATCACAGATGCCAATTGTCTAAAAATTAAAATCGGAAAAGAAAAGGCTATATTAGCAATCTACCGATCGCCTTCTACAAGAAACATCGACCCATTTCTTAAATCCGTGGACGAGGAACTCTGCCTTCTAAAAGACACGAAAAACATATTTTTTATTGGAGATGTAAATATAAATATCCTAGAAAATGGACATCCCAAGAGAATTCAATATCTGCAGATGCTAGCATCCCATGGACTGGTAAGCTTAATAAATGTACCTACTCGAAAAGTGGACAGCACTGAAAGTTGCATAGATCATATAATGAGTAAAACAAAAGATATTACTCAAACTATTGTATTTAACTCAACTATAACAGATCATTATACAACTATACTTTCAATAAAAATAAACAAGTCAAATAAAATCAAGAAAAGACCACAAACAATAGAAAAAACTGAAATAAACTGGAATGACATTAAACATAATCTACAATGTACCGATTGGAAAAAACTGCAAAGTATGAACAATGCAAATGATGTATGGAATTTCTTCATAGAACTCTTTCAGAATAATATTCTCTCTAATACCACAAAAATTATTAAGAAAATCTCACATAAAAATGTACACATTAAACCACGGATTACACAGAATGTTATAAACTGCATAAGAAAAAGAGACGAGTTACACAAGAGACTAAAAAAAATCCATACGATATACACATGTTAAGATTCTACAAAAGATATAGAAACATTTGCAAAAAAGTTATTACATATACAAAAGAAACCTACTAGAAAAAAATTGTAGATTGTAAACAAAATCCACGGAAAATGTGGCAAATAATTAATGAAATAACCAGTTCTAAATCTGCTACCATGACATCAATTGACGTGCTGAATATAAACAATGTCCCAAGGACATACGCTGATAATCCTGACCAAATTCTTGAATACGTCAATAAATTTTTCATAAATATAGGATCAAATCTAGCAAAGCAAGCTACACAACGTAATGACGCTATACTAATAAATGAACCCCCTGAACAAGGAAAGAAACTCGAGTTTAAGCAAATTACAGCTGATGTTATCAAAAACACAATTTCTTCTCTAAAATCAAATGTTTCTTCGGGGGAGGACTTAATCACAACCAATGCAAAAAAATATCTCTGTAAAGAACTTATCATACCTCTAACATACTTAGTCAACCTGTCCATAACTGAAAGCATATTCCCTACGGCTCTCAAAAAAGCTACTGTTATACCAATTTTTAAACAAGGATGTAAAAATGACATAAATAATTACCGACCAATAACCTACTCAACACATTTTCAAAAATATTGGAGAGAATATTAAAAAAACAACTCTTATCCTACTTAGAAGACAATAAAATATTATCGGAAACACAGTATGGTTTTAGGGAGAACTTAAGTACTAGTGACGCCATAGAAAAAATTACAGATATGATCACTAAAAGTTTAGACAGTGGAGAAAAAACTTTGGCAATCTTCATAGACTTACAAAAGGCTTTTGATACAATAGACCACAAAATACTTTTTGCTAAACTTACAAAAATTGGTATGACAAATACAACACTAAACTTGCTAAAAAGCTATATGATGGAGCGTACACAGAGCGTTCAAATTAATAAGAGAAAAAGCGAACCTCTCCTAATCAACCATGGCGTACCGCAAGGAAGCGTACTAGGACCAATATTGTTTTTGATATACATCAATGATATCTGTAACCTAGAAACAAGAGGAAAAATTATTAGTTTTGCTAATGACACAGTAATTTTATTTAACGAAAAAGATTGGATAAATACTTACAAAGAAGCGGAACACGGGCTTAGTCTCCTGCAAACCTGGCTTAAAAGAAATTCCCTCACGCTTAATGTTAATAAAACAAAATATCTTACATTTTCTATAACAGCCAGAGGGCAGCCGTCGGAGGACTTAAATCTCAAATTACACACATGCCAAGGAATTTATCAACAAAATCTAGGCTTATCATGCCTCTGTCCCACTATAGCACACTCCAAAAGCATCAAATATCTTGGAATTGAAATTGATGATAATCTCCGATGGAACTCACAAATTGACGTAATTACAAAAAAACTAACCAGGTACATATACTTCTTTAGAAACATTCGTAATATCCTCAACATAAACGATATTAAAAAAGTATACTATGCTTTGTGTCAATCACAAATAGAGTACGGTATAACTGGATGGGGGTCTGCCTTGAGCACTCGCACAGAGCGACTCAATATAGCCCAAAAAGGAGTACTAAAGACAATACTGAAAGTTCCGCTTAGAACTCCGACGGAAGAAATATTTAATAACTTTCAAGTCTTCAATGTACAGAAACTTTATTCAAAAAATATTTTATTTAAACTGAAAAAAAACATATATGTATACTCCACTGCCCAACATAAATACTCAACCACGGCAGTAAGCAATAACATCCTGGTTACTCCCAGTTTGAACACATCTTTTGGACAGAGAAATAATAAATTCCATGCTATGAAATTATACAATGCTCTACCAGATCAAATCAAAAATATAAAGGAAATGAATATATTTAAAACAAAAGTAAAAACATGGCTGAGAGATCAAAGTGATAATAAAATTACAAACATCATGAAGACGATATAAAGACAATCCATAACCAAATACAAATATTTAAAAAAAACTACAGGCCACCTCAGAACAGGAAATCCTAGTGAGGAGGTCTGTGAAAAAAAAAAGAATCTATACTTATACTATACATTATACATACATGTACAAACCTTGCTATTGAAACTAATAATAAATAAATACTACAATTACCTAAACCGTTAAGTGGAATTCGATTTGATTTTATTGACAAACCGAGACGCTTGGCGCATCTTTCTGTAATTAAAGATTCCTGAATACCACTGTCTATAACCGCACGTATAGGTAGATACTCATTATTTTTTCTACGAACTTCAAGTTGAATTGTACCCAGTAATACAATAGATAGCACGGCGCATTTTGTAAAACTGTGGCTGCTAGGGTTGTACCCGCATTATTTAATTCGTTATTCGTTCGTGGTTAGGCGGCCATATGCAACATTGAATGGTGTTTTTTATTACAAAACTGGCATATAAACTTTGAAACACAATCTTTAATATGATGCTGTTTCAAACAATTGAAACAACGGTTTAAATTTTTAGTTTTGTCCCTCCTCTGATGGAGACTTAATGATGTAAAAGTTGCACATTTATGAATAAAATGTGAACCTTGACATAACGGACAACGAATATTATTATCCTTATTTGCCGTTAACAACGTGTTCAATGAACCTTTTTTCTCTTTTGTCGTATGTGAAGATGACATCTTCAACATGCGTGATTGATTCCTAAGAAACCCGAAAATTGAATCTGACCCTGGAATCTCCTCGTCAGCTAATTTAGATTCAAACTGTCTTTTTGTTGTGGGATCCATCGCTCTTTATAATGTGACCCATGAATTTATCAAGGATATCTTCTACTTTCATCGCATTTATTGCGGCATAATTCTCCTGAAAATTATTTAGTATACGCGCTATACCTGCCGCTGACTCGGTTTGTAAGCATTTGAAATTAAGAATTTCATAAACGTAATGCATAAAAAGCATTCTAGAATTTTGATATTGATTTACCAGAATATTCCAGGCTATGTCATAGTTCTCTTCAGTAAGAGGCAATGATTTTATAAGTCCCAGTGCCGGCCCTGTAATTACCGACAAGAGGTAATGGAATTTTTCTACATTTGTGTGCGCATTATTATTGTGTATAATACTTTTAAATAAGGAATGAAATATACACCAATTTATAATTTCACTGTCAAAAGTAGTACCTTTATATTTGGAGCACAAACCATTGAATTATTTGGCGTTTTAACAATTGAATTTTCTAAACTACTATTGATAACGTTTCTCGTTTGCATTATATCAAAATACCATTCATCTACTTTATTAGCAATCACTTCTAAATCAGACATTTCTTTCACTTTGTCTTAACTTAACTCCAATAATTGTTCTTCAATCTCCTTTTGCACCCATTCAAATTCCTGTAACAACTCTTTTATCTTTTCACATCTAGCCAGAAATGTATCTTTTTTCTTGCTGTCATCTTAAATGTTAGCTATAATCTCATATGTTACACGAATTCTCGAAACTATCCGGTTTACTACTGTTTTTTACTACTGTTTTTGAACAAAACTACTTTTTTCTCCGCCATTGTTACAAGAAAAAAAAAAATGTTATGAATTGAATTATGTTCACTTAAAAGAATATTATCAAATGAGTTCCACGGTATATATCAAAATAGTAATAATTTGTAAGCAGTAAGGTATTTTTTCACTACCTACAGTACATGTGCACACAGCACGGCTGATGCGAATTTCACAGATCAACTTTCATGAACAGTTTAATCCTGATGTATATTAAATTTATCAAATTTTTCAATTTATCCGGCTCGAAGGACCAAATGTTGGGGTTTCACAATGTACCCGCAAAGTGGAAGGAAGGGAAAGTGAGGAATGCCGACTTACCCGCAGATTTTCTCCCTTCGCTTCTCCTTTTCTTTTATATTCACTTATGATTTTCACTTTTATAGAAATGTTCGATACAATAGCTCCGTATTCAACATAGGTGTTGACAGGAAGGTGGGTATTTTTCAACTGAACAATGTGATGCTAGATTGTATCTGGTCGGCATGGTGGGTAGGAAAAAATATGATTTGTTGGGTAGGAATTATAAGTTGGAAAAATAAAGGTAAAGGAGCAATGCTAGGCACCAACAATACGTTTGAAAACTTTATTCAACAATTCCAAATGTGACTCAAAATCTTCCGAAATTATAATTAAGTCGTCCAGGTAGTAAAAAACGTTTTCGTCAAATTCTGGACCAAAAAGAGCATCAACACGACGCAGTAATTCGCTAGGTGCATTTTCAAACCGACCGGCATCCTAACAAATTTTTAAAAAACATGACCTAGTTACTACAAAAGCCGTTTTTGAATAAGAGTCCTTATCTAAGGGAATCTGCCAAAACTATTTGAACAAATCTATTGAGGGTATGGTACCCCGAAGTTATTCTAAGATACGATAAATATAAGGTAATATGTAGGAATCTGTCCTTTTGATATTGTTGAGTTTTCTAGAGTCCAAACAAAACCTGATGGAACCGTCCTACTTAGGAACAATCAAAACTGGGTTTGACCAAGCCGAACGTGAGCGGCGAACAACACCTAAATCCAACATTAGAAGAAAAAGAGGTTGAATCAGAGGTAACATTTGGGTGAACCGATTTGGAGACTCTTTATTTTTTAAATTATCTGATTCTTTTGAATCTGTCACGGGGGAATTTTTTTCGTATCGCCTACACACTTTAATTGAGGTTAAGGTTTTGTCATCAAAATAAGCTACAACTAATGCATATTTGGGCAATAAGCTATTGCACACCAAATCAACCAATTCCTCCTCCGGTAGCTGCATATTTAGTCGTTAATATGCCAACAACTGGGGGGCTACTCTCTATCTGGCACAACGTCCCTACAGCAGGTTTAGCTACGTCACAAATGCGTATTAACCCTCCTCCTATCGTGCTAAAAACTTCCTCGCGCTCCGGTGCCGTACACTCAGTAAATATTTATATGTTGTAATTGTTTAATCCAATACATAAATGTATTACGGAGGAATACCTAAAATATAAACTCGCTTTTTAGTATATTTACATATTACCGTGTCCGCTTAGTTGACAGTGCCCGCTAGTGAAGGTTACCACAAACGTGCTGGTTTGTCAAACCGAAAGATAGAGAGTAGTCCCCCTGAACTTCTTCAATATAATCTACAACGCTTTGGTTTACTGGTCGCTTCATTAAAAATAAGGCTTTTAATGCCTCCGCTTGATTAGCGTTACGGCCAAAAGGTAAGGTACATCAGTAAAGTTTTCAATTCCGGTCATGTAAAACTTTCTTTAAAAATGGTACGATACCAGGAAAGAGCTCCATCTTCCAAAAGATCCGCAAACGATGTAATTACTAATGACAGATCTATTAGATGGCACCTAGATAATTCCTCTAAGCGTTTAATGAAGCGACGGATATCAGATGACCCAGAAATTTTAATACTCCAGTTTTGAATAGAAGGGTTGTATTTGAAGTATTTCATGCAAATTGCGCTTCAATTCTTAAAATCGCTGATTTTAAATCCCTACAAGCTGTCACCTGTTATTACCGGCTACGCCACTGTTAGCCTACCGGCTACGCCACTGTTATAACTGTTCCCGAGAACTACTCGTAATATAATATTAACTAATAATACTTAAGGTAAATGGATTAAAGCGCGTGGTGCAGATATAATATAATTTATTTCACTATGAATTTTGGTACAAAACGTCTTACCTATCTCAGAGCTGTAATGTGAGAGAGTGAACTTCACCAGTGAACCTACCTACTACAAATGTTTATATGCTAGGTTTATGGTTTATCACCTGTCTCTCTCTAGTAAGTGGGAAGTCAACCGAGCGACTAATCATTCCCACATAACATGTGTAGGAAAATGATATGGGATGAATTAAAACATTAATTTTTAAAAGTAGGCAAAAATGTTGGTTATGAAAAACATTATGTTGTATGCCTTACCATTTGAACGACTTGAATAAGGTTGTGCGGTCCAATGTTGATGCATGACTGGTCTCCAGAAACTTCCAAAGTTATGTTCTTATTGAGAGCTGAAGAAATAAATAAGTTCCCATCCCTCGTGGTCAGCCGCGGGGAATCGGATATTTGGCAAAGTATGTAATTGTTCAACAGCCCGTCAATGCTCAGTAGAAATATAAAATTTAAATTACTAAACAAAATCATTTTAAATATTACATTAATTTTTACTCAATAAGCACTTCAGGCTCTGAAAGAACTAAAAACTATGATAATTTTTTCGCATTGTTTGTTTTACTTGCAAATGTGGGTGGATTCGGTAAACGCCCACTTTTAGATAATTTTTATGCTAATATATCTAATTTCAGCTAATTGATGAATAATCAATTTTTCAATAAACTTCTTTGGGTATCAGGAAACAAGAAGAATTTACTTATTATTAACTAGCTAAATGATGTTATTTGATTGAATGCATTAGTTAGTATTTACCATACCAAAAGTATTTGACAAAAAAAAATACAACACAAAATATTGAAGTGATTACAAAAATTATTTTTAACCCTGGAAAGATAGTCTACGTAAAATTTACGCAGGCGTGTTAGAATTATTTCTCTTTCGTTCTAATTAGTGTGAATCCGTCGCTGTGCTTTTCAGACACATCACTCGCTGCTTGGACCTACCGAGACAGGTTTCATCAGTTTTGAGACATAACGACCGCATGAGTCAAAAAGCATAATATTGATACGTTCCAAAGCTGTATATAGATCGGTCCTACCGTTTGGGTCCTACCCGGGCGTCGCGTGTTTGATTCCTCGACTAGCTAATCACGACACAAGCATGTATTCTTCACGATGCATTGAGATTCTGCTCTAAGGGGTGGGAAATGGGATGGGGTAGTTTTGTGAAGTTTGATGTAAACCTTCCTCTTGTTTTGACGATCAAGTGTGGTTTCGTCAATCGCGGAACAAAACTGTATTTTTGCATAAAAAAACCAAAGCCCCACCGTCACCCAAGACACTCGTCTTTACATATCAATCTCCCGGTAGATTAGTCAAGCGTCTCCAAATATTTAGTTTTGAGATAACGGGGAAAGCAATATTAGAATGCTCACCATTAATCAATTGTTACGTACATATTTAATATGCTTTAAAATAATACGCTGTACGCAAAACGGTCTTACAGTACTACTATTAGTATGACATTTTGAAACATAATAACCCAGAAAATATATATATATTTTTTTATTTCACTACAAGCTTTTCTGCATTATAATTGATTTGGTGGTGTTTATGAATACCAGATAGAAGATATTCTTTTACATATAACTCCATACTCAACAAAAATTTCGATTTTACGGAGATGCCTGACTAACCAACTGGATGATCGACGATTTATACACCGGGCTTTATGAAGAATTTCTGGAAATCAGATGTGGACCACAATTTTCTTCTGATTTTGAACGTCAAATGTTTAAAATTTCATCAAAAGGTATCAAAATACTGCAAGTAATCAAGTATAATAGTTCCGGGCTGTCAATTATTGAATATATGATTTATTGTAAACATGTTAGATCATTAACTATTCTACTTTCGGATAATTTTAATAAATTAAGTTGACATAGTAGATAATCATAGTTGACACGTCCCCTTGTAATACCCATTCTGAAATTAATACATCTGTGGGGGCGTGTAAATAGCCCCAAACACGAGGGAATACTACCCTATGTAATTAATGAAAGATGAACTCTTCCCTCTGTGACACAAAACAGATTATACAGCAATTCCAAAATCCTCAGTGAAAACAAAACAATACTCACTCAGAGAATGCAGCTCTCCACACGATGTCCAGACAAACGACACTAGTTTCTTTCAAATATTGAATTTGCCAAGGCGGTATTGTACAATCTCAACAGATGTTTATCCCAGGAAGAAAGTTCACATAATGAATATTAATTTGCAAAATTAATAGTACGTGCCAAAACTCACAACAATAATTTAAATATGGGTTAATTTTGATTAGAACTGACATCTATTGGCTTTAAACAACACTCACTTCGAAAGTAATTGCCTGCCCCACAGAGGTCAGAAAGTGCCTGAATTAACTGAATTTCAATGTCACATAGGGAAATTCGATATAATACAACTACCATAGATGGCGCCCCCATGGTCCCATAGCATAAATTATTAATTTAAATGAGACTAATGCCCAAATGTATTTAAATATATTTTATGGCGCGTATTCATATTCCCCGCCTTGGAAGTTTGTAGAACTTACAAAAGGAAGAAGAGTATAAAAATACGAATGAAACAAGAAATTAAATAAAAATAAAGTGACTGAATTCACCGGTAATATTCAGGAATGACACGCATTGGAAATTTGCAGAATCTCACAAAATAAAGAAAAAACAACTAAAAATATAATGTAATAAAGTTCAATTGACCAAGATAACGGATGTCTGAGTCAGATACCATTGAAACAATGACTAAGAACAAAAAAAAATAGATAAAATATAAAATTATTTCGTTGGAATGGGATATAATTTGACAACCGGACGTTTGAAAGAACCAAATCGTGTCTTTACCGTCGCAACGCGAACAATTTTATCCATTCAGGGATGGATTTCAGTTATCACGCCTAAAGGCCAATTTAACGGAGGGAATCTTCCTGTCCCACTAGTACGACAGTTCCGATATTAGTCGGATGATCAGAAGTAGTCCACTTCTGCCTGACTTGCAAGGTGTGCAGATACTCTGAACGCCACTTCTTCCAGAAGGACTGAACCATGCTGTCCAATAATTGCTTACGATGAGTCAAATTGATTTTACCGTCTGCCAGGACAGAAGCAGGCAAGTACTGCAATAGTGTCGATATTAAAAAATGCGCAGGCGTAAGGACTTCTGGATAAGGGTCAGAAGACATAACTGTAAGTGGACGCGAATTCATTATGCACTCAATTTGAACTAGCACAGTCTGTAACTCCTCATAGGTGAGAAGCTGAGTTCCAATCACACGGTACAAGTGTGTCTTCATGCTCTTTATGTTCGACTCCCACATACCCCCAAAATGAGGCGCGCGTGGTGGAATCATTTTCCACTCTATACGACGCTTAGCGAGTTCGCGCTTTAAGGAGGGCTCATATTCAGATTCAACCAAAAACTTGTAGAGGTCATCTAATTGTGCCTTTGCACCCACAAAATTAGTACCATTATCTTAATACAAGCATGTTACCGGGCCACGCCGAGAAATAAAACGGCTGAAAGCAGCCAGGAAAGCATTTGAAGTTAAGTCAGAGACCAACTCAATATGAATATCCTTGGTCACAAGGCATACGAATAGACAGATATATGCCTTTTGCGAATGTTGTCCTCTCCGACGAGTCAGCGTAATACGGAGGGGACCTGCGTAATCTACACCGGTATATACGAAGGCTTTTGCTTCTACAACCCGTAATATCCAATAGCGTTGACGTAAGATAGACATAAGAAGTCCTGGGCCTGTATGACAGTTCACGACATGAAAGTGAGCGATGATCAGATCGACAACACAGTCATGTTTGGGAAGTAAAACCGGATTTTTAACCTCAAAAGGTAAATCCGATTTAGAAAGCCGCCCCCCTTTTTATCAGACAGTAACAGATTATCTCCATCAAGAAATAGAGATAAACTCTGAAGCCTTTTGGAATGAAATTTGCCTTTCTGGAGTGCAGCAATATCTCCTGCAAAATGAATACTCTGCACCGCACGAATCTCAGCCTTTTTAGCAGGCATAAGATTATTGACCGTTCCAGAGGAAAGTGATATCTTTTTTATGAATCGGAGGACATAAACGACAATCCTTAGTAGTTTATCCCAAGTGAATATACGCTGAGCCAGTTCACTCAGGACCGATTTTTCACCCTGAAATGTTGCAGGGAGCACATTAGCTTTGTGTTCAGGCATTTCACCAGTATTGGCAGGGTGAAACGGTTTTAATGGCCATTCCAAAGGGGGGCTGCGAATCCACGATGGGCCGTTCCACCATAAATCATGTGAAACGAGTTGGGAAGGAAGCATGCCACGAGAAAGGCAGTAGCTCGGGTTTTCACTGCCAGCAACGTGGTAAAAGTTCTCTGGAGACAAATTTTCTTGGCCACGCGATTACCAACAAACACCGACCAGCGATGCGGTGAAGAATGTATCCAAGAGAGCGTAATGGTAGAATCGGAAAATACATATGTTCCTGCAATAGGAAGACGCTCAGAATAATTATCAAATTTGGACATCAATACTGCGGAACAGAGCTCCAAACGAGCGAGGGTCGTCACTTTGGTGGGAGAAACCTTTGATTTTGCGCACAGCAATCTCACTGTAATTTTCCCAAACAGATCAGTGGTGTGCAAATAAATCACACAGCCGTAACCATTCATGCTTGCATTGCAGAAAGCAATAACGAGCACCGTACTGTCTTTCAGGACACCAACATGGCGAGGGATTTTCATCATTGAAATTAGAGGAAATTCCTGTGTAAGCGCCGAAAACCGATGAATAACGCTATCAGGGGGTGTATCATCCCAACCAATGTTGCACAGCCATAGCTCTTTGATAAGTAATTTAGCGTACAGAATAACAGGGGCGACCAAGCCGAGGACATCAAATAAGCGGGCGACTATGGAGAGTATGCTCCGCTTTGTGCACTTCTCCTGAACATAAGATGTCGTAAAGAAGAAGCTGTCATCAGCTGGTTCCCACGAAAGGCCCAACACCTTAGAGGTATTGTTAGAACCAACAGTGAAGTCCACTGGGCTGCGGTCAGAATCCGGGAGGATTGAGAAATACTAGTCCATTTTACTAAATCAAAGGCACCAGACTTAAACAACGAGATTAATTCTCGAGAAAGACGTATGGCGCTGGGCTCATCTGCAATAGAATAGACCAGGTCGTCCATATACAGCTTGGACTCTGCCACTTTGGCAGCGTCCGGGTAATGTGGTCTCATATCCTGGGCCAACTGGCGAACCGTCCGCATTGCTAAGTATGGACTTGCCGTCAAGCCGAAAGGAACTCGATTGAAATGAAAAGTTCGTATGAGACCATTATTCGAGAATCTAAATAAGATCCTCAGGTATCTACGATGCTTGCTAGGAACTTCAATCTGTAAATACATTTGCTTTATATCCGCAGTCATAGCGATGGGAAAAAGACGAAAGTCAAGCAAAAGCAGAAACAAATCGGCTTGCAAATTGGGACCAGTATGAATAATGTCATTCAGTGACAGCCCTGTGTGTGTTTTAGCACTAGCATCGAGCACAATACGAGGCATTGGTTTGTCTGGACGAGTGACAGCATGATGTGGGATGTAATATCCATCTTCTGTGATATCCGACTCTGAGACTTCTGATAGGTAATTATTTTCAATATATTCACTGATAACCTTGTTATAATTCTCCTGCAAAGCAGGGGAATGTTTAAATTTTCGCTCCAATGCCAAAAATCTGCGTTGGGCAGCAGAACGAGAACTACCCAATAGTCTTGAATCTTTACAGAAAGGTAAAGCAACAGAATATCTACCATCATCAGTGCGAGAAATGGATGAATCTCACATTCTGTCTCCTCCGGACTTAGAAATTTTATATTAGGTATCTCTTCTAACAGCCAAAATTTTTGCACTAAATCATTCGGTGCGAGTGCCGAAAATGATGTGTTTGTGTTGAGCACATTATTGGGGTAATCACCCATCAACACGAAACCGAAAGCGGTCGATAACGCGGGGGGTGCACTAGTACCAGATTCAACCCTGTTCCCTAAATAAATATATGGGAACAGTTGTGCACCTATGACGACATCCACGCATCCAGGAATATTCCATGTTAAGAGCGGAGCAGGGGAAACGATTTTGTCGAAATTTGCCAAAATAGTTTAAATTTTGGTCGCTTGCGTCACCCTCATCGAATTTTTAAATCAATTCCACCAAAAGTTAATGTTCATTGTTACTTCAAATGAGTTTGATCCCAGTATCCGCTCGTAAAAACCCGAAGTTATGGCGATCATTCCCGAACACGGATTGAAAAAGGAATATTACACGTTGGTCGCTTTCGTGATCGACTGAATTTTGATTTTTTCCCTTTCACTTGGGGAAATTTCCCCTGAGATTCCCTATTTTGTTGCAAATAATTTAAAAATATTACGCGAACATCTTTTTAAAACTCCCGGATATCCAAGATTCAAAAAGTATGATTTTAGAATTAAATTGGGAGATGTTTACTGGATTTTAACACCACATTCTATGTTATTTTTTAACTTAAAAATTACAAACGTCAAAAAGTTTACCAACTTCTATAAAAATCTACTTCTTTTCAATATAAAGTTAAAATTAGAGGGGTATTGATATATTTCATATTATTAATTTTCCCACATTTCACGTGTATTGTACATAATTTTCCCTAAATATTGGGAATTTTTATACCTCTCAACCCCGAACACCTGCTTAGCGTGTCCACCATTGTGCAAATTGTTAGGGCTGTCAAAACATGGAAATATAAAACACCGTTGAAATATTCATTTATTTATTTAAGAGTTTAGGTTTTTTGCAAAATAGAATAAAATAGTTTTTATAACACGAAGAGAAAAAAAACTTCAATACATAACTATGATTATTATATGATTTTTGTTATTTATTAATTTATTAACGACCTTTTTCGGGGCTTTTACAAACATTATATATGACTAATAAGAAATATACAGAATTCATTGTACATAACCGAACTGTCTCAGTAACAATATTTTATATTTGTTTAAACATAAATTGAAGATGTCCACTGACTGGGTATAATTGTTTCCCTCCATTAGTATTCTTGGCAAAGAGGAATGCATATGGTAGTAAGTCCCAGAATTTCTGCACTAAAATAAATCCTGACTTCTACTAGATACTTTATTACGTAGTGGAATCCGGAAGCTTATCAATTCTAGCAATACCGGACTATCAACTAAATCGTTTAGAATTTTATATAGAAATACAAAGTCAGTGAAAATTCTTCATTATGTATTTGTATTAAAATCATTACCATTTCCTACGAAAATTAGGTATTTTCCTTTGTATGCTATAAACTAATGATTTATTACATCACTTTTTAGGCGAATGAATAAAAACATAATATTAAAAATTCTTCCAAAATTTGGAACGGTAAGAATGGTGTATCCAAAAATAGTAGAATAATGTCTTTCCCTGGTTGGAATTTATTTATTAACTTATTTCTATAAACGTTCTAGTGGCCTTTACATACATACATAAAAAAATTACAATAAATTATGTTTTTGTACCAATCAAAAAACTAATACAATTTAGATAATAAAACTTGACGCAAAACAAAATTTTATGTATAAAAGCTAGAATGTAGCCATATATATTATATTTATATTTTATCTTTACACTGCAGGTAAAAATGTTTATAATAAAATTTGTCACCTCACTAGGACAAGCCTGTGTTGAGGTTAACAATATACAAATTCAAAATAACACAATATTATACAGATATTGAAAGAACAATATTGTTGTATTTCTTACAGGTTGAGATTATGGGTACCTACTAAACTGATGGCACTAGGTAGTACATTAATGTAAACATGTAGACTTTTAGGGTGACCATAGTTTAGTGATCTGATTTAAAAAAGGATTAACAACTTAAATAATAAATATATGTAACTTAAATAATAAATATATGTATAGAATATAATATGCGATGAGGGTCTCGCTGAGTCGCGATCACGGCTTGACGCGTTTTTCGAGCTCTTTGGTTTTTAGTGAATAACCCTGTTAGATTTGGTTCAATCGGTCTAAAAATTTCTCAGAATACATATTTTAATTAATAGATTCAGTTTTCAATCTTGAAATTGTGCTTTTTTGTGTTATTGACCTGCAATTTACAATTGTTTAAAAGTTTTAAACCGATTAAATTGTACACAAAACAGTCAAATTTTATTTGATTAATTTGTGTTATTTCACAATCAATACATTTGAAATAATACATAGTATATTTGTGGCACGTTCCAGAGTGGAAGGTATTTTCAGTATCGCCCTGGTAAGACCACCATTAAACGTGAAACTGTGCTTGAAATGGCTTTACCGTGCTTGATGAATAAGAAACATGTATGTTCATCCCATAAAGAGTCCTAAATTCTCCAGTCTTTCACTACAAATACTACTTTTGCCAATAATCTTCTCATAAATGTAAAATCAACAGTAATAGGGATAGCAAATCTAAAATCATGCCACGTCCATTGTTTTAAATGTAGTGTATCCGCGTGCACACCGCATCTTCTCCAAGAATAAACTTTCTTCTTATCGGAAGTGACCTGCCAGGTAAGTATGTTTTCTGTATCCTTTGTAAATGATAAAATTAGATATATCCAAAGAAATCTAAAACTAGCGGCGAAAACTTTTTTGTTTGTTTTTTAGTTTGTTTTAAAAAAAATCTGGTAAAAGTCGTCGGATACGTCTATATACAACCTGTAGTATATATGCTACTAGCAGACCCGGTCACACGTTGCTGTGGCTAATGAAACACAACGCCATTACCCAACCTTTATAAAATCCATACCACCCGCTTGCCAGCTGCCCGCCGCCCGTTGCCTAAATTAAATATTTGAATTTCTCGGCTTTTCTCTACTATAATAAGAATGCATTAAAACCTTCCTTCGTTTAAAAGATCGATGCGCACATACATTTTGAGCGACTTCATTTTATACTATGTAATGATAAATAGGTTAAAAATTATGCTTTTTCATTCGGAGGTATTGAGCTGACGCCAAGTTTTGGAACGCCGAAAATAGCAAGATTAAATACTTAAATGATTATAATATTTAATCATTTGTTTGCACAGCCCTTACACTTTTGTCCAATGTAACATGATATCTGCGAATAACGTTTCAATAATGTATTGTTACTGTGGTCTCGCTCTGACATACCCACGGCGCCGCGCTTAGAGAAAGAGACGACAATACAATCAAAACTTGCTTTGTTGTTCCGAGTGATGATATACCCTGTGTGAGGCTATTTGAAGGTAACGCGTGAGAAGGTACAATATATATGTGAAAATTCGTATCGTGGATATTCTAGTTATTTTGTCCCTTTCTACGTGCTCCGTTTGAAAAATAAAGCACGCAGCTACCCTGTGCGAAGCTAACTGAAGGTAATATGTGCAAAGGTACAAAATATATGAACATACTTGTCCTGGATATTCTAGTTATTTTGTCCCTTTCTACGTGCTCCGTTTGAAGCGTGCACAAAACAGCCAACACATCAGAAGTTACAATATACAAGGAAAGGCCGCGTCCTGGCCACTTCCGTTAACTAATTCCTTTTGACATATTAATTATTAAATGATAAACGGGTACAATATTAAAAAGTTTAAGCATACTATGATCGTATGTCCCTTGCTACGCACGTTTTTGAAATCCTTTTTGACAGGCTTCCTTCAAATTACATGAACACATTATACAGTTTGGTTTCATTCATACGGAGTATATGTATTACATCTCAATAACTAATACACTTATGTTTTTCAACACAGCTTCACGGAATAGAGCGTCACAGACGACCTCTCTGGCGGAGAGACTTCCGCGTTATGACCAGAATATCGAAAACACCATAGTTTTTATGTATTTTGTATGCTCAGGAAAATTGAATATAATCAAATAAATCATTAATTTTTTTTACATTAGTTTATACATTGTGTAGGTAAAATACTGTTTTATTGGGTAATATTTTTATTATACAGAAAAAAAGGTTTTTAAGTACAAAAAAATGATTTTAAAGTACGTTGATTTACGTGGTTTAAAAAATGTAAATACATAATAAAAATATATAAATAGGCGGGTATAGTTTGATTTGTGTCCTATTACAAAATATTTTTCAATATTTTTTTTCTTTTCGTATATGACGACAGATGGAAAAAAATCAGTGGTGCATTGACGATTTTTTGAAAACTGATCTTTTATAAAGAGTTATACAGTAAGAAAAAATATTTTTTTAAATATTTAATTTTAACTTGAGGCATCGAAAATGCATGTATCTAAAAAAATATAATGACAAACTTTTTTTTGAGGTGCTGTTATCGACACAGATGACTTCTAAAATACGCAAAAATACGAAAAAAAACATTAAATATTGAAAAATACCTCTCGGGCTCTTAAGTCTGCGAGAGGTATGCCCTCTAAATACCTCATGTCACCCTTGGCTATATAGTGATTAGGTAATTGGTCGGTGATACTGTCAACGACAAGCGCATGTATATTATATTTATTTTCTGGGTATACGCGGGACTCAATGTCCAAATAAACGTAACCGAAAATTGGTCGAGACGTTGATCCAATTTCTTTGACAAATGAATTACTCTAAGGAATTATTGGCAAATTCAGCGTCTTACAACAATTGACCGTAATCAAATTATTTTGAGAGCCATTATCAATTAGGCACCGAACAATAACTTTATTTCCGTTTTTAAGCTTCGCGTATACTTGTGCGGTCAAAAGTAAAATAGAAGAGTTCGGTGTTACTTTGGCAGAAAGCGAACACGAAGGATTGACATTCGCGGTCCCCTCCACTTGCATATCACAAATACCAGTTCCATTGATGCTGGATGACACTGGAGGGGGGAATGAGGGTTCTTCACTGGTAGGTACTTGCGACGTATGTACATGAGTATTGGTTTTCATATTATTCACACTGCCGAAATGTAAGAATGTATGATGACGTTTATTGCACAAATCACAAACTAACCCCGATTTGCATGACTTGATTGTATGTGAACCACTAAGGCAATTTACACAAGCATTTTTCGATTTTATAAATTCAAATCGAGCCTGTGGGGAACTCATACATTTAAATTTTGAGCAAACGTTGACTAAATTATCAGTTTTGTTACACAGAAAACAACCTTTCGGCGGAGCTGGGAAGCGCGGAATATTCGCATTACTCGCGACGAACGATTTAGTATTATTTGATCGGGAGGACGAAAAAGGATGCGTTTTATTTACGTCACCATGCGAGTTACTCGTTCGTTCTAAAATCTTTACTTGATCTTGTACAAACGAAACTAACTCATTATAAGAAGGAATTTCTTTATTACGAACTGTCAGCTCAAAGTTTTGAACCGTATGTGTATCAATTTTTCTTACCGCGCAGTGAAACAAAATAAAATCAGTTAAATCCTCAATACCTAACTGCTTTAATGCCGACACTGACGAAGAATATCTTTCAATGAAAGAATTGAGACTGGCAGATGTATTCGTGCAGTTTTTCGAATCGAGAATATTATTTAAATAATGTGTTCCTAGTGCACGTTTATCTTGAATTTTTTTAACTAAACTCTCCCAAATGATCTGATATGTATCACCGTAGGCACAATGCCTGCGGTTACGTTCAACGCCCCGTGTGTGAGTTTTCCGACTAAGAACTGCACACGCTGCGAGTCAGTTAGCTGTCTATTATTATGGATATTGGCTTTAAATGACTCAAAAAATTTCGGCCAGCTTTCATTTTTACCATCGAAGGTTGGAAGATCTATTGGAGGAAGATTTATCATACACGGCTCCCGCGAATTATTTTGTGACGTAAGTGATTCTCTTACAGAAGTTTTTATATTCGATCTAGTTCGTTTGACCTTCAAAAAAAGATCCTCAAGTGCATTTAAAGCTTGGAAATCTGGTTTAAATTCTGGATTTAAAGTTAACTGACGATCATTGATGCTATCTATAATATTTTCAAATTGACTTCGCATTTGATCGATCATCTCTGACTGAGCCATAAACACTTCGTTATTTCTTGACTCAAAATTAGATATGTTTTTTGTTGAATTATACAGATCGTTCATACGAAAAAAAAGATTTTCCTTTTTTTCGGTTAAAAGAATGAGCGATCTGTCTTGAGCGTCATCAGCACCCTCCTCCGTAATTCTTGGCATTTTTTATATATGCGAAAAGATAACCACAAAATTTTATAATTTTAAATATATTTTATGGCGCATATCCAACATCTTAAGAATTTGTTTTGAACTCTTTCTATCGTGAGTATTTATAATATAATTTATTTTGACTAGCATAAAAGGTGCCCATATTGTTGAGTTGTTCTCGATTTGACTCCTAACCAATGACATGAACTTTTTTTTTAATGGTTTGAATATTTTCAAATTGGCTGCAAATTCTTATTACTAAACCCCATCATTTTTCAAAGCTTTCTTGGATGTAATTTCAATATGGTTTATAAATTTCAGTTTTTGATCAAAGTTTACACCCAAATTATTCATCCCAGTTACAGCTATTAGCACTAAATCATTGATGGAGTACTCATTAATTATTTGATTTTTTATTCAATGAATCTCATAATTAGACATAAAAAATATCAAAATACTGCTTTGGGGTAGGAAATAGGGATGGGGGTGGTTTTTAGAATTTCCATTTAAACAAACTTTCCAATGATTCGAAGGTCAAGAAAGTGTGTAAAATCCACGCCGCCCTCCCGCCACACCGCCGCGCGCCGTCTCACCGCCCGCCACAAAACAATGAACAGTGAACTTTATATATCATTTTTATTTTTTTTATTTCACGCCCGACTGGGTTTATACGTGTATTTTTTTTTCATTACAAAGAACTTCTAAATAAGCTCAACAAAATCAAAACAAAATAAGAAACAAAATACAAAATCTAAAACCAAAACAAAGTCAAAACAAAATAAAATAATAACAAAATACTCCACAAGATGGAAAAATAGTATACTAGGAAAAGCACAATATTGGTAAGATAAGTCGAAGCAGAGCTATGTAGTTTGTTTAGTTAAATTAAATAAATTTTATGTTCTTTTTTCAATACAAATTGGGTAATGACTTGTTTATATTTAGTGAATAGTGTGTAATACGTCAACAACATCTTGAAGGGAGAAACACACTGAGCCCACGCGACGTAGGTAGACGTCACATTTCCATATTTGGACTACTGAATGTTGTGGACCCAAATACTTCTCACTTTTTTTTTTCTTTTTACGAGAATATTGATTTAATAATAATATTTAATAATTTAATGATTTAATAATTTAATAATAATAATAATAGCAAATCATCTTCAAATTCGCTTTCAGAAGACATGGCAAAGCTATCGTCTGCTGAGAAGAGAATCACATAAACATAACCTAAAAAATAAATGTCAAATGTGCCGCATCAAATTCGCCTGCGCACAACCAGAGACCCCTTGTCACGTGGTCACAGCGACGCATACCTACGTCGGCCAGCGTGAACATGGACAGGAACGTTGCATCGCGTCGCGTGTGCTCAGTTTGTTTCTCCCTTTACAATCATTACCCAAATTATGTAGGTATACGGCGAACGGGGATATACAATTATTGTGATTAAGTGTAGGGTTATCAGTTATCACTTATCACAATAGAACGGTAGATTTCGCCTCGATGTTCAGGGCTGAAATCAAGTATAATAGTTCAGGGCTCTCAATTATTGAATTTATGATTTATTGTAAACTTATTAGGTCATTAACTATTCTACTTTCGGATAATTTTAATGACTTAGTTGACTAAGTAGATAATTATCACGATAGAAAGAGTTCAAAATGAATTCTTAAGATTTATTAATTTCAGAATGGGTATTACAAGGGTATTACCCAATTTTTTATTGCAAAAACCAACATTGTCAAAGCTTTATTGGATGTAATTTCAATATGCTTTATAAATTTCAGTTTTTGATCAAAGTTAACACCCAAATCATTCACCTCAGTTACAGCTAATAGCACTACATCATTGATGGAGTACTCATTAATTATTTGATTTTTTATTCAATGAATTCTTGTAATTAGACATTTGCTTAAATTTTGTTTTGACAGTTCTCTTGGCACCAAGCAAAAAGTTTAAACAAGTTATTTTGACAATGTTTGACAATCATTATATTTCTTACTTATTAGATTGCACATTGAAATTAAAAATGGTGTAATTTTATTTGAGATGATTTTGAATATCATATCAAAACACAGTCTCCAGAGGAAATATTTTTATTATAACATACATTTTACTTAGAGTATACAATAAATATAAACTAAGTTGTGATGTTAATTTTTGATATGACATAAAATGAAGTTATAACATTTTGATTGGTGATATTATCATTGATGATTTTTTTAAAGATTAATTTGACCTTTTTCTTGAATGATACGAAATATGTTATTTTTTTATTTCTTCGGGAAGACTATTAAAATATTTTATTCCTTTGTAAATATAATTATTGTGCATTTGTTGTGTTGAAAATATAGGAATTTGGATGTTAAATTTATGCCTTAATGATGAGTTAAGTTTAAATTTTTTAGTTACATTTTCTTTGAGTATTTGTAATATTGAATCTTTTATATAGAGGTCTTCAATTTTTGGTACTTCGAAAATTTTGAACAATGATGCTGAAGGGAATGTTGGTTGTTTTTTTTTAAATTACTTTAATAATTAGTTTTTGTACCACTTTTACAGGACTTACAATTTTTTCATATGCACCTCCCCATCCAATGATTCCACACTGAATTAGTGATTGGACTAGTGCGTAATAGACTTTTTTTAGGTTATTTAATCTGAGAATATTTCTTAATCTAATAAATATATATTGAAACATTTCCTAATGCGCTTAACAAGTTCACATATGGGTCTGTTCCATTTCATATGTTGGTCTGCAATTACACCGAGGTACTTTATTTCAGTTGCACGGTTAATATGGTACATGAATTATTACAGACATCTTTGTTACATTTTTGTTGTGTATAATTATATTAATGTTGGGATAAGTTTTGGATTTATTTATTGAGAAAGGAATATAAACTGGTTTTTTTTTGCATTGATTGTAAGAAGGTTTGTATCGAACCAGGTTATACGTGTTTTTTTTGTTTTTTGTTTTTGAAATTTTTATTTAGATGTATGTAAATATTTTCATACATCTAGTAGGAAAATATAAAAAATACAATTTACGAAGTAGGTACAGTAACATTCACAAATACATTTAAAAAAATACTAAATAAAAAAGATAACTATACAAAAATACATTATAAAAGAATAAGACATGAGAACAACATTTGTGAGTAATCAAAAAATATTTTTTACATATAATGCACACATCCTACGAAAAGTGCTGAGACTTGAGGCTTCCTTTACGGCATTTGGCAGACTGTTATAGAGTTTTTGCCCTTTATAAAATGCGCTATTTTGTGTGCACGAAAGTTTAGTTTTGGGAAGCCTAAAGTCTCCGCGTCTTCTCGTAGGATAATTGTGAACATTTTCTTGAAACATAATAGTACTCTTCAGATAATTTGGGAGCATATTATTTTTAAGTTTGTAAATCATTGTTAATGTATTATATATTATATTGTGACACCCATGTATTATATGTTATATGTATGTGACCAGCAATGGGACGGAATTAGCAGCCTAGCAGAAATAGAAGAGGAGGGGTTTGCGGTTGCGACGGCAAGCTGAGTTCCGTTTATGGAGGGAGAGTAAAACAGAACGGAACCGCTAGTTATGTCAAATTGTGTTGAAATCATCAATAAACCGTGATATACAGATTACAGACTATTATTTGACACTTTCCTGCACACCAAGTTATTTAATGTTACAATATGTTGTTTTGTTGTCATCATATTTAAATTTTGTAACATAATTTTAACTCTTGTAAAAATGTTGCATTTTAAAATCATCCTCATCCCCCTATTTTGTATAACCTTTAATTTATTATTTTGGGCTTTGTTACATAGGAATAAAACACAAGAACTCATGTACATGGCTATATTATATTATATAGATGGCTACTCTACTTTTTAACCTTCCTATGACCGCAGATGATGATACAAGCACATTGCGTGTGATATTGTTCTCAAGTCTACTTTGGAGAATATCATAAAACCCTGTAAAATAAATCCACAATTTGATTTGCAAAATATACTGATTACACATTTAAAATATACTGATTACACATATACTGATTATACATTTAAAATATGAAAATAAATACAGGTATGATAAAAATTGGCGGCCATTTAATTTGTGAGATATAATAATTATTCACGGAACGTACCAACTTTTTAATCTACGCATGCACAGATGGCGACAATTTTATTATTATTTGAAGTTAAAACACTTTTGCAAGTTATAATTTGAAATATTAAGCAAGATATAGGTACTTTTAAATATTTTATTCAATCAGTTGTGAATCCGTAGAATATAACTTATGTTCCGTTTAACCTGATGACCAGCATTTTACTAAATAAATAAATGTTTATTCCAGGATGTGGGGAGGAGACTGCAATCCCGCACATTCCATAAGGGTATAATATACACACACATCCACAAAGTATTTGAAAGGAAAAAAAGAAAAAGAAGGTGGATATGAATGTACACAAAACAAAAAAAGATAATAAGCTAATAGTAGTAAAAGGAAAACAAAAGAAATAATAATATTAAGCTTTCAGGATTCTGTGAGCACGTAAGGAGCCAGTATTTTTCTCCAGTGTGCATCAATACTGGATGATGGACTGAGGCGGGCTTCCATGACGAGGATGTTTCCAGAGCTGGTTATCCTTTCCCTAATTCCTGCCACCCTGGATCTAATAAGGGCTGCAAAGCCAGGAACTCGCCCCTCCGTGAACATCCGGGAAGCGCTGCAATATCTGGGGAGACCGAACATTATGCGGAAGGCGTTGTTATACTGAACCCGAAGTCTTTTTATACTACTCTTCTTGTAGTTTGCCCAGAGTTCACACGTATACAGTGTTGCGCAGAAGGAAATGAAGAGCGTCCTTTTTACAGCAGTACTGCAAAGGCGGAATCTTCTACTGAGCATGTTTGCTTTTACACTGAGAACTCTTCTTTGCCTATCGATGTCGTCATCGTCCATCAGATTACACAGGTTTGCAAATTGACATTTAAAATTTTTTTTAAATGGTAATGGGTGAATTATATGTATTTCGATATGCTGAATTCGAGTATGGCATCCATTTTGACCCATCACGTAAGGATTTTTCGCAAAGTGGAAATTAAAATATAGGCAAAACCCGCTTCACACTACTTCTGTAGGGAATGTTCAAAAGAAAAAAAAATCATAAAATTATACAAATTTAATTAATTTTTAGTCATAAAATATTTTATTTACATTTATACAATTATAAATCTATATAAAATCTGCTTTTTTAGTTACGAAGCTTCGTTTTGTGCTTTTTCTTTTGTGGGACGTTATATTAAAATTGTTGAGGTCCACTGGAGTCGCCTACTTGAAACTCGTTACTAGAACTTTCTTCTGATTCACTTTCTGATGATGGAAAATCGTCTAGGCTTTGGGGTGCTTGTGGTGTAGGAATGCCAGGTCCGGGAGGGACTGGACGGAGTGCCGAATCCATGTTTTGGTAACAAATTTGTTTTTTTTTTTTTTTTTGGTACTACCCTTGCACATTGCACGAACAAAAGTGGCAGTCATCGCTGTGGTTTCGAGGCTCTCTCCAGATCATGGGAACACCAAAATGAAAAGATTTAACTTTACCTTTTGACCACATTCTAAGTCCTTCAATACACCCTGAACAAACTCCATGCGGGGCCCAAGATTTGTCCTGGTCCCTGTCCCCTATCTTCACACCAAATACGCAAAATACACTTTGTTAACAAAATTAGTAATATTTCTTTGTTGTTTTTTCAATACAAATTCACCACAAATATAGCAAAAACTCTCAGAAAAATTTACACAACCTCTTGAAGTCATTTTTGAAATGCACGTTATGAAAGTTGGAACAGAAATAAATAAATGAAAGGGCATGGAAAGGAGTGGGCAACTTGTGGGAATTTCGGCATTCTCTCATCATTCTTACTATAGAAAATCCCGATATATATGATTCAACACTGACTAATTTTATCATCATGAGCTACTAAATGTTTTATTTCAGTCTATAAAACATAACTCTTCTTCCTTACGCTGTCCCAACTCATGTCACCTTAATTATGGTGTCGAGAAATATTATTTGATGTTATTATATCACATTGGTGGCGATAGTTTGTCACGTTGGTGGCGAGTCATGTCACATTAGTGGCAAATGGTATTATGTTTGTATGCTTCTAGAATTATTATGGCATAGAGATAGAGCCGTGAGGACACGACTACTAATCACGATGGACGAGTGTAACACCCATTTATATATATATATGACCAGCAATGGGACGGAATTAGCAGCCTAGCAGAAATAGAAGAGGAGGGGTTTCCGGTTGCGATGGGAAGGATGGTTCCGTTTATGGAGGGAGAGTAAAAGAGAACTTAACCGTTAGTTATGTCAAATTGTGTTGAAATCATCAATAAACAGTGATATACAGACAATTATTTGACATTTTCCTGCACACCAAGTTATTTAATGTTACACTACATAAAAATATTGTTTAGGTATTTCTTGAATAAAGGTAAACTTGTATTAAATACATCGATATTTGAGGTGAATTTGTTCCCTAGTGTGTGTAGTCGAGAAATTGGTGCATGTGTGTGGTAGTTGGTTGCAGAATTATTATTGCAGAATAATATGTTTTGCTTTGTTTCTCGATTAGGTACTTTAAAATTAATGAGATGCAGGTGTATATGGGGACCAAACTATGGAATTGTATTCCAACAAGCTGCGTACGAGAGACAAATATACGATTTTTATAACTTCCAGCGAATCGAAGTCTTTGATTGTTCTGTTTATAAATCTAGTGTTTTCATGTCTTTGTTAGTTATTCTAAAATTTAATTGCGTATCAAACACAACTCCAAGATCCCTAATTTCTTTGACTATTTCTAAGATTTTATTATCTATTAGTATTTGAAAGATAGTGGGGTCTTTGTTCGACAAAATGTTAGTGTCTTACATTTATCGATATTGAGGAATAAGTTGTTTGCGACACACCAATTTTGTAATTTGACGATGTTTGACTGTAGGATTAGGCAGTCACCTATATTGGCTATTTCTTTGTATAATTTGATGTCATCGGCAAAAATAGAACTTCTACATCGTCGAAACAACTTATGATATCCCTTATGAATATTAAGAAAAGGATGGGGCCGAGATGACTCCCTTGCGGTAGACCACTAGTTGCATAATATAATAACTTAGATTTAGAATGTTTAATTTTATGACGCACTAGTCCATTCATCTCTTTCCTACGGAATAATTGGATGGGGTGGAACTTACAATAATCATGTAAAACCTTTAGAAAATGCCCAAAAATCAATTATTAAGATTATGTACCTACGAGAAAACTAAATCTTATTCGTCTAAACAATTGTTTAAGGAAACCGATATCTTGGACCTTAGACAGACCTATAGTTTTCAATGTCTTAAATTTATTTATATGCGTCCAAACAACTTTCTAAAAAATTCAAATCGTACCAGCCAAAAACGTGGCGCCTGCGAGTATACTGTACCCCACTGCAAAACTAGGTTGTCCCAAAGGCATATTAGTTTTATAGCTCCAAAAATGAATAATTTACTATGAAAAACCTTTAAAGAGAACACATGTCAAAATCTTCAGTCTTATAAAAAATATACCAAAACTTGGCTAAAATACTTCAATAGATATTTTTTCTTATAAGTTTTAAAAAGTCATTAATTATATCCATCATTAGACAGCTTTTAGAGTAAGAACATGTATTATAATGTACGCTTTTTTGTCGTTTAATTGCACTTGTAACATTCAATCTTATAAAACTTTCACAAATGCGATAACAACAGTGCAGACTGTTATTATGTTGTAGTTTTTAATCGCAATTATTCAGTTAATATTTATTATACTTAATTTATGTATACTTAAATTTATTAATTTACGTATATACTTAAAATCTTCACTTTAACCATAGAAATAAAAATAAAAATCAATATCATACCCACGCACAGAAATTGCATTTGTGGGATTTTTTTGCTCAAACATTTATTGTATTAGGCTTTTTTTATATACTTTTCATTTTTTATGTATTGTATCAAAAATTTTCAATAAAAATAAATAAAAATAAAATTAAATCCAGATGAGATACTTCATTTTTTTAAATATTATTATAAATACTTCATTTTTTTCAGAGCTAGATTTATATCTACTAAATTTACTTAACTCTAATTCAATTTAATTTTTAATATTTGGGACACCGTTGTTTGAAAAAAATACTGCGCATTTCATTTATTGTTCTCAATAATTACAATTCCATTTAATATGATGGAATTGTAATTACGGAGAAGAATTCACCATTAAAAGAACTCAAAATGATTTTTAAATGGCTTCTCGAAAACACGAATTTGACATAAATTATGGCGGAAATAGATGGTCTGAACGCCTCATTTATTTCATGCGTTACCAGCGTAATTCGCTGTACACTTTTATAATGTCCATTGATAGCTATCTATCCAATCGTAATAACCTTAGGTAAGAGAAGCAATAACCTTTACGCCATCTCTTTCAGACCGATCGAGGCCCCTAGACGATCAATTATATTGCTCAATATTACGAATTGAGCAATATTATTGACCGTTTAGGGTTAATATTGAAGATTGCTTAATGATTGAACAGAAGTTTGAACGAGTTTAATTTTAAGGTGCCCCCTAGACGCCATATTATACAATATATTTTACAATGTTGTTGTATCGTCTAGGAGCCGCCTTATAGAGACCAAAGACAAAAATGTATGTTCGCTTAAGGCGGCCCCTAGACGATCATTTATATTGCTCAATATTACGAATTGTGCAATATTATTGACCTTTTAGGGTTAATATTGAAGATTGCTCAATGATTGAACAAAAGTTTGAGCGAGTTTAATTTTTATTGCACCATATTCTTCCATTGCATCGTGTAGGGTCAGTGTTACACAATATTTTTTCAATTTTTCATTTTATCAACTCGAAAACATTGATCGTTTTATTGTGCAATATAATTAATCGTTTGGATACTAAGCGCATTTTTTTTTTACAGTGAATACCGCACAAGAATCTCAACTGCTCCCGTCTGGATCCAGTGAAACTATGACATCCCCAATTGGGGTATGTTGTGAGGCTGAAGGTAGTGGGGAGGGGAAGGAGGTGGGAAAGAGGAAGGTTGGGAAGTACCTGGCTATTCAGATCTGGTCACCAAACACGGCTAAAGCCATTTTCAAGCAACGTTTCAACTCTGAAATAGTGGTCTTACACTAGGGCGATACTGATAGTATCTTCCACTCCGGAACATGCCGCAAACATACTATATATTATTTTAAATGAATTAATTGTGAAATAACACAAATTAATCAAATAAAATTTATTTGCGCATGCCGGGTTCGAACCCGCGACCTCCAGATTGTGAGTCAAGAGTCTTACCCACTGGACTACGGAGGTCGTCGCCTTTTAATCTTATTGTACAATAAAATATATTGCGTCGTTACTGTTCTGCTCGAGGTAATCTATGAAATTCCGCGCTTTGACATAGTATCATAGTAATCATGATAAATATTTTAGAAGACGATTATAGTGACGATGAATTCCTCTTCTAATATGTCTTGCAGCGAAAACCAAAAACATTTCGGCCCCGCGTCAATAATTTGGTTATCTGGGATTAGGGTTCCCAGATCAAAAAATCAAAATCCCGGAGAAAATTTCTGACATTTGATAAAAATTCCGGACTTTCTTGTAAATATGATATGAATGTCGTTATGCATCGTGGCATATCAAAAACCCGCGTCAGGAGGGGGGGGGGGGGCTTTGAAATAAAGATTTGGAAAGTGGTAGGTATTCCTTTTATATATAATAAACTTTTTTGTTTTTTTTTTTGACATAAAGTGTAAAAATTTCTAGACATTTTGTTTAAAATTAATTAAATATCAGAAGTGAAGTTTTTACTTTGCTTTGTAATAAAAATAATTTGGTTTATTTCTTTTTTTATATCCATCTCCACTTAATTGTAGAAATTCCGGACTGTTTACAATTCCCCCCGCATTCCGAACAAAGACCTATATTTCCGGACTTGTCTGGAAAATTCCGGACGTATGGCAACCCTATCTGGGATGATCTCGAAGTTTGGCGCGGCGCCGCATGTTAGAGATGGACATTTAAAATATACATCGATGTTTTTTCCGATGTAATGCATCGTTCGGTTGCATCGATGTTAATACGATGTATTGAGAAATACATCGATGTTTCCAAAACATCGATTGTTTTTCGTAATGGACATGTTAAGGCCTTAAAAAAAACTAGGTAAGTTAAAAAAATTCAAGGAAAAATATTTATTAAAATTCACAATCACACAGCAAACACAGCTTTATTTTGTTTACAAATTCTAATTTTTTTTTCAATGCTATGTAAAAAAAAAATTTTATTTAATCTTTTTCCCTTCAATCGGTTTCTTTGCTCAGTCAAAAACTAGCCCTGCGCCTGTGAAAAGAATCTTTCTGATGGGACAGTCGTGCCAACAATTGTTAAATACTTAAAAGCTATTTTGTACAGCTTTGGGAATTATAATTTATAATCCCTCCATTAATTTTATTTTATATTTAAGTTTTTTTTTTAAGTTTGACTTTACCGGTTTCGCAGCAAAGGGGACATAACCCATTCAGCCAAACCGATAAATGGTAGGTGTTTTATATCGACTGAACTGATTATTACGTTCCGATTCACGAAACGTCGTGAAAGACACTGCAGTCGCGAGTCACTGTTGGTCATACTCATAGACACTCATCTCATAGTTTGCGTATTCGATGCATCGAATAAAAAACATCGATATAAATTCGATGTTGAAGTATTAACAATACATCGGTTCAATACGATGCATCGGTACTATACATCGAGTGTTTACAATACATAGATGTATATCGTCCATCCCTACCGCATGTCAAAAAAATCTTGCTGTTGAGCAGAATCAATTCTGATATTGACATATTGACAGCTCTATTAATGGATGTATCGCAAGTTTTACAATATCTTCGGTAATTATCGGTTCGGACTGGCCACGCTTATTACGAATAATTTTTAGAAAAAAACTTTAGATTCGCCTTAATTACTATAAAAGGAAACTTTTTGGCTTTGGGGCGGCGGAAAATAATGCATTTTAATTTTCAATTGCATAAAACCAAAATTCTCTTCGCGATCCGACACAGCGAAAATCCGCGGCCGTACCTGTCACTGTGATGTTGGTATCCTTTATAAATTAACAAGAGCTAATACGACTGTAGCCGACTTCGCGGGATACCTACATGAAATACCGCAAATCACAAACCATGTTACACAAACCTAGCGTAGCCGCTAAACCACTTGAAAACTGGGATGTTTTTCTTGCCTTGACGCGAGTAGGCGTTATAAAGGGGCACTTTCTTTTGTATCACAAACCATGTTACACAAACAAGCCCGCTAGACAAATTTCATAATTACGCGCCTTATCCCACGAAGTCGGCTACAGTCGTATTAGCTCTTGTTAATTTATCAAGGATACCAACATCACAGTGACAGGTACGGCCGCGGATTTTCGCTGTGTCGGTCGCGAAGCGAATTTTGGTTTTATGCAATTGAAAATTAAAATGCATTATTTTCCGCCGCCCCAAAGCCAAAAAGTTTCCTTTTATAGTAATTAAGGCGAATCTAAAGTTTTTTTTCTAAAAATTGTTCGTAATAAAATAAGCGTGGCCAGTCCGAACCGATATTTACCATATCTTCAAACCAATTTATTGTCTCATAAACATTACAAAAATATAACATGAGTAGGTAGTAGGTAGGGCCTGAACATAAATATACCAAATCACCCACGGCCTGAACCGCCTGAACAGAATCGTTTCGGATGTCCACATATTTAGCGAGTGAAGCTGCCTTTAAAAGACAAGCTCTATTAATGCTAGTATAGTTTGCACACCTACTACTTACGTTTCATATAATACAAGAAGCTATAAAATGCATGTTTTTCTGTTTTCGATACCATAAATAAATTCAATTGAAGATCTCGTAAAATATGTGACACTTCAAATTCAAGGAGATATCACAACTACTGGGAAGTAAATTACATTCATATTGTATATTATATGTATTAAAATAGGTCGTCATTTATTTGTAAATATTCATACAAATACTTTTTTGTATGTATACTTTTTTGGAACAATGCCGTCAGATCCTACGATACGAAACAAAATACAATCGGATATTTTGACAGTTGTTCCTATTTTAGGATTTAGTTTATGGTGTTGCCGCATCAAAAAATATTTCGATGCGTTTTTTAATATGTTAAAAAGCAGTCTAAAAAGGCCACACTGACAACTATTACTTTAGCGAAAATACACGAAACAGCGCGCGGTCCTATTCAACATCCTTGTTACTTTAACTGACAGTTAAAATTTAACTTTAGGACACGATTTAGCTTTCTGTTGAAACAGGCGGCCCTTATTAGTGTTACCTTTTAAAAGACAAGCTTTAATAATGGATGTATCGCAAGTTTTACAACATCTTCAAATCAATTTATTGTAAAATAAACATTACAAAAATATAACATTCGTAGGTAGGGCCTGAACAGAAACGTTTCTGATATCGACATAAGCGAGTGAAGCTGCCTTCTATATTAATGCTAGTATATTTTGTACACCTATTACTTACGTTTAAATTAATAAATATTCGTGCATACTTGCATGAATAAAACAACTTAAACTAAATACGTCAGAGCTCACAGCTGAAATTCAGACATCGGCCCATAGAAGAAGCAAATAACAGCCAAAGAAAATCACACAAATCTCGATCTCACAAAACATGGAAAACCGCTCGGCTGGTTGGCTGTTAAATAATAATAATTCAAATATAACGTGGTGTTTTAGAAAGTTTGTTTTTTCATTTAATTTATTATTTTTTGGTTTATTTCGCTACAAGCTTTTCTGTATTTAAATTGATTTGGTGTTGTTTATGAATAATATAAGTATTTTAACAGATAGAAGATATAGGTACTTTTATATACAACCGCAAACTCAACTTAAATTTCGATTTTTAGGGGACCTGACTGAGGAGGTCTACGTTAGATATACCTACAGCTTACAGTTTTCCGGGCTATCCGCAGAATTTCTCGAAATCAGACGTTTACCATCATTTTCCTCTAATTTTGAACGTCAAGTGATCAAAATTTCATCAAAAAGAATCAGAATACTGCTTTAATGTAGGTAATACATAATACACCACCTGTTTTTTCAGCCCGATTCCAGTATAGAGAGACCAAAGACATATTATTCGCTTTACGCGATCGCTGTTTTTATCTCTATTTTCAAATCTACGATTTCAGTTGGCACCACAGCAAACAATATGATTCATGTTTCATATTTGCTGTGATGCCAATAAGGAACTCCAGTGAAAAATATTATGGCTTTAAAAAAATATGTTCATATAGACCAATAAACGCTGATTCTGAATATATAAGTTTTATTAAAACTTATAATTATAATTATAAAAATTATTATAATAATAAGTTTTATTTCATAATATTAAACGCAGAGTTTTTAAAAAATTATTAAAAAGTGCATTTTTAAACCTCTTTTCAAAACACAGCGTTAAGTTGGCATTACTGAAATGGTGAGTGGTGACGTCACTGCTAACCTGTCACCTGGTGATAGTGTGTATTGTATTGTATTGACATTTGAAATGACTTGAAGTGCACACGTATGCAATTCAACATTTTGTGTTTTTGGTTTATTTTCATACTGTTTATAGAGATTTAGATAAATAATAGTTATTGTGTTAATTGAAACATAATTTAGGCCCTCAACAATTTACGAAAAGGGTATATTTGCGGATAATCTGCAATAAATTTTGCCTATTTGAGGTTAAAGTCATGTCATATTTGACATTTGGTTTATGTATTTTCAATTTTTTTTTAGTATTAGGGGCTTTTTATACAAGTTATTACACAATCGTCATGATCAGTGTCTTATAAATACCAGTGTTTCTATATGTGTTATACATAAAACAATGTACAGTCACGCCTGAACACAAAATTCGAGGCTTACGATTGTTAGGGTCAATTGAATTGCCAATAGTTGGCTATTTATTAAAGGGATTTAATTAAGGTGAGAGGTCGAAATGGCTTTGCCGGTTAGTACCGGACGCGCCAGGATCTGATCCCGTGGAATCCTCAGCATCAGACCCGCCAAATCGACCAGCACAGCGGTAGAGCAGAGTACCCCCCTCCCAGAGCGGGGAATTATGTTCTAAGTTGTCAGGCATAGGCAGGAATTACCAGGTTTTGTAAATAAAATAAGGTTAATTATAATTGGACTAACCGTATAGGTTTATTTCAAATATTGCAAATAATAATACAGATAGGAAAGAACTTACCCCCACAGACCATAACCGATAACTAAAGCTAAAGTAATCTGACTATTAACGCGGTCGTTTAGACGATGAGGGATCCTCCCGGTGACTAAGGTTGGTGCAACTGCCCACGTCCCACGGTGATGCGAGCTGACTATATTGGCGGCAGGAATCCTCTGGCCTCTGCAGCATGAGCAAATACTCCGGCGCGAGCAAATAAGGCTACTCCACGTCCCACGGTGGAGTAAGCTGGCGCGGATGGCAAACGATGTCCTCTGCAGCATGAGCAAATACTCTGGCGCGAGCAAATAAGGCTACTCCACGTCCCACGGTGGAGTAAGCTGGCGCGGATGGCAAACGATGTCCTCTGCAGCATGAGCAAATACTCTGGCGCGAGCAAATAAGGCTACTCCACGTCCCACGGTGGAGTAAGCTGGCGCGGATGGCAAACGATGTCCTCTGCAGCATGAGCAAATACTCTGGCGCGAGCAAATAAGGCTACTCCACGTCCCACGGTGGAGTAAGCTGGCGCGGATGGCAAATAGACAGAGTCACGCACGTGTATCGTGAATTGATACACCAGGAGATTTCCTGGCGGAGATCGGGTAGAACATTATATTGGCCGGAAATCATACTAGCCCACGGTGTTTCTGGGACTAAAGGCAGGGGCGTTTACTGTCCAGTTTGAAATTTCCTATTCCTAAACAAAATACAATTCGGCCATTGTGTGAACACAACATTTATTTCCGGAGCGCGACTCGCGGGGTCGAAAGCATAACGGGAACTCAAATAAACTTGTAACGGCACTATAATAACCGCCCGAACTTTACGGGAACTTCTCGAATCTCTGATTAGGCACCGATGCACTCCATCTTGCCCGATTATCTCCAAAAAAAACTCTCTCGACCTCCGGCGGGCCTTCCGCCCGCCGGGGGAAGTGCCACCATCACATTTCCGCTCCTCTCTGGTGTTGCCAGGATGAAAAACAATAGACAATGCTATCGTGCCGCCTCATAGATTCCAGTTCTTACTTAAAACGACAATTAACCTATGTTTTATACATAACATTACCCCGCTCGCCCCCAAGGTGTTTGCCCTCAAACACAAGGAGAACAAAAGAAAAGCCTGAGCTAAGAGATACCCTAACTTGGTCTGATGGGTTCCTAAAAACATACATAAACATAATATCATAAAAATGAGTTGTACATCAGAGAAAAAAAACAAAACTACTAGCAACAGTATGCTTTCAAATGGGTGCGTGACAAAATCAGTCGCGCCCATCATGCTGAAGACATGATGGTAGAGTCTGCGACGCATCCATTCGAAGTTAGAAAATTAGATATAATTAAATCAGTACTTAGAGTTAAAGACCTTAATTGTAGACAATAAGAAGACAATAAGAAGATACGTGAACGGGGCCCGTAATCACCCACAGCATATAAGACGCTGGGTGATGTATTCTGACTCTCGTCTGGGACTACCGTAGACGTAGCATCTATAACAGAATAGAACTTAATATTAGAATAGATATTATCACCAAGATATGACATCAATAAACATCAACACATTAAATATGCGTAAAGCATCACTGTTCAGAACACTTTTAAGTAAGCCAAAGTAGGCTATACACTTAGATGGTGTACCATCTGCACTTCAACACTGATTTTAAATCCATTATGGATAAAAGAATTCCTCTTTAGAAGAGCCTACCTATCTAACTCTCTAACTGGTCTCGTGGGATAAGTTTTTCTGACAGTTATATAATAGAAAACAAAATATAAGTTTATTAGAACATTTGTATATGAAATACAGGATATAACCAACCATTGTAACTGAATGGTGTTAAGGATAGTCATACAATCATCGCATAAATGATGCCAATTTATTTATTATTCAACCATTTATAAAAATGGTGACAATAGAATAGTTAGCGACCATCGTAAATAAATGGTGCCATCAATAGTCAACAACCATCGTTAAAAAAAAAAATGGTGCCAATTAATTAAGTATGTGACTTTTGTACCAGAAGGTGCAACAAGAAATTATAGTATTAGTGCATCGTAACTAATTACTGAAGTTCTCGCAGGAACTAATCAATCACACTCATAGCTTGGGAATTGAATAAATTGTTCGAATTAATGAAATTCCTGAATAATTATAGTAAGTTATTTTTATTGTTTTAGCAAATGTAGTTAAGACATTATTAAATTGAGAACATATTGAAATTTTGGGCGAATACCTCTTAATGTTCTTAATTACGTTTATGCAATATAAAAGTATATGAACACAGTTCATATGAGATTGAACTTGGAATACACGAGGATATGCGGGTTCATATTATCGTATATTCCAAGTTGACAAAAACTTAGTAGGACAAATACAGAGTATGTTAAACTGTATGGACTCAGAATACAAAAGGATAAGCGGGTTCATATCGTCATGCATTCTAAGTTGACAAGGAAATAAACTTAAAGATAAATATAAACCATAGTGAACTTATTATATATATACATAAATACATATATGTATTTGTACTTCGAGGCATCTCATAATTGTACATAAATAAACTAACAAATCTTAATTATTATTTTAATGTGAAATTATACTCGAGTAATCAACTGGAGTAAGATTTTAATTTTCTACAAAAGACCACTTAAAAATTAATTATTTACTTATGTATTTTATGTCCAATACTGGTCAAAGCAATCCGGATGATCAGGCTGAACTGAAATGAGCTGTATTGAAGAGGTTTAAATTAAAGATAGCGCCTGTGAAGATGCTTTATGATAGCCGACTAAGCTGGTATGCTATCTGATTTAAGTATATCCTTAACATGAAAATCGCCTGTTACTTTTTCATTTAAGTCAGACAGGGTATAAATTAAATCTGACTTTTTCTGTACTACAATGTTTTGAACAAAACGAGGTGCCAATTTTTGTGAAAAATAGTTCAAAGCATTAGATAATACAAAATTCCTTCTCCAGACTACGTCTCCTACCTGGAAGGTAACGTTTCTTCTACGTAAATTATAGTGATTAGCGCCCTTTTTAAATGCCGTAAAAAGGGCGTTTGAAACTTGTTCATAAATTGATGACAGTCCATTTAATCTGTCGGAGTAAACTTTGAGATGAGAGGAATCTTGCGGACTGGATTCATCATCTGCCAATGGATTACGGTGGAGATCCCCATCTAATATTTGTTCTCTACCGTGCATAACAAAGAAAGGAGTAAATCCGGTAGTACAATTTACAGTATTATTCATTGCCGATTGAATTTGTGGGAGAAATTTGGACCAATTACGATGATCAGATTCCGTTAATATTGATAGTGCCGTGCCTAAAGTTTGATTGTATCTTTCAACAACATTGTTTTGAGGGGTGTACAGTGAATTGTAAAAAGGAGGGCTTATATTGTAGCTTTGTAATAGTTCCTTAAATTCTTTCGAAATGAACTGACGCCCATTGTCACATACAATGGTACGCGGTACTCCGTGTACAAGGAAAATATTTTCTTCTAAATTTTTAATAATACTTCTCGCGGTACCTTGACGTAACGGAAATAGCCAGGTATATTTAGAAAAAACATCCACGCATGACAATATAACGGTAAAACCTGAATAACTTCTAGGCAGAGGGCCTACCAGATCCACTGATAACATCTGCATAGGTCTCGTAACTTTTTTATAATTTGATGAAATTCCATTCGGCGGGGCTGTACTGATTTTGTGTGCTTTACAGACAGCACATTGATTCACAAATCTTTTCACCTCTTGGTACATTTTTGGCCAAAAGTAACGGAGTTGTAATTTTTTATAAGTCTTAAAGACTCCAGGATGACAAGCACGAGAGGATTCATGTGATTCTGACAAAATTTCCCTTCTATTTTCTAGTGGGACTACTTTTTTCCAAGACGTGTCTTCACAAAGAGGTAAACGTGTTTTTGTATGGCGAAACAATTCATTTTCGCGTATCTGGAAGTTTTGAAAACGCTGAGGAGAATCTATGCAGCCTTTCCAGATATCTGTGTACCACTTATCGGTGGACAAGTTCGCATCAATGACCGATATTGTAGCGAGGTCCATTCTTGAAAGCACATCCGGGACGATGTGTTGTGTGCCTTTACGGTGTATAACATCGAAGGAGAATTGTGAAAGGCGAGAACTCCAACGTGCCAGACGTCCACTAGGGTTTGATATAGATCCTAACCATTTTAAACTAGAGTGGTCAGTGATAACAGAAAAATGTGCCCCTTCTATATATGGTCTAAAATGAGTGACCGAGTCTAACACTGCTAACAGTTCACGCTCCGTAATTCCGTAATTCCGTTCATGTGTATTTAAGCACCTAGAATAATAAGCAATAGGGTGGTCCATTCCCTCTATTGATTGAATAAGAACACCCCCTATACCGATATTGCTTGCGTCGCAATGGATAGCAAATGGATTAGTAAAGTCCGGACAACTAAGGACAGGAGCAGTCGTAAGTGCTTCCTTTAATTTATTAAACGCTGATTCAGCTTCTTCCGACCATTTAAATAAACTTACTCCTTTTCTTGATCCTGTAAGTTTCGATAAGGGAGCAGCTATGCTAGAAAATCCTTTTATGAATCGTCTAAAATAACCACATAAACCGAGAAAAGCTCGTATTCCTTTAGCATTTTTAGGAATTGGAAAATTTTTTATACTTTCAATTTTAATTGGGTCGGTGCGGAGACCTTTGGAATCGACCATATACCCCAAATATTTAAGTTCTGATTTACAGAATTCACATTTTTTTAAATTAATCGTTAGGCCTGCGTCTCTTAATCGTTCAAAAACTTTAGTTAGCAGTATAAAATGCGATTCTAAATCTTCCGACACTAAGATTAGATCATCCAAATAACAAAATGCGTTTTCATCGAACTCTGGTCCAAACAGAGCGTCTGCTAGTCTTTGAAGTTCACTCGGAGCGTTTTTTAACCCGAAGGGCATCCTAGTGAATTCGAACAAACCGCGACCGGGTACGACAAAAGCTGTCTTTTCACAAGAGTCTTCGTCCAGGGCGATCTGCCAAAAAGCCTTAGACAAATCTATTGAGCTTATATATCTGGCTCCACCGAGTTTATCGAGTATTCGAGAAATATACGGCAAAGGGTAGCTGTCACGGATCGTCAGATTGTTAATTTTTCTGGAATCGAGGCAAAAACGTCCCGTTCCATCTTTTTTTGTGACTATTAATACTGGACTAGACCAAGGTGAACGTGAAGGACGAATGACTCCTAATTTGAGCATTTCATCTACTTCCTTATCTAATTGTTTCTGTCTAGCAGGAGAAAGAGGGTAATATCGTTGTTTAACCGGAGGACCCGTAGTAATAATTTTATGTTTTATTAAATGTGTTAACCCTAAGCCTTTCTTTTCATAAGAAATGGATTCGAATTTCTATATAATTTTGGTAAGAGTTTTATTTTCCTTTTTGGTTAGGGAAGTAGCTGGCTGAATAGCTCTTAACTCATTGACCTGACCCATTCGCTGAGGAATTGGATCCTTTTGGAAAAGCTCCGGCGCGACCTGGAACATTTTCCAAAAATTGACCCCTAAAATAAAATTAGGAGATAGAGAAGGGACGACGTAGAAAAGTACTTTATGTGTAGTGGAATTATACGTAACAGGCAACGTCATTGTAACTAATACCTGCTGATTTGTTCCATCAGCGGTTGAAATATTGAAATCAATATTAACTAATTCATAACCCGATTGTAAGAATACTAAATGAATATCTCCTCCTAAACAGGAAATTGAAGAACCACTGTCGAGCAGTGCTTTATAAGAATTATTAAGAATAAGGATATCCGCGAAAGGTCGATTATCTCTTTCAAGCTCGGGATCCTTCGGCGGCGGTACCTCCACCTCAGAACTCGAGTCCGAAAGAAACTGATTAACTTGACGGAGCCAACTCTGCCACTCGCACTTCCTCTGCGCAAAGGAAGGCGCGTGAGCAGAGCGACTCACATCTAGTTTTTTGAATCCCCATGTTTGACAGAAGCAACTTTCGGATTGGAATTGTTTTGTCTTCTGATACAATCCGATAGTAAATGACCTTTTAATTTACAAAAAGAACAATAAATATTGTTCTTGGTAGAATTCGGTTCAGGATGACACATCTCCTTTTCTCTATAATCATTAGAAGTATTCTTTTTAGATTGATTATTATAAAAAAAACGAGTATTATTGTTATTAGCAGAATTGCCACTATATTGTTTATTATTATTATTATTTTGTTTATAATTATAATCCGTAGAACGATTATTGTAGGTACCACGATAAGAAGAGTTACGATTAGAATTGAAATTATTATTATTACTGCCCCGTGAATTGGTGAAATAATAATTTTTTTATTATCCTTAAGTGGATTATCATTAGAAAAAGAAGAAGAATTATTTTCTAACAAATTAGACGTTGAATAAGACTCCAGTTTATTTGTAGCTTCGGTAAGTTCTGAAAATGAGTTGAAATCTCTAGATGCCAGAAGGTTGATATAAATGGGTAGTAATGCCCTCATGCATAATTGTAAAAGTTCAGAGAGTGGTAATTTAGAATCAAGCATATTATTGTGCTTCTGCATTCTTAACGTAAATTCAAAGGCTGACATACCAGCTGGTTGTTTCATAGAGAAAAGTTGTGATTTTAATTCAATCTGTCTATTATTTGTTTCGAATTGTTTTATAAGTAATATAGATAATTCATTCCAAGTCAAATCAGGTGTATAAATTGATCTGAACCATAATAATGCCAATCCATCTAAAATATCAGGAAAACATCTCACTAAATCGTCATGACGAACGTTCCTAATTCTACAATTCTCTTCTATTTCCAGTATAAAGTCTCTTACGCAACTATTACCATCAAATTTAATATTCCAATTATTAATAGTACTTGTGGATGAAGATGAAGAAGAGTTTGATTCATTATAAATAACTTTTGTATATTTAATGTAGTTTGAGCCAAATTCGCTGTCATTATCTGGGTTAACACTTATCTCATGATGCTCGATAGCTTCAGATATTTTAATATTTTTGTTATGCCTTCTGGCTTGAATCCGCATTTCTTCTAAAGTACCGTCTGGTGTTATATTCCTGGATAAAAGTTCCGCAGAAAGTTCATCTTTCGATCTACTATTAATGTTGTCTATTGTAGTCGACATTTTGAAAAGTATAATTGTAAAATTCCAATAATTAAATGTACAATGTCAATAATTAGCTAGTAACGATAGCTACGAATATATTGCTTACCCGCAGAGCAATTATATAATTAATCGTATTTATAAGCACTTAATAGTATTTATTGTACACGACAATCTTAAAAACTTAAAGGTGTAATTACATTATGACAGTTGTTGTCAAAATGCAATGTTTGTTTACGATTGACATAGCCGTCTGTCAAATTGACACTTAGTATTCGTGTTGCCCGTAAGTCCGAATAACTTAACCCACAAACAAATATATAATAATAATGTGTACAGTGTTATTATCAAGTTGGCTGCATTGTTGACAGATTGATAACTTCGCAATATTTACGTGTATACCGGAATGACATTTAAAGGTTATGTTTTATGTGAGATGCTTCGAAATAACAAAAACAATTATTGATCGATTACAAGACAAAACTATAGTAACTCCAACCCAAAACCTAGACAAATAAGAATTATACGAGCCCAGGACACAGTTGTAGGCGCCATGTTAGGGTCAATTGAATTGCCAATAGTTGGCTATTTATTAAAGGGATTTAATTAAGGTGAGAGGTCGAAATGGCTTTGCCGGTTAGTACCGGACGCGCCAGGATCTGATCCCGTGGAATCCTCAGCATCAGACCCGCCAAATCGACCAGCACAGCGGTAGAGCAGAGTACCCCCCTCCCAGAGCGGGGAATTATGTTCTAAGTTGTCAGGCATAGGCAGGAATTACCAGGTTTTGTAAATAAAATAAGGTTAATTATAATTGGACTAACCGTATAGGTTTATTTCAAATATTGCAAATAATAATACAGATAGGAAAGAACTTACCCCCACAGACCATAACCGATAACTAAAGCTAAAGTAATCTGACTATTAACGCGGTCGTTTAGACGATGAGGGATCCTCCCGGTGACTAAGGTTGGTGCAACTGCCCACGTCCCACGGTGATGCGAGCTGACTATATTGGCGGCAGGAATCCTCTGGCCTCTGCAGCATGAGCAAATACTCCGGCGCGAGCAAATAAGGCTACTCCACGTCCCACGGTGGAGTAAGCTGGCGCGGATGGCAAACGATGTCCTCTGCAGCATGAGCAAATACTCTGGCGCGAGCAAATAAGGCTACTCCACGTCCCACGGTGGAGTAAGCTGGCGCGGATGGCAAACGATGTCCTCTGCAGCATGAGCAAATACTCTGGCGCGAGCAAATAAGGCTACTCCACGTCCCACGGTGGAGTAAGCTGGCGCGGATGGCAAACGATGTCCTCTGCAGCATGAGCAAATACTCTGGCGCGAGCAAATAAGGCTACTCCACGTCCCACGGTGGAGTAAGCTGGCGCGGATGGCAAATAGACAGAGTCACGCACGTGTATCGTGAATTGATACACCAGGAGATTTCCTGGCGGAGATCGGGTAGAACATTATATTGGCCGGAAATCATACTAGCCCACGGTGTTTCTGGGACTAAAGGCAGGGGCGTTTACTGTCCAGTTTGAAATTTCCTATTCCTAAACAAAATACAATTCGGCCATTGTGTGAACACAACATTTATTTCCGGAGCGCGACTCGCGGGGTCGAAAGCATAACGGGAACTCAAATAAACTTGTAACGGCACTATAATAACCGCCCGAACTTTACGGGAACTTCTCGAATCTCTGATTAGGCACCGATGCACTCCATCTTGCCCGATTATCTCCAAAAAAACTCTCTCGACCTCCGGCGGGCCTTCCGCCCGCCGGGGGAAGTGCCACCATCACATTTCCGCTCCTCTCTGGTGTTGCCAGGATGAAAAACAATAGACAATGCTATCGTGCCGCCTCATAGATTCCAGTTCTTACTTAAAACGACAATTAACCTATGTTTTATACATAACACGATGTCACTTGTTTTTGCAATGAAAAAGATGATTTATTGTTTTTATATTGCACTTTGTTAAAATACAATAACAGTAGCGGTGAAATGTGGACATTTTACCAATGTTTTTCTATATTAAAAGCAGTTAATCTTGAATAAAAAAACGCCTCAATTTCTCACACAAAAGTCATCGAGCCATCCTATATTTTATTCCGCCATTTTCTTACATTCAAAATCAGGGATGCTCTGCCCAAAAAAATTATTTCCCTAGATTTTGAAGTGAAATTTCCCTAGAATTTCACATTTACGCAATTACCTACGTAGCCGCCTGATTGTGTAACACTAATCCTGTTATAATTTATGTTAATTAATATGATTAATTAATTGGAAAGATATCGGAACTTGGTAAATATACTTATAATACTGTGCTTTTCCAAATAAAACACATTTTGCTACGTGAAGTAATAATTTAAAAGTACGAATACACTCACCACTGAATTAGAAACTGAATTCCAAAATAAAAATAAAACACTTTGCGAAATAAAAATCCGAAAAATTCACCGAAAAAACAGAACTTAAAACATAAATTAAATTTTTTTTCAGAGGTCCCATTTATCTTTTTAGATACATATAATATCATTTTGAGTTGTCAGTGTTAAAAATAACATTGCATGGTAAGTACATGAACAATAATTAAGATTCATGGGAATTCCAAAAAATATATATATTTATATATATAAATAATACCAGTAATATTGTGATATGTAATAAAAATTTTGCCAGAGTTCGAAATTTCCCTAGATTTTGTCCTGATTTCCCTTATCCCTAAAAAATATTTTTCTCCCCTAGATCTAGGGAAATTTCCCTCACTCCCTCGACATAACATCACTGATTCAAAGTGACAACCTGAAAGTAAATAAACTATCGGTGGGTGAAGACGTCACACAATCCATCATATAGATATCGTGCTTTTCTGGGGGTCTAGAAAAATTAAAACTTTGACAATTATTTTAACTATTAAAACAAACTATAAAAATAAAAATAAAAATGCAGTTATTTAAGTTTGAAGGTCTTTATTCATTAAAAAAAATTAAAAAAATTGGACTGGAGTTCTCTATTGAAATCGTGGATATGAAAAAAGAGATGGTGTATTACCTACATTAGGGGCAGGAAATAGAGATGGGATTGGTTTTTAGAATTTTCATGTAGACAGTAAACTTCTCATTGTTTTAAAGGTAGGATAAAACTGTATATTTATAAACACATCAAAACCATTCTGCCCACGCCCACGCTGGCCGGCCACACCATGGTGCACCGCCTGCCGCAGACTATATTGTATTATATACTAGCTGGTTCCCGTCATGCGTTGCTATGCCATTTAATAAAGAGATGTTTCTCCCTGCGTGTCTCTTCCCATTCGTCTCGTTCCCCTTTCGCGTTCCCATTCTGCCTCCTACACCTTCCCTCTCCCCACTCCACTCCCCCTTTCCCCCGTCCAACGAATCCCCTCCCCCCTCGTGGGTTCCCCTCCCCCTTTCCGCGAAACCCATACCCGGGTTCCGCTCCCTCTCCTCCCCTCTCGTGCATTCCATACACTTAGTCCCGGTACATTCATTTTTCAAACACCTATTGCCACCTATTGCAATTTTTTTAATACAATTTTCATAATGCCAGAGCTTACCAGCAGTTTTATACAAACCTTGTTCTGATAATAACGAACAACAAAAAAAAAGAATTATCCAATTTGGTGCAGTCGTTCGGAAGTTATGCGTGTGCATACATTTCGCCAATTCATTTTTATTTTACATACATCAACACAGTTGCTGTGGCTAACGAAACACAACGCCATCTACTGACAACGCCATTACCCAATCTTTATAACCAACACCATCTGTTAATTTTCATTCATATCAAATCCACACCGCCCGCACGCCAGCCCACTGCCGCTGCCAGCTGCCCGCTTGTCTGCCCACTCCCTTTATTTATATATACAGTGGTCCACCCAGGCGTTTCGTGTTCGATTCCTCGGCTGGCTAAGTCTTCCATCACAACTCAAGCAACATTTTCGGCTTACTGTGGTGGTAGTAGGAGATTTTAAAATATTATCGAGTTATTCGTAATCCGGGAATGTTTGTCTTTCTTTAAAATAAATACACACATATATATATATATATATATTTTTTTTTATTTTTTTTTTATTTTTTTTTTAATATTTGTTACAATACATACGAGTATAATAGATACATAAAAATAATGAAAGTATATAACAAAAGCTTAATACAATTATTATTATTTAATTTTTTTAAATGTTCTCCCATAATAAGCATATGCTTGTGTGTGTGGGAGGTTAGGTTATAAAGATAAAAGAAGATAGATAGATAGATTAGATTGTATTTTAAAATTAAAAAATAGTATATGAAATACGAATGTAGCACTTTTAAATAGGTCACTATATTTTACTTGGGCTAAGTCTGTAGATTTCATCAAAACACAAAAAGTCGCCGGAGGAAATAAACATGGTTACTCTACTTTTTAACCTTCCCATGGCGGCACTTAATGTTCCCATCACAATACGCGTGATATTGTTGAAGTCTACTCCTGAGAATTCCTTAAACCCCTGGAAAATAAATACACAATTAGAATAGACCACTTGCATTACATTTGTTAATTATTTTTTTTCCGGTTTAGGCAAATATTCTAAGACATTTTGTATTTTTTTTTAATCGTATTTCTGAAACCCTGGAGATTTTTTTTGAAAATTTCAATCCGAAAAATCAGACCATTTTCTATAAAGCGGAAAGACGGGACATAATTTTATAGGTGCGAAAAAACGATAATTACGTAGCCGAAAATCATTTTAAAAAAAGAACGTTTTCCACAAGAAAGGGCACAAGAGAATAACGAGGCATACCAAAAATATTACATCTCATAAATATTTTTTTCCTTGATCCATCTTATTGATCATATAATTACTAAATCCAATGTAATACACTTGTACTTATAAATTATAATAATAATAAATTATAATAATTATACCTAGGTCTCTCATTCAAAATTTAGGCATATTAAATTTGTCAAAGGATTTATATATAAAAATGCAAAAATCAGTCATTTTAAATATGTACATGTAGGATTACAAAAGATTTTTTAAATATTTATATTGAGGGATCAGTAGGATTTATAGGTCAAATTAGAAATTCCACAGATAGCCCAGTCAGTGGGGAGTTTTACCTTGCAAAAGGTCGTGTAGTAGCGATTTTGATATATGTTATTAAAATTGGGACTTTAAAGAGAAAAAAAAAGTTTTCGACCTTGGGGTACCACAATTTGGTTTTTTCAAAATAATTGTGCAATGGTTGATCTTACGACCAAATTGCTGAAGACAAACTTAAAGAAGATAAAATTGAATATTTTTTGCTTCAAAAATTTTTTTTGTAAGTCTAATAGGTAACGAGTTACAGTGGCGGAGAGGTGAATATTTTTCTAAAAAATGGTGAAATTCCCAATTTTTGTTATTTTTTCGGGCTATTCATTACATAATTATAATTTTATAAACTAATTTCCACACCACCATAACGTAAAGAAAATGGCGCATTTTTTATTGTGGTATCCCCAGTAGGTCTTCTTCCTCTTCAATGGCATTACAACCCATTTCGAGCCTTGGCCTCCTTCAACATAAGCCTCCACCGCCCTCCGTCCTCGGACGTCGTCTTCCTAACTGCGACATGGAGCAGTCCTCTTGCATCCTTCCTGACATCATCTTCCCGTCTCAGCCTAGGTCTGACCGCCTTTCGTTTACCTCCTGGGTGTTCTGTTAGAACCTTATTCGATACTCGTGTGCTTGACATTCGTCGCACATGTCCGGTCCATCTTAGTCTTTGGAGCCTTAGATTTATAGAGAGTCTGGGAGCTTGATAAATAACATAGAGCTTTATAGTGCCGGATTCTCCACACCTCTCCCTCATGTTAATGTAAGTACTTGCATACTGCTTTCTCACCCTGTATGCATGGACATTGTAGGGTCTAGAGTCGTTCAAATAAATGTAGCTTCGTTCAATAAAATAGATTCTTGACGTGTGCGGTAAAGGAGGAAACCATATGTTTCCTTATAACGCCGTTGGGAAAGTGGTGGGGTACTACCCTCCAATGCCTCTCCCTCTCGCACCGCTCCTAAAATTCTTCGAAGTACCTTTCTTTCGAAGGTGTCCAGCTGTTCCCGCCACACATCCATAGGCCAAGACCTAATAATTGTTTTATAAAGGGTTTTCCTATGGACGTTTCGGGATTTGAAAATGGCAACAACGTGAAGTAAGTGCTGTTAGTGCCTGTGATGCGCTTACTTACTTCTACTGGGTTTTCTTTGTCATGCGTTATAATGCAGCCCAGGTATGTAACTCTTCGGCCACTTCGAAATTATAAGTGTCTTAAAATTTCACTTTATCTTTTATTCTGCGGTGTGGGGTTCTGGTTTGCATCATGATTTTAGTTTAATTCTCATTGATTTGCAAACCCACCTCTCTTGCCGAGTCTACAAAAACCTCTCTTATAGCCTGTGGGGATCTTTCGACAATTTTAAGGTTAGTATGTCTATTCCACAGATATTCCAGCGATGGTATGGCGAGCCGCACAGAGTTCGATTAGTATTCGTAATTATTAATTATGTTACATATTCGCTATTGCGTAATGTTTTTTTTGTTGATCCCGGTTGGTTGATATTGACATCTTAATAATAATCTTTATCATCAATGTCATGATCTAACTCATTGCCTGTGGTACTGAGATGCTGGGATTCCATTGACAAAATCTCTTCATATTCAATTGCAAGAAATAATTTTTTATTAAAGTCTCGGGTGTGTCATTCTTACTGGAACAAGCCCGTTTCCAGCCCCAGTTTTCTGGATTTTTTTGGATTCCAAACCATTTTTGAACTCCCGTACAAAGCAACAAGAAAGCGTTTTCCTTCATCTGCTGTGTCTTCTGGTTTTGCATCATGTTGTTTTCTTTCGTATACTCAATGAAGACGCACTGGCAGACCAGCTTTTTTAAAGCTTACTAAATGTTCATTATCACTACAAAATAGTTTCATCCATGCACTCGATGACGTTGGGTTTGTCATAGCGGGATCCTAGCCTGTAGCAATATAGGCGCTGAGGTGGCAACGTTGCAGTCAGGACTGCAGGCACGCAGTATGTTGCCGTCTTTTTATCTCCTCTATGTAACACAAAAAATTACTGTAATTTGAAATAAATTTTGCTATATGTGTTGTGGAAATACGTTAAAATGATATTGTGTAATAAGTTCTTACAAAATTTATCATGAAAACTTGAATTTTACGAGTTTTTGTTAAAATTTTCTTCTTTCTACCGCAGTAAGTCATTATATATTAGATTTGTAAAAAAAAGTTCATACAAAAATGTTTGTAATTTAGTCTTCTTCAAATGTGCCATAGACTTTTTTTTTGTAAAATCAACCGTTGAGGAATTATTTTGAAAACACTAAATTTTGGCACCTTCAATCCAAGATGGCGGCATGAGCTCAACCCCCCCCCCCCCTCCCCACCCCTCCCTCTCCCCAAACCCTCTGATATGAAAATATGTGGAGTCGGTGAATTATTTTCCCATTTGGTCTCTGGTAGGTTGACATGTTGTTCTTGTATTTATAATACTTATGTAGTGCAATTGCATAGCGTGGATTGACTAGATGATCATTTGGGGAAGTGTGTGAAAGGGTTTAGTTTTTCTTGTGGGGAAAATTTAACCCGGACGTTTATATTATAAAATTTGATTTTATTAAAATCAGCACCACTACCATTATACCTCTAAAACACGTACCGACAGCGTAAAATGTACGGGGTTCTCTTCATAACATCCGTCAAAAAGTCAAACTAAATCTAGTGAACGTTAAATTTATTGTCAAATTCAAAAATTCGCCTGAAATCAAAGTGATGCCATATTTAAAAAATAAATCAGTGTGGAATCTTACAAAATTAATAGGAACATTTTCGGAGACGGGACATTTTCATGTAGTGACGTCACGGGCCCAAATAATGGATTTATTTATTTAACAATAAAATAAAAAACTGTACATTTCTAAAAAATGTTACTAACATTTTCGTAATCTTAGTAAAAAAATCTATCCACACGATTTTTTCCAAGTCTTTATGAAATCAATGCAAGTGGTCTATTGCCAAATATACTCAACACTCTACATGTAAAATATAAAAATAAATATATGACAAAAATGAGCAGCTATTTGTTTTGTCGGTCGTAATCAATTTATACCACTTTAATGGCCAGCTTTTTACTAAATGGGGTTTCGTTCTTTTGTAAAGGTGGTGGAAAAAATATCATAATAATTGGTCAGAATAATCAGGACGTCCTTGACTTACTTTAACCAGTTATTTCCGATATTATTTGGAGTAAAATATGAAAATGGAACTTTGATCTTTAACAGCCTCCTTAATATCTTTCTTAGCCTCCCAAAAACTGGGCGTACCTACTGTACAGGGCCCGCAGATACTTTTATAGTACACAATTGCTAAACTTGTACAAATCACAAGTGCGCCCCACGGTTGAATTTGGCAGCCACCTCTGGTCTGGAGCTCCAAAATACCTGAAAAATACCCTCGACTCTGTGCAGAAACGGGCGGTACGTTTGATAGATTCTCCCATCTTAAAACAGACGGATTGCTATCTTTAGAGCACAGACTTCGGGTGGGAATGCTATCCTTGTTCTACCGGTATTCTGAGGAACTAGCATCATTGATCCCTTCGGCACCGATGCATAGTCGGGAAACACGCCAAACGCGTCCCCAACATTTGTACACGGTTGAAATTTGTCACATGAGAACGGGTCGTTTCTTCGACTCGTTCTTGTGTTCAACAGCTCGGCTGTGGAATGATTTGCCGGCCTCTGTGTTTCCTCCCTCCTACAACATGAGTCTCTTCAAGACCAATGTTCATTCCTTCCTCTCCTCAAAAAGACCCTCCACACAGCATCCCAGACGATTATTTTCCTCAGGGCCTCCTGTGTGAGTTAATGTAAGAGAAAAAAAATAATGTCACAGGAGACCAAAATTTCATAAACATTATTTTTTACTCCAAATAATGTCAGGAATAAAGTAAATCAAGTACGTTCCTGAACACCCTGTATAAATAACGGTAAGTTTGGTTACCTTTATCATTTTACATTGTTGGTCTACTAAAATAACAGGGTCCAAAACATATTTTTTGTGAAATTGGTAATCACAGATATTGTCAGTATTTATGTCAAGGAGCTTTTCAAACCGTTTTCCACTCCATTTCCAAGTTCGGATTTTAGACTGAAAAGTAAAGATGAACGCATTATTACCCACTCTTACTAAATATGTATTGGAATAACATCTTCGAATCTGCTTCCACAGGGATACGCAAGTATTCGATACTCGCTACTCGCTATGAGTGTATATTTCATTTGTGAATATCTTCGACCAAGTATGTCTAGACAGGACGTGCAGGTTTCAAAAATGACACCGGAAAGAAAAATATTGGTTTACGAAAGCATTTATCAAAAAGAAAGTCTATTATCTCACAGTCAAAAGATCGCATGAAGCATTAATTTGTACCCTTAGTTGGTCTGCGTGGAGCTAATTTGGGTTCCGGCAAGTTCGCGGTAACGGAATTACTAGCTTTGTGAAGATCATTTTTAAAACACAAATTTCAGGCAGTTAGAAATATGTTAGGTATGGGCTATCGCGGACTTTATTATTAACAATTTAATCACTTATATGAATATCTAAAAAAATATGTACATAACATATGAATTCGAGGCAGCGTATCGAGAAAAGTAACATTTGATAAACAATGTTTAATTTCTTCCTAGTAAAACAACTACGTCACGCGAGAGATGCAACGGAATTCGATGGGTAGTTGTATTATGAAATTCCTCGTAGGTGGTGTCACTTTGGAATTGAAATTGGGTATGGAAGGGCTAATCTATGGTTAATATATCGATGGTGAATATGCTTTACTAACTCAGTTGTGATTATTCGATGTTTTGTGTGGGGTGTTTTTATAAAAAAAAGTTCATTGTATTGTATTGCCCTAGTCGCTATAGAGCAGAGGTCCTCAACCTTTTTATCACCGCGAACCGGTCAACGTTTGATAATTTAACCACCGTGGTCCGGGGGGGTGTTCACTCATCAAGACTCCACAAGCTTAAAGAATAGTTACACACAGATCAAGCAAATGATTTTTCTCTGGTGTGCACTGTGCACCTAGAATTTAAAGCTTTTCTCGAAACTGCTTTTAATTTAAGAGTGAATCTGTATGCGGGAAATCGTTTTAATCTACACCTAGAATATAAGAAGCTGCAACTATTCATGTTCTCGAAAGGAACATATAAAAGTCTACAAGCCATCTCACAGTTGAGAGAAACCTTTTGTATGAACCCATTGCAATTCTTTATGTGAAACGAGACTTTAAAAACCCACAAGTTTACTCAAGTGGAGAAAAACCATTTTTATGTTCCGGCTGCAACTATTCATGTTCTCAAAAGGAACATTTAAAAGTCAACAAGCCGTCTCACAGTGAAGAAAAAAAGTTCCAACTGCGATTTCTCGTGTTCTCGAAAGTGACAATTTAAAATCCACGTGCTGATTCACTATGTAGAAAAACCTTTTTCATGTTCCGAAATTTTACAAATAATGAAAAAAAATTTCAAAAAACAAAAAATTTGGAAAAATGTATGAGCACATGCGATAGTAAAGTGCTGGCGGAATGAGTGGACCTGAAAACAACCAACTTTATTTTTGTGAGAGAGGTATTGTTAGTACTAAATCTCTAGCTAGGTGGCGTCGAGACAAATTATGTATACATTTTTTGGTGAAATACTTTTAACTTGTCGAATATTAATTATTATTTTGAATTGATAAATTAACGTTTAAGAGAAAATGGAAAAAACAGTATTAGATAAGCCGCCATAGCTCAGTGGTGAGAGCACCTGACCGACAGTAAGAAGAACACGGGTTCAAGTCCCGTTGGCGGCAAGTATCTTTTCTCGGAAGATTTTTTCAATGTAGATGAGTGTTTCAGGCTGATAATTATCGCTTATAATAATTGTAATTAAATGAAGACAATATTATAAAAATAAATGTTAATACTGCAGAAAAGTCAATAAATATCGCATATCTATTAAAAATAACCACGGATAAAATTTATCCAAGACACTATCTAGAAAGCATTTAGTTCGGGTTTGAATATTTTATTCATACATATAGACATCAGACAATAAAAGAAAATGAAGAGTTGGTAGTTCTTAGTCGAAGAATGATACAGTTAAATATGACAGGAATAAACAGGGCTACATTAGCTCAGTTGGTAGAGTTGCGCCACGGCAAGGCGCAATATTTTCGATTAAGTTTCGCCAATATTGTCTTCATTTAATTAAAGAAAAACTGTTTGTTTTTCGTGCTTACTAAATACACGAATTGATTATCAATGTTTTGTTTGACTTACCCTTACAACAGGTCCTGATTTTAAATTTGTACTGTTTCCCTTCAAATAAACTTGCCCGTTTTTAGGACCCATCATATATTCAGCATGGAAGCTGGCGAGATTTGTCAATCTTTTTCCTTTGCACATTACAAGAGACTCTATAAATAAATCATAGGGTCCCTGGAAAAAATCAAATCCATATATATAAAAATTTCGTGTCACGGTGTTTGTGGTTGCACTCCTCCGAAACGGTTTGATCGATTTTTATGAAATTTTGTATGTATGGTAGGTATGAGAATAGGTCGTAATGTATATTCCATACCGCTAGGTGATTAGGATGTCCCTATCCAGAAAAAAAACTATTATTTTGACAAAAAAAAAATTGCATCAAAAAATACCTATAACCCCAAATTTTCACCATAATACCCCCCCAGCCTTTAGTTGCGACCCTTCCATTTTTTATTCAAGATTTTAGTATTTTTATATGAACAAATTTAACCGACCCGGCTGAACAAAACGAAATTATTTAAGTTGTTGAATGACACGAAATTAATATTGATTTTCTTTATTTCATTTAGCCAGTTTAAAATAAAAAATACATTACTTTTTTTTCACTTTACATTTAACTTTTTAAGAGATCAAACAATGAATAAGTCCGTTACTTTAACGAAATAAATACATTGAATTGAGAAAAATTCATAGTTTTTTGTTATCGTTTCGAAAATTCGGCGGTCATCGTCTACAACGCTCCATTCATCTTTCTGTCATAGATCCCATCCCCACACTCTTACAATACATTCGTTATTTTTTATTTAACAACCAAAATGTTCACTAAAAATAATTTATATGGCTGAACAACGTTTGCCGGGTCAGCTAGTAAATTATATAAGGTAACTAGCTGACCCTACAAACGTTAGTAAATTATATAAGGTAACTAGCTGACCCGACAAACGTTGTTCTGCCATATAAATTATTTCTAGTGAATATTTTGGTTGTTAAATAAAAAATAACGAATGTATTGTATGTGTGTTGGGATGGGATCTATGACAGAAAGAGGAATGGAGCGCTGTAGACGATAACCGCCGATAAAAGCAAAAAACACCAACTGAAATAGGAAAATAAAATAAATAACATCAATATCAATTTCGAAGAGCAATTGATTTTACGATATTTTTTGTCAGACCGTCTTTAGCCAACACAAATAAGCTCGATGGTTTACCCACGCGAGAATATGATGCCGACTGAAATATCAAAATGACGCGATGCTTCTCGTGAATGTCTTGCGCATGTGTGGATGAAAGTTCGATGAGGTAGACGTAGCGCTATCTGTCATTCAACAACATAAATAATTTCGTTTTGTTTGAAATACGAAAGACGGTTAAATTTGTTCATACAAAAATACTAAAATCGCGATTAAAAATGGGAGGGTGGGGGCAGGAGGGTTAAAATTTGAGGTTATAGATATTTTTTGATGCCAAATAAAAAAAAAATTGTCAAAAAAATAGAATTTTTTTCTGGATAGGAAGATTCAAATCACCTAGTGGTATGAAATATACTTTAAAACCTTTTCTTATACCTACCAAATATACATAAAAAAATCAATAAAAATCGGTCAAGCCGTTTCGGGGGAGTGCGACCATAAACACCTCGACACGAGATATTTATATATAAGAACATATTGTAATCAAAATCAATTGTGTCCATTGAATTGGATTACTTACGTAGTACATTTTGTCCAAAGAAATTGAACTCAGGCTAAAAACATTGGCGATGTAGTAAAGAAGGAAACACAAACCGTAGGTAACCACTCCAGCTTTGCGAAATTTATACGAGTATTTGGTCATAACGTACAAACCTTTTAAAATACCAAAAAACGCGTGAAATAATTTAACAATAATTACAAGTTATATTAATGAAATATTAAAATTATCATTTGATGCCTGTAGGTTTTAAAATTGAAAAAACAGTGTTATAATGGCCGAAGAGGTCCACTGATTGGAACGTATGAAACGGTATGAAACTAATGGCATTTGCAAGCTAGTCCACAGCCCACATTTGCTGCTTCGTGTTTAATATTTTGATTGATGCGGCGAGTGTTGCTTCCGGTAGATTGTTGCAAACGACGAAACCCAAATAGGTAACTGCTTCGAAGTTTTCGACAATACAGGGTGCAACAACAACACGTACCCGAAGGATTTTAACCAGCGATTCTTGAACTATTTGGAGTAAAATTTGTACATTTGATTTTGCGGTCGTTTGATATTTTTTTCTTTTATAAACAAATAATATTTTATATTTTTGAATGTAGCTATTACTTTGTGGTTATCCATTATAATAAAATGAAACAATGTAACTTTGTATAAACCACTTATAAAATGTGTAAATCCGACCGGTTTCGGAACAAACGTTCCTTCAATTATTAAACGTTTACATTATTAAATAACAACGGCTCCACCCCTACCCTAATAAAACATTGTTCTAAACTGTCAAATTAGTATAAGCATTCCCTGACGAAGGAACGTTTGTTCCGAAACCGGTCGGATTTACACATTTTATAAGTGGTTTATACAAAGTTACATTGTTTCATTTTAAATAATATTTTTTTCGATCACCCATGATCCCATCCCTATACCTCACGACGGGTTTAAGACGGTACACAAACCCCAGTAATTTTTGTTTACTCAAAACTCACATTTTAATCATTTCCGGTGAATTCGTAACTATAATAACTTTTTTATTCCAACAGAACACTGGGGATGTAAGTTCTTTGTATTTAAGATTAATAAAAACAATACCTTACCATTAATATACAGAGTGTCCATACCTTATCATTAAAAATACCTTACCATTAATGTAAAGTGCATTAACTTCAGGAGGTGATCCTACATGATAGTACAAGTAAAAAAGATAAATAACTTTTTTCGAAATTCCAATATTTAGGGGTAGTTTTCTGGTAAAAATATAAAATTAGACCGGCGTGTGCGGGCGGCATTATTATTTTCCGCTGTTGCCGAATCCCCGCTCCAAGCGCTCAATGTCCGTGTTGAATTCGAATGTAACAATTTTATTCGCGTAGTAGAGTTTCACTTTAAAAACTTTTACTTGTTGATTTACTAATGTGTCTTTATCTAGTGTGTATTTATTAAGACTGACTTAAAGGAACAACTTCGTTCAGTGCGTGTTTTTTTCAGGCTTACTTTTGTTTATTTAGTTGTAGACTTGCCTAACTGAAAAATTGTGTTTATTTATGCGTAATTTTGTCAATGAATTATTCGGTCAATGCCTTACTTTACCAACAAAGAACGGTCAGACATTTATTAATGAGATACGCCACAACGTACGAATTGGTAATAATATTACTTTACGTTTACATCTTTGCTTACAAGCTGAAGGTGGACATTTTGAAAATTTATTAAACGAGTTAAGCACGATGACGTTAGTTAAGTGTTTAATTAGTTTATAACAATTTAATCGTTAAAAGCGTTCCTTCAATTGTTATTTAAGTGCAGTTATCTTTGTAATTTGGTGTAAAACATACGATCTGTATAAACGTCAAATTATCGGTCTTTTTATTGTTTACAAACGGTTTCCATGGATACAGGCTAAATCACACAAAGCAGCGTTGCAACAATTGCGCCCGGCAAGCCAGCAACTTTGTTGGGTAAGTGCTACCTTCCACTGAGGATTTTTAGTAGGTATGTCTTTTTGTAATGGAAAAAAATTTGGAATTTCAGAAAAAGATATTAATCTTTTTTACTCCTACCATAATGAAGAATCACCTCCCGAAGTCAATGCACTTTACCCCCGGACATCCTGTATTTTACCTACAACGATTTTAAAACTTTATAACCCGTTTTTCAACTATAAAGTTAGCGGTAAGCACCAGATTTTATTTTTCTAGACGATGAATCAATAACTTCGGAAGTGAGACATGGAGACATATTTTAAATATTTGTAACACGTTCTTCACAATTAATTAAAATTAACACGGCGAAAAGGTCGAATCTCCAGGCCTGCTAGGGTGAATTCGACCGTACGTTCGTCCAAAACGCCATGCCGCGGGCACATATTTGTTTACACGCTTTCTTCACTTACGTCGTTAAGATTCCCACATTATTTGTCTTCTTATTCTTTTCTTTGACAGGGCAAATTCGAAAGTAGGTCCGTCCAATACACGGGTCGCGAGTCGCAATTTGTATACACGGCTGACATCTGCATTTTACTCCAAATGTGCTCAGGAATCACTGTCCTTCGATTTCCTTGTTATATAATCCTTCGGGTACGTGTTGCCATATACTGTATACAGGATGACAACTTTAACACTTCAATACACGCGCCCCCTAGTGAGACATAAATACACGCGTGTCATCTGTCAGATGACTGTTCACTTATTTGTCAAAAGTGAATAAAAAAAAAAAAATAATAATAAAAATTGTCAAAAGTGAGCTAGGCGAGCTTGGGGAATACTAGGGCGGGGGACCAGGTTCCCCTCCCTTCATCAAACTTATGACGAAAAAACAGAACTGGTCATCTGTGAGAAGACACGCGTGTATTGGAGTGTTAACCAATGATTCCTGACATTGTTCGGAATAAAAATGTAAATGAATATTTTGATCTTCGGTTATATATTTGTTTTTTCAGCTTAAAAATTTAAAAAGTCATTGATTATTAGACATTTAGGATCGGGGTAAAGGGTTGGGCGGTTACTCGGCTGAGTGACTAGTGATGAAGTGCGTAAGAATTTTTTGTTGTTGATTTAGAATTTAAAAAATTTCACTTTTATACACTCTATTTTCAAATATTTTTAAAAACATTAACTCATTTCCAAATATTTTTTGTTTACTGAGGATAGAACCTTCCTTCCCAGTGAACCGGACCAAATCCCAAGTTGGTAAGACCGACATTTATTTCGCAAATTAAGCCGCCGCTACCCGAATTTCTACCGATTTCTTTCCCAAACAAAAGTTTTAAAGCTCTTTAAAAAATATGTGTTATTCTTGAAGATATAGACATTCCCCGCGCCAAAACGCAAATTATATAAAATTCCCTCGATAGAAAATAATTGCAAAGTATGCTCCAAAATTATTATGAACACGTTTGTTTCAGTTATTTTACAAGCTTGTATGAACAAAATCACAATGTTTCTAGACAACCCCCGCAAAATTTTTCCCCTATTTTAAACGAGACGTGTTTTATGAAACATTTTCACAATTTTCGCATCGAATTTGTCGTTTTAAATTCTAGCGCGCTCTTTCAACATTCGTAATTTCATATCTCTCCTTTCTCCATCTTTTTTTTTGAGCCCGGTTGCGGCGCCTTAAGTGGTGTAATGTCATCGAATTTCAGAGAAATATATGTGTGCGCACGTGTGAGTGCTACCAAAAGTTGATATAATGCATTGTCATCGATAACTTTATATCGTTTCAGCTCGATCGGATAAGTCGGTTATTTTCCACTTCCAAGGTTTGTATTAATTTATTCATTCACGAAAACTAAAACTAAATTCAATAATAATAATAATTTTTTTTTTTTTTTTAAATCTGGTGGATAATTTGTAGAGCGCCGTTTTTGTGAAAATCACCTCAAGGGCGCTTTACATAGCACAAATACATAAAAGTATTCAAAAATCGGGGCATTTCCAAAATTCTTCACAATATTATACAAATTGCTGTTTTGCTTCAATAACCCGATATTAGCGAGATTTATTTTATTTATGGGAACGTACCCATACTTACTTGACCTGTTCGAGGGGGGGTCTTTAAAATACCACGCTTGGTACAAATGAGCAGCGGGGGGCTTAGGTTTTTAGTCACCAGGGGGGGGGGGGGGGGGGGGGTTAAAAATTGCAAAAAGTTGGTCACGTAGTATGGGTACGTTCCCTATAATTTTTTATTTTTTTATTTATAATTTCTCACTGTACATTTGTTGTTGTTTTTTTTACATAAAAAATGAACCTCACTAGGACTAATAGCCTGTATTTATTTCCAATAACCCGATATTAGCTTCATTATTTCCATAGTCCATCTTATCCATGTAAAATATGCCACGAGATGCGGATCCAGTTACAAAATCCTTTAATAATAATATTTGGACGATTTATATAGCGCTGTTTTTGCGAAAAATCACCTCAAGGGCGCTGCACAAACTTATAATATATTTCTAGAATCTAGAAAACTTCAAACTAGTCAAACAATAGAGAACTCCAGTACGATTTTTTTATATATAATTACTTTCTAACTTAAATGACTGCATTTTTATTTTTATTTTTAAAGTTAGTTTTAATAGTTAAAATAATTGTCAAAGTCTTAATTTTTCAAGACCCTCTGAAAATCACCGTATAAAATCGTGTGACGTCATCAGTCCTGAAAAATTACTATAGGATGATCGGGCAATCAGCTGATCAACTGCCGCCATTTTGAATTCCGGTGTTCAAAGTGTTTTACTATATTCTGTATTGTATTTTAATAAATAAATAAATAAATAAAGTATTCTCCCTAGAAGTAGCATTACTATTTTTTTGTGCAGTAACGAATAAACGAATAAATTAATACGATGACTTGTGTCATATCATACATTCCCATACAATGACTTTACGGTGACGTCACGACACGTCGAACAGTGACGTCACCACTAAGTCAAATTTCAATAATACCAACTTGACAGCGTGTTTTTACGACCCAATTTAAAATGGACTTTAAATATTTTTTTTTAAACTCTACGTTTAATATTATTAAATAAAACTTATATATTCAGAATCAGCGTTTATTGGTTGGTCTATAGCAGTGGTTCCCAACCTTTTTCTGACCTGGGACCACTTGTACGTTTATTTTTTCAGGGACCAAAGGAGAAGGGGGGAAGGGGACACCACGTTATCCGCCCTATCCGTCCCAGGTTCCACCTATGCTAGCCTAAGCCACTGCTTGTGGTCAGTGCCGTAGGTTAGCATGGGTGGCACCCGGGCGGATATCACATCGGGAGGGGCGTAATGGGAGAGCGTAGGATGGGTTCTAGCAGAATATTTACCACAACGGAAGGGGGAATGGGATAGGGTGGAATGGGTTCTAGCAGAATATTTACCAACACGGAAGGGGTGGAATGGGATAGGGTGGGACGGGTTCTAGCAGAATATTTACCACAACGGAGGGGGCGGATTGGGATAGGGTAGGACGGATTCCAGCAGAATATTTACCACAACGGATGGGGCGGAATGGGATAGGGTAGGACGGATTCCAGCAAAATATTTACCACAACAGATGGGGCGGAATAAGGTAGGGTGGGATGGGTTCCAGCGGAATATATATCACAACGCAGGGGGCGGAATGGGATAAGGTAAAACGGATTCCAGCAGAATATTTACCACAACGGATGGGGCGGAATGGGATAGTGTGGTATGGGTTCTAGCGAAATATTTACCACAAAGGAGGGGATAGAACGGGGTAGGATGGGGTGGGGCGAAACGGAATACCATAATGGCCACTGACCACAAAGTACAATAAAGATAAACTGAATATTGTACCGATTTTTTTTATTCAGACTTCTCGACCAGGGACCGCCCGCGCGCTGGCTCGTTTATTGACCGGCGGACCATCTTCTAGCCTCTTGCGGACCACTGGTTGGGAAACCATGGTCTATATGAACATATTTTTTTAAAGCGTAATATTTTTCACTGGAGTTCCTTATTAAGGGCCTTTAACCAGCCAGCGGCCGAAAATCCACATTTCGTCGAAAGATGTTCTTACGATCGTACAGGGCGGTTCCAATGAGAAAGATTAATTATTCTTCGTACCAGCTTTTTAAAATTATAACTCAAAATCGATTTTATTTCATTCCAAAATTGCTTAAATTTATACCTACATCCAAAAATTCTGAAAGGCGTGATGATACAACTTTTAAAATTATGTACTTTTTGTAATTATTTTTTGATCATAAGTATTTATCATTTTTCAATAATGTTTAAGCAAAATAAGAATGTAAAAAAAAAAATTATATATTAATTTGTAAGACCGTAAATAGATAGACAAAATAGAGAAATTTTCGTCATAATACGTGTTCGGATATATTTTTTAATGATTTTATTTGAACTAAAATTAAAATTTAGAAACATGAGTTTACTATAAAACGTATTGATTTAGAATAATGTTTAATTACATGGTATGAAATATGGCTTGTAAAATAAGATTTTTCGTTTGAAAATTTAACAAATCTGCCAACGGCCCATGGTATAACATTATACTAAAAATACACGAGAGTGGACCAGCATTAGAAGTGTGGAGGAGCTATTCTGGGCAGCACAAGACAGAGAGACATTCTCAAGAGTGATCGCCAACGTCGGGGGGACCTGATACGGCACACAAAGAAGAAGATACTAAAAATAAACATTTTTTTTCTCAAAATTTAAAACATGCGTTTACTAGACAATAGAAGTCTTTCGAAATCAACTTAAATTTATATTTTTTTGTAGAAAAGAGTCAAAAGTCCAAAATTTGATTTAAAAATGACATATTTCCGGTTTTCTCTGGTTATACCCTCTTTAGCAATTTATGGCTAAAAATTGCATCCACCGGTCCATCGATCACTGATAAAAATAAATGTACAATTTTTTGACCAATGAACGCGAGGCTGCCTAAAAATGTATTCGCAGTCGCTGATTCACATTATTAAAATTCCCATGTTGTAAGTCAAGTTGTGTGAGCGTATTGTTCAAAAGAAGATCACAACAACATTATTATTAAAGTCCAGATGAGACGACTAACGAATCTTCGGTATCTGTCTCAGTTTCGGCCGAAACAGAAACTTTTTTAGTCATGTTGAAAATTGGATACGTTTTAAGATTTTCACGGCCAAAAGTATTTTCGTTATTTGTTTTTGGGGTGTTATGCCGTGTAGCGCTACCTACTTCTTTAGCAACGCATATTGCATAACACCCCAAAAACAAATAAGGAAAATTTTGAAAATTGTTTGTTTACTGTTATTTGGCTTATTTTTTACACTCATCAGACAGTTGACACATGTTAAATTAAGTAAATAAAAAAACAATAATTGAAGTATGTGAAAAAATATACTTCTATAAAACAAACAAAATTTATAAAAAAATAACAAAACATGTTTATTACTTCTTGGTACAAAAAATTGTTAATAATCAACACTTACATTATAAAGGAAGGACCTCATTAATTGAGTATTTTAATTTTTATTGCGTTTACAATCAGAAAATTATTTTTATACGTGTTAAATGAAATAAAAAAACAATAATTGAAGTACTTGCGTAAAAAAAATATAAAAGACGTAATTTGTCTCGACGCCATCTAGCGAGGGATTTAACACTAACAGTGTCTCTCTCGCAAAAATAAAGTTGGTTGTTTTCAGGTGGAAAAAAAAAATATAATAAGCTGTAATTGTTGAATGAAACACTAGTATATATTGAATCATTTGGCGGGTATAAGATAAGCTGCCATAGCTCAATTGGGAGAGCAGCTGACCGGCAATCAGAAGGGCACGGGTTTAAGTCCCGTTGGCGTCATGTATCTTTTCTCGGAAGATTTTTCAATGTGGATGAGTGTTTCAGGCTGATAATTACTGCTTATAATAATTGTTACCCTTTGTGCTATGCATAAAAATCTTGTCTTAAACGTTAGTTTAACAATTAAAAATAATAATTTAAAAAAATATATTTATTTTTTGATATTACTGTAAAACAAATCAAAATTATTAAACATGTTAACTACTTCTTGGAACAAAAATTTGTCAATAATTAACACTTAAAGGAAGGACCTCATTAACAGAGTATTTTGCTGATGATGGCGAGTGACATACGAGCCACGAACTCATCCGAAGTCAGCCGAACGAGAAGTTTCAAGAAGTAGTTGCCATGTTTTGTTATTTTTGTAAATTTTGTTTGTTTTACAGAAGTAATAGATTTTTTTTCATATACATACTTCAATTGTTATTTTTTTATTTATTTAATTAAACAGTGTTAACTTAATGAATTTTTAAACCTGTACAGTCTTTATCTGATTGTATAGAATTACAAAGCGACCTTGATCATTTGTGCGCGTATTGTGAATCAAATTTTTTATTTATTTTTTTTTTTTTTTTATCTTTATTTATTCTCATTTCTTTGTACATATAATGTATAAAAGCAGATATTATATAATAACATAATATATAATAACAATTATGAACAAGAAATGAAAACCCACTAAGGCACTGCCTGAGTGTGGGTAATATTAAAACAAAATACTATATTTCTAAGTACCCAAAGTATAAATTAGACTTAAAAAAATATATTAAATATAAAGATAGTGTAAAAAATAAGTATTACATAGGTAGAATAAGTGAAAAGGGTTTTTTCAGCTATTATAAAAATAAAATAAAAATATGGAGAAAAACATACAATTTTGTTTTTTTTTTTGATATTATAAAATAAAAATAATAAAATAAACAGAAAACATATTGTACTACAGTTAAGAAGTTATAGCAAATGAGTTGTAGAAGGATGGATAAATTTATAGAAAAAGCGTTTCAATATCTACATTATTCAACCATAATTTTACCTCTTTTACATATTTTATCATTTTATTTATCATTTGAGTTTGTAGTGGTAGAAGGTTAAATGTACGAGGACCAATGAAACTGCTATGTGTCTGCAATAATTAAGTATTGGTTTGTGGGGTATAAAATATATTATTTATTCTTTTGCTCGTTCTGTTTTCATTTAATTCGAAATTATTTTTGTTTTTAAACACATATTTCAAAGTTTGTAATATAAATAATTTACGTATATTAAATAATTTAGTTTCTTTGTATAATAAGTTGGTCGAGAATGTTTTATTTTTGTTATATACGACTTTAATTATGCGTTTTTGAATTATTTGTAGAGGCTTCATAAATGTATCAAGTGCACCACCCCATCCTATAATGCCATAAGTGATTGATGATTGCACCAGGGAAAAGTAGATCATTTTCAATTTTTCAATGTTTAGTACTTCCTTAAGTCTATAAAATATGTAGGTCAGATATCTTAATTTAGAAGTGATTTGATTAATATGTGATTTCCAATTAAGATTTATATCTATTGATACTCCTACATATTTTATATTTTCGACATCAGTGAGTTCGTTGCACATGAAGCACATTTCTTGATTGCAACTAGTATTATGGATTCTAATTTTAAGGTTGTCTTTAGGTTTATTTTTAATGGTTTTATAAAAAGGTAAGTAAAATGTTTTGCTATAGTTTAAAACAAGTTTGTTGTATTTTAGCCACGTTGAAACCAATGAAATACAATCAGTTGCTTTCGAAAAAGTTTCTTTCCAATTGTTACCATCCACTATTATTGCCGTGTCGTCTGCGTAAGAAACAATTTTACCAGGGATTACAAAATTACATAAATCATTAATATACATTAAGAATAAAATCGGGCCAAGCACAGTTCCCTGTGGAACCCCATTTTTTATCTTTGACTCTGAACTGTAATTATTCCCAATTTTTGTTTTTTGTGTTCTGTCTGTAAGATAGTTAGAGAGTAGTTTTAGTGTGTCTTTTTTGAAACCTAGTTGATTTATTTTTGTAATGAGTAAATTATGATTTACGGTGTCGAAAGCTTTTCTTAAATCTAGGAATATGGCAAGACATTTCTTTTTTCTATCGATAGATGAGTATATCTTTTTTGTCAGTTCATATATCGCATCCTCGGTGCTTAGGTCTTTACGAAAGCCATATTGGTTTTTCGATAGAATTTTATATTTTTCTAAGTGTTCAATGACTCTAAACTTGATGCATTTTTCGAATATTTTCGAGAGGTTTGAAACAAGAGATATTGGTCTATAATTGTCTAATTTATTCGTATCTCCAGATTTATGAATAGGTATTATAGTGGAGATTTTAAATTGCTCTGGAAAATGACCATTTTTGAGGCATAAATTAAAAATATGTTGCAATGGAGTTAGGACATGTTGTTTTATTTTTTTAAACATATCACAAGATAATCCATCATTTCCCTTAGAGTTGGATGGTTTTAGATTATCAATATATTTTTCAATTTCATTAAAAGTAACAGGAGAAAAATATTCAATGGAGTTAATTGAATCATTATTTGAATCTAATTGAGGAGATGTCTCCATATAAGCATCATTAACATTAATGCCGGATGATTCAAGTACTACGTCTACTACATTTGTAAAATAGTTATTAAAGCTTTCTGCAATGGTCGATTTGTTAGTTATTATTTCATTATTTATTATAACCTCATTTACAATATTTGAAGACATACTTTTTTTGTTGGCAATTTTATTTATAATATTCCAAGTTTTTTTAGTATTATTTTTAGCATTTTCAATTTGTATACTATAGTATTTCTTTTTGCAGTTTCGTATCAGCCTATTGAGTAAGTTACGATACATTAGATATTTTGTTTTCAGATAAGGCATTGTTCTGAGATTATTCTTTTGGCAATCTATTTGATATTTAAACATTTCTCTATATAATTTATCTCTTTGTTTAATTGATATAATTAATCCAACTGTTATCCAAGGCTTATTTTTTTATATTTATTGTTAGTGACAATTATTTTACTTTCACTTTTTAGAGTATGATCTCTCAGAGTTTTATAGAAATTCTCTAGTGCGAGATGTGGATTTTCTATTGATATCACATTTTCCCAGTTTTCTAACCGAAGTAAAGAGTTTAGAGTTTCATAATCAATGTCTACTTTTTCTAGATTTTCAGAATTTCGGTTTTGAGGAGTATTTTTGAAATGGTGTCCATAAAAGGTCGGGTAATGATCTGTGATATTTGTTTCAAGAATTGAAGAGATGATATTAACCGCCTTGTGCGACTTGACAAATATGTGGTCTAAACATGCCGAGTGACTTAAGGTTACTCTTGTTGGTGAGTTAATGTATGATATATGTCCAGAGCTTGATAAACAATCAAGATACTCATTTTGACAATTTACATTTGTATTATTATCATTAATATTTATATTGATGTCTCCTGTCACAATGGAAAAAGTGAAATTGTTTCTATCAAGTTTACTAACAAAAGATTTTAATTCTTTTACAAATAAACAATCATTTAATGAAGGGGATCTATATATGGCTAGTATATGATACTTACAGTTGTTTTGACAAAAAGTTACTTTTATTGCATTGGCTGTTTTAAATTCAATAAATTCAGCGGCAACATTTTTCAGAGTATTATGACAAAAGACAGTAACTCCATCATGACCAGTGTGCTTACAGGCAGATGAAATTGTTGTATATTCTGGTAAGTTATATGGAATTACTTGTTTCATTTGGGTTTCACTTAAAATAATTACGCTTGGAGAAAAATCTAGGTTATTAATAAGTACACAGAGCTCATCGAAGTTTTTCCTTATACTCCTAATATTCATTTTTAAGATCGAGAAATTAACATTTTTAAATAGGTGATTTAGTTCACATGGGTTTTTACATTTATAATTTTCGTGTATATAGTTTTCTTCAGACATTTTGAAATGTTGATAGTAGTTTGCTATGTGGTTTTATTATCCTTTATTCGGAGGGGATGTCTTCTGGCGTTCTTATGAGTAAGATTGGAGACGTTTCGTTTTTTCTCATCCATATTTTTCCATTTTTGGCCCATATAAATTTGTACCCAAGTCTTGATGATTTAGCTAGGTATAGTAGGTGTTTATTAAATTGGGTCAGTTGTTCGTTAATATATATTGTGTTGTTTTCTTCAAAATTTATGTTTTTTGCGTATAAAATACCTTTTTTTTTATGTGCTATAATTACGTCTTTACTTTCTTTGTTTTGTAGAGATACTACTATGGCAGTATTTTTGTTCATCGGGTTTTTATTTTTGCTTCTGAAAATATTTGTCACATTAATCGTTTCTTTATCACATTTGAGTATGTCTATTATATTATTAAACACATTCGTGATATTTTCATTTTCCTTAAAAGGAACACCCTGTATTTCAATATTGTTTTGTTTTTCATTTTGCTCCATTTTATTAATGTGTAGTTTTATTTCTTTATTTTCTGGTTGAAGTTGTTTAATCAGTATTTCTTTATTTTTGTTTTTTTCTTCATATTCGTCTAATTTCTCACAGCAAAATTCGACGGACTTCTTAAGTTCTTTTATTTGCTCATTAAAAGATTTCATAAGTTGATTAGTTAATTCATTAAATTTTTTTTCAATGCATTTGATCATTTTATTAGTCATTGTGTCTTCTTCTTCCGAGTCGCTAGATGGCGCCTTTTTTTGGGTTTGTTTCTTCTGCTTATTCATTTTGTAATAAGCAGAAGAAACAAACCCATTCTTCTTAACCCTTCTGCTTATTACTGTCCTTAAACATTTCTAAGTGTCACTCAATTACATTTACTAGAAATAAAAATAAAATCATCTATTCTTACAACTTGAATAATAAACCTTTACAATCTACGTCTACATGTAAAGATCTAGGTGTTTATTTAGACAACAAATTAATTTTTGATAAGCATATCGAACACATAATATCAAAATCCTGCAAGATGCTAGGTTTCCTATTAAGAATATGTAAAGATTTCAAAAGTGCTAAGACTCTTGAAATGTTGTTTGGTTCATTGGTCAGAAGTCCACTGGAGTATGCGTCCCCGGTATGGAATCCTCAATATAAGGTGTACATAGATATAGTAGAAAGTATACAGAATAAATTCTCTAAATATTTATTCAAGAAATACAACAAAACTACAAATAGCATGTTAAGTTTACAAAAAAGACGCACATTATCAGATCTGCTGTTTCTGTATAACCTGCTAAATAATAAAATAGATAGTCCTGAATTGCTATCCACTATTGGTTTAAATGTCCCAATGAGGCGTACCAGGCACACTTCTCTTTTTCATATAGAATCCAATAACACTAATGCAGCGAGTAACTCACCAATTACTCGCGCAATCATAACTTATACCCCCTATGAAAAATTACTACACTTAGACATTTTTCAGGATTCCTTGCAAACATACAAAACTAATTTATTAAATTTCTTGGCGTGATATGATTGTTTTAAAATTACTTACACTTAACGTTTCATTAAACTTTAATCAGTCAATTACAATTAGTGAGCATATAATTCTTGATTTTAAAATATCTCCTTATCTCCCCCCCCTCCTTTTCTTCCTTTTTATTATTATTACTTTATTCATTCAATAATTAAGTTTTTATACCGGTTCATATCTCAGGCGTAATTACCAAATGACATTCTATGGACTTACGTAATAGGTACATAACCATGTAATAATTTAATTTAACATACCTTATAATCTGTATTATAATGTACTGTGTATGTCTTAATAAACAAATAAATAAATAAGTGTTAAAAATAAGCCAAATAACAGTAAACAATCGATTTTTAACACGTCTAAAGAAGTCTCGGTTTCGGTTTCGGCAGATTGTCTGAGGAGGCCGAAACTAGATTTTTTTGCCGAAACTTGCCGAAACCGAACCTTCGGTCGGTCACTAGTTTTTTCAGAGTTAGTGTTGTACTAAATTTAGTTAATTTTAATTCAATTTGATTTTTCATATTTGGGACACCGTTGATTGAAAAAAGAAACATTATTACACATTTCATTTATTGTTCTAAATAATTACATTACCATTTGTTACATTACCATGATTACATTACCATTTGTTTCACCATTAAAAGAACTTAAAATGACTTTTTAAGGGGTTTCTCGAAAACATGAATTTGGCATAATTTATAGCGGAAATAGATAATGAACGCCTCATTTATTTTATGCATTTCCTGCGTAATTCGCTAAACACTTGAATGATGTCCGTTGATAGCTATCTATCCAATCGCTTAATAGCCTTTACGCAATCTCTTTTTTCAGCCTGATTCCCTTACAGAGACCAGAGACAAAATTTTTCGCTTTATACGTTCGCTATTTTCATCTCTATTTTCATATCTACAATTTCAGTTGGAATCACTGCTAACAGCACATGGACCAGTGATGCCAACTGAAATCGCTGATGCCAAATGAAAACACTTGTATTCATGTTTTATTTATTTATTTTATTTAATACGTGTTAAATATCTGAATAAGTGTTAAAAATAATCCAAATAACAGTAAACAAACAATTTTCAACATGTCTAAAAAAGTTTCGGTTTCGGCCGAAACTGAGATAGACACCGAAGATTCGGTTTCGGTGGAAAGTCCTGTTTCGGTCGGACACTAGAAAAAACCACGTATTCGTTAGTCGTCTCATCTGTACTTTAATAATAATATTGTTGTGATATTCCTTTGAATAATACGCTCACACACCATGCCAATTTTAATAATTTGAATCAACGATTGCGAATACATTTTAGGCAGCATCGCGTTCATTGGTCAAAAAATTAAGAGGGTACAACCAGAGAAAACCGGAAATATGTCATTTTTAAATCAAATTTTAGACTATTGACTCTTTTCTACAAAAAAATATAAATTTAAATTGATTTCGAAAGACTGTTCTATTGTCTAGTAAACGCATGTTTTAAATTTTGATAAAAAAAATGATTATTTTGGCAGATTTGTTAAATTTTCAAACGAAAAATCTTATTTTACAAGCCATATTTCATACCATGTAATTAAACATTATTCTAAATCAATACGTTTTCTAGTAAACTCATGTTTCTAAATTTTAATTTTAGTTCAAATAAAATCATTAAAAAATATATCCACCCACTTATTTATGACGAAAATTTACGGTCTTACAAATTAATTTATTTACAGTCTTATTTTGCTTAGACATTATTGAAAGTTTTTTTACAGTCTTATTTTGCTTAGACATTATTGAAAATTGATGAATACTTATGATCAAAAAATAATTACAAAAAGTACATAATTTTAATAGTTTTATCATCATGCCTTTCAGAATTTTTGGATGTAGGTATAAATTTAAGCAAATTTGGAATGAAATAAAATCGATTTTGAGACATCATTTGAAAAAGCTGGTACGGAGAATAATTAATCTTTCTCATTGGAACCGCCCTGTACGATTGTAAGAACATCTTTTGACGAAATGTGGATTTTCGGCCGCTGACTGGTTAAAGGCCCTTAAGGCGGTACACAACCCTAATATATTTTTTTACTTACATTTTAATCATTTCCGGCGAATTCATAACTAATTACTTATAACTTTTTTTATTTCCATGCCGCACAAGGAATGCGAGTTATTTATATTTTATGCTAGCTGGTACCCGGCGTGCGTTGCTTGCCAATAAATAAAGAAATTGTTACTCCCTGCGTGTCCTTTCTCATTCGTCCCGTTCCCCTTCCACCCCCCCCCCCCCCCCCATTCCTCTCCCGCGTCCTTTTCCCCTCTCTCGTTTCCACTCCACCTCCTTCACCTTCCCTCTCCCCGCTCCACTCCCCCCCTTTCCCCGTCCCGCAAACCCCCCTCCCAAGTTTCCCTCCCTTTTCCCAGGTTCCCCTCCCCCCTCCCCCCTCCCTGGTTCCCTTCCCCCCCCCTCCCACGTTCCATAAATTAATCCCCGACACATTTAGTTTTCAAACAGCTCGCGTGCCACCTATCGCTTTTTTTTATACAAATTTCATAAAGCCAGAGCTCACCAGTAGTTTTACACAAACCTTCTCCTGACCTGAATTATCCTATTTGGTGCAGTCGTTCGGAAGTTATGTGCATACATAAATTTCGGCGATTCATTTTTATTTATATAGATTGATAAAAAAAACACCTTACCATTAATTACGATATATTTTACGTAAGTACAACGATAAAAACTTTTAAAACTTTATAAGCCGTTTTTCAACTACATAAAGTTAGCGGTAAGCACCAGATTTAATTTTTTTAGACGATGAGAAACTTCTTTAAAATCAAGAATCTGTTTGTTTCCCACAAGTAAATATATAATTCTAAGTGCTAAACGAACCTTATTGCAAAATTTAATATTTTAAAACTTTATATCTACGAGTATCTTAGACCAGCATTAATGCAATAACGCCTTGCTGTCAATAATATTGAGTTGCTGAGCTCACTAATCTAATGTTTCGTCAGCTTATCGATGAGCTTAATTAAAAATTAATTCGTTGACACTTCGATGGAAAATTTATAACGGATAAAAACCCATTCAATTATTTATTTTAATAATCGGTACTTTCTAATCCGACTTTTCGTATGGTGTGTTATTGTATTTAAGAGCCCGCGAGGGATTTTTCAATATTTAATGTTTTTTTTCGTATTTTTGCGTATTTTCGAAGTCATCTGTGTCGATAACAGCACCTCAAAAAAAAAGTTTCTTATTATTTTTTTTAGATACATGCATTTTCGATGCCCCAAGTTAATATTAAATATTTAAAAAAATATTTTTTCTTACTTTATAACTGTTTATAAAAGATCAGTTTTCAAAAAATCGTTCATTGATTTTTTTCCATCTGTCGTCACGTCTGTACGTCACGTCACTGTCGTACGAAAAAAAATAATATTGAACAATATTTTTTTATAGGGAACATATCAACCTATACCTCTACATTTATATTTTTTTATAAAATGCGCAAATAATGATGTAAAATTATTTTTAAAAACTACGTTAATCGATGTACTTTGAAATCGATTTTATGTATTAAAAAACAATTATTTGAAAAAAATAAAAATAATGTGTATGAAAACAATATTTAAACTATAAAAACTGATAAATAAATAAAATTAATTTTGCGATTTATTGTGTAATATTCCATTTTTATCTGTAGCCAAAACAGATAAATGCGATCCCATTTTCAACTTCTATTCATTACGCGAAAGTCAGTCGCCACGAGAGGTTGTCTCCTAACGCTCTGTTCCGTAAAGTAGTGTGAAGAATATTTGCATGTGTTGGTTTTTGTATAGAATACGTATACTCTGGAGGGAAGAAATTCGACCACTGAATTTGTACGGGGAAAGTGAATGAAGTGTGTCAAAAAGATATATTTTAAAACGATTGTGGCAAGGATTGACTGTCATATACTTGTACCTTCTTACATATTGCCCTGTTCGTAGACCCAAATATGAATACAGTGATCACTCGGTTTTACGAACCAATTTTTAACTGCTTTTATGTTTATTTTTATACGTGGGATTTCGAAAAATATTTTTAATGTTATTATTGAAATCAATTACTGTTAATTAAGTTCTGCTAGATATTTTTAATGATTTTAATTATATGCGTACCGGCAACAATTGTTGATTTGGCGATGACTTTGGTAGGCAAAACTGCCATTAGGTACTTGTAAACAGTAATAAATGAAATTTGAATTATTTTCAATTAGCTTTTATTAATCGGAAGTTTTATTCGTTTTGACCATTTTTACTTAGTTTATTTAATTACGAATGCATTACAGAGCAGATGAATGAAGAAAATAGTGTAAGGAGAAGGAATGAGGTGAATGTGTAGGTATGGTAGAAGAAGTCGGGGGGAGAATGGCACGATCAAGTGAAACTGCGCCCTAGGGGTGATTTTTCACTAATACGGCATTATACAAATCGTCCAATTATTATTATTAAATAGTTGAGATTCAGAACTGTACCTAGCTGTATAATATTTTTCGATATCTCTGTATCTGGCAGTAAAACCACGTAAAAATTAAACATTTTGTAAAAGCCCATCAGTGCTTTTACAAGAAATAAATTTCCGTGTTGTCTTACTTTTTCGAAGAAGGCATGTATATCATCCGTCATAATATTATTTTATTTTTCAAAGGCGAGTGTCAAGTTACACACGAAATAGGGCTGTCCAAATAAATGGTTAATTATTATTATTCATAATTTAACTAACAAACCATCACGCCGTTTCTCCGCAGGGGTAGGCTCCTTGCCTCGTTCACATTCATACATCGTCTCATACGTGCTTTTCTATTATTCTGACTCTTGATATGGTCCGACTAAAGTATTTTTTATTTAAGTTTATTTAGGAAACATACAGTTGTAAATACATTCATTTTACATTTTATATTGAATATAGTATAAACCAATGAAGTTCCATTTATGATTTTAAAAAAAAGGAAATGGTATCTGATTCATTTAGTCGTGCCATGTCTTTCTTGGACGTTCACGACTTCTACCATTCACATTTGCGGTTGTATATTCTCCTTACACTATTTTTCTCGTTCATTTGCTCTACATGCCCAAACCATCGGAGCATTCCTTTCTTCATCTTACTCATTACACTTACATCAGCCTTGCATTCTTTACGGATCTCCATGTTTCTCACACGATCCTACATGGTTTTACCACACATACGCCATACATCTCAGGGATCTCATTCTACAACATTCAGTCTACTTTCATCCTTTCTCTGCCAGTTTCATGACTCACTGCCATACATCAGGGTAGGTACCAGTACTCCATTAATAGAGTTACCTGCATTCACTCCTCTTTAAATATCTCTATCAGCCTTCCCATCTCTCGTAAACATACTTCCCAAATACATAAACTCATCCAATTGCTCCAAGTTTTCATCATTCACAACTATGTTGCACATTGTTTTCATATTCTCTCTTTCAAATACCATGGCTTTAGACTTTACTTACATTCATTATTAACTCATTCTTCGTACACCCTAGATACGAGAGACTGTAGATCTTCCATACTGTGAATATCTCGACCCATCGCCTTGCACTGAGATGGATTCATACGTTTGTTACGCCTGGTTCGATACACTGACCCCCAGATTCCTACCAATCCCTAATACCTATTTCCTTCCCAGAACTCCTTCTTAGAACTTCGCCTCCATATTTTAAAAAAACTTAAAAAAACTTTTTTAAATCCTTAAAAAACCCTCCACACAGCATTCCTTAGGATGATATTGATGATGACAGTGTGATATAATAAGTCATTTTTATACATCAGCTTTCACAGGAGAATACCTTTATTTCATAGGAAATAATAACAATGTTAATAATAATACATAACGACTAATTAATGTTAAAACCTAAACTTTTAAATAAACAAATATATTTTTCAATGGTGTTTTATATTTCCGTGTGTTATTCAACATTCTGGGGATTATTCAACTGGCGGGCGCAGACATCCATCGCGAAGACTTGTTGTCACAATGCAGGTGTTCTTCTTGGGTGTTGACAGTTAGCCGAAAAAAATCCCGTATTTTTGGAAAATTTAGTTTGCTTGTAAAATTTGGGAATATCGATTCTCATGTAAAAGAAATCAATATGTCGCAAATATTTTTCGTATTTAGAAGATACAGATTTTTATAGAAGTTCTATAACTTTTTGTAGTTTATATTTTTTAAATAAAAAATATATATATAGATTGAAGTGTTAAACCAATAAACAACTCACGATTTGCTTCTAAAACCATACCAGTTGCATAGTGAATTTCCGACAGTTTTTAAAAAGTTGTTCAAATAATATTTTTTTAAATAATTTTCTTCGAAATAGGGAATCTTAAGGGAAATTTTCCCACGTTATGGGGAAAATAGAAATCCAACGTTCGAAACGACCGGCCAAGATATAATATGCCAATATTTAATTTGTTATCGGGAATGATCGTGTAACTTCGGATTTTTACGAGCGGATACTATTATCAAATCCATTTTTAGTAACCATTTACAATAAATTTTGATAGAATTGAGTTAAAAAGCGATGAGGGCGACACAAGCGACAAACAATTAAACTATTTTAGCAAATTTCGATAAAACCGATTGTCCTGCTAGGCTCTTAATACCTTCAGGGTTGCCAATGCTTATGTTCTAAAATACCCGCAATAAATGTTCAAAATCCCCAAATTGGGGATAGCTCAAGGCCTCCTGTGTGGAGTTAATGTAAAAAAAATTACATACATAATACAAAATTAAAAAATAGGTTACAACCCAATAACCATTATTGAAACAAAAATAATGACATTTAAAAAAAAATCAGTACAGTGTGCCGATAAATTGTCTAGTAAGAAAAAAAGGAAACATGAAAAAATATAATAAACACAAAAATATAATTATGTATTCCCACAAAGTGTTTGCTACATGTGAAAAAAATGGTAATGTAATCATACCTACGGTGTGCCAGGTAATGCTACCACGGTATCTGTAAGAAGGCGATTTCTATTTTCTGTTTTAAAATTTTTAAGAACACTTAATTTCTTCTCAACGGAAGCGTTGAAAATGGCAACACTAGCAATAAACTTATTACAATTTTTAAATTTGGGAACAAGTATCGTCCTGTATTATTTTTTAGGTCAAACACTTTAGCCCAGTAATTTTCAGCATCGTTATCTACATTCGGACCATGTTGGGAGAAATCAAGAATAGCGAGGGGGTCCTTCTATCATAGAAGTTCGAGTTAGGGTCCCGAACTTCAGGAATACCCCGACTATTATTGTTTAGAAATTAATGTTACAATGCTGCCAAAAATTAACTATGAAATCTTCCACGGAATATACATATTTTTCAAAAAGGTTGTATAATAAAAAAAATGCCCAGAATCCCCGCATTTTCCCCGCAAAACGGTATTCCCCGCAAAATACCCGATTCTTGGAAAATCTTAAAAATTCCCCGCAATTTGGGGAATTACCCACTAATGGCAACCCTACCTAATACAATATGATAATGTCTGTCTAGAACCCAGAAGTTTAAAGGTCTCGTGAATTAATGACGTCGGAATTCATTAAATCGATGTATATTGTGTACCCGACTGGTAGAAACGGACGCGAACCGCTTGGGGTGACCTACGGCAGAGGTGTTGGTTATTCAGACGCTTTTATAACTACCGTGACGATTCACGGTTACGGTACCGTAAAGGCAAAAAAGCAATAAACGTACGTTAACTATCGTTATAATTCTGCATCTCTTTCTTACACATTAAATAATGGTGAGACAAAGGATAAGACACACAAACAAAAGATGAGACACATAATAATTGTGACGTTTCCACCAAAGTACTACTTTTTCATTTGGAGGAAACATATATATCTTATTTCGGCTCAACCACGCCCTAAAATATAGTCAGAATCTTAACAAATATGCAACGCGCGACCCCGGTCTATTGGACGGACCTACTGTAGAATTTTCCCTAACAAGTACTCTAAAATAAAGTGAGAATCCGTAAGTGAAGAAAGCATGTGCATAAATTTACACCGCCCGGCCCGGCGTATTGGATGGATTGACGCGACGCACAGTGATTCGTTTCATACATGCTAGACTCAGGGGTTCCCAAACTTATAAGTATCACGCCTCCCTACTGCTTAAAATGAATATGTCCGCGCAATATTACAAAAATATTGCTTTTACACACTTATTATAAGAAGAGTCAATGTGACGGATGAGCTTGCATGTTTTTGAAAAGATTTCCAATTCTGGGTTCAATAGAAGAAAGTGCACAACATAGATCACATCTATATATCTAGTTCGCTTCTATACTTTGTTTTTATTGCTACAACTACTGCTGAAAACATTTTTTCGCACATAAGTGCTTGAAAAAGGCAAAAACAATTTTAGTGCTTGCTCTGCTGTGCTGGGATAAACTTTGAGATACTTAACCCAAAATTTTGCCTTAACCATCTTCTCAAAATTATTTTTAATTTCCAAAGCTTGCTCTTGTAAAGTATCTGGCAGCATGTCTATGTCGACGTAAAAAGGATCGATCGCTAATCGATAAATAATATTATCGCACGAGTCGGGAAAGTAGCGCTTGAATTCGTCCGTGAGGTGCTGCAAATGGTTTGATATTTTATTCTTGGTATCATTTTCATCCAAAATCTCCTTAGAGCACGCTTCTTCTGTGATCGCAAATAATGCAAAATTTTGCGTTTCCACAGTTGCAACTTCTCAGTGGATTCTGTGGTAGCATCCCGATGGTAAATTATGTTCGAGTCTCCGTCATGTAATTTCAAGTTCAAAGTGTTCAATGAATCGAAAATATCTGATAGATAGGCAAATATTACTTGGACCCGTGGTTTCTTAAATTCCAAAATCAATTCACTTTGTTTTTGAATTTCTAAAAACTGAATTACTTCATCTCGCAGTTCAAATAATCTTGCCAACATATTTCCTTTCGAGAGCCAACGGACTTCTGTATGAAATAACAATGTCTTGTGTTCTGTGCCCAAATCTTCACAGAGAACCGTAAAATGCCGAGTATTTAATGCACTCTTTTTAGCATAATTTACAATTTTAATGCATAATTTCAAGACGTCATAGAGTTAGTTTGAGAGTGTTTTAGCTGCCAAGGCTTGACGGTGTATACAACGGTGAATAGTAATTACGTTGGGATTTTTTTCTTTGACCAACTCAACTGTACGAATCCTGAACGAGATCCAAGCATTGCCGGAGCGCCTTCTGTGCATATGTCTATCAACTTTTTTCCATGACAGTTCATGTTTATCAAAGAATTCAGAGATGGCTGTCATTATGTCAATTGCTTTCGAAGTCATCGTTAACTCTGTTAACAACAGCAACTCGTCTTTGATTGTTTCCTTTGTGTATATATCGAACGAAAACTAGCAGTTGACAACATTGCGCAACATCGGTACTCTCATCCAACTGTATTGCAAAAAAATTTAATTTATTTACGGCCTCCACTACCTGATTTTTTTTATATCTTCAGCAATATCATCAATGCGACGTTTCGCGGTGTTTTCAGAAAGAAGTTTTTGTGAAATTTTTTGTTTACTTTCTGGTCAAAGAACGATATCCGCTGCTTTCAGTAAGCTGGGTTTAACGAGCGTTTCTCCGATAGCATGGCTTTTTTGGCCTTTGCAATGAGTAGCGATAATTCATCTGACGCTTGGAGCACTTTCTCAGATGACTGAGCAAAAATCCGGTGAGGAAGTGAGGTGCGTGCGGTGCGGGAAGTGAGGTGCGTGCGGTAGCGCGGACGCGGGCGGGCGACCGGAGTGATAACCGCCGCCCACGCCCGCGCCCCCCCTGTACATGTCTTCGTGCCCCCCACTTTGAAAATCAATGTGCTAGACGCTAAAAACTCTTACACATGAATAAATTATTTTTAACCCTAGGAGTAGTTAATACTAAATTTATGAAAATTAGTGTTAAAAATGATTAATTTTTTTTTTCATTTCTTTTTTTTTTAAATTTTTTTTTTTAAACTTATACACACAAACACAACATTTATAAAAACATCACAAGTACACGAACATTATACTAGACAACACAATAAATTGTACACAAATACTGTCAAGACTGAAAGTGGCAAGAGAAGTATTGGTCACGAGGGAGTTCATATATATAATCTCCTTCCAGATAGCCTAAAAACGGAAAATAACATAAAAACCTTTAAAAAAAAACTATTTAAACTCAAAATGTTGGAACAAAATTAAAAATATTACTTCTTACTACTGTACTATATATATATGCTCTGTATTTAAGTTAAGAAAGCGAAATACTATGTTTCTTTTAACTTAATAATAAAAAATAAAATAAAAAAATTATAATTTTTAAATAATGTATGAATACAGTATTTGAGGTTTATAATAAAACAGTTATATTTAAAAAGTAAAAAAAGTGTATTTTGGTTGTAATAAAGTGCTAAAATTACTGTCGATTTTCTGCTTATATTCAAAGATATAAGCCTTATTTGGTTTTTCAACTTTTTTTCACCACTTGCACTGAGCTTATCAAGTTCAAATGTACTTAAAAAAAAATTTAAACATTCCTTCAAGCTTTTCTTTCTTCGGCAAACACTTCCATGCCACGAACAATTCCAGCCTGGAAATCTCGTATGTGGTTCCTGTAAAATTAAAAAATAATAATAATGTGAATTCTTGTGGGTTAATATCGAAACTGATATGAATAGAATATTAGTTGCACTATTTAAAAAAAAAAGAAAATTATTGTGCGATTTTGATATACTCTCTGAGATAATCTCTCGAGAAGTTAGAAATTTAATATTTTTTAGGCCGAAAAAAAAACTCAAAACTTATTTATTATTTAAAAAAACAACCAAAATTATTTATACTTAAGCATTAAAAAAAACTTTAAAACATACCTTCCAAAGTAGCCACCATTTTACAGAACCGAAAAAAAACACTTTTCAAGTACACAATTCAAAGTCGAGCTGCGTCAAGCGAATAAATGCAAATGATAATTTCAAAACACATTATTCGACTTTAGGCCTCTGATGTGAGTCAATGCGTGCACTAATCACCCCAATTAAGCATGCATTTATTATCCTGTCTATCTGGTAATGTTTCCATGACGTCATTGTTTGGGAATTCAAATATGACTTATTAGCGTCTAGCTTGTATGAAACGAATCACTGTGCGACGGTAGAATTCGCTCTAGCAAGCCTGGAAATTTGATCTTTCCTCGTGGTTTATTTTAATTAATTTCGATAAACGTATTACTAAATTTTGAGAAGTTGCTAAACGAATCCCTCCTAAAGTTATTAGTTCATCCTCTACAAAAATAAAATATGATGTTTACCGCTAAATTTATATTTGAACAACGTTTTTTAGAAATTTAAAACCGTTTTACGTAAAATATTTTAATGGTAAGGTACTGTTTTTATTAATCTAAAGCAGTGGTTTTCAACCTGTGGTACGAGAAGCCAAATTGGGGGTACGCAATAACTTGGCACGCATGTAGAATCACTGGTTAAAATGCCTGAAGTCGTGTTGCACTCTGTATAAAATTGCATTACTTAATTGGATTAGTGTGACTTGATTGTTAAATTCATGTAATTATTTAAGTATTAAAAAATACAAATGAAACACGTCTTTCATTACACGTGTAAAAAAAATATTTAATATTATTTTTTATTTATTTATTTTATTTGTTATAAAATACATTCCGTATAAGGAAGCTTTGACTGTCCAACTAGGAAGGTCTCCCGTTCTAGGACAGTCAAATTGACATATTCATATTAGGTTGGTAGGTACATTATCATTCATAAAGTATTCAGTAAAGTTAAGCTTCACAATTTGCATTTACATAATTATACAGTAGAGTAATAGGTTCTGGAATTAATTAATTAATTATAAAAAGAAAAGAAAAATTTTGGAAATAAAAGAAATATATAAGGTGCTCGTAATACTTAATTATCAAATAACATTTTTTAATAATAATATTTCTCTGTCCTGCCTAATTATTGTTACCATTTTGTTATTTTTTTTCCGAAGGATGACACTTCACACAGTTTTAGTTGTGAAGGGATTTTTTTATACAATTTCGGTCCCAGAAATATAATAAATAATAGATAGAGGATATGGGGAACAACAAATTTGTTGTGAGAGACAAGGGATACGCCGGCTCAAAAAGGTTGACGACCACTGATCTAAAGTATAAATAACTTCTACCATGGGCATTGGTTATAAAAGGGTATTATAGTTACGAATTCGTCGGAATCGATTAAAATGTGGGCCTTGAGAAACCCACCTAACCAAATAACAACAGTCGTAAATAAGACAAACGGTGAACGTATGTCTGCACCTCCCCAACGGAAACATATAATCATTATACTTCATCTCCCTCAAACGTTGCTTGAAAAAATACAATAAGAAATTTTGCGTATATCACAGGCGGTTCACAGTTTTTGTGTGACAACACTACCTTTTGGTGCAAGTAACGCGAACAAAGCACACTTCATTTTTGGCAATTTATATAGGTAGGAATTGGAATAAGGGAACAAAGCAGTTACTCAGTTACTATCATAGACAACAAAGATTTAAATTCAAACTGGCGCAACCACCTGATAAAAACAATTCTGATAAAGTGCATCTTCTTACTTAAATCTGCAAAAAGTGATAAATGAAAATTTTCATGGGTTTACATTAAAATTTTGATGGATATCAATAATATCTGTCGGGAAGTGATTTTATTTTAATTCGAACTGCAAAAATAGGAGAGATACTAACTAATAAATGTGGTGATAATAAAAATAAAAAAAGAGAAATACAGAAATCAATGAAATGTTAAGTTATTACTTATTAGTTAAACATGTGGCATTCAAAAGTGTTACTTTTTATGCATGCTGTGAATTTATCAAGGTTTGTGTTGTAATAATCTCGCTTTTATCGTTGTTTATTTATTTACTCCTGGGCACTTGGCACCAGTCGAAATAATCTTGTTTTTCTTCCATCTCTTTAATATTATTCTTCAGTGTGATAATTTTGTTTTTATGCTCATATATTATTCTTTCTACTTTTCTCTTGGCTCTGATCGATATTTAAATTTTTAAGGCTTTGCATATGTGTAGTAGGGATGGAAAATTCCTCCCCTACGTCACACAAGCCTTCATGAAAATTGGACCCTTGTTTCCTCTGATAACTACAGAAAGCTACTTAAAGCTCCCTTGTACTACATATCTTTAGAGATATATGTACTTAACTAATTAATACGTTATTTACGACCTTGAACGCAAATATTTTCGTATTTATGTTGTGATTAAACTCCATCAAACGTTGTGTAATTTTTTTGATTTATGATATAGGACTTTAATTACTTTCATTTTTTGTGGTAACCTTTTGATTCTAAACAGGGCGTTGAGTTACAAACTGTATTGGACTCTCTCTTGCAAATCTAACTTTAAATAATTTCTCTAAATGAGCTAACTTCCCTTTGTCGTTTATTATGATTCCCTACATCCTAATGAATTCGTAAATTTTATTTTATTTTATTTATTTTCCATGTTCTCCGTAAAACGGTTATTCACCAATACATTATGGAGAAGATTACAAATTAGACAAAAAGTATAGCAAAACACATAAAAAGGTCAGTTTCAATACTTTGTGATATACGTCAAAAGATAATTGTTAAACTGCCTGTAGGTTACGTTAAAAATGTCGATGGTCAATGCAGACTCGTTGAGCAGTTCGGTCGCTCTGTTGACAGGCGCGTTCTGATAGGCAGAAGTCCTCGCTTTTGGAGCGTAAAATAGGGTATGGGACCTTCCACGAGTATACTTGTCTGGGACATATAAGTTAATCTCTTTCAAAATAGGTGGATTATGTATAGTTCCAGAGATTATCTTAAAAAAATGTTTTCCTAAAAATATTTTTCGGCGGGCTTCTAATGTATTAAGATCGAGCATTCCTGCTAAGAATAAGGATGGATACAGGAAAGGGTAGTACATATATTCCCTCATGTATAGGTAACGCATGAATCTCTTTTGTACTTTTTCTATTTCGAGAATATGATTTTGCTCAGAAGGGGCCCAAATAATGGAGCTATATTCCAAGATACTGCGAACAAGTGATTCATACGTTCTTCGGATTGCGATTCCGTTGGTAAATGATCTTGAATTACGAAGAACAAATCCAAGCATTTTGTTGGCACGGGAGACAATATCAGATATATGGGATTTGAAAGAGAGATTTGCTTCAAAGATTACGCCAAGGTCTCGAATCTCATTTTTACGTGTTTTCATGTTTATTAATGTGGTAGGGGAACAGGAATGTATCTTTGGATCTTGTAAATGTAACGACACTGCATTTCTGAATGCTGAAGGGTAAGTTGTTCAGTTCCGACCATTTGACAAGAGAATCAAGATCGTTCTTTTTTTTTTTTTTTTTTACATTAACTCCACACAGGAGGCCCTGAGGAAAATAATTTCCCTCAGGGCCTATGTCATCTGGGATGCTGTGTGGAGGGTCTTTTTGAGGAGAGGAAGGAATGAACATTGGTCTTGAAGAGACCCATGTTGTAGGAAGGAGGAAACACAGAGGCCGGCAAATCATTCCACAGCCGAGCTGTTGAACACAAGAACGAGTCAAAGAAACGACCCGTTCTCATGTGACAAATGTCAACTGTGTACAAATGTTGGACACGCGTTTGGCGTGTTTCCCGACTATGCACCGGTGCCGAAGGGATCAATGATGCTAGTTCCTCGGAGCATCTTCCATTGTAATACCAGTAGAACAAGGATAGCATTCCCACCCGACGCCTGTGCTCTAAAGATTGCAATCCGTCTGTTAAGATGGGAGAATCTATCAAACGGACCGCCCGTTTCTGCACAGAGTCGAGGGTATTTTTCAGGTATTTTGGAGCTCCAGACCAGAGGTGGCTGCCAAATTCAACCGTGGGGCGCACTTGCGATTTGTACAGGGTTAGCAGTTGTGTACTATTAAAGTATCTGCGGGCCCTGTACAGTACGCCCAGTTTTTGGGAGGCTAACTTTACTCTGGCTTCGATGGAGCCCCCATACCTGAGCTGGTCACTTAGGGTTACACCAAGCATATCAATGGAGGGCCTGTTCGGAAGATTGCTTCCGTTGAAAGAGACTAGATTTTCATTTCGATCCCTTTTAGACGTAATCAGACAAGATTGGGTCTTTGAAACATTAAATTCAACGAGATTATTTTTACCCCAAGAGAAAACACTCTCGAGGAAACCGTCCATTCTTTGCTTCAAAGCCTTACGAGCTGTTGGAGTTTGTGAGCCCTTTGGGGGCTTGTCAAACAAAAAGCTATCATGAACTGTACTGTCATCCGCGTAACAGTGAATTGGTGCACATGACAAAAGGTCGTTGATGTGCAACAAAAACAGAGTTGGAGACAGAACCGATCCCTGCGGGACGCCAGCATTTATCGAGTGAAAGGAAGAGGTGAAACCATCGACTACCGTCTGAATCGACCTCTCCCTCAAGAAGTCGGCAATCCACGTACACAAGGATGCGGGAAGTCCGTAAGAATGCAGTTTGTTGACAAGTCATCGGTGCCAAACCCGGTCAAAGGCCTTGGATATGTCCAGTGCAACCGTTTGGGTCTCACCGAAACGTTCCAGGCATCGCCCCCAAACATGCGTCACATACGCGAGAAGATCACCGCACGAGCGGTTCCGCCGGAATCCGTATTGACGGTCGTTAATAATTTTGTTCTTCTCGAGGTATGTGAGCAGTTTGTCGTTGATCACACGTTCCATCACCTTAGACAGAACTGATGTGATCGCTATGGGGCGGTAGTTGGCCGGGTTGGAGCGGTCACCCTTCTTTGGAATAGGATGGATAACCGCTTTTTCCCAACCAGAGGGCACAGAGCCAGTCTTCAGGGACAGTTTAAAAAGCTTCGTCAAAATTGGAGCTATTTCTGCAGCGCACCTTTGCAGTACCAGGGCAGGTATTCCGTCAGGCTCACTGGGCCGCGCACTTCTGCAGAATACGGCAGGTATTCTGCAGAAGAATGGAATCGATGTAACTTTTGATTGCTTTGAAAAGTTTTATATCGTCAGCAAAAAGGAGATATTTTTAGTGGTTTATGGTGTTGCCAATGTCATTGATGAATAAGAGAAAGAGAAGGGGTCCTAGATTCGATCCCTGGGGAATCCCGGAGTTAGTTTTGTATTCGTGAGAGAGATGGTGTCCGTAACTGACATACTGACGACGATTGCGTAAGTAGCTAGCCACAAAAGCGAGGAAATTCTGAGAGAATCCGATGTCACTTAATTTTTTTAATAAAATATCATGGTCGACTTTATCAAATGCTTTCTCGAAGTCTGTATAAATCACATCAACATGTACAAAATTTTCAAATGAATTATTAATATAGGTGGTGAGATTCATAAGATTCGTTGAAGGTGACAGTGTGGGACGAAATCCGTGCTGATTTTCGGTGAGTGCGTGTTTTGTTTGGTTATATATCTGTGAATAAATTATGGTTTCTAAAAGTTTTGCGGGTGCTGACAACACAGTGCTACGTAGCGACGGGCTCGAACCGCCTGATTACGAACTTATAACAAATTTGAAATTAAATAACACCACAATGTTCAAGACTCAACAACAATGGATCAATTTAAATACTTACCAAAACCAAATTATAATACAAACCTCGGCTAGCTCCTCCCAGGGATATTGTGTTCTCAATTCGATCGGATTTGATTCAAAACGATCGTCGCTTCATTTATTGAATAAAGATAGGGTTTAATAAATTAGAAGATCTCTTGTCGCTTTTAAATTATTTGTGAATTTATTAATGACTCGACGCTTCTAGGAAAAGCTTTTAATCTCTTTGTGAACTCAAGGTTAATGATTCTAAAATATAATAAACGGGTTGAATGATAACACATAATAATATAAGTTGTACGTACGTTACCCCGTCTCGGGTTTCATCTGGGCAGAGGACCTCGTCCGGAAACACCACTGAGTTGATTTAGATATATAAAAGTTAACTATATTTTAAATTACGTGTTCCAACAAACGCTGAAACCAAAAGGATCTAGGCGGCCCCGGCCAAAATGCGAAAGACCGACCCATAGCGCAGTTAAAACTAGAAGAACTCGCCAGGGCTCTCGACGCAGTCCAAGGGTCCTCGGGCCCCTCCCCCACCAAAATTTGGGCCAATCAAAACGTCTAGACAATGTTGCCAATTTTTGACAACTAATATTAAATATTTAGTACCTGATGACGGAAATAATCATATAGGGGTGGGAAGTTAAAATTCAAGAAAGCACTTCATGACACATCCCCGAAAACACCAGGAAAAAACCGCCGTTGTAACGAAGGTTTTTTGAATCTAAACCCTTCAAAGAATGACTCGATAAACTTTACAAAAAAAAAATCGTTCACATAGAGATTCAGCATTAAAAACCTAGGCAAAAAGTTGTACAGTTTACAATAAGTTATATAGTTTACAATTTATATAAAACATCAAATAGACAGCAAAATCAACACGTCGAAGTGGCCTGGCAGGAACTTTGTTACACGCAACTTCCTAGGTAGCGCAAGTCAGTGTATAATGTCCATCAGGGCGTCTAGAGGAATAGTCAGGATCCTCAGCAGGAGAGAAATGTCAACATGGAACAAAATAACAAAATTATTAGAAAGGTACGAACACTTAGGCATCAAGGCACATAGAGTAAACAAAATTATCTGAACAGTAATGTATAAGCAACAAGAGATCAAAGCGTAAGGTAACTCCACATTAGATGTCGTGATGTATGTATTGACATATCGTAGAACAAAAAGCACATTTAACCCCCTTTTAAAGAACGGGTAATGGCTCAGTTAAGTCAGTATCCACTTTTTAACAGTACGGATTACTGGTTAATGACATATTAAAACAAAACAGATAACAAAATAGACAACAAAACTCAAAGTCCTTTAGTGACCCACATAGTGTCAGAAATCTTACAAGATTCCGACGTAGGTATAATTTAGGACAACAGCTGAAAAAAACTTAGCGCTAATTGGAACACCGTAATGATCCACTTCAAATTAAAACTTCCCAGTGGAAATAATGAGTCCTTCTTACTTAAGGCCACCAATATTTCCGGAACTCACATATAATACCTCAGGTTTTATCACATTCACTGTAATATAATTGTCGTCGATGTATCGCGTTTTAAGGCAATATTTAAAGTTATTGTAGTCAGCGCATTATATTATTTTTTTAATGATGACAACAATAATTTAAAGTTATTATTTTAGTCAGCGCATTATAGTATTTTTTTAATGATGACAACAATAATAATAATGAAATAATAATTCAGAAGTCAGGGACAAAAGTGTTGAAATATATCATAAAACAGTATAGCTTTTCCACTTCATTTACGCGGGCTGTGCCGCGGGGCGCCAGCTAGTTTTTTCCCGGAACGAGCAAACCATCAAATCGCAATTATTAATCACCAACGACATTCATTCTCGAGCTTGAAAGAGAGGTGAAAATAATAGCAAGCAGAGGCTAGTTATATATGAAATACAATACGAATGTCGAATGTGTACATGAATAGTTATAAAATACAAGTGTAGTGTGTATGTAACCGCCTCCGGTTAATTACTCCGAAGTGGCCATATTGTAAGGGTGTGTACACACTGCTTTCGAATGGGCCCCTTCGAAAACAGTGTCAAGGTTAGTGTATGTGTGAGTGGCGAATGTTAGTGGTTATCACATTCGGTTAATTACTCCGAAGCGATTGTAATGTACGTGTATGCACTATACCAAAAGCGTCCTTTCGAAAACAGCACGATGAGTGTAGGTATGTGTGGAAGGGTGTGGTGTCAATTTCATATCTTATTTTCACAATACGTTGATTTCTCCGGTTCCTACAAAACCATTTGAGTGATAAATCAGTCAAAATACGATTCACGTCCGTCGCTTAGCGTGAAACTCTACTCAAACAAATAAATTTCAAAATTATTTGAAGAAATAATTTTCCACTTGGCTAAGATGGATTCCATCTTGATTTTCTTTGAATAACTATTTTCTAATTGGTATGGGCCAACATTATAGTTGCATTCCGTCTTGATCTTCTTCTATCAACTTATTAAATATCTGTAAATAAGTTCGTTCTTTATCCTTATTATTTCAAATAATAACTTTAATTTCAATTAACATCTATTGATTTCTATGCAATCAATCTACACCGTTAGTTGAATAAATCTAGACACTTGTTCTATCCTGAGCAAAATCTCGAAAATCAAAAGTAATAATCGAACCCACTATCACTTTTCCGTAAAATAATTAATTAATAGTAATACCTATACATTAATATTAACAGATACCGATTATATCCATCTATTTTAAAAAAAAATAGCTATCGTACTTCCGTTACATAGACCGTTACATCCGTTCCATTACCGTTTTCATAGACTTCGTTGTCGTATCAATTTGTTGTTGCGGGCATGGGTACCGCTGCCCCGGAACTATCTATTGTATAACCAGCGCCTCAGTTATAGGTAATCCTCTTAAGGGATTCGCTACACTTGGGTGTTTCGTTCGCTACGAGTGCCTGAGTCCATATGGGGTAAAATCGGACTGACTACCTGCCGTCGAACCGTAATTTGGAGAAAGGAATTCCTATGTCTGTCACTCCTGGACACTGACCACTAAATTTATATCCGCCCCTCATCCCTCTTTCCTTCCTCTCCTTCCTTTCCTTAAAGGGCCCTCCACACAGTATCCCCTAAAATATCATAGGCACAAACATATTTATCTAATCGTTAATAGGTTTCTACTCTTCGAGAGAGAGATCGGCATGGTTACGGAGATATATAATTTCGCAAGGAATCGAACCCGCGACTGAATTTTGAAGCAAGGTGATTACGTCGGTGTGCTTTGCATTATTATTATTCCAGATTCGAACTGGTAGGTATTTATATCCCATAAGGAAGGCGGTATCATTGAACACTAAAAATTATATCTCACTGGTAAATCACGAGAATTGAACTCGATTAAATTTTTATTCGTTCGTTCGTTATTTTAACTGTTAAAAATCTATGTTTAAGTAGGTAAGTACTATTTTACCACTCTAAATCATCAGCTCGTTTCAACGAAAATAACGCTAAAATATGGTCTCAACACACTCTGAGACTGGTCAATTTCTGTTTCAAACTAATGGCCGTTATTCTAAAAATAATCGCATCTACTAGGTAGGTACTTTCAGATATTTGAAATAAATTCTTTGCCTATGAAAAAAGGTTTATGCCTAACAGGGCATTTGTCGAGACAATAGATCTCATCCGGTGCTCGGTCGTAAAAATGGACCCGTCGGCGTCGACTCTATGTACCTGCTTCCGACCGTTTACCGCGGTTGAAGGCTTTTTGTAGAATTTTTAAACTCTATCATTGCAAGTAAATTACGTCGATTTCAAATTATTCAAATATATTTAAAACCTATGTTAACCAAACTAAACTTGAGGTCACACAATTTAAATTGGCGTGCTATGCGAGCGGCACTTACTAAAGGAAAATTTGTTAAAGAACTAACTAACAAATAACCACAACGCCGTTTTTTTTTTAGCAGAAGATCACAATATGCAGTCACCAAATATGGCTAAATCCATTTCAAGCAAGGCTTAAATTCCGAATTGTGGTTTTACTCAAATTTCACTATCTCCCTTTTTGAGCGGGTATACCGTACCTTCAATGCATTTACCTACGCTAGCAGATTTTAATCTGAGGTATCTAATTCTGAGATTTCCGGTAACCATTTTGTTTCAAGAATCGCGTAAAACAAAACGAATCTTTTCAAAATACGGCATGACTAAATATTTACCGGTCAAAAACACGTGGTGATTTGAGGTGCTTCCAAAATGGTGGCTGTTAACGACAAAAAACTTAATTTAAACGGTCGAAAACACGTGGCGATTTGAGATGCTTCCAAAATGGTGGCTGTTAACGACAAAAAACTTGATTTAAACGATCGAAAACACGTGGCGATTTGAGATGCTTCCAAAATGGTGGCTGTTAACGACAAAAAACTTGATTTAACGGTCAAAAACACGTGGTGGTTTTTTAAATTCGAAGATGCGGCCGACAAGATGGCGGATCCTTAAAACACGCGTGAACTTTTTTAAATACTTCTCGAACACTTGATATACCGGCGGTTGAAAAAACACGTGGATCAAAATGGCGGCGTTTGAAAACACGCTTGAACTTTTTTAAAACTATTCACAATCACTTATTTAGCTATACATTTAAAGGGGAAAAAATTATTATTATTTACATATTCATACATACATCACGAAAAACAGCATGGAGTTTATGAAAAAAATCAAGGAAAGCGACTGATCATAATGAACCAAATCTAGCTCCACGTTGAAAGGCGTCAGTGCTACGTAACGACGGGCTCGAACCGCCTGATTACGAACTTATAACAAATTTGAAATTAAATAACACCACAATGTTCAAGACTCAACAACAATGGTTCAATTTAAATACTTACCAAAACCAAATTATAATACAAACCTCGGCTAGCTCCTCCCAGGGATATTGTGTTCTCAATTCGATCGGATTTGATTCAAAACGATCGTCGCTTCATTTATTGAATAAAGATAGGGTTTAATAAATTAGAAGATCTCTTGTCGCTTTTAAATTATTTGTGAATTTATTAATGACTCGACGCTTCTAGGAAAAGCTTTTAATCTCTTTGTGAACTCAAGGTTAATGATTCTAAAATATAATACGTTACCCCGTCTCGGGTTTCATCTGGGCAGAGGACCTCGTCCGGAAACACTACTGAGTTGATTTAGATATATAAAAGTTAACTATATTTTAAATTACGTGTTCCAACAAACGCTGAAACCAAAAGGATCTAGGCGGCCCCGGCCAAAATGCGAAAGACCGACCCATAGCGCAGTTAAAACCAGAAGAACTCGCCAGGGCTCTCGACGCAGTCCAAGGGTCCTCGGGCCCCTCCCCCACCAAAATTTGGGCCAATCAAAACGTCTAGACAATGTTGCCAATTTTTGACAACTAATATTAAATATTTAGTACCTGATGACGGAAATAATCATATAGGGGTGGGAAGTTAAAATTCAAGAAAGCACTTCATGACAACAGCTACAGGTCTGTAATTATCTATTTCTGACTTTTTTCCTTTTTTGTGTATTGGCGTTACTTTCGTTAGTTTCCACATTTTCGGAAAGATATTTTTGCGAAGTGATAGGTTAAAAATATGTTTTAGAGGTTGAATAAAATAACTTGCATATCTTTTGAGGATTATAGGTGGAATACAATACTGGGCCGACGGAGTATTTAGGTTTTAGCTTATGGAAAGCTGTAATAATATCGTCATCGTTAATTTCATGAATTTGTACAGGTAAAGAGTTAAATGACGATGAAGCTATAGAGGATATGTCAAGTTTGGGGATATTGTCGCTTAATACTGATTGAAAATAGTGTGCGAAACCTGCGGCGATCTCAGAAGATCCATCATATTTATTGTCTTTGTAGTTCATGCGGTTAAGTTTGTCACAGCCGCGGCGTTTATCGTTAGTGTAAGACCAAAATCGAGTTGGGTCTGTTATTACACTGTTCTCGGCCTCACGTGTAAAGTCAGTGTAGGCCTGACCAATTAACCGTTTGATTGATTTTCGCAGAGTTTTAAAGTTAGCTAAGGCATGTTCGGATTTTGTTTTTTTCCAAAGATGGTGCATTTTAGTTTTTTCTCGTATGAGGTGAATGATTTCCCCATTAAACCAATTAAATAAACTGTACTAATCGAAATTACACATGTCTAATTGAACAAATAATTAAATATAACTCAAATGGTTAAATGTTAGCAAATTTGATTATGATTGTATCTTGTATCTGCTTGGCGCCCCTCCATTATGATTCTGCTGCTATAAGGTACATATAAAGATGGATTTAGTAGGTTAATGTAATTAGTTAATTGCATATTTGACGAACTCAGAAAACCCTTTTCTGGCAAAATTTGGCTCCTTCCTCCTACAATAAGCAAGGTGATCAGGTTTCAACTAGAAATTCGCACAATCTTTTGGCACGGTTCGATTGATTGAACCTTCCTCTCGCCATCATGCACTGCCTTCAAGTCTTCACCCGAGCCTAGATACCTCCAAATTCCTGCTCCTCCAAAGTTTATTATTTACTTAGGGCGAACCGGTTTCGTCCTATATGCAATCATATACTCACGGTGTTGTGTGGAGTTACGGGTCGTGAATCCTCCCTCCAATCTTCAATACACCTTATTAGACTATCCCGTGATGTTTCAACTGTTTCATGTAAATGATTGATACCTATGAGAGTAATTATTCCATAAATTTTTACTCGAATCTTCCATGTAATTCTTCAATACCCTTTTATTTGACTATCCCGTGATTTTTCAACTGTTTCATGTAAATGATTGATACCTATGAGAGTAATTATTTCATAAATTTTTACTCGAATCTTCCATGTAATTCTTCAATACTCTTTTATTTGACTATCCCGTGATTTTTCAACTGTTTCATGTAAATGATTGGTACCTATGAGAGTAATTATTCCATAAATTTTTATTCGAATCTTCCATGTAATTCTTCTATACTCTTTTATTTGACTATCCCGTGATTTCTCAAATGTTTGATGTACCCATTATTTGTCTAGCTATAATAAATCTGTTTATTTTCAATTGTTTAGTTCTAAATATATCTCTTCATGTTCAAATTAAAGATTGTGTTTAATTTTTTTTCTCATGATTGCGCAATATCATCATTTTGTCCCGTTTCTAGAAGTTAATACCTAAGTACGATGTCCACTAATGACAATTGTCTTTTCAAGATCCAATGTCATTTTTTTCTTTTAAAGTATTCGGACTAGTATCCCAGTGACCGACTTATTTTATAAACATTCCAATTTCGTAAACATACCCGACGGCCTCGTGACCTAGATTCAAAGCGTATGATGTTTGTTTACTCAAAGACATTCCCGAGCGCGAGCATAGATGGTCCTAATTTTTTTTCCTTTGAATTTGATAGTGGTATTTTTTTCGCAAATGTCTAATCTGATCCCCGATAAGCATAGTAATAATGTATATATATATATATACATACATATTCAATTATATATATTTTGTCTCAATAGATAATTAATAATGTACTGATATATATAATTATATTATGATTGAAATAATTTCTAATATCATAACTTATTTCAATTGTTACGTATTATCTGAAATTATAATAGTACATATATTAATAAAATAAATATAAAACATGAACTAGAAAATTATCTAGCACAAAACTATCTCCGCTTCATCTAGAATTGATAACAATAATTTTCCATTGTTTTTTCAACATTTCCATCTCCTTTAGCACATTTTCCCTCGAATTGATCATCTCCGGTCGTCACAAACAATCGTATTATAGATGGAAATTCCCTTAACAGCTTCCATCAAGTTTTCCTCACTTTCTATTCAATTTTCCATTAAATCTTTTCCATCGTTGTTTACGTGTATCTTTTTTCAAATCTTAAAGTTTCCAGATTACTTCGAAACTATGGTTTACTACCTCAAAAATGCACTCAATGTTTACCTCCAAACGCGGGTTCAATGTACTAAAGTCCCTGAATCGTTTCTTGTTTATCATGAAGTTTATTCACCTCTCGGTTCGGTGGGAATGAAAAAGTAATTACTAAAGATCAATCCTTTGTTCCTCGTTGGTGTACGCCTTCCCGTTTATTGATTGGTTTGTTTAATTCTTTATAGCATTTGTTTCAACCTAATTGGCTGTCAAGATATCAATATTTGGAATTGAGCCTAAAAAAATGGGATCTCCCTGCGTCGTGACGATTTCTTAATACCATCTGTGATTTTTTCATCAATACTCATCTCACTTTGTTTAATTATAGATCCCTACTGTAAATATGAATTCAATTTACTCTGATCCGATAGATGTCGTGGGTGTGTCCGTTTTATAAGTAATTGATATTTTTCTTTTTAAATTAAAGTGGGAAGCTACGATATTTTCTAATTTTCACTGATGATTAATGCAATACATCACAGTGTTAAACACATCGATATTTGGGCATAATCTGTTAAATGTGCTACAGCTTCTTATAAATACATTTTCAAGATAATTTGTGTTACTCTTAGGAATATAAAAGGTGTCCGGAGATCAAGTAACTCTTAATGGACATCTGAAATGAATATTTTGTAGTAAGTATGGGCTATCAATGAAGTTATGAATAATCTTCTAAAGCATTAATAGGTCTCTGATATCTCGGCGTTGATCAAGAGATTTAAGGTTTATGGGGACATAGTTTTCATAATTTCGCACGCGATAAGAGACATATTTTTAACTTCTGGTATCATCTTGTATTAGGTATTAAATACAATAACACACCATTCGAAAAGTCAGATTAGAAAGTACCGATTATTAAAATAAATATTTGAAAGGGTTTTTTTTTCGTTAGAAATTTTCCATCGAAGTGTCAACGGATTAATTTCTACATAAGCTCGTTGATAAGCTGACGAAACATTAGATTAGTGAGCTCAACAACTCATTATTATTGACAGCAAGGCGTTATTGCATTAATGCTGGTCTAAGATAGATATAAAGTTTGAAAATATCAAATCAGGTTCGTTTTGTACATAGAATTATTTATTTACTTGCGGGAAACAAACAGATTATTCAGTTTCGTTTGGTATGTTGGCCTCAAATTCAAATTTAAGTTTTTTATGAGAAAGGCCTCGCAGTAGTAGTTCCCCTTAGCGGGAAACCGGGCGGCGTTTTCTCCATACAAAGGTATTCCCGATTTCTTCTCTGGATTTTGAAAATTGTGCAATTTTTTTTTTAATATAATATAGATATCGACAACTCTCGTGTCGGCACGTTTTGCTTTTTGAAGTGAAAACTTTTTAGCACCGTTGTAATTTGAAACTCGATGAAACGAAAAAAAGCGACTATAAAAAGAGACAAAACATACATCTACAGGACTTAGAATGCGAGAGAATGAGATAGTATAATCGGTCTCCTCTTTGTGCGGTACTTCGTAGCCTCCCCATTCTTGTCTGTATACTTTAGTTTTCTGAATATTTCACTTCTACTGATTGTGAATTACGCACAATCTTAAAAATTGCCTTTTATGAACGCCATCAACAGATGCAATATATAAATTAGATAATGATTTTTTAAAAAGGCAAAAATTAATGATACAGAAAATTTTCGAAAACGGTCCAATTTTGGAGAAGAATACAATGGGGAATAAAATATTTTGACGACTTTATTTATGTTTTTCAGACTGAGGTCACACATCTACCGGATCTGCCGGATCTGCCCTGATGATGGACACTGCAACGCTGTCCGGAACGTTGGCTCAAGAAGGAGGTAGCGCAACACGGCATAACACCCCAATAACAAATAACGAAAATACTTTTGGCTGTGAAAATCTTAAAACGTATCTAAGGTTACAGTTGTCCATTTCGCTCAACATTCCGGGGGGGAGGGGGGAGGGGGGGGGTAGGGTAACAGTGACTGTGATACCATATAATCTTTTTTTTCGGTGACCTGTTAATATTGGTGGCCCTTTAATCTTGGTTCTAGTTCTAATCGTGTCTATCTAGAAATGTGTTTAATTTTTCATTAAACGAACAAGTTGGAGGGAAGAGGAAGATAGGATAGGGTTAGGAGGTGCTCTTCTTGCTTTCAGTCTTGAGTCATTAATTTGCAAACATACACGCTGTTTTGGTTCGATATTTTCTGAAGGAGTTGTCCATGTACGGGGAATTGAGGTTGGTTCTGCGTGTGGACAAATGAAAAAAATCTGTGTGATGGGTTGGTCTTGATGGTATGTAGATTTACAGGTAGGTATAAAATCGGTTTGTCGATTTGGTCTCGATGGTATATGGATTTGTAGGTATAAAGTCGGGTTGGTCTTGATGATATGTGGATTTGTAGGAATAAAATCGATTTGTCGGTTGGTCTTGATGGTATATGGATTTGTAAGTACAAAATCGGTTTGTCGGGTTGGTCTTGATGATATGTGGATTTGTAGGAATAAAATCGATTTGTCGCTTGGTCTTGATGGTATATGGATTTGTAAGTACAAAATCGGTTTGTCGGGTTGGTCTTGATGGTATATAAATTTGTAGGTATAAAATCGGTTTGTCGGGTTGGTCTTGATGCTACGAGGACTGGTAGGTATAAAATCGGTTTGTCAGGTTGATCTTGACGGTTTGTGGATTTATGGGTATAAAATCGGTTTGTCGGGTTGGTCTTGACAGTATGTGGGTTTGAAGGTATAAAATCGGTTTGTCAAAAATTTGTAAGGTTAGGCGACAGGCCATTATTCAATTCCATTGATCAAAAATTAAACGTCTTATTCGAAGGGATTCAATTTGTGTAATTTAATCTCAGAATTTATCAACACCTTCTTTGAAAAGTCATAAAAAAATAGAAAAAAAATAGTATTTTTTCAATTCTTTTTCATCGCTTGATTCGTGTTGAGCAGTGGCGGTCCGTGAGTTTTCAGTGAGCTAGAGCGCTGACTGTAGGCCGAACGCAACATCAGATGAGAGTAGAGATGTCAGGAGTTCCACTAAAGAACACCAAGGAGTTTGCCTACCTCGGGAACAAAATAACATGGGACGGTCGGTCTGAGAGCGAGATCGACAGCCGTATACACCAGGCTAGGCTTGCATTCAATAAAAGGTCGAAAATATAGAATCGAATAATATAGACCTAAAACTGAAAATACTCCTCATCAAGACATGGAAAATACTCCTCATCAAGTATGGAGTATTTTGATGTACGGCTGCGGAACATGGTGCCTATCCGAAAGATATAAACGGAGACTAGAGGCTTTTGAGATGTGGTCCTATAGAAGACTATTAGGAATTTCCTGGAGAGACCACATTACAAATGAGGAGGTTCTCCAAAGAATCGAAGGAGGAAGGCACCTGCTCGGGACCTTGTCCAAAAGTCGTGCAAGATGGATCGGCCATGTAATACGACAAGAAGGCCTCTTGCATGACATAATGGAGGGTATGACCGAGGGGACAAACTCTAGGGGACACCCACGCCGAGAGTACCTGGAGGACCTGCTGGTGGACGTGCGCTGCTCATCATATGCAGACTTCAAAAGAGCCGCCCAAAGACAGGGAAGAGTGGAAGAGACGAATAGAGGAAATTGCTGCAAACCAATCCCAGGATTGAAACCAGAGAGAGAGAGAGAGAGCGCTGAGATTGAAAAATATGACGTCATTGACGTTGTTGTAGCTGAAAATGATTTTTTTCGTCAAATTCTTTCAGTCAAGGGATGCGCCGCATCCACATACTGAAAGATCTTCATACAAAAAGTTGAATTTTTGAAAAAAAATGAAATCCATTTTCAGCTAGAAGAACATCAATAATGTGGTATTTTTCAATCTCACTGAAAACTCACGGACCGCCACTGGTGTTGAGTTGACTTGATTCTGAGTTGGCGCGTGGTTTAATGGATTCGGTGTTATTTAGTAGGTATACATTTTGTTTATAATTTAAGTGCTTAAAATTTTTTCGTTGTATTCTTTCAATACGGGCTTGGATACAGAAAGTGTTCAGATCGGTGGGCAGTAGTATTCTGTGGGTGGTTTGGTATATTTATGCTAATAACTAATAATTACCTACCTACATAATCTTTATGTTACGGAAAGGTTTTGATATGGCAAATTTTAAAGGCGAATTATAAAATAAATCCCAGGAGGGAAATTTTAGCATTTGGCTTTGTTGATTACTTAGTTTTACATTTTTTTTTTTTTTTTTTTCAATTATTTCTGGCTTTCACCCTTCAAGGGTGTTCTAGGCCATCATTTATAATTACAGAGAAAGGAAAGGTGAATTTATATATTAATTTTATTTAAATGTGCAAATTTCAGAATTTTATGGAAGATTGGAGTAGAGTTCAGACTTAGAAGAGATGAGATGTTGAATGGAGGAGAGGCAATTTTTGATAACGCTTGATAGAAGAGAGGATATTTATTTAGAGAGGGACAATCAAAAAATATGTGATCTAAAGTTCCCACATCTAGACCACAGAACGTACAATCTGGGGAGTCAAGCACATGAATTTTATAAAGGTGAGAAGGAACGGAACAATGTCCGATTCTCATACGAATAAGTAAGGAAATTTCTTTTTTGGAAAAATGGGGGAATTTTTGAAACCACGGTTTTGATGGGATAGTCCTTTGTATTGAGGCGTAGCGGGCACCCTTGGATTGACTAGCAATGTTCCAATACTCTGTCCAAACATTGCGGGATCTATCTTTGATGATGGAAAAAATATCAGACAGGGGAATATGGTTTACGAGGGTAACGGTAGGGTTAGACGCTCCTTGTTTTGCCAAGGAATCAGCAATATCATTACCCACTATGCCAACATGTCCAGGAATCCAAATCAGAGTGACAGTTTTTCCAGAGCTTTGAATGGTGATTATCAATACTCGAATAAGACATACAAAGTGATCATCAGGATGAAGAAGAGGACTTGTTTTAAGTTTTTGGAGGGAACTGAGAGAGTCAGAGAGAACAAGAGAATGTTCAAAATTATTTTTTATTATATATTTGAGAGATTCAATAATCGCAATGCACTCGGCAGAAAATATTGAAAATTGGTTTGAAATTGAATAAAATATTCTTTCATTAGAATTATTGTGGTAAACGTTAATACCAATACCACAGTTAGGAGAGTCCGGAGATTTGGAGCCATCAGTAAATAAAAGAGAAGAGTTGGGCCATTTAGAAGAAATAATGTCATTGAACATATTATTGACAGTACGGGCTGGGAGATTGGAATGACTTTTAAGGATGCCGATCCCCTCTAAAATCGTTGGGGATAGGGTGACGTGACTATATTTTAATTTGTACAAAGGAAGAATATCATTTTTGATAATTTGAAGCTCTGAGAGAGAGCGAAAATTTTTACAAATGGCAGGGAGAGGTTTAGTTCGAGCTCTGATTGTAGATGAATGTGTTGAGTCGTTGAACAACGAGACTCTGGGAATAATCTGATGACTTTTAGAATTTAAACATTTAAGAACAAATTTGTCAGCAAATAATTGACGCCTTAAATAAAGAGGAGGATCAGAACATTCTACTTGAAGGGAATTGATGGGCGACGATTGCATCGCGCCAGTTATTATTCGCAATGACTTAGATTGAATTTTGTCTAATTTACTGAGAGCATTTTTGGATGCAGTACTAAAAAGTGGGCAGGCATAGTCGAGATGACTTCGAATAAGTGCATTGTAGAGCAACTTAATGCAGATAGGATGAGCACCCCACCAAACGCCAGTCAATGATCTGATAATATTTAAAAAATTTTCACATTTAGTAACTATATTATTAATGTGGGAAGACCATTTAAGTTTCCTATCAAATGTTACTCCCAAAAATTTTACTTCGGAAGCATTGGGGATTGGAGAGTTTTTAAATAAAATTTGAACAGGGGGATTATTATGACGATTTGAGAAGGTAACACACTGACTCTTTTGTACTGAAAGTTCAAGACCATTTAAAGTAAGCCATGTGCAAAGGGCATCCATGGCTTCATTAAGATATTTGACGGCGGATGGAATGATTTTGGATGATAAGAAGAAAGCTATGTCATCTGCGAACTCAACGACTTTTACTTGAGGGGGAATGGTGACATGCATATCGTGTGTGTATATATTATACAGTAAGGGGGATAATACATCGCCTTGGGGTAAACCCTTCCAAATTGACCTACTCTGAGGAGTAACATCTGGTAGCTCAATGAAAATTTTCCTATCGAGAAAAAGATTAATAATAGATTGGACAAACATGAGGGGTAAGCCAAGGCCTAAAAGTTTTTTTTTAAGAATTGGGATGGAAACATTGTCAAAGGCGCCTTCTATGTCTATAAAGACTGCAAGACATACTTCTTTGTTAGAAATGGATAAATTAATATCGGTGCTGATGATGGCAAGGTTATCTTGTGTAGATTTCTTTTTCCTAAATCCAAATTGGGATGGAGAGAGAAGATGATTACTCTCGACGAAAAATTCTAACCGGTTTTTAATTAATTTTTCATAAATTTTACTAAGGGTGGATGAAAGAGCAATTGGCCTATAGTTGGATCCAGAATTGGGTGATTTGTTTAATTTTAGAATTGGGATGATTATTTGAGAACTCCAGTCATCAGGTATTATGCCAGTCTGGAAGATTTTATTTAAGATGCTTAAAAAGTGATTTAGAACATTATCATTACTATTTTTGATAATGCTATAAGGTATACCATCTCTGCCTGGAGATGAGTCCTTGACTGTTGATAAACAATTTTTTAATTCAATTAAAGTGAATGGAGAGTCAAGCCAATGATCAGACATAGGAGTGTTGTGGATTGGTGTTATTTCATCTAAGTTAGGTACAGAAGGGGGGGCAATTTTGTCCAAGAACTCGTCCATCCATTTAGAATGAGAAGCTCGAGGAGATGTTGGACTGAAGGAGGATCGAAATCTTCGAATCGTAGACCAAACTTCCGAAATTGGAGTGTTCGGAGATACTGAACTGCAGAAGTTGTACCACCCGGATTTTTTTTTTGACCTCAATACCCTTTTGGCATTCGCTTCGGCATTTTTGTATATGAGATAGTTCTCCATAGTCATATTGTGACGATAGGAAAGAGATTTAGCTTTCCGAATTCTCACTACTTTGGAACATTCCTCATCCCACCAGGGAGTTGGAGGGAGTTTTTTGAGAGATTTGGTTTTAGGGGGAGGATTTGATTTATTGATTGCAGTTACGAGCATTGATTTGAAGTTATCGTAGTCATCTTTGACAGATAATGTATCGGTATAGGATAAATTTTGTATAAACTTATCCATATGTGAGTTAAATTCGTCCCATTTGGTGTGTTTTGTTTTAATCTTTGTCGAAATATGGGACTTGTCTGAATGGAAAGAAGTTTGATAAGTGATGGTGATCGGGAAATGATCACTGGAGCAAGGGTCGGGGGACACCACCCACGAGGAGAGAGGTGCCAGATTAATAGAGCATATGGAGAGATCCACTGCACTGGGGTTTGTGTTGGGGCGAGAGATTCTAGTAGGAGATCCGTCATTCAAAAGAAAAAGGTTGGATTCATCTAGGAAATCCATCACACTTCGACCGTCTCGATCACAGAAAGCAGAACCCCAGACGGGAGAATGGGCATTAAAATCACCCAATAAAAAGAAAGGAGGGCTTAGTTGACGGACAATTTGCAACCACGCTTGTTTATTGAAGTGCGATGTTGGGGGAAGATAGATAGAAACAAAGGAAGTGTCCTTTATTTTAGCTGCAACCATTTGAAAGTCAGCATTGGGGGGTTTGATATTATTTATTGGGAAAAACGGAAGGGATTTTTTAATAAAAAGGGCAGCACCTCCGCCCGTACCTTCCGGGCGATCATCGCGGAGACAGGAGTACCCTCCCACATTAAAGTGGGTGGATGGAGTAAACCATGTCTCCGAGACAGCAGCCACAGAAACAAGGTTTGAATTTAATAGGTTAAGAAGGTTTGATTTGTTAGAAATAGCACTGCGACTATTCCACTGAAGAATTCTGACATCTTGAAGAGCCATTTTGAATAAATGATTTTAATGTGGAAATAATAGAAGCAGCGTTGGACGGTAGATTAGTTTGAGAAGAAATTAGGTCAATTAGAAGCATAATAAGAGTTTGAATAAATGAAGAATTATCTTGGGAGAGTTGTTCAGAAAGCTTTTGATAGTTTGTTGAGGATGAATTATAATTGTTTGCACACCCATTTGTGGCGTGTGAAAGAGGAGAACCATTGGGATTTAAGAGAAGTGAGTTGTGTTGTTGCTGATCGTATCCACGAGCCTGTTTAGAGATAGGGTTTTTGTATGTGAATTTTGTTGAACGGGAAGATGTTGAGGAGGAGGCGAGAGGGTTGGATGAAGAGTTACTGGATAAAACCTCGGAAAATGATTTTTTGACAGGCGGGAATAATTTAGAAGCCTGCAGAAAAGACAAGTTCTCAGAGGCCATAGAAATTTTTATATTTTTTTGGCGAGATTGTTCGGGGCAAGAAGAGTTAATGGCGGAATGAGCGCCTAAGCAGTTAAAACATTTAGGTGAAGAGAGAGAAGAACATTGGTCAGCCGAGTGGTTTTCTCCACATTTGAAACATCTGGGAGGGGATCTGCATGCAGCTTTGGTATGACCAAAACGGCAGCAGTTGTAACATTGAGTGGTGGGATAAGTGTACATTTCAACTGGTAAGGAGTTGAAAAATAAATAAATATGGGAGGGAAGAGATTGTCCTTCGAATGTGATGACGACAGATTGGGAGGGCTTCCAGGAAACGATGCCCTCAGAGGTGTCCTTATAATTTAGCCTCCTGGCTTTTATGGGATTGCCGATATGTTGGGGGGTTGAAAGTGAGGACAGGATTTCTGGAATGGACAGATCGGTCGAGATACCCCTGACCAGGCCCATTCGAGTGACATTGAAAGTTGGGATGTACGCCTTGAATTTAGAATTTGATGAAATAAATATATTTTTGATAAAGTTGTTGGCGGCTGAACCTGACAGGAATTCAACAGAGATTCGGAAGCGACCCTCGGCTTTAACACCTCCAGGTTTAATCGAAAGGTTCTTGTTATTTGAAGGAAATTTACCAAATTCAAGAGGATGGATGGTTTTACCTTGTTCAGTTTTTTGCGCATATACAATGTAGGGGCCACGGGAATGAGTAGAGTAAAAGATTGTTGGAGGAGGTTGAGGAAGAGCTGGAGGGGACTGAGAAGACAAAGGCGAATCATGTTTTTTTGGGGAAAGGGGACTAAATTTTCTTTTTTTAATTGAGGTTAGGATGACAGATTCATTGTCTGAAATGTTTGAATGTTCTGAAAAGTCTATTTTATCTGAAATGTCTCCATCTGGAGGGTCAGGAGGGGGATCTGGGGGCTTTGTAAGGGGTACAGGAGGGAAATCCTCCTCCATTGTTCAAAAAATTACAGCTAATATAAAAAGTGACAGAAGTAAAAAAATTATATAAATATCTGAAAATGAGCAGCAAGAAGTGACTCCCGGAAGATCAGGGGGGAGAAGATTCCAACACACTAAACTTTTTACAGCCAAAACACAATAAAAAGATTGGTTTAAGAATATTTTTTGAAAGAGCAAAACAAAAGAACTGATGACAGCCAAATGTTATTGTTGCGAGTCTAGTTTTACATTAGTTTGTTTGATATTATTTAGTTAAATATCTGGTATTACCGCTAAGTCTCTGACCCTGATGAATTTTATTATTTTCACTGCTGGGTACATAGTTTAAGGTAAGATATTATAGTGTTCTGTTATTTGATAGACACACTAGCAGATTCTCCAACACACTTTGGATGGAGATTACTTCTTGGGAATAAATAGATTCTGGTTCGTTTATCTGGTTTTATTCAATACTTCGCGTATTACAATATTGACCTCGTTAGTCTACCTAACTAGGAGCTGGCTAAATTTTTTCTAAACAGTGTTTACAGAAAACACCCACTCTCAGCCCCCCCGAACCTCTGTCGGACAACTTAGGTACTAAGCTACCTGCCATCTAGCGGAATCTACTGACAGCTCATATCACCGCCATCTATGTCTAAAATCCGGAAGCTTTTTAGATACACAACAGATATGGTCAAAGTAAATTTTATTTTTCTTACCTACAAGTAAATGACAATTTATTGCGTTTTGAAATATCTTTTTTTAGTTAACTCCCCACCGGAGGGCCGTTAGGAAAATAATTTCTCTTAGGGCTTATGTCGTCTTTGGGATGCTGTGTGATGGGTTCTTTTTGTGGAAAGGAAGGAGTGGATCTGGTTAGAGCCCAACGTCGTTCGAGGGAGGAAGCACATAGGCCGGCAAATTGGTCCACAGCCGAGCCGTTGAACTCGAGAACGAGTTGTAGAAATGACCCGTTATCATGTGATAAATGTCAACTTACTGTTGATGCACGTTCGGTTTGTTTCCCGACTGAGCGAAGGAATCAATGACGCTAGTTCCTCGGAGCATCTTCCATTGAAGTACCGGTACAGCATTCCCACCGCCTGTGCTCTAAAGATTGCAATCCCTTTTGTTAAGGTAGTAGAATCTGTCAAACGGACCACTCATTTCTGCAGAGTCGAGTTATGCAATTCGAAGGTCAATTCAATATTGCTTTTGGTATTCCGCAAGGTCTTGCTTAGGTCCCGACACAATAGATTTTTTAAATTACAAGAAGCATTCTTACCAGAAATAACTGGAATCTAGCTTTAATACATTATTGCTATGCCATCTAATAAAGAAATTGATTCTCCCTGCGTGTCTTTTCCCATTCGTCCCGTTCCCCTTCCGCCTCCCTTTCCTCTCTCGTGTCCCCTTCCCCTCTTGCGTTCCTACTCCGCCTCCTCCACCTTCCCTCTCCCCACTCCACTCCCCCCTTCCCCCGTCCCGCAAACCCCCCTCCCGAGTTCCCCTCCTCAATCACAGTATTCCTCCCCCCCTCCACCATCCCGCATTCCATACATTCAATTTTCAAACAGCTGGCGTGTATCTATTGCAATTTTTGATACAAATTTCATAATGACAGAACTCACCATTATACATGTATACAGCCTATTTTAGTTGCAAATAATTTTGCTTTCTATTGATGAAAGAATTTTTAAAATCGGTTTATTGGGTTAGGCGTGAAAGCGTAACAATCAAACTAGCGCACATTCGCATTAATAATATTAGTATAGATTATGAAAAACATATTCGAGGATTATTGAGATAATAATCTACATAGTTATTATACAAAGATGGTTTTGCACAAGGCGCAGCGTCAGAGATGTACCTACGGGTTCGGGACGGGTTCGGGACGGGTTCTTAAATTTCAACCAAACAGACGCTAAATAGAAGATAAATAATACTAGTGTCGTAACATCATTCACTATTGTCGTAAAATCTTTTAAAAGTTAGTTAATTTCGTAATATTACATTCACCGTGCTGTGTTTTCTGTTTTCTGTCGATAGTTTGTGACCTTTTAATGTACGAGTAATTTGAATTCTCTGACAACGCGAAATTGATTATTAAAACACACCGGGTGCGTAATTTTTAAAAAGTTAATATTTTCCGAAATACTACTTTTATCTCGAGGCCACAGTCGATTGCTCGGATTAGTCTAGCAAATACGGCAATAAAGATTGCCTTATCAAATAATACGACATAAGTACGCTCGTTCAAAAATACAAACTTATAAACCTCCTTGGTGTCTGCAAAAATGTGGTATTAAACATATTTGGGTATTAATTATCGTATTGTCTCTTCATTGGGTATTATGATGACATTATAGATTGATTGATGTTTTTAAGGCAACGAGTTAAATAGTTTATTCCGCATGAGTTAATAATCATAATTCTCAACAGTTGGTTTTATTGAAATATTTTTTATAAAAGTTATTTTTTTTGGTTGTTAAATTTTGTAAGTAATTGATTTGGTGGTGTTTATGAGTATCTGAGAATAGAGAACTCCAGTCCAATTTTTTTGTTTTTTTAATGAGTAATGACCTTCTAACTTAAATAACTGCAATTTTATTTTTAGAGTTAGTTTTAATAGTTAAAACAATTGTCAAAGTTTCAATTTTTCAAGACCCCCGAAAACCACCGTATGTATGGTGAATCGTGTGACGTCATCACTCCTGAAAAATTAGTATAGGGTCGGAAAATCAGCTGATCTACTGCCGCCATTTTGAATTCCGTTATTCGAAGTATTCTCCCTAGAAATAGCATTAATATTTTTTTTGTGCAGTAGTTTTTGAATATTTTCAATAATAGAGATAAATTAATAAGAGATACCTTTATTTTTTAAACATAATTTAGGCCTAAATAATGTTTCAATAAACACAACAACTAAATCTCTATAAACTGTATGTAAATAAACGAAAAATTAACACGATAGTTTGTGTCATATCATACATTCCCATACAATGACTTTACGGTGATGTCACGACACGTCGAACAGTGACATCACCTTGACGGCGTGGTTTTACGACCCGATTAAAAATTGCCTTTTTAATAATTTTTTAAGAACTCTGCGTTTAATATTATTAAATAAAACTTATATATTCAGAATCAGCGTTTATTGGTCTATACTATAAGAACATATTTTTTTAAAGCCAGAATATTTTTCACTGGAGTTCCTTATTGTATTAGATAGAGGGTACACTTTTACATCTAACTGCATACTCAACTCTAATTTCGTTTTTCCTAAGATGTCTGACTAATCAACTGGACGGTCGATATCTGCAAAATTTACCAAATAGATAATTCAGGGGAGGACACTTTTCCACTATGAAACGTGATAAGGGAAGTAAAAGGAACTGCACCTTTTAAATGTTGCTGTTTTACAGAGTTCTTACGATAGGAGACAAAATTCCGTTAAGTAAGGGCAATCAAAATAAGATAAAAGATAAGTATGTAACATTTTAGTATTCAGCCTTATTAATAAACACGGTGTAAATTTAATACAACTGATAAAATACCATGTACGAAAAAATTTACTAATAAACTGATGTTTGGCGGGAATAGAAAATATATACACATTGTTTATACAGCAGTAGAGTGTAGTTTATATTTATTTATTTATTTATTATTAGTTTCAATAGCAAGGTTTGTACATGTATGTATAATGTATAGTATAAGTATAGATTCTTTTTTTTTTCACAGACCTCCTCACTAGGATTTCCTGTTCTGAGGTGGCCTGTAGTTTTTTAAAATATTTGTATTTGCTTATGGATTGTCTTTATATCGTCTTCATGATGTTTGTAATTTTATTATCACTTTGATCTCTCAGCCATGTTTTTACTTTTGTTTTAAATATATTCATTTCCTTCATATTTTTGATTTGATCTGGTAGAGCATTGTATAATTTCATAGCATGGAATTTATTATTTCTCTGTCCAAAAGATGTGTTCAAACTGGGAGTAACCAGGATGTTATTGCTTACTGCCCTGGTTGAGTATTTATGTTGGGCAGTGGAGTATACATATATGTTTTTTTTCAGTTTAAATAAAATATTTTTTGAATAAAGTTTCTGTACATTGAAGACTTGAAAGTTATTAAATATTTCTTCCGTCGGAGTTCTAAGCGGAACTTTCAGTATTGTTTTAGTACTCCTTTTTGGGCTATATTGAGTCGCTCTGTGTGAGTGCTCAAGGCAGACCCCCATCCAGTTATATCGTACTCTATTTGTGATTGACACAAAGCATAGTATACTTTTTTAATATCGTTTATGTTGAGGATATTACGAATGTTTCTAAAGAAGTATATGTACCTGGTTAGTTTTTTTGTAATTACGTCAATTTGTGAGTTCCATCGGAGATTATCATCAATTTCAATTCCAAGATATTTGATGCTTTTGGAGTGTGCTATAGTGGGACAGAGGCATGATAAGCCTAGATTTTGTTGATAAATTCCTTGGCATGTGTGTAATTTGAGATTTAAGTCCTCCGACGGCTGCCCTCTGGCTGTTATAGAAAATGTAAGATATTTTGTTTTATTAACATTAAACGCGAGGGAATTTCTTTTTAGCCAGGTTTGCAGGAGACTAAGCCCGTGTTCCGCTTCTTTGTAAGTATTTATCCAATCTTTTTCGTTAAATAAAATTACTGTGTCATCAGCAAAACTAATAATTCTTCCTCTTGTTTCTAGGTTACAGATATCATTGATGTATATCAAAAACAATATTGGTCCTAGTACGCTTCCTTGCGGTACGCCATGGTTGATTAGGAGAGGTTCGCTTTTTCTCTTAATAATTTGAACGCTCTGTGTACGCTCAATCATATAGCTTTTTAGCAAGTTTAGTGTTGTATTTGTCATACCAATTTTTGTAATTTTAGCAAAAGGTATTTTGTGGTCTATTGTATCAAAAGCCTTTTGTAAGTCTATGAAGATTGCCAAAGTTTTTTCTCCACTGTCTAAACTTTTAGTGATCATATCTGTATTTTTTTCTATGGCGTCACTAGTACTTAAGTTCTCCCTAAAACCATAGTGTGTTTCCGATAATATTTTATTGTCTTCTAAGTAGGATAAGAGTTGTTTTTTTAATATTCTCTCCAATATTTTTGAAAGTGTGTTGGGTGGGCTTATTGGTCGGTAATTGTTTATGTCATTTTTACATCCTTGTTTAAAAATTGGTATAACAGTAGCTTTTTTGAGAGCCGTAGGGAATATGCTTTCAGTTATAGACAGGTTGACTAAATATGTTAGAGGTACGATAAGTTCTTTACAGAGATATTTTATTGCATTGGTTGTGATTAAGTCTATGTTTGTACAATTTCGGAGGCGAGATTTCTTGGATTTAAATTTACCCACACAAGCGTAAGGCATTTTTCCTAAAACATCACTTTCATGGAAATCTTATTAAATTCACGCGGTACAAATTAATAAAAAAGCAATTTGTCAGAAACAACCTCATTTTTCCAAGACTAAGAATCTCATGCGACAGTCTGCCAAAGTGCGACGTTGGCTGTTCTTTCGCAGCGTAGTTTTTAATTTGCCGCCGCCCCGGGAACCATTTATTGGACAACCAACACCCCTGCCACAGGTCACCCCAAGTGATTCGCTACGTTTGGTGACTTAGCAGGGGTGCCCGGGTTCATGGGATGAGGTTTGTCTAGGTCTTGGTGGCGGATACGTTTGCCCAACCACTGCGTGGCGGGCTGGATCGGAAGAGACTGATTGAGGGAGGCCTTTTGACCTCTCCAGCCGGATTCTCCCGACCCTTCGCCTTGCACCGCAGTGTGAGGAATAGATTCATACATCCGTCACTCCTGGCTACACTGACCCCCAGATTCCTACCCACCCCTCATACCTTTTTCCTTCCCATATCTTCCTCTCCTTCCTTTCCCTTAAAAAACCCTCCACACAGCATCCTCAAAGATGACACAGGCCCCTAGGTAAATTGTTTTCCTCGGTGCCTCCTGTGTGGAGCTAATGTAAAAAAAAAATAGTTAAAAGACAAAATCAAAACAGTGCTTTTGTAATCTTTATTGAGCGTGTAACTAAAACACACTTTAACGGTTGGGAAGTGTTTTTGATTAGTGAAACTGATGTAAAAGATTATGTAAGTACAATTGTTTATGGAGGTTTATTAAATTAAATTAAATTGTAGAATCTGCAGACAAGTTGCCATGTGGTATTTTTGAGCGACTATTTTTATTGTTAAAATTATTGAAAAATTAAAAAATAAATAAATATCAAGTTCCAAACAAACTTTTTTTTAAAGCAAGGTTCTTCAGCAATGATTTTGCATTCTTTGTTTATCTTTTTTATCTTACCGCCTCGGCCGAAAAGACAAGTAGAAACCAATTTACAATACCTAGTCTTAAAAGTTTACGACTGTGCATAGTGTGAGTTATAGTCTGCTAGGTATTATTTACTAAAAACACATAAGCACAGATGATTTATGGTGAAGTTTTCTAAATTGTCCCGCCCGATAGTTTAGTAGTGCTAAAGACATAGTGAAAGACATTGCTCAAGAAAAAAAATTGGTAAATATTTCCCTATCGAGTCCACGCTCAAAACACACTTTAAAAAATTAAAACAAATTGTACTATGTAGATTACAGTTAGTAATAAGTAATTCAGTACCTAACCGGAATTGAAAAATATTGCATTTTAATGATTGTTTTGTTATCTTTAAAAACGCGCAATGTCATTTCTCAAGGAACGCCATGTTGTTAATTACGACGGCTAACGACTCGCGTGATTTTTCGTGTTTATGAAACCGAACAAAATAATGATTAATACGCATTATTTATCATTTCCGAAGTTTGCAATTTGTACTTATTATTGTCTAACTGACAGAAAGTGATTTTTTCTTTTAAAAATGCGTATTTCATCGTCGTAATTAACATGGCGGTCCTTGAAAAATAACATTTCGCGTTTTTAAAATAAAATAAAAACATTAAAACGCAATATTTTTCAATTCCGGTTACTGAATTCTAACCAGGTAAATATGCAGTTAGTCCACCTCACGGATAATACGGAACGTTCGTGTTGTCGAAGTTTGATGCACGGATAACAAGGAATGTTCCTTTTTAACTAATAGACAATCAAATATGACATTTGTCGGAAGTACCAATCTTAAAAAATAAATTCTCTAAAATAAACTCGCTTTTCATCATACTTTTAAAAAACATCCCAGGTTTTGAATGGTTTGTTTGGCTACGCAGGGTTTGTCTAGCGGGTTTGTGTAATTATTTTAATACATTTCTTTCCATGTTCTACTGTTATAAATACAGGTACAAACTTGTCAATGATGCATTCACTTTGTTTTACGCAAAAATATATTTCTATGATTGGCAGGATTGAGGAAATGTTAAAATAAAAACGATGAATAAACATGGCGTTACCGCGAGAGTGAATTAATTTTAACAAAATTAAAATGTTATATGCATATTTTTTGCATGTTTTTTGGTCTCCCCCGACATAAATACTCACTTTTCGTAATAATAAAGCTAAATACAGGGTGTTAAGGGACGTACTTGACTTACTTTAACCAGTGATTCCTGACATTATTTGGAGTAAAAAATGTTAATGAAATTTTGGTCTCCGATGACTTTTTTTGAAGACTTTTTTTTTTTTTTCAAAAATTTTTTCTTCAAAACCAAACAAAAAAAAATTTCTTCCGCATGTCATTACTGGTCACTCAGCCAAGTGTCCGACGAACCCCTTACCCCGCCTCCAACTGTTCAACAACTACCATTTTTTTATGCTTTTGTAGAAAAAAAAAAAAAAAAAAACATCAAAAATGTCACCGGAGACCAAAATTTCTTTTACATTTTTTACTCCAAATAATGTCAGGAATCACTGGTTAAAGTAAGTCAAGTACGTCCCTTAACACCCTGTATAACTGTTTGGATAAAAAGTTTTCCGTATTAACGAGTAAGCGGTTTAATGCATAAATAATTCTAACCATTATCTACCTAGTACAATTTGTTTTAATTTTTTAAAGTGTGTTTTGAGCGCGGACTCGATAGGGAAATATTTACCAAAAAATTTGGCAAGATCATCTGAAAAGGACGAGAAAACCATCTCGTTTAATTCACGGTAAGCAATTTGTATTATAATTTTAAATACTCACCATGTTCATTCTTTCTCTCCCCTTCGAATAGGTATCTCTCAAATGTATTTATTGTTATCAAATTTAATTTTTAAAGCCTCATTTTATTATTAAAGTTTTTTTTTAAATATTCAATCGTGTTATTATTACATTCAAAAAAGATTTATGTATAAACAAGTTTGTTGTGTAATTATTATCACGCGTGATGTTGACTGTTTAGCTATCCAATTTTTTTATTAAGAAGGAATAACGAGATACAACCGGAAATATATCATTTTAAAATCAAATTCTAGACGTATCCACTCTCTACAAAAAAATATATAAATTTATTTCAAAAGATTGTATCTAGTACCTAAAGTTATATTTTAAATTTAAAAACAATATTTTTTTTATTTTTAAACGACTTCAAAAAGGCGGAGGTTCTCAATTCGACTGTATTTTTTTAAATGTTTGTTACCTCAGAACTTTCGACTACGTGAACCCATATTGATGAATCTTTTTTTATTTGAAAGCTGGTGCTTTCCGTGTGGTCCCATTTCAATTTGGCCCAGTTCTAACAATGGCATCCATGAGAAAACCATTTACATATCTTAAAGTATGTGCGCGACAAATGGACGAATAACTCAACATCACGCCAACCGATTTCGATGATTCTTTTTTTTATTGGAAAGGATGTACTTCAAGGGTAGATTGATGAGAGTTTGGTTAGGTTCTGATTATGGGATCCATGACAAAGTAACGGAACTCTTCAATTCTTAGGATAAAATTAACGATACTCGGCCGAATCTTTTATAGGCTGATACGTTTTTAGATTTTCACGGCAAAAAGTATTTTCGTTATTTGTTTTGGGGGTGTTATACCGTGTTGCGCTACCTCCTTCTATAGCCAACGTTTCCATCCTCATCAGGGCATATCCAGCAGGTCCGGTAGATATAGGCTATCCAGATCTTTGAGTCACCTACCGTAACGTCGTTGTGGTCAAGTAATGTCTGTCTCATATGAGTAGCAGATTTATTAGGTCTACCCAAATTCAGACAAATTAGTTAGTGTACTTCAGATTCACTAAAAATCAAAAAATAAACAAAAAATTTAACAAAACAAAAAAACGACTTCAAAAAATGCACTAAAAAGTAAAAAAATAATTTCGTATTCTTCTACAACTTTATCATCAACTTACTTTTTCTACTCATCAATATGTACGTACGATTGTTATTTTTGGAGTCGGTGTCAGCCAAGGTAGCCGGCCCGGCGTTTTCACTTGACAGCTCCCCTCCCGCCGCGGCCCCGCTCTCGCCTCGTCAAGTCGCGCGTGCGACACAAGCACATATCACCTATAACTATGCGTGTAGTTACAAACTGGCTAAAAAAATAAAAATAAATTTTAAATTATGCATTTGTAGAGCCGAAACGGTAATTAATTACATGAAATTCCCTCGATAGGAAAAAATCGCAAAGTATTCTCCCAAAAGTATTAAAAATATATATAGTTATAGGCATGAAAAAAATCGCGGTGTATCTTTAAAAGCAATTTAGGCATTTATCGAGAGATTTTTACTCTATTTTCAACGAGTCTTGTTTTATTCAATATTTTCACAAATTTCTTTTAATTATTGTTGTTTTTCTTTAATATTAGCGCTTTATATAATATACGTACGTACACATCTCTGACATCTCCTTTTCAGACCATTTCTTTTTGTACGCTTTCTATGGAGCCTGTGGTGATGAATCGTTGGTCTAATTTATATTCAGAACACCATTAAAAAAATATTATTTAAAGTTTTGAATATTTTATTTAAATTGTTGGAATGGGAAATGTATCCAACTTCAGACGTGTATATCAATTTTTTTTCATTAGCTCCACACACGAGGCCCTGAGAAAAATTGTAAGACCCAATTTTACTTAGATAACTTATATTTTTGGATGTGACATCACACAGCTGATGACCCCCCCATACCCCTTGCCAAACAATGTCATACTTCTCTACTCCCCTCCCCCTTTAAGGTGTAACGTAATTTATGGATGGCCCCAAAGGTAGGAGAGGAAATTTTGGGAAGGAAAAGAGTATGAGGGGTGGGTAGGAATCTGGGGGTGAGTGTGTCAAAATTATTAAAAACCGTCAATACGGATTCCGGCGGAACCGCTCGTGCGGTGATCTTCTCGCGTATGCGACGCATGTTTGGGGGCGGTGCGTAAAATATCTATCTATTATTACGAGTATTTCTTAATTGTTATTATGAAAATCTTTTGACAAATTCCAATTACATTTATTACCGATGCCCTCGTAAATTTACGTTAATCATTAATGGTTATTATTACGGTGCAAAGTTTGTTTTATGCGATCGTATTGTTTAACTTTGATTAAAGGTCACTAAAGTGGGGACTAAAGTGGCGTATTCAACTTAATATTTTGGAAGAAGCTGGGTTTTTTCCTGCCTACTTATACTACTTGTATTGTGGTTTATAATCTACCCTTAAACATCCGGGAGTGGCGATAGAATTATATTATTTTGTTCATTTATTAAATTAGCTTTGGAAATATTAAAAAAAAATAAAAACTGGAGGGTTTCGCCGATTCTTTCTTGGCAGTTTTTTTTACATTAACTCCACACAGGAGGCCATGAGGAAAACAATTTCCCTCGGACCCCGGGACTCGAACCCAGGACCTTTCGCTTTCCGGGCTACAGTTCTGACCACTGAGCTAAGGTGTCTCTATCCGATTTCGTCATTTTTAACTGTTTTATATTACAATTTGAGGTTTTACTCATAAAGTTAAAAATAAAAATAAATATTCACTCTAGACTTGCTAAAAAGTCAATAGATGTCGCATATTAAAAATAAAATGGATAAAAATTATCCAGACATTATCTGCATAGCGTTTAGTTCGGGTTTGAATCTTGCAATCATACATAATCATACGCATATTTTATTGGCTGGAAAAATGGAGATAATGTTGAAAGTTCTTAGTCGAAGTATGATACAGTTAAAAATGGCTAAATCGGATAGAGACACCTTAGCTCAGTGGTCAGATCTGTCGCCCGGAAAGCGAAAGGTCCTGGGTTCGGGTCCCAGAGGTGCCAAATATATTTTTCTGATTTTTCTGTCTCCTGATTTTCGATTGATTTTCGCTAATATTGTCTTCATTTAATGCAATATTACAATTTGAGGTTTTACTCATTTAAAAGTGAAAATAAATATATCTTATTATTTCGGTGGAAATATGGTAAACTTACTTTTTTGGACGCGAGATCCACTGTTCAAAGAACTACTTGTCTTATGTCAAAAACAAGAAAACCTTTTTAAATTAGCTTAATTTTCAGCAGAGATGTCCCTCAGTCGCGGCTCGGATGTGGCTACGAACGAACTGGGGATGGAGCCCATTCCCTTTAGCGACAAGGCTCGACCAGAAAGGAAGAGGCGAGTGGTCCAACACAGCGTCCACTCCATTTCCTGGCGGTGGCCCGTGTTCGTGCTGCTGGGAGGATGTTTGGCCTTCTACATTGTACATGTCATCGATCACACTTTGCCAACTGGAGTCACTGAAGAGGAAGCGGTAAATATATTAATGTTACATAAACTGAGGTCTGAGACATATTCGTATCTACAAAAGACTTACCTATCGTCCCAACTATTCCAAACCGTTGAGTTATTCAGGCTTTTGCGGCGGTTTGTACGGAATGTTCCCCCACTTACAAAAATTTATGACAAAATTGCACTACTACAATTACATAAAGATTTCTTTAATAAAAATAATTTACCACAACCAAATATTAGCAAAAGAATAATATCTGTTTGAGGACCAACCGTGCCACTAGTACGAACCACAACAGCACAGCATCACTATATATTCAAGGGTATAAAATTACTTAATAAATTACCCCTTTATATACGATCGGAAGTAAACTACGAAAAATATTTTTAAAAAAATTAAAAAAATACTCTATTACCACTTCATAACCTTGCTTATTGTTTAGAAATATGTTTTTGCCTTATCAATTCTTTGAATCATTTATTAACTAACCTATATTTTTATTAATTTTATTCACATTTTCTCATAAAATCACAAATATTTTTTGTTAAATTACTAATATTTTTTGTTTAATTTAAACATATGTAAAAATATTTAGTTGTCCTCTCCTAAACACAAGCAGCTGCTTTATTAGGAGAGTGTTAGAAATATTGATGTTATATTATGTTGTAAAATTATAACCTTGTAAAATGTTTCAATAAATAAAAAATAAAAAATGTTATTATTAGGTTCTGAAAGTAATTTAGTTTAAGCTGTTTTGGTGTTCAATCCTGGTATCAAAAGTGATTGAGAAAATTATTAAATTTGATTTACTTTAAATATATAAAATTATGGGTAGTATTTCAACTTTAATTCCAGGATGCATTTTTTGAAAAATCCAACTACCAGGAGGCCCTGAGAAAAATAATTTCCTTCAGGGTCTTTGAAGATGTTGTGTGTAGGGTATTTTTAAGGAAAGGGGGGAGGGGGAGTTCTGGGAGGGTAGTTATCTAGAGAAGAGCGTGTCCAGGAGTGACGGACGCATCAATCTGTGGCTCCCGCTGCGGTGCAATACCATGGGTTGAGAGAGACCAACTAGAGAGGTCAAAAGGCTTCACCAAACAATTTGGGAGGCGGAAATGTGTACCACCACCCCGGGAACCTTAAATGGATAATCAACACCTCTGCTATAGGTCACCCCAAGTGATTCGCTATGTTTGGTGATTAAGCAGGGGTGTCCGGGTTCATGGGGTGAGGTTTGTCTAGGTCTTGGAGGTGGATGACCAGGACACACTGAACCCCAGATTCGTACCAACCCCTTAAACCCTTTCCCTTTCCAGAACTCTCCTCTCCTTCCTTTCCTTAAAAAAAAAACCTCCACATAGCATCCCCAAAGATGACATAGGCCCTGAGGAAAATTATTTTCCTTAGGGCATCCTGTGTGGAGCTCATGTAAAAAAAAACAAATAAACCGTCCTTTTCCATAACCGATCCGCCACACAGCTGGTGAGCAGGCACATCCGCCGCCAAGATCTGGACACACCTGACCCGATGAACCTGGGCACTCTCGATAAATCACTAAATGTAGTGAACCACTTGGGGTGACCTATGCAATTACGCATAGGTGTTGGTTATCAACACATAGAATAAAAACAGCAATTTAGAATAAAAACAGGAAATATATATATGTATATATATATATATATATATATATATATATATATATATATATATATTTATATATATATATATATATATATGTACATGTGTATTTAAGTATGGGTGTAAATGTGTGATTATCTTAGATATATTTTTAAATTTTTATACTCGTATGAAGTCAATCATGTTGATCACTGTAGACACTATGCATATATATTTTAATTTGTGTGTTTATCTTACATATATTTTTAAATTTTTAAACTCCTACGAAGTCATTCATGTTGATCACTGTAGACTCTATGCTTATATATATATTTTTTATTTTTTTATAATTTTATTTTAACTACCACTGTTATCCACATAATATAATACCCACACACAGGCTTTGCCTTTGTGGGATTTTTTTTTGTTACTTACATTTTTTGTTATTATGTATTTACCCATATGTAAATGTACCAAAAAAACTTTGCTAATAAAAAAAAAAAAAATAAATAAATAAATAAATGGTCCCCACCCCTCATTCCCGCCTTCCAAATTGTGAATGCTGTTTAGAGGGTATTTTTGAGGAGATGAAGGTGTGAAAAGGATTTAAGAGCCTCGTGTTGGAAGAGGGAGGAAACGCAGAGGTTGGCAAATCATTCCACAACCGAGCTTTTGAACTCAAGAACGAGTCCTAGAAACGCCCCATTCTCATGCGACAAAGTGTCAACCGTGTACAAATGTTGGGCAACGAATTGAATAGAATAACAATAAACTAACCATTGACCTTAGTATATTTCTGATTTGTATATTTCAGTTGGCCAACCCGAAATTATTCAGCGGCGTGAGGTCTCGAAACACCCTCCGCAGCCTGACCAGCCTGGGCCCGAGGGTGGTGGGCACAGACCAGAACAGGTTCTTTGCGCCAGCCCTCCTGATGGAAGAGCTGAGGCTAGCCAAGCTGAAGGCGCACAGCTCCCAGTCCATGGAGTACGAGGTACACTATACTCTATAGTCCCTTTAGCCACATTATCGATGATCAGCTTGGCCCCGGTGGGAACGGATAAAGATAAACCCGCGAGCCTTTAGGGCATTTGTCCACCGCACTATGGATTGGCCCGGAACAAGACCGTATCATAAATCGAAAAAAATGTGCATTTTTTTTTTCAAATATACCAAAGCGGTTTGAATAAGATAAGTGATCGCAAATTCTTAATCCATTGGGAAAAAAAATTTTACTTTTGTTTTCTTAAAATAATGTCAAAGTAAGGGTTCAGGCTGAGACGTTTAATTGAATCAAAATGTGGCATATTTTGTAGTAAAATTTAAAGCATTTGCGCTAGTTTATTATGTATCACCGGAAAGTTTGTTTTTTAAGCTTTAATAATATGTATTTTTAATATTTTATTTTTTAAATAATAGTGATTTATAAGCCCCCTTTTAGCAAATAATACCGAAACCAGATTTTGACAAGGTACAGCTAAACTTTCAACTAGTAGCAGGGTTTAGCCCTGTAGATATTAACACACTATTATATAATATTAACCTTTTTTTAATATGTTCATTAAAAAAAGTTTGCGTATTTTTTGCGCTTTAGTGTCAAAAACGGTTTTGCCGCTACTCATTTTTATCAGAAAATTACCTTGTCGCAAGGATAAATTGAAATGTCTTGTTTGAAGTCAAAATGTTAACAATTCAATAAATAAAAATGTGAAACATAAAGATTGTTTTGTTTTTAATCAGCTCACCAAATTTTATTGTTTTATCACAAGAAACAAAGAAGTTACAGATTTATGAGACGATAATGAGCATTTGCAACCAGTGTGCACCGCCGCCGTTACAGAGAACTTGATGACGCTGCCGAAGTAGCGAATCATACGTAACTTTGGCCGGGTTTCTTTTTTTTTTTGTTGTTTCATGTGAAAAAAAATAATTTAAAAATTCCCAAATTTTCAAATTGCGGTCCGAAACTTTGGTTTCAAAAAGGTGTACCTACATTAATTTTACTTCTACTGTGGTTATCTTATAGAATTGTGTATAAAACGTGGTGTTTTTTTTTTTCTTTATAACACCGTTTGGAACATATTTATCACCATGTTGGATTTATCTATAGTATAAAAATGAATCGCTGAATGTGTTGCTAAGCGCATAACTTTCGAACGACTGCACCATATTGGATAATTCTTTTTTTTTGTGTGTTCGTTATTGTCAGGACAAGGTTTTTATAAAACTTCCGGTGAGCTCTGGCATTCTGAAATTTATATAAAAAAATTGCTATTGGTGGCACGCGAGGAAGCGGCTATTGCTATGGAAAGCGGGAGGGAGGGAGAGATGGGGGAGGGGAACCAGGGAGGGAGAGGGGAACCTAGGAGGGGGGAGGAGAACTCGGAAGGGGGGTTCGCGGGACGGGGGAAGGGGGGGAGTGGAGTGAGGAGAGGGAAGGTGGAGGTGACGGAGTGGTAAACCCCTAATATCATGCGAGCGAAGCCGCGGGAAAAGCTGGTTTATAAATAAATTTATTATTAATTAATTGAACATATTTATCATCGATTTCGAGAAAAGTGAACCAATTAGTTTGTGAGTTTAAAAGTCCATTTCAACCAAATTAAACGATGACCATAAACGCATAATCTCTTATTTTAATTACTAATTAAAATGCTTACAAAGTAGTTGAGTCCACCTATCAATATATTGGTGTCAACCCATATTCTTGACCGAAGTCGATCATACGAAGGTTCGAGAAAATATGTGAAATCGACATGTCCAAGTTATTGTTAACTTATTCATTTTAGTTATTTTTATGACAATTCGTATGTAATCATGGGCAGTGGGCACATATAAAAAAATATTATTGTATATAGCGCAGAGCCGTGGAAAATCACGGAATATTATAATTTAAGAATTTGTGAAACTAAAAGTATTTATAAAATACTAGCGGGTTCCCGGCATGCGTTGCAAAGCCACTGAACTAAAGAAATGCTATCTCTCGGTGTCCTTTCCCATTCGTCTCTGTTCCCGCCTCCGTTCCCCTCCCGCAATCCCTTTCCACCTTTCCTGCATTCTTTACCATTTTATTCAACCTAAGAGTATGGATATTAGAGAGACGGCATGTAAAGTGTGCCCACCAGCCCAAAGCATGCCTTCTCAAAAATTTTACCGAACGGTTTTTAGACTGCTGACATTGCCTTTTACATCTCGGTCGCGCATAGAGCTCCCAGAAAAACGTTCATAAAACATAGAAAAATGGTCCACTGCGCCGTAAAATTTTGTAAAAGTAGTTCTATGAAGACCTTTAAGAAGAAAGACGGTCTTACCTTTCACATGTAAGTGTTTAAACATAGCTTAAATAAACATTTTATAATTTTCGGCGTGTTCATTTCAACCGCCATCGCCATGGGCCCGATGTTAACACGTGAACTCCGACTGCCAATGGGCCGAATCAGTCAACTTAAATTATAATAATTAAAAATTACCTAATTTTTTTAATGTTTTTATTAATCATAACGCACAAATATAAAGTTGAGATTTACCTGCACATATCATAGGTATGTGTTTTTTATCATTTAGCTTATTCATTTTTAAACATTTTTACTTCGTCTTTTTTGCACTGTTATTTTTAGTTTTTTTTTTCATACTTATTTAACACTCCTTTTACATATGTTTACAATGTTAATTCAAAGTATGTAATCACTATATTGTTATGTAAAAGTCACATTGACATGCCCCCGTTGTCGAGGGGTAAAGCTCTTGACTAGCAATCCGGAGGTCGCGGGTTCAAATCCCGGTGCGCGCAGATAAATTTTATTCGATTGATCTATTTTTTCAACATTTTATAATTAAAAATAATATAAGATATATTTCCGGCACGTTCCAGGTGGAACATACTCTCAGTATCGCCCTGGTGTAAGACCACCAATTAGAATTGAAATTTTGCTTGAAATGGCTTTAGCTGTGTTTGTTGACTAAATCTGAAAAGACGGGTACTTCCCCATCTTCCTCGTCCCCATCTTCTTCCCCTCCCCACATGTTCAGCCTCACAACATTGCCATAGTCTCTCTGGCTCCAGATGGAAGCAGTTTCGATTCTTGTGATTGAAAATTCACCTCAAGGGTGCAGTATGAACATATGTATATATACATACATAAAATTAAATAATATAATAAGCAATTCGGCTTAGTAGTTGGGTTGCTAGATTGACCTTCATTATCTGTTTTCTGAAATAAAGTGTTGGTATGTTATTTCATGGGTGAAATTTAGGCCTTGCGCTTCTTGGGTCCTAGTAACTTTTTCCAGAAATTCCCACCGCGCTACCTTTCCGTCTTTGTCGATAATTATTTTGTTTGGATTCCTGTGTACATATATTCTTGTCTAACTTTATCATACGGTAAGCATCTAAAGTTGCACTAACCTCCCGCACATCGGTTGTTGCAAATTGTGGTAAAGGAGTTAGCTCGTCGATTACAGCGGAAGTTTCAGCAGGATCAAAAACCAATTCTGTTAAAGAAGAAACACTGATAGTATCTCTCTTCACGTGTTACTTATTTTATTATGCTTTATAACTTTTAAATTGTTATTAATGTCTTCTGTACTTATCCATCCTTTGTTCGAGCATTCTAATTTTTTTAATTTTTTAAATTATTTTGTTATCACTGTAATTACAGTTTTTATTAGATTATAACGAGCACTTCTTTCCTAAAACTCAAACACCAGCTTACACCAAGAAAAAATATAAAAATGCACTGAATTTTACACTGAAAGTCTGTTGATTATTTAAAATATGTTTAAAAAAACAATACTAACTAATATATATTTTTTTAATCTACACGAAATCAATCATAATCTTGTTTCATAATTAAATTAAGTAAACGCTGAGGAAGTGAGCATTGCTCAGGAAATATGTCGGTTTTTTATAAACAATAAACGTGGTTAGGAAAATTATTAATTATGAAAAAGAAATTCGTTCAGCAAATAATACGTAATGGGCTATTATATTTTTTTTCTTCTTAAAATGAGAAAAAAAAAACTGAGAAACGTTTTTTTTTTAATTAAAAAATAAATAAATTAATGAGCCCATTACCAGTTCGGCCCTTCCTTGTAAAGCGCTCACCCTCTCCCCGCTCGGTGAGCGGTAACCCCGTCTGTATCCCCACTCCCCGCCGCCGAAAAATGGAGACAGCTACACTGGTTTTGGCGGTATAATAGGATTCGAAATGCTTATGCCGCTTCCTTAGAATCATAGTTCCATGTATTCAACACTCCAGCAAACCCCTTTGTTCTCCATCCCCACCTCTCGGATTCCCCGCCCTCTCCCTCCTTCTCACCCTGCCACTAAACTATATGAAACATAAACATTTTTCAAACAACTCACTCGCTCCCAATTGTAAAATTTTAATACAAATTTCATAAGCCAGAGCTCACCAGTATAAATTCAATCATTCACTGGCGTGCGCACAACAACTGACCAAAGTTTCCTCGCAATTGAATGAATAGTGTAGGAAATAATTTCATAACTGCAGACCTCACTATTATGTATACAGAAACCATCGCGGATAGCGCACATCAAATCACCAATTTTCCTCGCAATCCAATGAATAGTGTAGGAAATGATTTCATAACTGCAGATCTCACTATTATATATACTGTATACAGAAACCATCGCGGATAGCGCACATCAAATCACCAATTTTCCTCGCAATCCAATGAATAGTGTAGGAAATGATTTCATAACTGCAGATCTCACTATTATATATACTGTATACAGAAACCATCGCGGATAGCGCACATCAAATCACCAATTTTCCTCGCAATCCAATGAATAGTGTAGGAAATGATTTCATAACTGCAGATCTCACTATTATATATACTGTATACAGAAACCATCGCGGATAGCGCACATCAAATCACCAATTTTCCTCGCAATCCAATGAATAGTGTAGGAAATGATTTCATAACTGCAGACCTCACTATTATGTATACAGAAACCATCGCGGATAGCGCACATCAAATCACCAATTTTCCTCGCAATCCAATGAATAGTGTAGGAAATGATTTCATAACTGCAGATCTCACTATTATATATACTGTATACAGAAACCATCGCGGATAGCGCACATCAAATCACCAATTTTCCTCGCAATCCAATGAATAGTGTAGGAAATGATTTCATAACTGCAGATCTCACTATTATATATACTGTATACAGAAACCATCGCGGATAGCGCACATCAAATCACCAATTTTCCTCGCAATCCAATGAATAGTGTAGGAAATGATTTCATAACTGCAGATCTCACTATTATATATACTGTATACAGAAACCATCGCGGATAGCGCACATCAAATCACCAATTTTCCTCGCAATCCAATGAATAGTGTAGGAAATGATTTCATAACTGCAGATCTCACTATTATATATACTGTATACAGAAACCATCGCGGATAGCGCACATCAAATCACCAAAGTTTCATCGCAATCGAATGAATAGTGTAGGAAATAATTTCATAACTGCAGACCTCACTATTATATATACTGTATACAGAAACCATCGCGAACACCGCACATCAAATCACCAAAGTTTCCTCGCAATTGAATGAATAGTGTAGGAAATAATTTCATAAAGTGGCAACGCGCTAACACCGTCGCGTGCCATGCATAGAGCGGACCGGCATCTGCAAAATATTGTCATCGAGAATTCGCCGTCAGTCCGGTCGTGGTACGTGACGGTGTTGGTCGGTAACGCGACGGGCTAGTGGGCAGCGTTTCATACTGATCGATACAAAGAATATTTTTTTGCATGCGCCGCTACGGTTACGGTCATTGTATGGAACGGTGTAGTGGACATAGACCTTTAACATCACATTTCGAGTCGATTTCGTGGAATAACATTTTTTGTTTTTTTTGGGTTATGTCGATTCACAAGTTTCCTGCTTGTACCTACTATGAGTCTCCGAACGTCGTGTATAATAACCGTTCCGGATTTCTGGAAGATAAGTTTCATAATCGAGCCGTTTACTATGATCGATCTTTTCGTGTAACTGGCCCGCTCATTTGGAACAAACTTCCCTCAGCTCTTACTAATATCCAGAACTTGGCTGAATTCAAAAGAGCTTTAAAAACAAACTTATTTAAAAAATCATACCTTTCATGAATTTCAACTCCTTTTCAATCTACTATAATAAGCCATGTTCCTCAAGTTTCTGGTAATTGTTTGGTTTCGATTACCTCTTTACTATAGTTTTATGTGCACTCTGAATTTGTATTATTTCTAAATGTTAACTGCCTCCTGTTCTATATAATTTAGTTTAAATGATTCTTGTTGAATGGCACCGTGATGGTTTATCATTATATATTGTACTGTGCCAAAACAGCACTCACTATTGTTGTTAATATTGTTCTTTAGGAATTGCTTTGTATATTTTTGTATATTCGTTATTTCACATTGTTTAATTAATTTTTTAAGGACTCGTAAAGAACACTGTAGGTTAATTTTAAGTTTATTATAATTAAGCGCACTTGAAGTGAAATATCACAAAACTGCGCTATATAAATACTACGTTATTATTATTATTAACTGCAGACCTCACTATTGTGTATACAGAAACCATCGCGGATAGCGCACATCAAATCACTCGCAATCGGATGAATGATTTAGGAACGCGTTATGCTGAAGTCACATGGTTCACTCGGATGAAGGTTTACTCGATGAAATGTTCCATTCTCTTTTCACCGCGTGTTCAGACGGTTCCTTCGAAGGAAGAGTTCACTCAACATTCCTCGCTACGAAGTCGTCGAGCGTAGTCGCGGCGCGCATTGGAATTCGTCCAGCGCTGACGGCTAAGTTCGGGAATATTTACGATTTCAATTGACATTTCCGATAACGTCGAACTAAATTACGAGAATTGGCGATTCTTGTAAACAGTAAATAAATTTCAGCACCATAAAATGAACATATGGTTAAATAATAACGTGAAAACTGATATCTACCAGTATTTTTGCACCATGAAAATTTTTTTATTTCAAAATAGGCCTCGGCTTGCAATAAAATACATGTAAAGGAAATATATTCCCTTTAAATTTGAATCCTATAATGTCAATTAGAATGCAATCATCGATTGTCATTTGTTTTGTTATTCTATTATTTGATTGTTAGAAAAAACCATTCAAAGTGATATTAATAAACATAAATGTCGTTTCTTAGTTAAAAAAAACTTTGCAACACAAGTGTTTTATTTAGAAATTAATAAAAAGGAATTAAACCTATCAACATATTATAAAACGACATTTCGTTTTAAACCAAAAATGGAGAAAATTCAATTCGAATTTACGCTATTACCTGGATGCGATGGCAGATCAAATATTATTAGCATTACAAAAATAGTCACAAGTGATGGAAAAGTGTTTACAATACCAGAAATGCTACGATCCGCCAGCTATCACGAGGAGATAATGAAAACTAGTGCTTTTGGAAAAATAAAAAATAGTTTGAAAAAAAGATACCAGGTTAGAAGAGTCTGGTTAACCATGACAGAAGAACTAAAAAAAACATATGTAGACGAAGATGGAAACCTACAGTTTGGAGACCAATACCTCGAAGAATTGGACGAAAAAAGTTTACAAGTACATCAAAAAGAAGATGCATTAGGAAAATTAATTGAAAAGTTAATGGAAGATAAGCAACAGAGCTTAAAAAACATTGCTGAGAAGTTTGTTATAGAAAAATTCTGCACTAAAAATACAAATGCAAGCCAGTGGATGGAAGTGTTTGAAAAAGAATGTTTGCGGTTTGATGTGACCATGGATGGAAAAAAAATAGAAATACTCAGATTGTTCATGGATAAATCTTGTATAGACTGGTACAGTTCCATGATTATAAAACTAACAATGAACTCAGAGTGGTCAACATGGAAAAACAAATTCTGTGAATCATTTGCAAACAAAGGATGGAACCCTGTCACATACGCACTATCATTTAGATACAAAGATGGTTTTCTGTTGGATTATGCTATGAGAAAAGAAAAACTTCTATTGGATGTGAGAAGATCAATTGACACCGGTACTTTGATAGATCTTGTTGCTTCCGGACTACCAGAATTCATACTTAACAAGATCGATAGAGAAGGATTACAAGATACTGTAGATTTGTTTAATGAAGTAAACAAGTATGAACATATGGTCAACAAAAAAAGATTTATGAATAAGAAAACATTTGGAAATGCAGAACATAATAAAAATGGGGGTAAAAATCCATGTAAAATTTGTGAAAAATTTAATAAGGGCATTCGTTACCACCCTGAAGCTACATGCTGGTTCAAAACAAAAGAGGATGAAAAATTTAAGAGAAATGCCATTAAACATGTAAACAATTCAGTGATAGAAACTGAATTAAATGAAAATGATCAAAAAAACTAATAGTAACACCATTAATAAAAGTCAAACTATTACTAAATGATAAATTAAAAATATACGGAATTTATGATTCAGGTTCAAATGTTTCTCTAATTAATTCTAAATTATTGAAACTAAAAGGAAAAGGAAACAATTTGAATGAAGCAAATTTAGTAACGATTAATGGTGTTAAAAAGACGAGTGGTTTGACAACGTTAAACATAAAAAATTTTGAATTGGAGAATAAAGTTGATGTGTACATTATTGATGAACACAATTTCAAGTATGATTTTTTGATTGGATTAGACATGATAAAAGACTTCAAACTTATCCAAAGTGAAGACTTACAAATATCACAGAAACTCTGCCTAAATAATACAAATAAAAAAGAAAAATATTCTACAGATATGAAAACGAATACTAAATTTAATCATATAGAAAAACACAGAATTAATTTTAACGAACATGTTAAAGAAGAAGATTTTAAAATAACAATGAATCATTTAAATAATGATCAAAAAACAGAAATAAATGAACTAATAGACAAATACACATCAGTGTTCGCGAAGAGTAAATATGATGTTGGCACTGTCAATGGATATGAAGCGAAGATAGACTTATTAGTGGATAAATATTCTCCAGGAAAGTACAATATTGAAGCTGATTGTCTAAGCAGAAACCCAGTCTTAGAACCAGATGAGAACCAAGATGAGCAATTAAAAGTTGTCAACTTAATAAAATTAGAAGATATCTTAAAAGATCAGGTCAAAAATGAGAAGATACAGTGCAGAAAAGATAAATTGATATCGAAGAATAATGTTTATTACAAGAAAGTAAAAAAAAAAGAAAAAATAATTCTATCAGAAAAATTCAGCATAGATTTTATCAAAAATGTTCACACAGACCTAGGTCACATAGGAATTAATCAAATGCAAAAAATGATAAGCTCATGGTACACATCAGAAAACATGACAAACAATATAAAGAGAACTTGCGAAAGTTGTGCAGTATGTTTAAAGAACAAATCAAGAGGTCAAAATAAATATGGATTGATGTCCTACTTGGGTCCCGCAACAAAACCTTTTGAAATATGTTCTATTGATACGATAGGTGGTTTTGGGGGTTCACGGTCAACAAAGAGATACTTGCACCTGCTATCAGATCATTTCACGAGGTTTGCATATATTTTGACGTCAAAAACTCAAAATACCAACGATTTCATCAAACTCTTAAACTCCACAGAAACTAATGACATTGGCATGATACTATCAGACCAATATCCGGGTCTTAATTCTAGAGAATTCAAAAAAATTTTGGATGAAAAAAATATTCCAATCATTTTTACTGCAGTAAACTCGCCTTTCTCAAATGGATTAAATGAAAGATTAAATCAAACGCTAGTCAATAAAATTAGATGCTAAATCAACGAAAATGACTTAAAAGTGGCTTGGACAACTATAGCCCGTAATTGTGTAAAAAACTATAATGAAACGGAGCACACTGTCACTGGTTATGTGCCTCAGTACCTACTTAACGGCACAGATGTTACGATTTTGCCAAATGAGTTAAAACTTAAGAAGACTGACATCGATTTGATTCAAGACAGAAAAAAAGCTCTGGAAAATACTATAAAGTCACATAATTACAACAAGATGATTTACGATAAAACCAGGAGACATATTAACTTCAAAGTTGGTGATACTGTTTTTGTGGAGAATGGAAACAAACTTAACAGGAAGAAGCTCGACGAATTGAGAATCGGACCCTACAAAATAATAGAAAAATTATCAAACTCAATTTACAAGATAAATACTGGTCGAAAAAAATTAGAATCAAATTTTTTCCACATCTCGAAATTAATTCCAGCACCTGCATTGATGAACCATGAAGAGGATATCGAAGATGAATGAAAATTTTTGCAATAATTTTCTTTCCCGCGGGGGGGGGGAGATGTAAAGGAAATATATTCCCTTTAAATTTGAATCCTATAATGTCAATTAGAATGCAATCATCGATTGTCATTTGTTTTGTTATTCTATTATTTGATTGTTAGAAAAAACCATTCAAAGTGATATTAATAAACATAAATGTCGTTTCTTAGTTAAAAAAAACTTTGCAACACAAGTGTTTTATTTAGAAATTAATAAAAAGGAATTAAACCTATCAACATATTATATACATATAAATGGAATTTTTATTAACGTATCCAAAAACTAAAAACTGTTTAGGAAAGGTGATGAAATATCCTTCCAAAATTTATTATTAGAAATAACCACGTAGTTTTTTAAATAGAATAACTTTTAATGTAAGCTTTTAAAAGTTAAAAAAAATGGCTCTCCTTGCTTTTATTCTAACTAAAATTACTGGTAACAAAAAAAATGTAAAAACAAACACTTATTTTGTTAGACAAATAAATTATAAACGTTTCTGTCACCTCACTTTTTTGTCGTTTCATATAAAAATAATTCATAAAAAATTCACAATGTTTCATAAATTTTTTTTCAATTTCGATCAGAAACTTTGGTTCCATAAAAGTGTACATTCGTATTATTTTGTGTTTAATTGTTATATTGAATATATAGAGCATTATTTTTTCTTTCCAATACCGTTTAGATCATATTTTTCACTATGATAGTAAGGGAGAAACAACGATTTCTATAAGACGTGTGGGAGTTATTTCGAAAAGCGAACTAAACGGAGCATTTTGACGTTTAAGCCGCTCCGGCTACTCGTCCTCACGCCAGAACATTCTCGGCCGACTAATTCGCGAGTGAAAGACTGTTCACTTGAGTGTTCACACACATCATTCGCGTCTTCTTCTTCTTCTTCTTCTTGTGCCCTGTCCGTTCAACGGACGTTGGCTATCATGTTGGCTATGCGGACTTTGTTTACTGCAGCCCGGAACAGCTCCACGGTAGACTGGCCATACCACTGTCTCAGGTTTTTCAACCATGAGGTTCTCCTTCTTCCAGGGCCCCGTCTTCCGGCAATCTTTCCCTGCATTATAAGATGCAGGATCTCATACTTCTCTGGATGTCTCATGTCCAAGATATTGAAGATTTCGGATTTTTATAGTTTTAATTACTTCCTTTTTTTTATTCATCCGAACCATAACATCTTCGTTTATAACCCTGTCCATCCAGCTTATTTTAAGTATTCTTCTGTAGATCCACATCTCGAATGCCTCAAGTCGCCTAATAAGTTCTTCAGTAAGCGTCCATGCTTCCATTCCGTAAAATAATATCGAGAAAACACGTAGCATCTGACCATTCGCATTCATAATCCAAGGTTGTGCTCATGACTGCAGAACATTTTTTTCATGCGGATAAAGGTTGCACGAGCTTGCTCAATGCGGCATTTGATTTCAACTGAAGGATCCCATCTATCATTTACATTGCAGCCCAAGTATACAATACTCTGTACCTTCTCTAGTTTTGTTCCAGCAATATAAAGATTTTCATCCAATGCGTTATTTTTGCTTATGAGCATTCACGTCACGTGATGTTAATTTCCGGTTGCGAGTGAACAGTGCCGTCTCTCTTCACTTTTGTGTTCACACGGTTCATTTCGAGGGAAAGAAGCGGAATGAAATAACGAAATGAAAGATAAATGAACCATGTGAATGGGCTATAAGGGACAAACAAAAAAACATTCATTTTTATATACATTTGTATTACCTAAGAGGAACGCGGCCGCCAGGAAATTGAACATTAGGTATTTTACCAAACTATATTGTATACTATGTTCGGTATTACCCATTTTTCTCCTCCAAAACTCAACCGATTATAATTTTTTTTTACTAACTGTGGTAGAATAAAATACTTTCTGTATGTACGTTTTGATTTTTTGAAGAACAGTTGTAGTATTAAGAGCATAGTAGTAAGAACAGCGTTTTGTTTCCTAGTTGGTGTACTGAACGCAGTAGCGTAGCGTGGGGGGGACGGACCGCCCCGGGTGCCACCCGATGAGGGGGTGACACCCCACCGTTAAAAAATTACGAAGGATATTGTCGCAAAAATATTGTATACGGTGTTATTTATATTTTCGTAGCTGTATGGCTCCGCGTGGAATGTACCGAAACGGGGAGAATTTTGTGCCTGACGGTCTTTTTCAATTTTTGACAGATTTAGATCTACAAAATTAAATACATTTCAAATCATAATAACTATTAAACTACATTCATTTTGGTTCATTCGTAAGTTATCGATTCGCTCCCACAATCAATTCAACTTTAGAAAATTAAAAGTTCACTGAACGCGAATAATGAATAATTCACATCACGCACATCATCACAGACAATCGGTTTTAGTATGTTTGTGATGATTGGTACCTACTATATAAATTACATGGATTTAGGTTGTCATATAAAACGTACATATCGCAAACAGTCAGTAGGTAAGACGCGAGCTTATCCGCAAAGCTATTATCTTCAACACAAGAATATTATCAACTGCATCATAAAACTTAGGTACATCGTCGGATTACGAATTGTTTGTAGAATGTTTTCTGTAGAATTTACAAAGGTATCTTTCTGATCGGCGCCATCAATACAGATCGAAATACATCCACAATCCAAATGTAAGCTGTACTGGAATGAGAACACGCTACACATTAAAATAAAAAAATAACCACAAATTAATTAAAATTTACACCTTTATTAAGGGTCGACCGAGAATAGATAAATTGAGAAAAAAAAATGAAAATCCGCTATTTTTGCATAATATAGTATATTTAAGAATGAAATAATAATTTTTTTAAATAGTTTTAATAATCAAAATTGAACCTTGTTGTAGCACATAAAAAGCATTTTTTCTGCTTTTTCACCCTTCGAAGAGTGTCGCCACATGTCGTATTATTAACCAGCTCTGCGAAAGAGCTGTTCACTTGCTACCAAGGGCGTATTTTTGTGTACTGTGGAGATGATTCCATCACATTACATACTTAGAAGCAAAAACTGTCTTTATTAAACATTTAATTTTTCTATTGTTTTGACACTTTCATAAACCTTCCTATACGTACTTGCCCCCCCCCCCCCCCCCCCCCCCCCGCCGAAAAAAATCCTGGATCCGCCCTTGCTTGCTACACTGGTAGGCGGTGCTGATACAAACTTGTTGCAGGCCTAAGTACTTGACACGGTGACGAATACCAATACTCAAAAATATTTGCATTTCTTTGCAGTCTTGACTCTCTAAGAAAGCTATCAAGCGCTATTTCTATCACAGCACTTGAACTGCTTTCGTCACTGGTCATAGGCTCATCTCCCAAGTCTATGAAATCATGAGCTGCCCATAAGTTGGATTTCGACAATCGACAGCTCTCTCATACACTGACACCAAGTGACGAATATAGACGCGTGCGGTAGATTTGATTCCCATTATCCTATACCGTACCTACTTACAACAGTCTCGGTTATGGCCCAGAATCTCGGCGATTTTTCGCCGAGAACCGAGACAGAGTTCTCAGTAGAATTTGTAGCCGAGAATGCCGAGACCGAGACCTATATCTCGGTTGACCCTTAACCTTTATGAAACAAAAGTTTCCGACCGCAATTTGAAAAAAATTGTGAAACTTTGTTAATTTATTACGAATTATTTTCACATGAAATGACAAAAAAATGGGGTGATAATAACATTTAATTCATTTGTCTAATAAAAGATATGTTTGTATTACCCTTTTGGTTTTAATGATGGAGAGGTAGCTGAAGAAGTCCAAGAAGAGCGCATTGAATTGCAAAATGATAGAAATTGCAAGGACGTGTTTAATTACGTGATTAACAGTTTATCATTATTGTGCCTTGTGGTCCCTGTGTACACTTATATAAGTGTACACAGGGACCACAATAAATTATCCGTGTTGGTAAAATATATGATTATTTTCAGATTCAAACAGGAAGCGGAGCGTACACCCTCGAGTACAAACCGCGCTTCACCAATATATATGAAAACATCAAGAATGTGATTGCCAAAATAGAAGGAACTGATCCGTCATACAGCATTCTCCTCAACTCTCATTACGATACTGTTCCTACAAGCGATGGTAAGGTTCTTTTTTATTATTTTTATTTATTTGTGTACTTTTGTATGCTGACCCGGGAACTTCGTACCGCCTCAGAATCAATAACTATTGTGTCAACTTATTAGCTGAATTAAATTCAGTTTTTTTCATAAAGTTAAAAATTACAAAACCCGTCTTTTTTTTTTTACATGAGCTCCACACAGGAGGCCCTGAGGAAAATAATTTCCCTCAGGGCCTATGTCATCTTTGAGAATGCTGTGTGGAGGGTTTTTTTTAAGGAAAGGAAGAAAAGGAGAGTTCTGGGAAGGAAAAGGGTTTAAGGGGGTGGGTAGGAATCTGGGGTTCAGTGTGTCCTGGTCATCCGCCTCCAAGACCTGGACAAACCTCACCCCATGAACCAGGGCACCCCTGCTAAATCATCAAACATAGCGAACCACTTGGGGTGACCTATGGCAGAGGTGTTGGTTATCCAATAAAGGTTCCCGGGGCGGCGGTACCCATTCCCGCCTCCCAAATTGAAAATAGAAGTAGTCTGCTTGTTTACTTACATTTTAAAAGCTATATATCTCTCTTCCTCTCATGCAAACATATGTATTTTTTCTTTTAACCATAAAGAGAACGAAATAATGCTTCTTATTGTCTTTTGAAATATGAAAGCAATCTTGCATAGATATTTTACAATCTCGATCCAAAGTGGCGGTTTCAGAATTTACGTGCGAAATCCAGGCGTCCGGATTGTGAGGTGCGAATATATTGAACTAAGCAGACGGGTTAAGCCATTATCAATTCGCAACTGTCCGTGTTTTGTTTTTGTCACTATCAGAGATGGCGTTGTGGACGGATTTATATTTTTTGTGATTTTCTTACTTTTCCACTTACTCACGGGAATTGCGTTTTATTTTCTTTACACTTATGAGGGAGATTTATTATAATTATTGTATTTTTCCTTTGGAGGGGTGCAGAAATGCGTTCACCTATTGACATTTAGTGCGAATGGACGGTTACCTCGAGAGTGTTTTCTCTTGGGGTAAAAATAATCTCGTTGAATTTAATGTTTCAAAGACCCAATCTTGTCTGATTACGTGTAAAAGGGATCGAAATGAATATCTAGTATCTTTCAACGGAAGCAATCTTCCGAACAGGCCCTCCATTGATATGCTTGGTGTAACCCTAAGTGACCAGCTCAGGTATGGGGGCTCCATCGAAGCCAGAGTAAAGTTAGCCTCTCAAAAACTGGGCGTACTGTACAGGGCCCACAGATACTTTAATAGTACACAACTGCTAACCCTGTACAAATCACAAGTGCGCCCCACGGTTGAATTTGGCAGCCACATCTGGTCTGGAGCTCCAAAATACCTGAAAAATACCCTCGACTCTGTGCAGAAATGGGCGGTCTGTTTAATATATTCTCCCATCTTAACAGACGGATCGCAATCTTTAGAGCACAGGCGTCGGGTGGGAATGCTATCCTTGTTCTACCGGTATTACAATGGAATATGCTCCGAGGAACTAGCATCATTGATCCCTTCGGCACCGGTGCATAGTCGGGAAACACGCCAAACGCGTGATTTGTACAAGGTTGACATTTGTCACATGAGAACGGGTTGTTTCTTCGACTCGTTCTTGTGTTCAACAGCTCGGCTGTACATGGGTCTCTCCAAGACCAATGTTCATTCCTTCCTCTCCTCAAAAAGACCCTCCACACAGCATCCTAGATGACATAGGCCCTGAGGGAAATCATTTTCCTCAGGGCCTCCTGTGCGGAGTTAATGTAAAAAAAAAAAAAAACTTTTTTGAATTTTTGGAATTCACTCATTATTCAATATTATATTTATCGCAATATTTTTGTATCTCTTTCAAAAGATGAGAATTCATTCCAAACAAAATGTATGGGGAAAAGAATTTTCTTCATAATTTTTTTTTCGTGAATTTTTCCGATGTGCTAATAGCTATTCTGCTATTCGGGGCGGAGACAAATCCAACAAATCAAAGATCATAAAAATCGGTCCAGCCGTTCTTGAGTTATAAATGGTGTAACTAACCTGACTTTTTTTTATATATTAAGATGTACAAATTATTTTTACATGTTACGCATTACGCATATTATAAAGAAAAATAATAACCATCTTTTAATAAACAATTTCCCCCAGGGCCTGTGTCATCTTAGGGGATGCTGTGTGAAGGGTTTTTTTAAAGAAAGGCAGGAGAGGAAGTTCTGGGAAGGAAATAGGTGTGTGGAGTGAGTAGAAATATAAAGGTCGGTGTCCAGGAGTGACGGACGTATGAATCCATCCTCCCAACTGCGGTGCAAGGCGATGGGTCGAGAGATTCTGGTCCTCTGATCCTCCATCAACCAGTCCACCTGGATCCTGACCACCACGCAGCAGGTGGGAAGATGCATCAGCCGCCAAGACCTGGACAAACCTCATCCCTGCTAAGTCACTAAACTTACCAAACCGCTTGGGCTAACTTATGACATAGGTGTTTTTTATTCAATAAATGGTTCCCGGGGCGGCGGTACCCGTACCCGCCTCTTGAATTGTAATACAGATTTTCGAGCGTATATTGATTAGTTCTTTATCACGAATATTTTCTCATTCCCGCATCGCTTTGAATCTTACTAATTTTTATTTTTATTTTTTATTTTTTAATTTTCTTTATTCATTTTGTTTATTACAGGATTTTTTTTTTACATGGTATTTCGACTACCAAGCTAGGCAAATGCCCGTATTATGGTAGTCGAGATTCATAAGATATTAAGTATATAATATTAATAATCATCCATATATATGTAGATGAAAGTACAAACATATAGCATATAGCATATCTATTATACTAGTATTAGGTACATGATCACATACAGGAAAGGTGTTAAACTAGGTGAATCTTGTATAAATAAAAATAAAATAGAATAACAAATAAAAATAAAAGTAACAAAATAATAATATTTTAAGGATAATAGAAATACAAAATAAGAATAAATATGTAAATCATCTATACAGATGAACAATGATAGTCTTTGACCCCAAAAAACAAAAGCAAGTATTCCTAAGCAGCATATGAAATGGACGAACAATGTCAAAAAATATGAAAAAAAGCATCAGCATAATATAAAGTTTTGGTTGAAAATTAATTTAGAGATAAGATTTTTTACTCTAGAAATATGAAAAAATAAGAACAGTTTTTAAGATGTAAGGCATTCTTTATAATATTTCCTTCCCCGAGTAAATAACCAGTTCTGTATATTAATGGCATAAAGATCAGCAGTTTTCGATGTCTTAATATCAATACTCAGTAAGTTGAACATTTTAGGCGCGATGTAAGAGAACTGTCGTTGGGCGAAAGCTGTTTTTGTTGGAGGAATTTTGCATTTTTGGTGTGATGAATAGCGGGTGTAAATATTTTGTTGAGTTTTGAGTGTTAAATCATTTTTCCTTAAGTGTATGAGAATTGTCTTAACGTATAATTGTCTAATGTCTAGGATTGCGAATTTTTTAAAAAGTGGCTCTGATGGGTGAGATGGGTGACATTTTAATATAATCCTTAGTAGCAGCTTTTGAATTAAGATCATGGGATATATAATTGAAGCTGCACAGCCTCCCCATCCCACGATACCGTATGTTGCTATTGATTGGAATAGTGCAAAATATATGCATCTAATTGTTTGAAGTTTCAGGATTGATCTGAGAGAGAGAAATATATAGCACAATTTGCGGAGTCTTTTTGTTGTAAAATTGACATGGTCCTCCCAACGCAGTTGGTCATCTATAACAATCCCCAGATATTTAATTTGGTCAGATTTTTTTAGGTTGGTACATGAGCAATTATTGTGGGGAGGCGTAGGGGTAATATGGTTCTGTGAGCATGAGTGAATGATAAGATTAGGACAGTTTTGGGGAGGAGTGACTTTACGTATGGAGAAAAGTAAATATTTTGTTTTGTCAACATTAAGAGTCAGAAGGTTGTCATCTAACCAATGTTTTACTTTATTTAGGCCCTTATTTGCTTTTTCCATAGTTGAGTTCCAATTTTCAGCTTCAAAGATGATTACCGTATCATCGGCAAAAGATATTATAGTTCCATCAATTCCCAAGTTACATAAAGTGTTAATATATATTAGAAAGAGAAGTGGGCCTAATACACTGCCTTGAGGCACACCGTACGTGATTGGTAAACTTGTACTTCTGTATTCTTTAGCAGAATTTACAAGAGACGATTGTGACCTATTTGTTAGATAGTTCTCAAACCATTTGAGGGGAGTACCTTTTATTCCTACCTGAAGGAGTTTCTTCAAAAGTATGCGGTGAGAGACAGTGTCAAAGGCTTTGGCTAGATCCAAGAAAACAGCGAGGGGCTTGCGGCCTTTATCAAGGTTATCAGAGATTGCTTTTGTAAAAGTTGCAATTGCATCTGCGGCACTACGATCTTTGCGGAAGCCATATTGATTTCCTGACAAAATGTCATTGTCTTCAAGAAATTTGTATAGCCTTTGCTTTACCGTTTTTTCAATTATTTTTGATATCGGACTCAGCAAGGATATTGGTCTATAGTTATTCACTGATGATCTGTCCCCTGATTTATAGATAGGAATAATTGTTGAGTGTTTTAAAGAATTTGGAAAGAGGCCAGTTTGAAAGCTTAGATTTATGATATGTTTAAGGGGCTTAGTGATGATTGGTTTGAGGTGTTTAATCAATTTAGTGGATATATTGTCGATTCCAGTTGAATGTGTGTTTTTGAGTGATGAAATAATTTCAGTGATTTCTTGTTCTGTGGTAGGAGTGAGATTAAATGGATCATAGCTAAGATTATCGATCGATATATTATTTGCAAGGTTAAATTCTGACATTCCGTTTTTATTTAAAATATTATTTGCTAAGTCTGATCCGACTGTGGAGAAGAATTTATTGAAATGATTTGCGATTTTTTCTGGATGATTTGTTGTATCTAGTGTTTGGTCTGCAATGGTTATTTTATTTATAGGTGCGGTAGTTTTGTTGGTATATCAAATCTCTTTGACAATATTCCAGATTTGTTTATTGTCATTGGCAGCTTCCTTGATCTGTTTTCTATAGTATTCGTCTCTAACTCTACAGATTATTTTTTTACAAGCATTTCTGTATCTTTTGTAAAATAGGAGAGATTCGTGATTATTGGGATTGTTTTTACAAAATTTGTGAAGTTTATTACGCTTGTGAATACAGTGTAGAATGCCATTTGTTATCCAAGGCTTAAGTTTAATTTTGCGACTACTTTGGTTGTTGTTAGTGTTAGATGTGGAACTAATTAAGTGGTTATGTATGGTGTCGATAAGAAATTCGCACGCTATGTTTGGATCGGTGAATTTATAGAAATTTGACCAGTTTTCCTTGGAAACCAGTTTGAATAGCGTGTCATAGCAGATTTTCTTCGTGGGTATTTTAGATGTAGGTAATTTTTTAATAAAATGTGAAAGGGAGGTGATAGTAGCATAATGGTCTGTAACCGTGCATTGGTATACGAGAGATTTGGTATTCAATTTACATTTAGCAAAGACATGGTCAATGCAACTCACGCATAATTCTGTTACCCGAGTGGGGGCCGTAATAGCTGGAATAAAACCTTGTAGAGTTAGTAAGTTCATGTACTCATTTGCTTGGGGATGCATCGTATTTATGATATTAATATTAAGGTCACCAATAACAAGTACATTTTCACAATCCCTCATACACGATAAGGATTGATTAAGTGAGTTTAAGAATGGTGTTATATTTGACTCACTCGGTGATCGGTATATAGATAATATCGTTACGCTATTTTCTATTTCGAGTTTAAGACAATTTGAATTTGTGATTGAGATTTCTTTGACAGAGTGTTGTATGTGATTTTTGATGTATATGATTACGCCATCATTTTGAGATTTATTATTCTGTGTGTTGTATTGGTTATAGTCTTTTATAGTTTTTGGAACAAAGTTATCTTTGATCCAGCATTCGGTCAGAATAAGTAAGTCAAAATTAGGGCGAGGGATGGTATTAGTTAGTTTTCACCCCACCGCCCAGGCTTACAGATGTGATCCCTGGAAGAAATTTTAATTTGGGAGGCGGGAATGGGTATCGCCGCCCCGGGAACCTTTATTGGATAACCAACACCTCTGCCATAGGTCACCCAAAGTGGTGCGCTACGTTTGGTGATTTAGCAGGGGTGCCCGGGTTCATGGGGTGAGGTTTGTCTAGGTCTTGGAGGCGGATGACCAGGACACACTGAACCCCAGATTCATACCCACCTCTTAAACCCCTTTCCTTCCCAGAACTCTCCTCTCCTTTCCTTAAAAAACCCTCCACACAGCATTCCCAAAGATGACATAGGCCCTGAGGGAAATCATTTTCCTCAGGGCCTTCTGTGTGGAGCTCATGTAAAAAAAAAGGAATATCACTTTGACGACCGATAAAAGGTCAATATTTAACTTTAGAAAGCCAGTTTCCTTCTGGTAACCGCATTATTTCAAATGAACCTCTAGCAGGACAAAGAGACGCTTCGTAAACCGGCAGTTTTCAGAGTTCAGCTAACCTAGAGGTAGAAAATACTCGTTGAAACCCTTTTAGTAAATCAAAGGGAAGAATTAGGCAACCTTTGAAGGGACCGACATAGATGTCACCTGTTTATCAATGAATCCATAAACTTATTATTAAAGTTTTTTTTACTGTCTTGCTATTATTGAACTACTGTAAGTAAATGGCCTACTTGCAAATTGATTCTGTTATTAAAATCGTGCATTTTTTAAATTATTCCATTACACCATAGCGTTAAAAAAATTATTTCAAACTACCAGGTAAATAATGGGTGCTCGGTGGTAACGCGCGTTGTCATCCCTCGACATAATATCCCAAGGACAGAATGTATCTCCACTACGCTGAAGTCTTTCTTGTAACTATTTTTGAACAATAATCTTGTCTTTACAGGATGTCTATTATTTCGTCCCATTTTTTTGTTAGGTTGGGTTAGGTTAAGTTTTAGTAAATATTGTAATGGGAGATTTTTGTTCGTAAGATATTTTGTCGGGGATATTTTGTTGGGGATGTTTTTTCGTGGGATGAAAACGCGCGGAACCGTGCTCGGTTGTGACAAATTCAGTGAGCATTTAAAACGAACTAGGAAATGTATTTATGTACATATATTTACAATGGAATAACTCAAAGAGTGAAACCTCAAATTGTAACGTTGTCTTCAATGATTATATATTTAACCAATGGAGCAATAATGGTAAAAAAAATGGACCACTTTTATTTTTCTGCGATTGAAGGCAGTCCAAAATTGGACCACATTTTCTTACCATTCGTAAAACATTTAATTAATGTAATTATTTAATTATTTAAAACATTTCCATGGCCAGCCATTTATTTTAAAACGAAGCTATTAAAATTCTTTATCTATTATGACCTTAGATATTGCAAATCCGAACTTGGTAGACTATTTTAGAATGATCTTAAAAAAAAAAAATTATGTGTAATTTTTGATCAGCTGTTTACGGTTAAAATTAAGTCCTTTTTCCATATATATTCCCCTTTCATTATCAAGTTTACCGCAGACAACATACAGAAATCGAAAATATTCTATATTGACTCGAATAAGTACCCCTCACGGCAGTTTCAAAGTAACAAACACATAGGATTCGCACGGTTATAAACCTTACGATTTTTTTTATATATTTTTTTTATACATCCTACAAGCATGAGATAAATGGTAAAATGCAGGTTATTTCATTGGCTATGTAGCTCTATAATAAGTTTTTATGTCTCTATGTTAAAATTCGAAGGTATGATTTTTTAATATTGGCGAAAAATTTAAAAAATGATCTTCTTGGAAATCTCGAGCAATCGAGGCAAATTTGTTTATTTTGCGGAGTCGCTCCGATGATTGATAGGACTAGTATATTTATATAAGAATTATTATATATTTGTAATAAATATTATTAGACTAGATAACCTAAAAAGAAAGTAAGTACTGTGTAATTAATTTTAAAACTATTACAATATACGGCATTATTGCCTGGGGAAGAAAATGACTGATAATTAAGGTAATCTTAAAAAAATATTTTATGTGTGAGCGGAAAGACTTTCCTAAGTCCATCTTTGCTACATCTTTTTAGTTTTAAGCACTTTTAACCATTCGAACCACTAAATGATCCTGACCGCTCCGTATTTCTCACTTCTCACCCCCCCCAACTTATGATAGTAGTTCTCATCTTTGCAGTATATATTATTTTGAGTGGTGATTTTGGTGGATATACATGCAGGATTTGCTTTCCCAGGTGCAACTGATGCCGGCATAACTTGTGCCGTGATGATGGAACTAGTGAGGGTGCTCACGCAGTCCGAAGTTCGTCTCAAACATAATGTCATTTTCCTATTCAACGGTGCAGAAGAAAGTTTTCTACAGGTAAATTACACACTGTGTTCCACGTTCATACTGCGAAACTTTGGGGGGAACCTTAGAAAAATGCTATAAAATTTTTTTAAACAATTTTGTTTTAATTTTATAAAAATTGTCCAGTGAAATCGAATCTTTACTTTTGCAAGTAATGCGCTTGTCTGGATAACAAAATGGCCACTCTCAAATTTCAAACGTTGAATAGGAAGCTGAGTGAGGGAGAAGAAATAATAATTATAAATGTAAAAAAAAGAAATAAAATTTTTTATGTATAAAAAACACTTTGTAAATCACCCAAAATAAGAAATTTATGATAACTATTTTTTTATTTTGGCAAAGTTTTTCATAAATTCAACCCTAAAAATTTCGCAGTATCAGCGTGGAACACTGTGTAGTCTTAGTATCCATTGTATCCAAGTCCTTTTCCAAATTTGAATAATGATACAATTCTATAATCCAAATATTTCATTATCTATATATATATATATATATATATATATATATATATATATATATATATATATATTTATACGATATATGCCTACTTGTGTTTTTATTTTTTATTTGATTATATTGTTTATTTTGATTGTATTTTGTATTTGAATTGATTATATTTTATATTTGAATTTTTATATTAAGATTATTTGCTTCGTTTTGAACCCTGATTTACATTATAAAATTTTATCTAATATTTTATTTTATTTAATTTAATTATTCATTTATTTTTATTGTATTATACCTACTACGTTTGTTAAATTGCGGATTTGATTTCATTATTTTTATTTATTATGTAATTTAATTTTTATTTAATTTAACTATTTGTTTTGTGTATTATATTAGAGGCACTGCTGAAAACCAGCAACATATGTTCCAGGAGAAATCCTGAATGTACAGCTGAGCTGAGCAGTGACCTTTTTGTCAATAGAATAAATGAAAATGAACAAAATGTATAAAACTGTAAAGGTCTATTGATGATAAATGTTTTTATTATTATTTTATTATTAAATTGATTAATTTTCTTTTAAATTTGATGAATCTTGTTTTCGAATTGTAGGGGTCCCACATGTTCCTGACACACAGATGGGCCGAAAGTGTTCGAGCTTTTCTGAACTTGGAGGGAGCGGGGAGTGGTGGAAGGGCTATATTGTTTCAATCCGGACCTGAAAACCCTTGGCTCTTCAATGTAAGAATTTGTTTATTTTTCATATACAATAAATGCTGGCATTCCACAGGGATCGGTTCTCTCTCCAGCTTTGTTTTCCCTCGAGGCCAAGCTTCTGTTGCATGGACCAACGGCGGGCGTTTAAAAAGAAGAAAAAGGTGGTTTGAAAGGATATTAATAAATTCGGATGTTAGAGAGAGCGCTAAAGTTTTATAATTAATGGGCGTAATTGAAAATATTTAACAAAGCATGGCTTATTTAAATTAACTTAAATTAGTACTTAACATTCTTATGAGCAGGGGCGTGCAGAAATTTTAGTGAGCTCGAGGGCTAAGACTGGAAAATAAGATTTTTATTTTTTTTCCAAATTTCAATTTTTTGTATGAAGATTTTTATCTAGCATAGGCATACCTATATAGGTATGCCTACCCTGAATAAAAAAATCATACAAAAAATTGAAATTTCGAAAAAAAAAATCATTTTCAGCTACAACAACATCATTTACGTCGAATTTTTCAATCTTAGCACTCTAGCTCACTAAAAACTCTGTGCACCCCCCCAAACGTTACGAAGCTTACCCTCGAGCATTTGCAGTTAAGGGTTAGTCATTTTTTTTAAGCCAATACGAACCGCAATTCTTCATTCGCAAATAACCAGTTAATAAACGCATCGGGTAATCCCTAAGTTGAGGACACATAATTAGCCAATGACAGTCATCCAAGATATAATCAAAGTTAATGATTGTATAACTAACTAACTAATAACATCCCTCGCCCTACTTAGTAAAAGACGAAGTCATGTGAGAACGAGAAAGTATTTGAGATTGAAGACGAATACGCTCAGAAATCTGCATATTACTAACATTGCTTGTCACAGAGATTTCTTTTATTTATATATTCTTTAGTGAGCTTATAAGGGAAATTAATGTAATAAAGTTGTGTTAACCATTCAGTAACTCTCCAAGTAACAATGGTAATTATGGATTATAAAGATTTATAAAACAAGTTACAAAGCATAACGCAAGATAACATACTTCATAACAAATAAGGTTATCAAAGCGAACACGCATGATCAGAATAAATAATTATAAAAATTATTAAATGAAAATACGGAGAAAAAAATCTATATATTTATTATGAATATTGCAATATTACCACAGTTTGAAAGTTTAAAGAGCAAGCCACCACTCTTAGTAAAAAATCCGTCCATACGATTGAACAGCGCGGATAAATAAAAATTGAACAAATGTGTATGTACTCTTTTATGCTCTCTGGTGGGCGCGAAAGTTAAATTTACAATTTACACAAATTCAGATTAGTGATGAAAGAATTTTTCAAAACCGGGGCTTTTTCTAGTAAGCACTAATATACAATAAAAATAATTAATGTAATTTTTTTCAGTATTACGCTCGAACTGCGCCCCATCCCCACGGACTCATTTTTGGGGAGGAACTTTTCCAGAGCGGATTCATTCCTTCAGACTCAGATTTCAGAATATTTCGGGACTTCCAAAAAATACCTGGTAAGATAATATTACTGTTGCTTTTATTGGTTTCGGTCATCCAGTTGATTAGTCAGATATCTACTAAGTTTTGAAATAATGAGGAAATTTCTCACCAAAAAGCATCAGTCACACGTAAAGATAAAAGCTCGAGCACTTAAGCGTCGATGGCACAGAGCGAGTTTACAAGCTACTATCTGGGAAATTCACTATCTGTTAGTAAACTCGCTCAGTGTCATCATGTTCCTTGCTAACTAGCAGATTGTTGACAATCTACGAAAAAAGTTGAAAGGTCGTCAACTTTACTCGCTACACGCTTGCTCCGCTTGCTCGTGATTGGTATATTTATGTTTTTCAAGATGGCTGCCAATAAACAGCTAAAATTTAGACTGTCAAAAATCATAGAATTAGTTCACGCAGGCGTCGTTATCTTGTTACTGGCACTAGCAGCGACCTCAGTTTTCTAAGCTACTGAGCGAATGGACAGTTTTGTGTGTCATCATGACAATCTCACTCGCCGATTTATCCGCTTTTAAACTTAGTAGATAGTAGCTTGTAAACTCGCCCTGTGTTATCGAGCCTTTATCTGTTAAACAGCGAGCGCTTATGTGTTGTACCATCACAACACGCTATCAAATATTTCTTCCTTAGGAGAGGGGATCAGATGAATTAGAGAGTTGCTGCGAAATGTACTCGATCTGTCAAGTTGACAGCTGTCATCCGCATGTTAGCTACGTTATTAAAATTATTCCCTCTCCTGCTTAACGGCGGAGAGGGGGTCGCATAACTTTTAGCATATCGCCTCAGCAGCGGTTACGGCAGATTATGGCGTATAACTTTAAGCTTCGAGCACATCATCTGCTTAGGTGTGACAGGTCTGTATGGGATATTTTATCTTAACGTGTGACACCCGTCTAGATCAAATATTATTTACAAGTAGGGTTGCCATACGTCCGGAATTTTCCGGACAAGTCCGGAAATATAGGTCTTTGCCCGGAATGCGGGGGGAATTCTAATCAGTCCGGAATTTCTACAATTAAGTGGAGATTGATATAAAAAATTAAATAAACCAAATTATTTTTATTACAAATCAAAGTAAAAACATCACTTCTGATATTTAATGCTCCCAGAAATATTGTTGAACACTTCCGAATCTTTAATAATAGTTTTGTAGAACATTTCACAAGTCATATTTTTTAAAATACTATTTTTTAATACTGTATTAAGAGACAGACTTGACAGACTCTACAGAAAGCCTGTTCCGTTCTTTTGACCATTGGGTACATTTGTTATTAAATCTTATTTAATTTATTTCAAAATTTAAAAAGAAAATTAAGTAACCAATGTACATAGAAAATAAAACTTTTTAAAACAAAATGTCTAGAAATTTTTACACGTAATGCCCAAAAACTACAAAATAAAGTTTCTTCTTCCTTGCGCTGTCCCAACTCATTGCCTAGGTAGGCTGTTGGGGTCGGCTCTTCTCGTTCTCAGGTTGTAATATCTTCTGTTCTGGGTATCGCCTTCATCCAGGCCGTTTCTCTGAAGAATTTTGGAACATTGAGTCATCCAGGAGTTCTTTGGTCTTCCTCTGGATGACTGTCGATGAAGCTCCATAGACATTGCCTGCCTCACTGTGTGGTCTGATGGTCTCCGTCTTATGTGTCCATACCATCTCAACTGTCGTTTTTCCAGCTTACTATTTATGTCTGTCACACCCAGGCTACCACGAATGCATAAACTTTTGATCTTATCTTTTAGTGATACTCCTGCCGACCATCTAAGCATTCGCATTTCTGCTGTTTCAAGTTGCCTAGTGTAGGAGTTGTACATAGTCCAGCATTCGGAGCCATACATTATTGCGGGTCTTACAATAGTCTGGTATATCTTTCCTTTCAGTTTTATAGGCATTTTGCAGTCGCACAATATTCCTGTTACGGATCTAAATTTAATCCATCCCACACCTATTCTATGGATGACATCCGCTGCACATCCTCCGTCTCTGTGGATTAGTGAGCCTAGATACTTAAATGAATCACAGTTAGCTAATGTTACTCCATCCAGTTGCATTGAAGGAGTTACAGCATTTGTGTCTTCAAATGGTAAATACAAATATTCAGTCTTCAAACCCAGAACGACTGTCTTTCCTCCGCTTCATTTTGATTGCCCCTGGAGTCCTGCAAGTTTATTATATATAAAAGGAATACCTACCACTTTCCAAATCTTTATTAAGTCCCCCCCCCCCCCTCCCCCCCCACCGACGCAGGTTTTGACATGCCACGATGCATAACGACATTCATATTTACAAGAAAGTCTGGAATTTTTTTTAAATGTCAGGAATTTTCTCCGGGATTTTGATTTTTTGATCTGGGAACCTTATTTACAAGTGTTTTACAACTGTACTATACGTTTTACGTACTAAGTATGCCACAGGGAGGTATAACAATCTGATACGTCCGTACGACATCCTGAAATTTCCAACTAGTAATCCAGGAAAAATATTCTTGTTTTTATTTCACTTTGAGTTTTTTCTGCATTATAATTGATTTGGTGGTATTTATGAGTAATACCAGATAGAGGTACACTTTTACACATAACTGCATGCTCAACTGATATTTCGATTTTTCGGAGATGTCTGACTAATCAACTGGACGATTGTATTATGAGAATGATTTGGTTGTAATAACAGTAAGTTATATCATTTCATAGTATAAAATGAAGTTACTCAAAATGTATGTGCACGTTAAACTACGTAACGGATTTTTATACGGTTTTCACCAATAGATAGAGTGATTGAAGAGGAATGTTTATATGTATAACACATGTAAATTATGTTAGAGAAAAGCCGAGAAATTCAAAGAAAACATATTTTTGTGCGATTTAAAACGGCTGGCGGGCCGTACTATGGTCACTTTTGAAATTCGTTCTACGGAAGAAATTGGAAAATAGATGTCCTAGAGTAAGTAGGTATTTGATTTTCCCTTTTCAAATATCCAATGTTGCATTGCCAGCATTGTATAATTAGTGGCGAGTTAAATAGTTTATATGTATAATACATGCTTATTATAGTAGAGAAGAGCCGAGAAATTCAAATATTCAATTCAAGCAGCGGGCAGCTGGCAAGCGGGTGGTGTGGATTTTATAAAGATTGGGTAATGGCGTTGTGTTTCGTTAGCCACAGCAACGTGTGGCCGCGTCTGCTAGTATTGTATAAAGCAAATTATTAAGAATTATATTGATGGTCCCGGAGAACAATGTCGGAAGAGCGATTTTATAGTTTTGCAGCAGAGCTGCTTAGTTCCGTTTCTGATTTTTTACTATTTTTGAGATTAAGAAAGGTAGTGTTGTTTTAATTTTTGGCATTTCATTAAATTAACAAAATAAGCATATTTTAATAAATAAGCCAACAGAACGCTTTTCAATTTTTACCTTACTGGCATGTGAGGTAAGCGAGGAGATCAAAGTGGGGTGCGGTTGAAGTAGATCGCTTCTAAAAAGCTCCTGCCTTCTTTTTCAATTTACTTGTGTTTTGTTCAAGCTTCACTTCTGAAAGTTGTCACACACACACGCGCGCAATTATCTGCATAACCTGCCACATTTTGTGAAATAGTTTTATGTATCAGAAAAGAAGTTATGTTAATTAAACGTTTAAAATAATTCTTTTCTTTGTTCGAAATATTCACACACAAGAAGAAACACGGACGTGTCGTGACATCTCAAGTTCTAGAAGTTCTCGTGACATCTAAGTGTTTAGAAGTTTTAAAGGTCGTTAATGCGGTTTTAGTCTTCATAACCGTACGGTTTGAGTGTGTTTCGGTGTGACAACAGAAGAAAAATAAAGTTCACGGGACTAAACGGAACGCGTTTAAACGTGATCTCTGAACTCTTCAACCCCCTGCGCCAAACAAGATGTGAAACTAAGATAAGAGCTCCAATTTTATTATTTTTTTAATCAAAATTTTACATGCTTTTGTACAAACATACCAAATACCTATAACATTTAATATTAAATTGCCATTATTTTACTTTATGTAATCACATTTATTAAATTGTATTATTTATAATGGATAACCACAAAGTTATAGCTACATTCAAAGTATAAATTATATTCCATTAACCTTTTAAATGCCAGTATGTAGGAGTGTAGCTGTGAACAGCAGGCCATGAATTTTTAATCAAAATAAATCATTTTTAAATCTTATTTTTATAAATTAAAAACATTACACCTTGAAAGGATATTTAAATGACTTGAAAAAAAACAATTAAAAAAAAATAAAAAATATTTTTAAAAAAATATTAAAAAAATAAAATCTTGCTCAAAGAATAGCGAGATAACTCGCTATTTTTCTATGGCCAGCCTGCTGGGCATGGCCAAGAATGCGGGAAATCTCGCCCTTGGCACAGAAGCAGTTAATGTACTTTATCAACAAGTTTTATTACATTCATTTTACTAACCATCGTGTCGGGGAATCCATTTCAATTTACTATTCATCCTCTCCAGTGGAGATCATTAAGATGGCAAAGGACAGTTTGAGATAGGGGAGAATGTCCTCTCGTTCCCGCATTTATTTGTTAAACTGGACGATCTACTTTAACTAACCTTACACTGTACGAAAATTTTATCTCAGGTGCTCTTGCTAATAGAGAACAAGTTGACTCAATTTATACGAATTTTAGTAAAGCCTTTGATAAGGTTTGCATAAAAATTCTTATAAATAAATTGTCTAAACTAGGAATAAGTGGTAAATTATTATGCTGGATTAGGAATTATTTATCAAAATGTTTACTAACTGTCTCTATTAAAGTCTTACGAATTTGAAGCAACTAGTGGTGTGCCTCAGGGTTCGCACCTTGGTCCAATATTGTTTATACTATTTATAAACGATATCACTTCCTTATTCTCTGATGTTAACATATTATTATTTGCTGATGACATGAAAATTTATAAAATCATTAAAAATATATACAACTGCTTGTCCCTTCAATCCAATTTTGTAAAATTCGCAGAATGGTGTACCATTAACAAACTTACACTTAACATTAAAAAATGTTAAATCATGAGTTTCTTTAGAATAAAAAAACTCCATCAAATACAGTTATTCACTTAACAATCACAGTTTAATGTCAGTACCTGAAATAAGGGACCTCGGAATAACCTTTGACACTAAACTACTATTTATCAACCGCATTGATATCATTACTAATAAAGCTATGAAAATGCTGGGCTTCATTCTAAGACTATGTAAAGATTTCAAAAACATTCATACATTTAAATTACTATATACAACTCTGGTTAGGATTCATTTGGAATATAATTCCCCCATATGGAACCCTCTCTACAAAAGCCACGCAAACTCCATTGAAAAAATCCAACGCAAATTTCTCAGATCAATTAATTTCAAATTAGGAATTCCCGCGGATGACATAAACTATGATTCTCTATTACAAAAAATGCGACTCTTATCGTTAAAAGATAGAAGAATACTCAATGATCTTATTTTTTTATTTAAAATAAACAATAACTGGTTTGACTCCCCTGAATTGGTATCGTTAATAAATTATCATGTACCTAGTAGAACAACTCGACTCAAAACACCTTATTATTTTATTTTATTTATTTTATTTTTTTATTTATATATATTTTTTTTACAGTTTTTTAGAGAAAATGTGTCCTAACTGGGGTACCCCGTTCTAAGGACACATTGTACAAGTTTTATTATTTGAATTATAAGTAAATACCTAATCTATGTTAGAATATTGCCAAGGAAAATTATTAAGTTAGATCTAAAAGAAAGTACAAAACAAAGCATTATTCTTTGTTGGGTTGCAAAATTGAATCTATTTTCTTCCTTCCCATGTCCATAATCCATGTTTTTACGCTTCTTTTGAAGGCGGTTATTTTTTTTGTGGTTTTCATTGCAAGAGGGAGTAAATTAAATAATTTTACAGAGAAGTATTCCATATTTCTTTGTCCAAAAGTCGTTTTAGTTGTAGGTTGGTAGAATGTATGTTGTAATGTAGATCTTGTGAATCGGCCCGAGTTTGTCTGTGTAAAGTTATCCTGATTTTTGAATGCGTACATTAGAATATCTTTTGTATATAATTGTTTCAGTGACATTAAATTCAGCGCTTTAAAAACATAGTCTGTAGGGGTTCTGATGGGTACTCTAAGTATAATTTTCAGAATTACCCTTTGTGCTATGAGGACTGGTTTTATAGTCGAATCGCATGAGCTTCCCCATCCAATAAGACCATATTGTAGTTGAGATTGGGCTAGGGCATAATAGATTTTAATTAGCTGTTCTTTACTAAAATGTTTCTTATTGTTTTGAAAAAATAGGTTAGTTTTTTTTAATTTGTTGCTCACATTTTCCACTTGGGAGTTCCAATTTAAGTTTTGATCAATTATTATTCCAAGATATTTTATTGTTTGTATTTCATTCAATTTTGGACAGTCTCCCATGACTTTCCATGGAATAGAAGGACTGTGTCATCTGCAAAACTAATGACTGAGCCGTGACAGTTTAGTTCACATAAATCATTTATATATATCAGGAATAAAATCGGGCCTAAGACACTGCCTTGCGGGACTCCATATTGGATTTGTATTGGTTGACTTGATTCATTTTGAATCCTGACTAACTGTAACCTTTCTGACATGTAGCTTTTAATGAGGTTTAGTTCACGTCCTGAGATTCCAATCTTTTTGAGTTTTTCTAGAAGATATGTGTGATCAATTGTATCGAAGGCTTTACTTAGATCTAAAAATATTCCGATACACTTATTTCCGTTATAGAGACTATGTTTTATACTTTTTACAATAGAGGCGATGGCATCGGAGGTTCCTATATTTTTTCTAAATCCGTATTGATTTTCAGATAGTATGAAGTTTGTTTCAAGATATTGAGTGAGCTGCTTCTTTATGACTTTCTCTACAATTTTTGAAAGATTATTCAATATTGTTATCGGTCTATAGTTATTTATATCCGCTTTATTGCCAGTTTTAAAGATTGGTATAACAGAACCCATTTTAAGCGTTTCGGGAAAGATACCCTCCATGATACATCTGTTCACAAGGTGGAGGAGTGGTTGAATTACTTCATCTCTAGTTGATTTAATTATTCTCATTGAGATGCCATCTGATCCTGAAGTTAGTGTTGGTTTCATTGAATCTATAATGCTTTTAATGTCATCTGCTGTAACTGTATTTAATTTAAAGGTGATATTATTTGTAAGTGTGTTGTTAATTTCATTATCAGTATAAGGAGGTTTAATTATTTTTTTAGCTAAATTAGAACCCACCTTGGAGAAATATTCATTCACAAATTGAACTATTTCCTTTGGATTTTCTTTCATATTTAATTTTTGATTTGGTGTATCAAGTTCGGTAATATCACTACTTTTATTGTTTTTAGTGTATGTCATCTCCTTAATAATTTTCCAGACAAGTTTAGGGTCATTATTACAGTTTTGAATCTGACGTTTGTAATAGTTACCTCTGGCAAATTTTATAAGTTTAGAACACATGTTTCTATAATGTTTGTAAAGATTTAGAAACGAAAGATTAAGTGGATTTTTTTTAGTTTTTAAGTGTAATTTGTCCCTAACTCTTATACTTTTTAGAAGTCCTTGAGTAATCCAAGGTTGTTTTATTTTACATTTGTGTGGAGTTTGTATAGTGAATGATTCTGAACATTTATGAATATTTGTTTGAACAATGCTTGTAAATGAGTGCCAGCAATCCTGAAAATCATTAATTTTAAATAGTTCTCCCCAATCTTCCAATTTTAATAAATCCTTTAACCTGTTAATATTAATTCTATTTTTGACTATTGTATTTTTAATGTAAGTATGTGTATTTTGAAGTTGAATGGTAAGTAGCAGTGTAAAGTGGTCAGTAATATTGGAATGGTGAACGGCGGTACCGTATGCTTTGTTTGTTTTTATCATGATGTGGTCAATACAGGAGGCAGATACATTTTGAGCATTTTCGTTATATCCTAATCTTGTTGGTATATTAACTGCACTGATCAGTCCATGGTGCAGTAAGAGTAATTGGTAGTCATCACATTGGGGGTGTTTCTGTCCAGTATTTAGTATGTTAATATTGATGTCCCCAATTAAGTACACATTCCGAACATCTCGTAGTTGGGTAAGCTCATCATCCAGGGAGTGAAGAAATGGAGATATGTCTCTTGTTGAAGGTGACAACAAGAACAACACTCTCAGTAATAATACATCGTTTACACACTTTAGGTAATGAATTTGCTCATATCGATCATGCCGAAAGTCTGTCATCATACAAAATATTCATTAGACAAAATTTATCTGCTAGTACTACCACGTAATCATAATAAATATGATCATGTAACCATAATATTATGTCATACCAGTATGCACTCTAATACCTATGGCTTAATATATCATACATATCATAGGTACCTACTTTTCTTTTATTTATTATATATATATTTTTTTAATTTTTGGTTATCTTCAATATTTGGCTCCTAGGAGCATTTCTTACTGTTTACTTGTCATACTTTTTTTTATATTTATAACTTTTGTACTTTATATTATTTACAAAGGTAACTTATAGTTTATATTATTTCCTGTCTTTCAACTTTTAATCTTAACTTTTTACTTTTACATTATACTTTATATTTTATAGTTTACACTTTTAATTTATACTTTCAGTTTATACATCATAATTCTATTTACTACTCATTACCTTAACTCATTTCTTTTACCTTTTGTTTTTATATTTAACTTTACATTTATATGTCACTTTCTTATGTTATTGTATTACAATATATATAAAAATAATTATGTCAATGGCACATGTTGTGCCGTATGTTTTGAAATAAATAAATAAACCATTCTTATCTAATGGTATGAAAACTGATGCAACCCAATCCTTGATTTTCCGTCACCTTCAAATCCTTTAATAAAATTGTTGTTTTATTTGGTTCGTAGGTTTGGACATTGCATTTGGCCGCAACGGGAAGGTCTACCACACTAAATACGACAAGGAGGCTTACATCCCCCTGGGAAGCCACCAGCATTTGGGAGACAACATGCTCGCCCTTCTCCGAGAGCTTGGACACGCTCCAGAGCTAGAAAATTTAAAGGTTACAAATTCTGAAATATTTTGGATTACGATCCATCCATTCGTAATGCCATATTGGGCATAATAGTATGGGTAGAATTCAAACTTGTTGGTTTTAATTCGCATATTGGGTACCTACAACCATACCATTGGTTACCGGCCGATAGCCGCCTGCTGACATCCGCCGTCAGTCTAATTTTAGAAGTTCGATCATCCTAATCACTATGCTATACTTGACAGACACAAGGTACTAAAAAGAGCGGGGAAGGCCACGCGAAAGGTGATTTGAGAATGCTTCTCTCAACATAGGTTTTAAATAAGGTTAGGTACATAATATCAGTTTTATTGGTAGGTAAAACTATTTTATTATGCAAATTACTCTATCGCTGCCGCTTATCTCTTTGTTAATATTATTTTCAATTTGGCGGGTATGGGTACCCAGGAACCATTTATTGGAAAACCAACACCTCTGCCATAGGTCACCCCAAGAGGTTCGCTACGTTTGGTGACTTAGCAAGGGTGCCCGGGTTCATGGGGTGAAGTTTGCCCGGGTCTTGGCAGTAGATGCATTTTCCCACCAGCTGCAAGGTAGGCCGGATCGGAAAAGAATGGTTGAGCGACATCCTTTGACTTCTCCAGCCGAAATCTCTCGACCCATCGCCTTGCATCGCGGTTAGAGAGAGGGATGGTATACCATACGTCGGTCACCCTGGACACACTGAACTCCAGATTCCTACCCACACCTCATAGGGGCCGTTCAAGTATTACGTAACGCACTTTGGGGGGGGGGGGTCTTGTAAAACGTTACTGTGCGTTTAGGGGCGGGGGGGGGGGGGTTCGAACGATGCGTTACGTAACATGTTTTTTTTTTAATTGAAATAAATAACTAGGGAATTCTAAGTTGGCAGTCTAACTTCTAAGTTGGCAACCCTTTTCGTTTATGTTGTACGGGGAGTCCCTCGACTGTATTGTATGTCATTTTTATTTTATTTTCGTTGTGGGTATTCGTTAATGTTTTAAACACGGAATAAGCATAAAGACAAATTGCCGTAGTCAGTGACGTTAAAGGTACTAAAATGTCTTCAAAAGCGGGAGATTTACACCGCCAGCTGTTCTTGGCCTGTAAAGGCTCTCATGCTGACTTGCCAGCACAACAATGCCAACGAAATTTAAAGGATATGAAAAAAATAAATATTAGGTATATAACTCCACACAACATAAAAATCAGAATGACGGAGTGATAATTTATTTTAAAAATGAGATCCAAGGAATTGTAAAAGAAATTCAACTCAGAGATGCTAACTGTCTACTAATAAACATTAATGATGACATCTCAGTATTAGGGATATACAGATCACCTTCAACAAGAGACACATCTCCATTTCTTCTCTCCCTGGATGATGAGCTAACCCAACTACCAGATGTTTGGAACGTGTACCTAATTGGGGACATCAATATTAACATACTAAATACTGGACAGAAACACCCCCAATGTGATGACTACCAATTACTCTTACTGCACCATGGACTGATCAGTGCAGTTAATATACCAACAAGATTAGGATATAACGAAAATGCTCAAAATGTATCTGCCTCCTGTATTGACCACATCATGATAAAAACAAACAAAGCATACGGTACCGCTGTTCACCATTCCAATATTACTGACCACTTTACACTGCTACTTACCATTCAACTTCAAAATAGACACACTTACATTAAAAATACAATAGTCAAAAATAGAATGAATATTAACAGGTTAAACGATTTATTAAAATTGGAAGATTGGGGAGAACTATTTAAAATTAATGATTTTCAGGAATGCTGGCACTCATTTACAAGCATTGTTCAAACAAATATTCATAAATGTCAGAATCATTCACTATACAAACTCCACACAAATGTAAAATAAAACAACCTTGGATTACTCAAGGACTTCTAAAAAGTTTAAGAGTTAGAGACAAATTACACTTAAAAACTAAAAAAAATCCACTTGATCTTTCGTTTCTAAATCTTTACAAACATTATAGAAACATGTGTTCCAAACTTATAAAATTTGCCAGAGGTAACTATTACAAACGTCAGATTCAAAACTGTAATAATGACCCTAAACTTGTCTGGAAAATTATTAAGGAGATGACATACACTAACAACAATAAAAGTAGTGATATTACCGAACTTGATACACCAAATCAAAAATTAAATATGAAAGAAAATCCAAAGGAAATAGTTCAATTTGTGAATGAATATTTCTCCAATGTGGGTTCTAATTTAGCTAAAATAATAATTAAACCTCCTTATACTGATAATGAGATTAACAACACACTTACTAATAACATCACCTTTAAATTAAATACAGTTACAGCAGATGACATTAAAAGCATTATAGATTCAATAAAACCAACACTAACTTCAGGATCAGATGGCATCTCAATGAGAATAATTAAATCAACTAGAGATGAAGTAATTCAACCACTCCTCCACCTTGTGAACAGATGTATCATGGAGGGTATCTTTCCCGCAACGCTTAAAATGGGTTCTGTTATACCAATCTTTAAAACTGGCAATAAAGCGGACATAAATAACTATAAACAGATAACAATATTGAATAATTTTTCAAAAATAGCAGAGAAAGTTATAAAGAAGCAGCTCACTCAATATCTTGAAACAAACCTCATACTATCTGAAAATCAATACGGATTTAGAAAAAATATAGGAACCTCCGATGCCATCGCATCTATTGTAAAAAGTATAAAACATAGTCTCGATAACGGAAATAATTGTATCGGAATATTTTTAGATCTAAGTAAGGCCTTCGATACAATTGATCACTAGATTATCTTCTAGAAAAACTCAAAAAGATTGGAATCTCAGGACGTGAACTAAACCTCATTAAAAGCTACATGTCAGAAAGGTTACAGTTAGTCAGGATTCAAAATGAATTAATTCAACCAATACAAATATGGAGTCCCGCAAGGCAGTGTCTTAGGCCCGATTTTATTCCTGATATATATAAATGATTTATGTGAACTAAACTGTCACGGCTCAGTCATTAGTTTTGCAGATGACACAGTCCTTCTATTCCATGGAAAATCATGGGAGACTGTATTTGAAAAAGCTGAAAAAGGGATGAATCAGGTAAAACAATGGCTTGATTCAAATTCACTAACACTAAATGATTCAAAATCCACAACAAACAGACGGATAACCTCAATACAAATCTAAACATAAAAATTCATAAAGACTGTATAAACGTGAACCGAGAAACTCCTTGCAACTGTCCAAAATTGAATGAAATACAAACAATAAAATACCTTGGAATAATAATTGATCAAAACTTAAATTGGAACTCCCAAGTGGAAAATGTGAGCAACAAATTAAAAAAACTAACCTATTTTTTCAAAACAATAAGAAACATTTTAGTAAAGAACAGCTAATTAAAATCTATTATGCCCTAGCCCAATCTCAACTACAATATGGTCTTATTGGATGGGGAAGCTCATGCGATTCGACTATAAAACTAGTCCTCATAGCACAAAGGGTAATTCTGAAAATTATACTTAGAGTACCCATCAGAACCCCTACAGACTATGTTTTTAAAGCGCTGAATTTAATGTCACTGAAACAATTATATACAAAAGATATTCTAATGTACGCATTCAAAAATCAGGATAACTTTACACAGACAAACTCGGGCCGATTCACAAGATCTACATTACAACGTACATTCTACCAACCTACAACTAAAACGACTTTTGGACAAAGAAATATGGAATACTTCTCTGTAAAATTATTAAATTTATTCCCTCTTGCAATGAAAACCATAAAAAAATAACTGCCTTCAAAAGAAGCATAAAAATATGGATTATGGACATGGGAAGGAAGAAAATAGATTCAATTTTGCAACCTATCAAAGAATAATGCTTGTTTTGTACTTTCTTTTAGATCTAAGTTCATAATTTTCCTTGGTAATATTCTAACATATATTAGGTATTTACTTATAATTCAAATAATAAAAATTGTACAATGTGTCCTTAGAACGGGGTACCCCAGTAAGGACACATTTTCTCTAAAAAACTGTAAAAAAAAATAATAATAATAATAAATGATGTTATATAAGCGATTAAAACAAGAAGAAAGGTATTTAAGCAACTTTCCAGTACTTTGTGCAACTTAAGAGCGTTTAACCAGCCAGCGGACGAAAATCCACATTTCGTCGAAAGTTGTTCTTACGATCGTGCAGAGCGGTTACAATGAGAAAGATTAATTATTCTCCATAACAGCTTTTTAAAATTATAACTCAATATCGAATTTATTTCAATTCAAATTAGCTTTAATTTGTAGCAATCAGACGTGCAACGTAAACGCGTAAAGAAAACACTGGAATTAACTACCTATTATTAACTGTAAACTCTTCATTTGGTCAAAGAAGTTCTGCATTTTTAGCAGTAAAGTTATATAACAAACTCCCACTTAGTATCAAACAAATAAAAATAAAAAATAGCTACATTAAGGACATTAAATGTTGGCTGAAGAATCTATCGGAAAATGAACTTACTAGTATACTTAAAACATCATAGAAGTTTCTGGAAAACCTTATCCAATGAAGTAGGTAAGTACTCTTCTTGTTCCGTTCCCAGTTGTACCAGGCAGCGACATCACCATGCCGCACAGGTACATACCTTAAGTAGGTACGTACCTGAGTGTTGGCTTCACCACACACTCCCCCCCAGCAGCACAGATAAGGGCTGCGATAAAAAGAGTTGTTTAGACATTAAGGTAGTCGGGAAAACGAACACGCCTTCCTGAACGAGTAGTCGTATGAGTCCGATCCTGTTTGATGGCTGGTTTTGGAAGGGTTGGTAGTAGCTCTGTTGCGGCTTCTTTCGGTTCCTTGGCAATGTAAGCCGGTTTGAAGCGGTCAATGCTCACGGTTAATTATTTTCCTTTGCATAGGATGACGTAGGTCCTACCATTCCGGCGGACGACTTGGTGAGGGCCGCTGTATGGTTGCTGAAGTGGGTTCTTAATGGTGTCGTCCCTCAAGAAGACGTGAGTCGCTGTGGGTAAGTCTTTGAAGATGAAATGACGTCCTTCACTTTGGCGGGTACCTTCAACCGGTCGAAGTTCGTTGAAGTGCTGTCGAAGTTCCTTGAGGAAGTTGCTCGTTTTGTCGCAGGTTGCTGGTCGTGCAACGAGGAATTCTCCTGGTAAACGGAGCGGCTCGCCGTATACCAGCTCGGCCGAGGTGGTAGCGAGGTCGTCTCTCCAGGCTGCTCTAATTCCCATTAAAACAGTGGGAAGCACTTCGGTCCAGCGGTCCTTCTGGTGGCATTTGATCGCTGCCTTGAGCTGGCGGTGTAGCCTTTCCACCATGCCTTTGCTGCAGGGTGGTATGCGGCGGTATAAATCTGAGTCGTACCTGCCAAGCAGTTCAATTGCCTGAAGAGCCTAGACTCGAATTGTCTTCCTTGGTGAGTGGTGATTCGAAGCGGGGTTCCGAACCTGGTGATCCAACCCTGGTAGAATGCGCGCGCCACTGTTTCTGCTTCTTGGTCCTTGATAGGGAACGCTTCTGACCATCTCGTGAACCGGTCTATGCATGTAAGGCAGTACCGGCATCCTTCTGACATGGGCATGATGATGATGTCGATATGGACATGTTCAAATCTGGATGAAGTTCTTGGAAAGGTTCCAAGGGGTGCTGACACGTGTCGTGACACCTTACTTAGTTGGCACTGGAGGCAGTTGCGTGCGAGTTTCCTTGTGTCAGCTTTGATGGCCGGCCAGACATAGCGTTCAGTTATGAGTTTGACCGTTGCCTTGATGCCTGGATGAGCCAGCTGATGGACCGCATTGAAAGCTGCAGAACGGAATTTCTTTGTGGCGAAAGGTCTGGCTACATTTGTCGATAAATCGCAGTAGAGTTGCGTGTTGATGCCGGGAATGTGCACCTTTCTTAGCTGGAGGTTAGAACCTCCCTGTAGGCACTATTCCAGTTCCGTGTCGTTCACTTGGTCAGCTGCTAGCGCTACGTAATCCAAGGGAGCGTGAACTGTCTCGACCCTGGAGAGGGCATCTGCGATGATGTTGTCTTTACCTGCCACGTGGCGAATGTCGGTGGTGAACTGGCTGATATAGTCTAGGTGACGGAATTGTCTCGGTGAGCACTTGTCAGCCTTTTGCTGAAAGGCGAAGGTGATGGGCTTATGGTCGGTGAAGATGGTGAACATCCTGCCCTCAACCATATGTCTAAAGTGTTTTACAGCGAGGTAGATGGCCAGGAGCTCCCTGTCATAAGCGCCGTATTTTCGCTCCGCTGGACTGAATTTCTTGAAGAAGAACCCCAACAGCTCCCAGTGACCTTCGATGAGCTGCTGGAGCGCGGCACCAGCTGCGGTGTCAGACGCGTCGCTGACTATGGAGAGTGGAGCTTCGCACTTGGGGTGAGCGAGCAGGGTTGCCTGAGCAAGTGCTTCCTTGCACTTGTCAAAGGCTTCCATGGTCTCTTTGGTCCAATTTATTGGTTGCTTGCCTTTCTGATTTCCTTGGAGGAAATCATTGAGTAGGGTTTGAGTATCTGCAGCTTTGGGCAGGAACCTCCTATAAAAGTTGAGGGCTCCGAGGAACCGGCGGAGATCCTTTACTGTTTCTGGCCGATTGTAACTTCTAATAGCATCGACTTTTTCTGGCAGGGGTGTAGTGCGTGCGCCAGACACCAGGTAACCCAGGAATTTAACCTCAGGCAAACCAAAGTGGCATTTTCCAGGGTTAATGACCACACCATAATCCTGAAGACGCTGGAACAAGATTTTGAGGTGGGTCATGTGCTCCTCTTCTGTTGACGAGGCGATGAGTATGTCGTCGATGTAGGCGTAACAAAAATCCAGCCCTCTGGTGATCTCATCGATGAAGCGTTGGAAGGTCTGAGCTGCATTACGGACATCACTGGAAATTCGAAGAGTCCGAACGGAGTAGATATGGCCGTCTTTGGAATGTCGTTAGGGGCCACCGGAATCTGATTGGGATCGTGAATCTGAATCGATCTGATCTGAAATCTGATCTGAATCGTGACCCGGCCACGCGTTGCTGTGGCTAATAAAACACAACGTCATCTACTGGATGGTTATCCAACCTTTATAACCACCGCCGTCTTTGAGTTTATCGCGAAGAAACAGACAGATGCCGCAGAGGACTTTTATTTATAATATGTAGAGATGGTGTGAAAGATTATAATAATGTGCATGAAATGCTTGAGGTAACTAACGTATTTAAATTAATAAGGATTAATACACTATCTGTCTAAATAACTTTTCAATTACCGCAATGTACGTGACCATTTTTTTAGAAGATAGAATGGGTATAGTAAGCTATCCGTAAAAGATACATATATGCCTTCGCGGACTTTTTTGTAGATCTATAAAAGAGGAATATCCCACCATGCATTGTTTTGTTATATCCCAAATGGATTAGGCAGCGTTTTCGATGAAAGCTACCAGGCGGCTCGATTTTTTCCAACACTTCTAACAATTATCGTGATGTTTCAACCAATTTACACAAATCCTTGACAAATTACATATCTAAACCTTCCTCACGAAACACTCTATCTATTGGTGAAAACCGCATGAAAATCCGTTCAGTAGTTTTCGAGTTTATCGCGAACAGAAAGACAGACAGAGACACGGGGGACTTTAATTTATAATATGTAGAGATTATACTGCCCTGAAGAAGCTACGGTGGTAGCGAAACCCGGTCGGCATAAAGTAAATAAAATAAAAGAATTGTTTACAAAGTTATTGTTACATCTTTTACATTACTAATGGCTCAAGTATGGGGCCTTAAATAAAATCCGTCAGGCGTTGCTTGCAAGTATTAATTTCTTATATTTCCAGGATCACAAGGAGGGGAAATTGGTGTACTACGACTACTTGGGCTGGTTCATGATCAGTTACTCTGAGGAAGCCGGGATCGCCATCAACGTCATCGTGTTTCTGCTGTCAATCCTCAGTGTAGTTGTTTTCATTGGACGCTTGTCGCAGTGTAAGATATTTTAGATTCTCATCAAATTTTGTTTATATTCAAATTCAATCAAATTCAATGAGATTTTTTTGTGTACTTAACCAATAACTTTGTACAGGCGCACAGCGCACGCGAGCCATTCCTAAGTGAATTCCTAGCAAATGAATAATTACAAATATAAAATTAATGATACATGTTTTGGAAGGAAAACACAAAAATACGATTATGACACAATTTCCATCGAGGACTTGTCAACAAACTGCCTTCTTACGGACTTCCCGCATCCTTGTGTATGTGGATTACCGACTTTTTGAGGGAGAGGTCGATTCAGACGGTAGCCGATGGTTTCGACGGGATCGGTTCTGTCTCCGACTTTGTTTTTGTTGCACATCAACGACCTTTTGTCATGTGCACAAATTCACTGTTATGACAGTGATGACAGTGCAGTCATGATTGCTTTTTATTTGACAAGCCCCCAAAGGGCTCACAAACTCCAACGGCTCGGAGGGCTTTGAAGCAAAGAATGGACGGTTACTTCGAGAGTGTTTTCTCTTGGGGTAAAAATAATCTCGTTGAATTTAATGTTTCAAAGACCCAGTCTTGTCTGATTACGTCTAAAAGGGATCGAAATAAAAATCTAGTATCTTTCAACGGAAGCAATCTTCCGAACAGGCCCTCCATTGATATGCATGGAGTAACCCTAAGTGACCAGCTCAGGTATGGGGGCTCCATCGAAGCCAGAGTAAAGTTAGCCTCCCAAAGCTGGGCGTACTGTACAGGGCCCGCAGATACTTATACGCAGTACACAACTGCTAACCCTGTACAAAACACAAGTGCGCCCCACGGTTGAATTTGGCAGCCACCTCTGGTCTGGAGCTCCAAAATACCTGAAAAATACCCTCGACTCTGTGCAGAAACGGGCGGTCTGCAATCTTTAGAGCACAGGCGTCGGGTGGGAATGCTATCCTCGATCTACCGGTATTACAATGGAAGATGCTCCGAAGAACTAGCATCATTGATCCCTTCGGCACCGGTACATAGTCGGGAAACAAGCCAAATGCGTGCCCAACATTTGTACACGGTTGACATTTGTCACATGAGAACGGGTCGTTTCTTCGACTCGTTCTTGTGTTCAACAGCTCGGCTGTGGAATGATTTGCCGGCCTCTGTGTTTCCTCCTTCCTACAACATGGGTCTCTTCAAGACCAATGTTCATTCCTTCCTCTCCTCAAAAAGACCCTCCACACAGCATCCCAGATGACATAGGCCCTGAGGGAAATTATTTTTCTCAGGGCCTCCTGTGTGGAGTTAATGTAAAAAAAAAAAAAAAAAAGGCAAATATTATTGAATGTATGAAGAGCACGGTTAATTGGCGAATCGCTGCATTTGTTATATGAATCTGAAAAAAATAACCATATTTAATTTTATGTATTATAGGGCAATGGCTGCCACAAAGTATGGGAAAAATGGGAGAAATTTGGGACAAGACATTCAAATGCAAGGATTCTAAGAAGAATGACTCAGACTACTCGCACGTGGACCACAAGAAGGGAAGCTCCACTCTTGGTGACCAAGGTAACTATTACGACTTCCACACTAAACACCTTGTTAACCAGTCGGACCCATAAGCTTGTTTACACGGCAATGTAACATTACTATAACACATGAGGCATACCTGATTTATTGAAATTGGTCATCAATAAAATACATATAAAGAAAAATCATAAAAAGATACGGTCGCATCTAGGAATTAAACCCAGGACCTTAGCCTTGCCGGGGCGCTGGTCTACCACTGAGCTAATGGTACCCTATTCCCTCGGTCATATTTAACTGTATCATACTTCATCTAAGAACTACCAACATTATCTTCATTTTCCTAATGCATATTTCTAATATAATTTAAATGTTGATAGTTCTTAGTCAAATTAGCTCAGTGGTAGAGCAGCGCTCCAACAAGGCTAAGGTCCTGGGTTCAATTCCTAGACGCGACCGCATCTTTTTCTGATCTTTCTGTTTCAAATTTTCGATTGAGAGTAGCTAATATTGTCTTCAGTGATTAAATATTACAATTTGTGGTTTTACTCATTAAGTTAAAATTAAAATTAAAAAAACATTCAGTCATCAGATATGTTTTTAGATTTTCACGGCCAAAAGTATTTTCGTTATTTGTTTTTGGGGTATTATGCACGGCAAAAACAAATAATGAAAATTCAGTCACCATTTCTTCAAAGGTCGTAAAATATTCAAGGTGTCCGGGGGTAAAGGCATTAACTTCAGGACGGGAATCTGCACGATGGTAAAAGTAAAAAATACTTATACCGAAATTCCATTGTTTATTTTCCATACCTACCAACAATTGAACTTTTTAACCTCAAAACTTTTCAATTTCGAAAAATGTTATTATTTATCTTTTTTTACTTCTATGTGTTATGTAGATTCACAACCCGAAGATAGTGCCCTTTATCCCTGACATCTTATATAAGAAATACAAAGTAGTTCCTAAATTAAAATGATTCATTTTATAATAATGTTGTTGGTACCCGCGATTCTCTTTTAGCACTCTTTTGAAATTATACTGTCCAGGAAAACAGATCATCAAACATTATAACACAAATAAAAGTTATGATAATAAATGAAACAAAAGTTATTATAATATATGTTTTCTCTTTTCCATACATACACCACCGTCACTTACAACATAGTCTCTGAAACATATCCCCTGATCAAAACGAAATTTTGATGCAGCTGATCATACTACAATTTAAATGAAATAAATATTGAAACACTTCTGAGCTGAAAATGTTTGTATTATTTTTGTGTTTACTACTAATGAAAATTCTTCCACCAATGCACAATCAGGTGGGGATTTGAGCGAAGTTGGAATCGGGAAGAAACCAGTGGAAAACGGAAGCAGAGCCAGTGAACTAGACGAACCGACCATGCAGAGTGAATTCACTAAAAATCCCTGTAACATTTTAGAAATTATTTAATCATATATCAATTTCTTCAAATTGCTTCTCCTTCTTTATTTTTTGTGGAACTTATTTACTTTTGTCTCTTTCTTCAAATTTGGTATATTCACGACCTCTTTACAACCCGCATTAATAAATCCTTCCCTACTAGCGATGTGTAGGTTCAACTGGAGTGGGCTCTTGAATTCGGGTTCTTCGCAGGAAGCGGATCCTACTCCTACTCCTTTTTCAAATCGACTACTCCTAGAAAACCCAGTCCAGGACTCTAATCTAAACCAAACCTGGAGGCGGAATCCAAATGCCTTCCAGATTATGTGAGTTCTTGTCCGGGCTCTATCCGGGTTCGGCTCCAAGGTCCGGCTCCGGCCAAACCCAAACCCCAGTAGTCCCAAAAGCACCCGGTACTCAGTCAGCACCCAAGAACTCGGACCCGGGACCTAGAACTCGAGTACTTTTAAAAGGAAGCACGTCTCAGAGGCCTCTGGCAAAATGCAGATCTCACCCATCTCTACTCCCTACAGTCCCTTCATTAACCCGCCCACAACGCTGCCCAACCGGTGGCGATAGCTCTCCGTCTTTACACTGTACAGACAGAGACTCTTTGACTCAGTGAGGTGTCGTATAAAAAATAAAAAAAAAATTACATATTAAATTTTGAAATTCATAATACATAGTTGTAAACAGTATTTTTGTGCCTCTTATTAAATTTGATATGGAAGTTACCCATTCTACCAATTAAGCCTAAGATGTATGAGTTTTACGGTGTATTTTGATAATCAATATATACCCATACTAATTCACTGGCTCCCATAACCCCAGACTGATTTTTTTATTATTTTTTACTTGTATTTTTATTTTATTGTCTTATTACCACATTTTATAAATATCTGTGTTTTATGTATTTACTTACACACTATATAGGATGTGTGGGATTGCACTCACCTCCCCACATTCTGGAATAAAGACCTTTATTATTATTATTATTATTATTATAATATTATAAATTTGTTACGCTTTCACGCCTAAACCACTAAACCGATTTTAAAAATTCTTTTATCAATAGAAAGTTACATTACCTACATAGGTTGTATATAATGTTAAGCTCTGGCGTTATGAAATTTGAAGGTGGGGTTCGCGGAGAGGGAAGAGATGAGGGAGGGGAAGACGGGGAAGGTGGAAGGGAGTGGTGACGCACGGGAAAGAACATGCAGATTTCTTTGAATGGCATTGCAACTTGCAACACATGCCGGGTACCAGCTAGTATATCATAAAAGAAAATGTATGAATGTGTGCATCCGACTAAAACTCAGAAACGAGTCCCGGTACAATCAAGGGAGTTATACGGTGTGGTAGCCCTCCATCCCCCATCCACGAAGAAGGTTCTCGTTTTTACTGAAAGGCATGCTTTGGAAGATATAAGAGCTGGATGTTTCATCCTCTAGAAATTTTTAAAACAATCCAGAACATTTGAGAGTATTCGAGAGCATTCCACAACATTCCAGAACATCCCGGAACATTCTGGAATGTTGTGGAATGTTCGGCAATAGTCTGGAACGTTTGGGAACATGCCAGAACTTTGTGTAACATTCGAAAACCCTCTCAAATGCTCTGGAATATTGTAGACCATTCAAAGCCTTTTAAAAAAATGATTTAATTATAATTTTTGTCAAATTTTATCAGTGTGTGTTTAAGGGCATAACTGGGAAGTTACAGATTTGGCGTGCACTTTCTTTTCATTGGTTGCCAAGTCATGGCGTGTTTTGTTGAGTATTCTATAATCCCTCCCAAAAGGTCACGCCCCTTCCGATTTCGAATGTTTCAACGACTAGTGCATCGCCTTAGTGGAACTTCTATATCTTTATTTATTCTAATAATCGTACATCCATTCTGCTTTTCTCTTCTTACATACTCATTTATCTACTTCCTAAATTGTAATAATTGTTCTTCTCCTACTTTCGGCTTCACTTTCTTTACTCCTGAGATTTTTTTTGACAACTTATGTATTTTTACTTAGAACACAATATTTCACAATTTCTGTTTTGTCTTACATTATTAATTTTGATTTTCTTTAAGTTTAAAAAATAATTAAACAGTTCAACGAATTAACCACAAGTAATAATAATAATCTTCTATTGCAAATAATTTTATGATTTAATGAACATAAATGTTAGACCTGCATATTTTTTTTTTAATTCATCCATTTGAATATCACTTCAGCTTGTTTGATGCGGAATCTTGGAAGTGGAAATTAACCCACTTCCTGACATCCAATCGAGCTGAAATTCGGAAGATAGACTCTTTGTCGATGACAATGCATTGCATTCTGTCAACTTTTGGTGGCAATGACACACTAACAATTATTCTTAAATTTGAAGAAAGTAAAAGCACTTGTATTCGAAATTAATGTCAATTTTAAAATTCGGAATTTGGCATGGTTGGTAGCGCTGTTGATTCCGATTACAGGGAAGGAAGGTTCAATTCTCCGTTAAACCAGTTTTTAAATTTTTTTTTTTGTATTACAGTAAAAAAAACTTTGTAATTTAAGGTTCGATTTTTTATTTTAATTGTTAAAGGCCTATTTTAATATAATAAACACAATAATATAACTTTGTTTCAATTCCACTTTATTATTTCTTTATCCAACCGGTTTCGGTTCATCCTGAACCTTCCTCAGGGGGGAATAAAAATATATTGAACGTAATACAAATATACATGGTAGATTAATTTCAATATGTATCTACACCAACATAATAATGTTGAAATATTTTAAAGTTCTGATTTAACAATGCGCCAGTTTACACTTTAAATAAAAAAAAAAAAAGATTGCTTTAATATTGTACCTCATTGAAGTTTGATAATATCCAGGGGCCGCATGGAAAGAGATGTCCTTCGCATTTGGTGCCAGGCTGATGGGGATGTTGTCGGGGGTTCTGGGAGCTGTTATAATGGGCGCCTTCATCGACGGGGTGGCAACCCTGGCCATGCCGTGGTACTCCAACGTGTGGATAGTATTTCCGCTGTTTTGGTGCCCCTGCCTTTTCGGCTACGGATTAGTCCCTATGGGCTTGGATTGGTGGAGAAGTAAGAAGGTACCACGTTAATGATATCTGACATTATATGTCTTTATTATATTATCAGGGGGATTTTGATTTAAATCTAACTTACAGTAGTGGAATTACAGGAGTTGAATTTGAATATTCTACTATGATGTTTGAATATTCTTCATCTCATGTCGGTTCCTCATTGCTGGGGATACTCCAATTTCCATAGTGGACAAGGCTTCTTCACTCCTCACAGTCATGCGCTGCTTGGAAAGCTGCTGATACCAACATACTGATACCGGATGCCAGTGATACTTAATCACTCCAGCGCGTTGGTAACCTTCCCGTGCTTCCTCTGCCAAACACTTTGACTATGAGTTTCTCCAAGTTGGAGTCATCAGTTTGGCAACAATTTGTCCAAAGTATTTTAAGTTACGTTGTAGGCAGACAGTTGAAGCCTGTTCTGGATGCCTAGCTATTTCAGTATTGACAATACATTTGTGCATCTGAAAAGTTTTTCTCTGTCTTTTGTGGGATCGTTATTGAGATAACGGGCGTGATCTCCTGTCAGATTTGTGTGAGTTTTACATATTTACAGTCACATATTTTAGTTTAGATCGTTTTGAACACGAATTCCTTCAAGTATGCATTATTATTTATTCATTTAATGTACGCTGTACTTAGAAAAAGCAAATAAATCACACAAATCTGACAGGAGATCACGTCCGTAATCTCGATAACGATCCCACACAAATAGAGAATAACTTTTCTGGCTGTCCATGGGATTCTGAGCATTTTTCTCCAACATCACATTTCGAGGGCATCTATTCATCTACTGTATTAGATATATTGGTATAAGATAACGTTGCTTGAGTGGTTGCACTTCCTTATATATAATAAAAGTTGAGCAATGAATAGTACAATACGAACATTGTCTTCGAACTCCTGCAATAAAGTACTTTAAGCTGCAATTTTTTCCAGCATGGCCTGTCCTTGTCCATGACCGCCCAGCTGCACCTGGTGGCCGCACAGATCCCCTGGGCCCTCATTTTGATCATCATGACTGGCCTCGGCATCAGGTCTGCCGCCATTGTCATGTTTCCAGTCCTGTTTTCTGCCGTAGCTTTACTCCTCATACACTTGACTCCGTTGTATCGCACAGGTAACCAACCAAATACAGACATCTATATCCAACGTCCCTTGTTTTCAAGATTTAATCTTATTTGTGAAATTATTTCGCAGTTCACACGTGGACATGGGTATATCTGGTAATCCACATCCCGCCAGTCATCTTCCAGTTGTATGTAGGGCTGATAATCTACACGGTGTTTCTACCTGTCATGGGGCGTTCCAGCACTATCAATGGAGATCTGTACATTGCCGTTGTCACCGCGATCATCGTCTTATACGTGATGAACGCTGTGGTGAGTACCTAATGCTCTAATTAATTAATAACCTATTAGTTTTGAAAAGTGATAAAGAGAGTTCAGAATGCGTACATAACATATTAAGTGTCACCAATCATATCCACCAAATAGTGAACAAAGGTATGAAAACACTAGGCTTCGTTTTAAGAACAACTAAAAACTTTAATTCCATACAAGCCATTAAACTATTTAACATATCTCTTGTTAGAAGCCTAATTGAATATAACTCGGTAGTTTGGTCTCCATCTTACAAAATTCACATTCATAACATTGAGCGAAAACAAAAAAAAATTCTGCATTTTATAAATTTTAAATTAAATAACTCACTAGAAGAATTAAAATATATATATATTTTTTATTAGATATTCTAAAAACACACACATTAGAAGACAGATGTAAAATAAACGACTTAACCTTTTTGGGAGGCGGGTATGGGTACTGCCGCCCCGGGAACCATTTATTGGACAACCAACACCCCTGCCACAGGTCACCCCAAGTGGTTCACTACGTTTGGTGACTTAGCAGGGGTGCCCGGGTTCATGGGATGAGGTTTGTCTAGGCATTGGTGGCGGATACGTTTGCCCAACGACTGCGTGGCGGGCTGTATCGGAGGAGACTGATTGAGGGAGGCCTTTTGACCTCTCCAACTGGATTCTCCTGACCCTTCGCCTTGCACCGCAGTGTGAGGAATAGATTCATACGTCCGTCCCACCTGGCCACACTGACCCCCAGATTCCTACCCACCCCTCATACCTTGTTCCTTCCCATATCTTCTTCTCCTTCCTTTCCCTTAAAAAACCCTCCACACAGTATCCTCAAAGATGACATAGACCCCTAGGGAAATTGTTTTCCTCGGTGCCTCCTGTGTGGAGTAATTAAAAAAAAAAAAATTCAAAATACTAAACCCCAAATTCAACTGTTGCGAACTCCTACAACTCATAAACTTTCGAATACCCACAGTAACAACACAACAAAATATACTATTCTACTGCAGCATTCATAAGGGGAACTACATTGCCCACTCTCCGATACAACGATTTCCCACTATGAAAAATCAGTTCTTAGGTGTTGTTGATATATTTAATATCAACTTGGCGAGTTTTGTAGATCTTATAAAAAATCTATTCCTAAACACATCTGTTTTTTGTATTTTTATGAATTGTGTGTATTTTTTATTTAATTTTATTTTTATTATTTCTTTTTTTGTTTCAAAATTATCTGTCATGAATTAATTGTACCACCAAACATGTAAAAGCCCTCTGGGTGAAAAATAAATAAAAATGATGTTCCCAGGTACCTTTCCTCAGCCTGATGAGGCGGCCCGCCTTGGTGCTGGGTATACTGCTGGGCTGCGGCCTGCTCATGCTTCCCATATCCCTGGCCACCGACGTGGGGCACCCCTACAAGGCTGGACCGGAAGATCCCGCCCTTCAGAGATACTGGATAATGGTTGGTTCATTACATCTCACTAACGTTTTAGGTATTGGCTAATCAGTGGCGGTCCGTGATTTTTCAGTGATCTAGAAAGCTATTTATGAAAACGACATTATTTAGCTGAACAAGTTGTTTTAGTTGAAAATGATTTTTTTTCAAAATCAATTTTTTGTATATAGAATCTTTATACATTCTTTATACAGGCTGTTCCTCCCAGACTGAAAATCTTCATACCGAAATTACTGCATAGCGGGCCGGATCGGAAGAGGGTGGTTGATGGAGATATCTACCTAGATCCTTCATCAATCTAGATCTCTCTAGCTGGACTCTTTCGACCCATCACCTTGCACCGCAGTGGGAGGGATGAATTCATACGTCCATCACTCCAGGACACATTGACACCCAAATTACTACTACCCCTCATTCCTTTTCCCTTCCCAGAACTTCATCTCCTTCCTTTTTCTAAAAAGACCCTCCAGCACAGCATCCCCAAAGATGACACAGGCCCTGAGGGAATTTTTTTTCAGGGCCTCTCGTGTGTGGAGCTAATGTAAAACAAAATTGTAACATCAGTTTTGTCTCCCTTTTTAAAAATTGGTCTAAGAAAACTCTTTAAAAATTGTAATTCATTATAATCGCATGACAATCTGGATCACTTGTAATTTTCGTGAGCTATTTTTTTTATTATATTTTAAAGTGATTACTTCGACGCTGGAAACGAAAAATTATTCAAGCACCGTTCAGCTGTACGGTGCTTAAGCCACTCTTCCTTTCCAGCCGCACAGCGCCTTAGCCAGTGGCGGCTCGAGCACTTCTTTGGTGGTGGGGATCGACATTTTTTACGTACTGAACCATATCTCACCACCCGTAGAAAATATATAAAATTTCTCAAAAAAAATAAATTAATGTCTAATCTTGCTAATCGGATATCTAAACAAAATAATATAAAATGTCCATTTATGTGTTGGTATATATAGATAACAATTTGCAAGATAGTAAAAAGAAAGCTTTAAAGCAATTCCCGCCCGTAACTCCGCAACCAAATGGTTCATAGGGGATTCAAAGAATTGTCCCCATGGTATTTGAATTCACATACGAGTGCGCACGCGCAGTTGCATACGATCGCGAAACAACCCAAGGAATCTATGGGGATAGCTCGGATCGTCCCCTAAGTGCGCATTAAATTCTGCCCACTGAGAAATAGACCCGCTGTTCTCATACTCCGTACATTGTTCGCTGTACGCGCGTCAGGTCTTTTAAAATCATCCAGAATATTTTTTGTGGGTACTTTATTTCTGCAAATGTTAATTACTTGTATGTTTAAAGAATTCATTCATTTTGGTGAAGACAAAGCATCGAGTGTTATTTCCTTTAGTAGGTTTCGAGTTTAACTGGTGGGGACTGTCCCCATTGTCCTCCTGTGAAGAACCGCTACTGGCCTTAGCCATTAATCCTTTTCAAACTAAACCAGTTTGGAAAATTTTATTATTTTTACTAGGAAAAAGCACAACCTTTTTTAATAGCATCATTAGAATACCAAAAAATGTACTTAAATAATTGTATCTCTGATATCTCTGTTTTCCAAAAAGGACAAGTATAATTTTTTTTATTTAAGTAATCTGAAATTTTCTGGAAAATGTTATACAAATCTTACATAACATGATATTTTGACAACAATTCAACAATTTACTTTTTTACTTTAGCTCCAAACAGGAGACCCTACAAGCTACATCAGTTGTCGACATACCTACTTGGCCAAATTTTATGGGGCCAATATTAATAATTATTTTGTTAAATCTAGAAATGTAATCGATGCTTTTCACTAATTCTTAAACACAAGTCGAACTGCATATGACAATTCCATTTGAATGTATCTACTAGAGAGAATTCACGTGCCGTTCGGCCTTTTATGCAAAGCATGGGTGGCACCCAGGGCGGATAACGACGTGCCAGTCACCCCCCCCCCCCCCCCCCTCCCCTCTTCGTCACTGCAACCAACCACTAAATATCAATGTTACTTAAATATTGCAGAACTCTTCTCATCTCTCATTAATATTGCTGTTTTAATGAACAAATTTGTTTGTGTTATTATTAAAGCACTCCGATCGTAAATTCTATGACGAGAAGGAATTCCTGAGGAGGCGAGAAACTGGCTACTTTGTCCTGAATTTGGACCGGAACAGTCCCCGCACAATCCCGTTGGGAAACAGGTCCATCTCCGATATCGGCGGGGATTGCAATGACGAACTGTACTGCGGATTGCCTTTGTATTCAGCTAGGATGGTTCCATGGAGGTAACATTTACTTATTTAGTAAAGCAAAGTAGAGTAGCGGTACATGAGAATGCTTCTCGTAAAACCTATGGTATAAAAATAAGATTTCTGAAGAGATTGCTAATAATGATAAAGATAAAGCAAGTAAAAGAATTTGTGATTTCATATGGCTTGCAGAAAAAGCGAGGAATTAGGAGTAGCAAGACAAATTAGAAGTTTCCCACCACTTTCTAAGGTTGGTAACCCATAGTGAGTCTTCTGTGTAAGGCTGGGAATAGTGCCATGCATGCATGCGTCGCCGGTCGCATACGTGTGTTGCATCTTTCGAACATGTCTATTGATAATATGTTGGCGAATGAATGAAGTGCGCGAATCGCTATATGCTGCTTACAAGGATCATCGTTCCAGCTCGTCAGTGTTAAATCATCCGTCAACTGACCGTGTGCACGGCATTATTTCCAGCCTTAGTAACTTTTAACATTTGTTGCATTCCAAAGGGGTAAGTATAAGTCCCTATTATCTATGTGTAGGTTCAGTTGGAGTGAGCTCTTGAACTCGAGTTCTTTGTGGGAAGAGGATCATATTCCTACTCCTTTTTCAAATCGACTATTCCCAGAGAACCTGGTCCAGGACTCGAACCCAAACTCGGACTTAGGGCCGGATTCGAAGCCGGAACCCAAATGCTTCTTCCCAAATCTTGCAAATGGCATACCCGTGTACGCGGTCCGAGCCACTCGCAAGTCGGGAGTAGGTCCCGGGTTCGAGTTCTTTGCGAGTTCCGGCTCCGAGGTCCAGGACCTGATCCTAGAACTAGTAGGTACTTTTAAAAGGAAGCATGTCTCGGAGGCCTCTGAAAATATGCACAACTTACCCATCTCTAGTACATACCATAACCAAAACATGGTCGCCAGGTACAAATCAAAATCTTCTGGTGCACTGGAACGGGAGTCTTAACCTGCGGACACATAAAATATTGACTTCTGGGACGTTTCACCATCCCAATGTGCAACTCATCTGAGGCAGGAGGTGTTCCTTCATTTTTCTCCGACACTCTATCTAATGGGCTTTACAGACCATTCTATTTAGTTGCAGTATCAGTCTGGTTGAGTTGAACAAAAAGTAGAACCATGTGGAAATGCATCATATGCATTAACACTAGAAAGACCGGAACCTTCATTTTGACGGCAACCCGAAGTAAAGTGACGATATAATGCTTACTAATTATTGTATTGTTGTGATTTTTTTTCACATTTCATGATTTATGGTTTAACAACTATGGTGAAAAAAACAGGTAAGTGTCTTAATTACTTTTTGAGATATATTGACTTATACCGACAAAGACCGCCGCCGTCAATGTGACAGTTTGGGCCATAATGCTGAGTTTGTTTACAACCTTCTTTACCCAAGTTAACAACATACCCATTCCTCCTCATTTATGATAGTATTAGTATGTCTGTCTCTTTCTATCGGTATCGCTTATCATTCAAACTCGATCTGTACGTTGATTGGTCACTATCACATAATTTATAAAAATACCAAAAAAATATATCTCTCGCCAAAATTAACTTTATGGGTTGTTGGAGAAGGATGGAGTATACAAATACCAAAGTTGATCCAGCTGCGTTAGCTTCTGAAGAACTGACAGAATCATTTATTGGAAAACCAACACGTCTCTACAGGTCACCCCAAGAGGTTTGCTATATTTTGTGATTTAGCAGGGGTGCCCGGGTTCATGGAGTTAGGTTTGTCCGGATCTTGGCGGCAGGTTCATCTGCCAAACAACTGCGTGGCTGGCCAGATCGGCTGAGAATGGTTGAGGGTGAACTTTTGACCTCGCCAGCAGGACTCTCAGAACATTGCCGTGCACCGCAGTGGTGGAGACAGATTCATCCGCCGCCACTCTTGAACACACTGAACTCCAATTTCCTACCCATCCTTCACATCAAATTTTTTTTTTTTTTTACATTAACTCCACACAGGAGGCCTTGAGGAAAGTAATTTCCCTCAGGGCCTATGTCATCTGGGATGCTGTGTGGAGGGTCTTTTTGAGGAGAGGAAGGAATGAACATTGTAGGAAGGAGGAAACACAGATGCCGGCAAATCATTCCACAGCCGAGCTGTTGAACATAAGAATGAGTCGAAGAAACGACCCGTTCTCATGTGACAAATGTCAACCGTGTACAAATGTTGGGCACGCATTTGGCGTGTTTCCCGACTATGCACCGGTGCCGAAGGGATCAATGATGCTAGTTCCTCGGAGCATCTTCCATTGTAATACCGGTAGAACAAGGATAGTATTCCCACCCGACGCCTATGCTCTAAAGATTGCAATCCGTCTGTTAAGATGGGAGAATCTATCAAACGGACCGCCCGTTTCTGCACAGAGTCGAGGGTATTTTTCAGGTATTTTGGAGCTCCAGACCAGAGGTGGCTGCCAAATTCAACCGTGGGGCGCACTTGCGATTTGTACAGGGTTAGCAGTTGTGCACTATTAAAGTATCTGCGGGCCCTATACAGTACGCCCAGTTTCTGGGAGGCTAACTTTACTCTGGCTTCGATGGAGCCCCCATACCTGAGCTGGTCACTTAGGGTTACACCAAGCATATCAATGGAGGGCCTGTTCGGAAGATTGCTTCCGTTGAAAGAGACTAGATTTTCCTTCCCAGAACCTATTCTTCTTCCTTTCACCATAGGTACCCTCCACACAGCATCCCAATAGATGACAAATGCCCTGAGAAGAATTATTTTCATTAGGGCTTTTTTGTGGGGCTAATGTAATCGAAAAAGAAAAGAAACCGGAAAATAAATCTTCTGAAAGACGACAGTGCCAAATTAATAAAAAATACAATAAAAACCAAATAAATGACACGTGTGATACCAACCAACATCTTTGCCATAGAGTGTCCTATGGCAAAGATGTTGGTTATCCAATAAATGGTTCCCGGGCCAGCGGTACTCATATCCGCCTCCCAATTTGAAAAAAGTGATCAGGGGCCGTTCAAGTATTACGTAACGCACTTGTTTTTGTTTTTCTCTAATGTGAATCGCGCTGTGGATTTTTAAATCTCCCTTTCGAGAACTAGAATAACTGCATTCGGGACAAGAAAATGGTTTTGAGAGCTGTGGGTAAACATGTGATTTTTTTGTGCCTCTTTGTAGAACATGAATAGTCGCAGTAGAAATATGTAAGAGGTTTTATATCACTGTGAATCAGCAATTGATTTCTAAGAAGCTCCTTTGTACATCTGCAGTCGGGACATGAAAAAGTTTTATGTCCAGTGTGGGTAAACATGTGAATTTTTAGAAACCGTTTTGTAGCGCCTGAATAGTTGCAGTCAGAACAAGAAAAAGAAGAAGAATAATTGCAGTCAGGACATGGAATGGGTTTTTCTCCAATGTGGGTAAACATGTGATTTTTAGATTTCTCGTCGTAGTACATGAATAGTTGCAGTCGGAACATGAAAAAGGTTTTTCTCCACTATGAGTCGAGTCAGCAAGTGACTTCTTAGATATCCCTTTTGAGAACACGAATATTTGCAGTCAGGGCCTATGTCATCTTTGGGGGTGCTGTGTCGAGGGTTTTTTTTAAGGAAATGAAGGAGAGGAGAGTTCTGGGAAGGAAAAGGGTTAAGGGGTGGGAAGGAATCTGGAGTTCAGTGTGTTCCAGTCATCCGCCTCCAAGACCTAGACAAACCTCATTCCATGAAGTCGGGCACCCCTGCTAAATCACCAAACGTAGCGAACCACTTGGGGTGACCTATGGCAGAGGTGTTAGTTGTCCAATAAAGGTTCCCGGTGCGGCGGTACCCATTCCCGCCTCCCAAATTACAAATAATATGTACTCTCATAGAGAAACCAGGAACAAATTTATTGTGATCCTTTTGGAGAAGTTCAAATGTATTGAAATGGATGTAACGAATGAAACCATGAGAAGTTTTTTTAAATTTTTTTAGTAGCATTGATGTTTGATTTTTTTCCATTCAATGAGGCATTGTTTTTTTGCCCACGTTGCTATTAAAGCAATTGCAAATATTAGTTTTTTTTTAAAGTGAAGCATGCTGCATGTGTTCCCAAGAGGAGAAACTGACAAAATTAAATCAACCATTGCACCGCCTGTATGAAACACTCAATGGCTCAATGATTGAGCCAACCAAATTGACTGGTCTGTTGGGGGTTAAGACAGGAGCTCACCAGTGATCTAGAGTTTTAAGAAAGTATGTTTCTGGGATTCTTCTCCCCCTTCCTCTATTTCTCTAGGCTTTCCCAAGGAACCTGGGGAAGTGCAGGAAGCCTGGAATCACCGGAGGCGCACTGGAGTCGAAGGAACTTGACTCCAACCCCGTCCCCTCTCAGGGGAGATACCAAAGGGCTAGGGCAGTGACTATCCTGGGAATAATCCATAGTTAGCAGGGATGCTGTCACCACATTGGAGGTTATCCACCACTTACCTGCCCTGGTATAAGTAACAGATGGTTACTCCTTCAAGGCTCTCGCAAGATTCTAATTTTTTCATTAAACGAAGCTACATTTATTTATTTTGAACGAATCTAGACCTCTAGTGTCCCTGCATATGTTGTTAGTAAGCAGTATGCAAGTAATATAGTAGGATGAGGTCACCGCAGCACTGATGATAGTGTAAGGAGATAAAATTTGTTATGAAAAAGGTAAACGGTACAAGTATTTAAAAATGGTTTTCTTTTGAACAGCCGAGCCAGCAGTTGGATTCCCTCTGGAGCACCAAATCTTCCGTCTCCGACAGAGTTCATCAAGAAGGAACGCACCTGTTCATCTACGCAATGCACCATGGTCTTCCAATACACAGGTACATTCTAAATTAGTGAGATCTATTCGGGAGGCGGGTATGAGTACCGCCGCTACGGGAACCATTTATTATATAACCAACACTGCTGTCATAGGACACACCAAGTTTCTTGAGGTCTTGATGGCGATTGCATTCGCCCATCTACTACTTGGATGGTCAGATCAGGAGAAACTGGTTAAGGGATACCTAACGTAGATCTCTTCAGCTGGGATGGATTCATACGTCCGTCACTCCTGGACACATTGACTCCCAGTGGGTAGGAACCAAAGATATTTAAATTTAAAAAAGATATGCTATGATGTCCACGCGACTATCGGCGGACTACTACCTAATCGGAGTAGTTTGCATAAGAAAAGAATTTGTTCATTTCGTTGATTTTTTTGAAGGTGTGCATTAGTATTGGTTAACAATATAGTTTCAATATGGAAAGATTTCGTTCATTTAGTTCATTCGTTAATTGGTAAACAATATCGGTGACACCCCGAAGTGCAGGCCCACCTAGTAAAAACTGCAGATAGCTCATCTCTTATATTTCAATATCTTTGGTAGGAACCCACCCCTTATACCTCTTTTCTTTCCCAGAATTTCCTTTGTTTCCTTTCCTTTTTTTCATTTTTTATTCCAGTTAAAAGAAAATTACATTTTCACTCATTAAACTAGAAATAATTATACACATTAAGATAAAATAAATATTTCAATACAGCGCTATTCTATTTCATTATTTTGTTTATCAAGAATAAATATAAATAATTGTTTTTTAGATTTACCCAGCTTCTTTTCGTTTTTAATGTCATTTGGGAGGCAATTATATAAGTTGCCCCCCTCTTAACCAATGGATTGTTTACCATAGTTAGTGTGGATGGTATTTAAATGTATGTTATCGCGTTGTCGTGTAAAGTGTTTGTGTATTTGGGACGTTTTAATGAATTCTGTGTTTGTGTGTACGAGATTATTTTGTATTTTGTATATAAGGAGACATGTATTGTATTCATATAGTTTTCTTAATGTTAATAGTTTTGTTTCCATATATAATTTTTTTGTGGATGTTCTGGGCTTGTAATTAAATAGTTTTTTGATTACCTTGTTTTGTATTACCTGTAATTCATTTATGTGTGTTTCACACGCGTTTCCCCAGATTTCAATCAAATAATTTAAATGTGATTGTACGAGACTATAATATAAACCTATTTTTAATTTATTTGGCAACAGATATGATAGCCGGCTAAATACGCTAATTAAGGGAATGATTTTATCTTTAATACCTTGTATGTGTTGTTTAGAAAAGACCCTTCACACAGCATCCCTAAAGATGACATAGGCTCTGAAGAATTTTTTTTTCCTAAGGGCCTCCTCTGTGGAGATAATATTAAACAAAAAATTAAATCACACCTGCAATTAAAAAAAATTGCCTACCTAGATCTCTAGATCCAACCTTCTGTCTACAAGAAATAGTAATTAGTGTGTGTTTTAGGACCAATCAGAATGACCATCACCTTCGCTCCCCGTGACGGGGTGACGCTGGACAGCTGGAGTCTGCCCACGGCCCCTGTGGCCTCAGCGGAGTGGAAGGGCCGACCAACCTACTTCCTTCACATCGTGAGGGCAGACTTCACCAAAGATTCCTTCCTCTCTATGAACTTCAATGTGAGTTGTTTTTTCACTGATGAAACAAGCCTCTTGTTGGGGATTCAACATTCAACTTCAATAACTTATGGCTCCATTATAAACGATCAAAAAGAAGAAGAATATTACTGAAAAGGGTTTGAAAGGGATATGTAAATACGATTGGAAGAATAGGGAATTAAAACGATTTGTATGAATTAACAGGCGCTTCTAATATTCCCATGTTTACGGAACGGCGAAGGTTCAAAAAAGGCAATAAATATACGTTCCTTATCACAATAATGCTGTAGCTCTTTCTTACACATTAAACAATGGTGAGGCAAAAGATGAGACGCACAATGTACGTATGTACGTAAATAAAAATTATTTTACAAATAAAGAAAACAAAACCTGATTCCTCCAAAGTACTACTTTTTTCGTTTGGGGGAAACAGACATACTTGTATTATCCTTCTTATTTTCCAGAGTAATAATACCGCTTATCTGACACTATAAGAAGAGTTCATTTTGCATATAATTTTCCTGTAAGTATGATAATTTAATATTATTTTCAGGTGACTGATTCTTCTTTACCATTGATGGACTTGGGGATGGCTGGGAACTACATTGACCATGACAGCTATAGGACAGAAGAGTATAGGACATTCCTACAAGCCTTCCCGGATTGGACCCAGATGACCGGCTGGATCAGTTCATATACCGCTTATGTTTTTTAAAATAAAAATACCAACATAAAATATGATAAAAATATGACCTCAACCCTCTTATGTTGTACAATCCAAGCAAGAATGTTGTATAATCCATGCATCCATGCACTTTCTATTGGTGAGGCTCGATGATTCGGGGTGTGTAAAATTGTTCTGAATGCGTCTGTGATAAAGTGTTAATAAATGAGCAAATTATCTAAAATACTTTCTATTTGTATTTAGTACACGTGTGATATTATATCGACAACATGGTTTCCTCGCCAAAAGACTTTACCTCTTACAACTTTAACGGTTTACCAGGAACAATAACTTGCAGTTCTGTGAACAGAGGACTTCGCATAGTGTTGATTATTCAGATTTGACAGCTCTGACGGAATAAAATGGTATTATCAAACACGGCTACTATCTTGACAGAATTGACCGAACCCAGAACACACAAACATCTTTACAGAAAGACGAAATAGAAAGTGGTCAAGTCGAAACAATTGAAACAAAACTTTGCTATGCTAATTATTTGACACAGTGCAGCATCTTCAAACAGACAGTGTAGATATATACTTTGTATTTTCCCGGTAAGACGGAGATCCTGGATTCGATTCCCAGTTGTGTCTTGTTGTGTTTCATGTTTGATTAGTACATTGTTGGGTACAATCTTCAAAGTTATAAAGGTATTTCAATCAAAAATAGGGTTTTAAGGGACATACTTGACTTACTGCAGTGATTTCTGACATTATTTGAAGTAAAAAATGTCAACTACATTTTGGTCTTCGGTGACATTATTGATGTTTTTTTCCCTACAAAAACAAAAAAAAATTGTAGGTGTTGGACAGTTGGAGGTGGGGTAAGGGATTGATCGGTTACTCGGTTGAGTGAGCAGTGACGAAATGCAGAAGAATTTTTTTTGTTTGATTTAAAAAAAAAATTTTTTTAAAAAAGTCCAAAATTTTGTTTTCATTTTTTACTCCAAATAATGTCAGAAATCACTGGTTAAAGCAAGACAAGTACGTCCCTTAACACCCTATATATCGATGGTGGAAAGGAAGAATGGCTAACGAGCCATACAGCTGGAAAAAATTGAGTGGTATGTATAATGTACAGGTCTGGTGTAACAGCACGTACCCGATGGATTTTAACCAGCGATTTCTGAGCATGTTTTGAGCACAAAAAGGTAGATGTTGTTTTGCTGTCTGATGATTTTTTTTTTCTATTAAAAACAAAAAAAAATTCAATCACACGTCGCCACTGATCCCACACCTATCTGACGCGACGGGATCACATGATATGCGTGCAACTTCGTACGTGCTATTAGTACAAGACGGAGTGCTATCGAGTGACCTGCGGCATAGCTACGTGTATTAGCGTATGTGTGATGAAAAAATATTTTATTTGTTTTAAATTGAAAATATTTATATTATCAGATGGCTAAATGTATCTACATTTTATAATGTGCAAATATGCTCAGGAATCGCCTGTCAAAATCTTTTGGGTAGGTGCTGTTCATACTGTTAGTGCTGTTACTCCCTGTATAGCAGGCATGGCCATGGTAGATCGCGACTGATCGACCCAATAGAACCCGCACAAGAACTCGGACCCCGAGGCCGGACAAGAATCCGCGTAACAGCTGCGCGTATCATCTTGTGTGATTTTCTGAAATGCCGATTGTAACAGTTTGAAATTACAATGCGAAATAAGCACCAAATAATTAAGTAGGTGGCTACGTATCAATTCAAATTGAAATTTGAATTCTTAATTAATACTTCGGTGAAATCGTCATTACCTCTGAGCTAAAACTTCGGTTAGTTTTGAGTTTATTGATTTACTATTTAAATATTTGAACTGGCGCCCCCCCCATTTTGCGGCATATAGCAAGCACCTCAAATGTAAAGCTTCACTCGGTACACGATAAATCTGTAACTTTTTATTTCATTTATTGTTATATTCTGAACACAAAACTGGTTTAAATGAAATCTGTATGGGGTGAATTAAACTACACTCAGAACATGAACATTATCTTTCATTGATTCTGGCAGCAGACACATAGTCTGCAACTAGAATTTTATCACTGCACTTCGAATACGAGAATTTTTTTCTTCGAAGTGAATTTGAAGCACTTGAATTCACAACGGAAATTTTAAATTCTGAATACAATACTGGTTTAAATTAAATCTGTATGTGGCGAATTAAAACTACACTCAAAACATGAAAATGGTTTTTCTTTAATTCTGTCGGCAATTTTATAACTGCGCTTCGAATAAGAGAATGTTTTCCTTTGAAATGTGTCAGCAGATAAATCCACAACTGGAATTTTACATTCTGAACACAAAACTGGTTTTAAATTGACCAACGAGTCCCCAGATTTAATTAGTATTACTCTCATAATGTGCGTATGATTTTCCTACAAAATACGAATTTTGAAAATGGTTTGAAACAAAAATTTTAACTCCACTCGAAATATTAGAATGATTTTCCTCGAAATGCGTCAGTAGATTAATCCGCTACTGGAATTTTGACAGATCACTCGGAACATGAAACTGATTTTAACCTAAGAGTTAATCTGCATGCGAGTCCTCAGCTTTAATTGATTGACAGAACACGAAAATGGTTTTCATCCTATTTTTGTACTTTGAACACATGGATGGTGTGATAATCTATCGAAACACATCACTCCATGAAATGAAATGGATAAATTTTTTACAATATAATTTATTTTTTTTAATTTTCGGAGGCAGGTATGGGTACCGTCGCCCGGGAACTATTTATTGGATTACCAACACCTCTGCCATAGGTCACCCTAAGTGGTTCGCTACATGTGGTGACTAAGCAGAGATTCCCGGGTTCATGGGGTGAGGTTTGTCCGGATCTTGGCGGCGTATGCATCTACGATTGCTATGCTTACTTGCTGAGAGATTGTGATTGGCCGTATCGTAACAGCGGAAAATAATAAATCTGGCCGCACACGCCGGACTAATTTTATCTTTTTACCTTAAAAGTTATTTATCTTTTTTACTTGTACCATCATGTAGAATCACCACCCGAAGTTAATGCACTTTACCCCCGGACAACCTGTATATATATATATGTGTAGAACAATTTTCTCAGTTTACCCGCGTAACGTAGTCCTTAAAAGGACTTTTTAACTCCTGACGTTTCGGACAGATCACACTGTCCATCTTCAGAGGCCTTATGTCTTGAGTTTTTGTCTCAAACTGATAGCTTTCGCATGTCTGTTTGGTCCAAAAGCTAAAACTTAAGTGAGTGCAAGTCACTTCTTATGTCTAGAACGAAGTACCCGGGTTGCAGGTGATTGATGGTGGATGGGGTGGGGGGCGGGGCTGGCAGTAGATACCTGATTGGTTAAGCTAATTGGAGATACTACTGGTAATTTTGGAAATGCCGTTTTTGGGGGATTTTCATCGATTAAGACTTTCCAGGTGTTGGGAATTCTGATTGAGTCATTTCTAGTATTCATATTATTTTTATGTTTATAAATTTCTATTGCTTCGCGGTAAATTCTTTTTGGTTCATTGTATATGCTAGCTATTGTTGTTGTATTATTAAAGTCTATTTTATGACCTTCATTAAGGACGTGTTGAACTATGGATGAAGTTAAGCGTTTATTAGTGACATCTACTTTATGTTCTGCAATTCTACATGATATTTTTCTATTGCAACGTCCAATATACACCTTTTCACATGCCCCACAAGGTATTTTATAAATACCATGTGAGTCAAGTGGAATGTGGTCCTTCGGACTTCTTAATAGAGACGAGATTTTATTTTCTGATTTTTAAATAGTTTTGATTTTATTGCTTTTGAGGATTCGACTGATTTTATCTGTCGAGCCTTTGATGAATGGGAGAATTGCTATAGAAAGGGGTTCTTCTTCCGTTTCAGGAATATTTTTTTTGCGTTTATTTATGGATTTGTCTATTAAATATTTGGAGAAGCCGTTTGCTTGAAGAGCACTACTAAGAAGACCTGAATATGAATGAATGAATATGAATATGAATGAATATGAATATGATCATGAATATGATCTTTGTCCACTAGTCGTTTTGACCGGGTAACTAGGGTATTTATAACTGATGACAACTGAGATGGGTTATGATTTGAGTTGGCGTTTAAGTATCTATTTGTATGTGTCGGTTTACGATATACGGTATGGCCAAGGCTGCCGTTCTTTTTCTTTTTAACTAAAATATCGAGAAATGGGAGACAATCATTTTCTTCGATTTCCATGGTAAATTTAATATCTTCATGGATACTATTCAAATGAATAAGAAAGTTATTTAATTCTTCAATTCCGTGTTGCCAAATAATGAAGGTATCATCCACATAGTGACGCCATAGTGAAGGTTTCAGAGGGGCGCTCTCTAATGCCTCTAATGGCTGGTTTGGGCATGTAGAGCCAATTATCTAAAGAAAGGTTGTAAGAAGAATATATGACATGAACTTGAATGGTAGAAAAAGTCGGGGATGCCCGAGAAAGACATGGCATGATTGAGTAAACCGAATTCTTGAGTCATGTCGAAAGACAGAAGAAAAGAGCGATATATGGATGTGAATGAGGCAAAGAGTGTATGCACAGACCGAGTTGTTTGGCGGTCCTCTCTGCGAACCCCTGCGAGGAAACAGGGGGATAGTTAGTTATTGTGAGATAATGTTTATTTATTATTAAAGGCATGTTATTTTATTTGTTTACACAGTTTTATGCTTTCGATTTTCCTTTTAAGAGATTTAACATATATTTTCCTCTCAGGAGGCCCTGGGAGGAAAATAATTCCCCTCAGGACCTATGTCATCTTTGGGGATGCCGTGTGGAGGGGCATTTTAGGAGAAGAAGGAGAGAAAGTTTTGGGAAGGAAAATGGTATTGGGGGTGGGTAGGAATCTGGGGGTCAATTTGTCCAGGAGTGACAGTCAAAGAGGCTCTCTCAACCGATCTCTCCCGACTTGGCCTGCCATGCAGCTGGTGGGCAGACGCATCCGCTACCAAGACCCGGACAAATCTCACCCCATTAACCCAGGAATCCCTGCTAAGTCGCCAAACGTAGCGAACCACTTGGGATGACCTATGGCAGATGTCTTGGTTATCCTATAAATGGTTCCTGCGGCGGCTGTACCCGCACTCTCCTCCCAAATTGAATTAATTATTTATTTATTTATTTATTTATTTATTTATTAATCATTAACGCCCTTATGGGCTTTTACATACATTTACATTTTTATGTTTTAGTGCATACAGGTGTGTTTAGAATACAAAGAAAACATGAATAGTTTTTACACATGGTACATATAAATAAAGCTGGTAAGTAAAAAGTATAGCATTATACAATAAAGAGAAAAAAATCAGTTTTATATGTATATACGTATATAACAAATAATAATAATGGTGAGTTTTTAATATATGTGCAATTTATGTGTTGAATACATAGCGAAGTTGATTTTAAACAAAAATACATACTACCGACTTGCACCGCACTAAAATTAATATACAAAACAATTCCATTTTGACCAATTACTTTATCGTCAGAGTTTCTGCAAGGAATTCAATTTCCGAAGACGAAATACTTTATACCATAAATATACCAATCCCCTTTATACTGAAACCATGGAATAATGTCAGATACTTCAGTAAACTATCACGGAGAGGACAAATGAGTTCGATAATATAATATAACAGAGTATCTAATTACAATCAAATTAAAATGTTAATCAAAGTATAAGTCGTTAAAGTAAATTTGTTATTATTACCTATTACAACGATAAACAAGAACAGTTTTTATAAGGTTTGTTTATAAATTATAAATTACTAACCTTTATTACGCCCTATATTGTAGGTGTTTTGACGGAACTTAACTATGAGGGTTTACAATAAACTGTGCACACAAAATTTCAAGATGGGGATTTATAGTTCTATTGTAACTGTTCCAATATACTGAATTTAAATTTGGACACTGACAGATGACGATAAACATCGATTGAGTTATATTTATTTCCTAGTCGATGAAGTCTTTCGATAGGCGAGTTTTCGAAGTAATTATTAGTAGGCGCGTTAACGAAGTACGGCGCATTCAATCTTGTATTACGGGTAGGTACTCGCAGTTGGATTAGTTTGGTTAAATCCAGGGCGTCCAGTCTGCCATTTGAAATATTGAAAAGACAAATTAAATCACTCATTGTTCGTCTTGAAGTTAATTCATTTAATTTTAGTAAGTCCATTAAAAATGTGTAGTTAAGTTCTTCGATTGGAATTCCTAATTTATAGTTTATAAATCTCAAAAACTTATGTTGCACTCTCTCAATTTTTTGTTGGTGAATCTTATAAAAAGGAGCCCAGATTGTTGAATTGTACTCTAAATGGCTTCTCACTAACCCAGTGAACAGCAACTTAAATTAATTAATTATTTTAAAATCTTTTACCGTCCTCAATATAAACCCTAAGCTTTTCATGGCCTTGTTAGTTATTTCGTTTATATGAGAAACAAAAGATAATTGATTGTCAAAAATAATACCTAGGTCCTTGATTTGTTCAACTCTTTTTAGAAAGATGTTGTTGATGCTGTATTCATATTTAATAGGATTTTTAATTCGGGCAAAAGTTATTGTTTGACATTTTTCAATATTGAGGAAGAGTTCATTATGGATGCACCATTCTTGTAGCCTCACAAGATTTGTTTGTAATACGCAACAGTCATTGAGATTAGTAATTGTTTTGTAAATTTTAAGATCATCAGCAAATAAAAGTATCATAACTCCATCAAAGATTGTAGTTATGTCGTTGATGAACAAGGAAAACAGCACTGGTCCCAGATGTGACCCCTGGGGGACTCCGGAGAAGATTTCGAATTGATTTGAAAAGTGCAAGTTGAGTTTGACTGAAATTTTTCTATTGTATAAATAACTTTCAAACCATCTCAAAATATGCCCCGTTATTCCAAGGGATTTTAATTTGTGCATAAGTATTTTGTGTGAGACTTTGTCGAAAGCTTTGCTAAAGTCAGTGTATACCACGTCTGTTTGAAGACGATTGTGCATATTATTAAATAAGTATTCCTGATAGATCATCAAATTTGTGAGAGTAGACCTTTTTGACATGAAACCGTGTTGTCTATGTGAAATTACTTTATTAATCTCAGGAGATAGTTTAGAGAGCAGAGCAGATTCAAATATTTTCGGGATCGACGACTGGATACAGATAGGTCTATAGTTGGATATATCGGATTTATCACCCTTCTTGAAAATTGGAGACAGAAAGCTTGTTTTCCATTTATTCGGAAAGATGCCAGTTTTTATTGACAAATTAAAAAGTTTAGTAAGAGGATAAGTTAAGATTGATAAGCATTAGATAAGAAGATTGTAGGAATGTTATCGGGACCAGCCGATTTTTTCGGGTCTAGGGACTTTAATTTATTTCTAATATCACTTTCTTCAAATATACATTGATTGAAATCGATCTGGTTATCATTAGATGTTGTGGCGTTGAATAATGGAGAGTTGTTTGCAGAATCGTAGACTTTGCTGAAGAATTCAGCAAACAAATTAACGATTTCTTGGGGATTATCGGCCATTTTGTTATTTAAATACATATTAGAGGGTACACCGGAGTCATTATTGTTTAGCAGGTTTGAAAATTTATAGATATTTTGAGGGTTGGCAAGAGCCAATTCTTCGCAGTTATCGATGCACTTTTTGTAACATAACTTGGAAATTTTTTTGATGCTCGTTCTTAGTTCACAAAATTTTGCGTAATCAATAGGATCATGTGATGATTTGTAAGCTTTATGAGCGATTTTTTTGTCTCTAATTAATTTATTAAGATCGGTACTAAACCATTTTGGGTAATTATGCGTATACATTTTTGAAACGGGTACAAATAAATCAATAGCATTATTTAGAATTAAGTAAAATTTGTCAACCATTACATTGATGTTTTCTTCAGTGTCCAAAAATTTCCAGTCGGTTGAAGATAAAAAATTAATGATTTGATTATAGTCTGCTTTGAAAAAGTTCAACTTAGTTGATGCAGATGGATTTTTTTTAGTTATTGAACTGTTACATTCAATTATTAGAGGTGGGTGGTATTTGTCAACTGGGAGAATAGATTCAACAGATGCGGACACTTTTACTGATAAAGAATTGGAAAATACTAGAACTTACTATTATGATTTTGTTATAAGATTCGCAAAAGACGTAATATTTCTATTGATAATCGTGTTGTAGTAATAATTACCCAATCTGCCAAAGCTGCAAGTAATTTTAAAACTATGACTTTTCTTCTTACTGGCAAAACGTGTTGAAATTCATTGTTAGATTAACATTTAAAAATCAAGGCAAGTGATGCTGTATTCCGGCTTATTTCTAATGATAGAAATAGTATTTTTCCAAGTTCTCCTACTAAACTGAAAACGTTCAGGTGAACTTCAGAGACTAATCGAGAAAAACTACTAAGAATTGGCTATTGGCGATTTTAACCAATTGAAAAATATTAGTACATTTTTTAACGTGAAGTGTAATCATAGGGAAAAGACCCGGTTCCATTTAATTTAGACGTGCAAGAAAACCTAAGGACAGGAAATAACGACCTCCGTGGTCGAGGGCAAAGCTCTCTATTAGCAATCCGGAGGTCTCGGATTCAAATCCCGGCGTGCGCTCATAAAATTTTAATTGATCAATACGTGTATTATTACAAAATTTATTCATTAAAAACAATTGTATTAGTAGCTATATTTGTGACTCCTTCTAGAGATGATGATAATTTCAGTTTCGTCCTGGTGTAAGACCACCATTCAACCAATGGAGCCAGTGAGTCTATGGCATCCCCGATTGGGGTACCCATTTGGGGGATTGAAGGTAGTGGGACGAGAAGGAGATGGGAAAGAGGTAGGTGGGGAAGAACCTGGTTATATAAATCTGGTTACCAAACACGGCTAAAGCCATTTCAAGCAACGTTTCAATTCTGAATGGTGGTCTTACACCGGGGATTTCAATTCTATTTCCTATTTTTTTTTTTTTAAAGAAAGACAAACATTCCTGGGCTATGAATAACCCAACAATGTTTGAAAATCTCCTACTACCACCACACTAAGCAGAAAATGTTGCTTGTGTCGTGACGGAGGACTTAGGGGGCCGAGGAATCGAACAAGCGTCCCCCGGTTGGGACCCAAACGTGATGCCCTCTCAGTCACTGACCGTTCAATTCTGAATGGTGATCTTACGCCAGGGCGACTTTGAAACGTGCCGCAAATATACCTTATTTTATTTTAAGTGATTAAATTGTGAAATAATACAGATCAATCAATTAAAAAAAACTGCGTGAAGCTATGTAAAAAAAAATATTAGCTCACTTTGCGATTTGAACCCGTGACCTCCTGATTACAATTCGAGAGCCTTACACCTCGACCACGGATACCGGCAAGATAGAACACGATAAATTTCACAGCAGGTGCGGTTGATGTTCTCGATAAGTAGGTATCCGCTGTCGTTGAGAGATACTGTACTGCTGTCAAAAATGTCGATTAAAATCGTTATCTTTTTAATGGCATGAACCTTTCATTAGAGTAATCGGCAATATTCCAGAAGACAAAATTAATGAATGAATCTCTTGTTACTTAATGGGCCTCCTAATCCATTATCGAGTTCTAGGAACCACATTTCAAGTGTTTGGATGTGATGTATTTGTTTATAATATTTATAATACAAACAATTTTTTATTATTAGGTCAAGTTCGTGAACCAGTACACTAAGTGTACACCGTACAAGTCTTGATGGTACATCCGATACAATGTTAAAGTAATAATTAACCCTTTTAATTATCATCTGATATCAATGGACCAAATGTTTTTCAATCCTCTTATGTTTAGAATTCATTCTTCAGAACTGGCATAAATAGACTGGCTACAATCAGACACTCCAAAGTTAGCAAGTAAGGAGCCGCAACCGGGCTCAAAAAGAAGAAGATGGAGAGATATGAAATTACGAGTGGTAGAGGAGTGCGCTTGTATTTAAAGTGACGAAGTTGATGCAAAAATTGTGAAAATGTTTAATAAAACACGACTCGTTTAAAATAGAGCAAAAATCTCATGGGGGTTGTCTTGTCTTGGTCGAGTTCCAGAGGTGTCAATAAGTTTTTCTGATTTTTCTGTTTCCAGATTTTCGATTGAGTTTCGCTTATATTGTCTTCATTTATTTAAATATTACAATTTGAGGTTTTAAAGAGCTTTAAAACTTAACGTGATTGAGGCAAGGAGTGTGTGCCAAGATCGAGTTCTTTGGTGGTCCTCTCTGCAAAGAAGTGTCATTGTTAGAATTGTTAAATAATATTTACTTATTATCCAAAGTCATATTATATTATTTGTTTAGACAGTTTTATGCTTTCGCTTTTCTATTTTCCCCTTTTCCTTTTAAAAGGATTTATCATATAATTTAGTTGTTAAAAACCTAAGCCCCTAAAACCCCTAAAATTGTTTCTCCCGTGAACAAAAATTCATCGTCACGCATGATAAGCTTTTTTTTTTTTTTTAAAGAAAGACAAACATTCCCGGGTTAACGAATAATCTGACAATATTTGAAAATCTCCCACTACCACCACAGTAAGCCGAAAATGTTGCTTGAGTCGCGATGGAGGACTTATTCAACCGAGGAATTGAACACGAAACGCCTGGGTGGGACCCAAACGCGATGCCCACTCAACCACTGACCGGTCTATAATATAATTCAAAATAATAATATATTTATAATTAGTGACCGACCGAATGTTCGGTTTCGGTTTCGGCAAGTTTCGGCAAGAGTACGGCTGGAGAATCAAAGGAACTCCCTCAATCATTCTGTCCCGAACCGGCCTTCTATGCAGCTGGTGGGCAGACGCATCCGCTTCCAAGACCCAGACAAACCTCACCACATGAGCATAACATATTATAGGGCACCCTCGCTAATTCACCAAACGTAGCGAACCACTTGGGGTGACCCATGGCAGAGGTGTTGGTTATCCAATAAATGGTTTCCGGGGCAGCGGTACCCATACCGCCTCCCAAATTGACTCTTTCCGAAGTCTGCAGTTTCTTTATAATTAATAGGTCACATAATATTTCTACTGATAATCGTGTTGTAGTAATAATTAGCCACTTACATCTAGAGTGCATTCTTTAAAATTAACATGAAAAAACTGTTTTTGATGAGAAAACCATACAGGAGTCCACTGATATAGTCATAATATGGTAATCACTGTCGTGATGCGAAATCAAAATGGAGAGAAGAGGAAGCATAGGAAGATCCCAGCAATATAGATCTAGTCACTAAAAATAACAAATCACACTTCAAGCAACGTTTTAATTCTGGATGATAAGTCTCAAAAAAATCTCATACCGATTTAATAAATTTTACGTGGGCATTGCCGCCAGGTTGATTAGAGTCCGCGACCTATGGGCCAGACATCTTGGCGCCTTCGTATTCTATAAATATCTATACAGTCGTCCAACCAAAAACTTGAACAAATAAGCGGCAACGTCGCAAGACGTCGATTTATCGTCAACATGAAAATGAATATATAATTGGACGCTTCATTGTGGACCAAATTAATGTAAATATATGCAGGATGCCTCTCTGCATTGAATATGAAAGGAGTTCAGATTGGTGGAACGTTAAAGGGCGTTTTTTTCATTTTGTATATTTTAAAATTAATGTTTTTCAAAAATGTAAATACCTAACTACAATCAAACACTGAAAAGATAGTATATACTTTAGTTAGAACTATGTAAAATCAAGTCCTTCAGATAGACGCAGTAATGTCGATCTGATGAAAGGACGCAGAAATGATAGCGGGATGTATATACATATATATTTATTTATTTATTTATTTATTTCAACGCCATAAAATGGCTATTACATCCTGTGATACATGATACACAGTGGTACATAGGAGGGTAATTACAATAGTGTACATTAAACAAAGTACATATGTATGATAACAACTAGTATTTAATTATAGGATACAAATATGTTTATAACAAACAAAAAAGAATATGAGCTCATACAAAATACACATTTTTATGCAGAATAAACATAAGTAAATAAAGGTGAATTCTTAGAAAAATTCTCAACATCAAGTATAATATACCTACTTTACTTTTATTTGTACGTATTGTTGGATTCTAGGAATTGGCTAAAATGGACTAACTTAGTAATGATATTATTGTTACCTTCAGTTGAAATGACTGAAGTTTAAAATTACTACAGGTACTGCTAATTAGTTCAGCTTTTCAGGGCTGCCAGTTAGAGAATCAATAATAAATCTTTGGTTTAAAAATAATAATTTTGAAAAAAAAAATTATACATTATTAGCTATCACTTAACTAGTATGTCTGATAGTTAATATAAATAAAGCAAGCAGTTTGGAATCTATATTAGAGTATGATATAGACGCCGTGCAGATAGGGTTGCCATATCTTAAATTTGGCAACCAGGACAAGACGCGTGAAAACCCCGGATTTTAGAGCCGAGAACCCGGACATGTCAACAGATTTTTTTTAAATATAGTCAGTGTAATAAAAAATAGTTGAAAATGTCATAAATCACCTATTTATTTACTTTCAAATTAAATTTAGTCATCTTTTATCATCATTATAAATGTACCTAACAAAACAGAATCTTATTACAGTTTGTTACAAATTGTTTTAATAATCAGTTAGATTTTTTTTATTCTTAAAATAAAACACAAATTATTAATATACTCTGTTATGAAAACAAAACCTTATTGAAATATTAAGCCTAACGAAATTCAATTAAATTTTTAAATAAAAATCTTAAAAGTACTGAGACTATTTTAGTATTCAGTCTTACAATTTTTGAGGTAACTCTTTAACTCAATAATAATTATATCTTTAAATTTTTATCAGCAGCCATTTAAAAGCAGCCAAACAACAAAATATCTCTTAACATAATATGAACTAAATTCAATCTTCTTAAATCTTGCAACAAAACTGAATCTTTTTAAAGTTTAGACTTACTGTAATGTAAGTTACATTATTAATTTTAAGCATAAAATAACCAAAAACTATACTCATTTATATCACCTTAAAGTTTTTGCCATATTGTAAATTTCTTTTACGTAATAAAAACAATCATAACTTTGCACTCAATAGTACCTACATTATTTGATTATCTAGCTATTAAAGCTTTTTCCTCAGCCTCTCGCCTTTTTTACTTTTTTCAGTTTTTTTTTTTTGTATTTATCACTCTTTCCGATAGCTTTTAGAATATCTTCCCTTTTTAAAAGGAATTTGTAAAAATCAATACAGCTGTATTCTTGGAAATTGAATTTAATTTTAATTAAAGATAAATGAAACAATGTTACATTGTTTGATTCACTTTTATATTTGTTTAAAGCCGACCGGTTTCAGAACGACTGTTTCTTCCTTAGGGCAAACGTATACGTTTGACTTTAATTTTTAAGACTTTAAAATTTTTTTTAAACCCGGACATCAAATAAAACCCCGCCCGGACGCTCCCCGGACGCCCTCTAAACTAGGACAAATCCGGGGAAATCCGGACGGATGGCAACCCTACGTGCAGACGAACACTATTATACCTAGCATTAATTATTGTCATTGAGGTATGATATTATAGCCTTCTTATAACTATATTCGGCGCAGTTGAACACATCTACTACTTCCGAGAAAGCATTGCCAACAGCATGCAATCTAGGTATAAGCGAGTATCTAAATGACTCAGTCCTGATATTTTTGTTGCAATTAAAAAGAATTTTGGATCAAGTAGTCCTAGTAGGTATGTGGAAGGTAATTAGGTTTAATAAAGCTGGGAACATACTAGGCCCACACCACGCTACGCGACGTGGGTAGACGTCATCATTTCCATATCTGGACAACTTACCATCCATACATTTTCTATGGAAACGGGTGCTTTAGAATCACACTAGCCCCACGCAACGCAAACCGACGCCCCCCACGCGACGCGGATCTGCCGCAGCCAGATCGGCGTGGGCCATGTGGAAGGTGGAGGGGGTATGGTCACGTCTACTACAAGATGATTTTACATCTTTCTGGTGTTATCTAAGCATCTAACGTTATGTTTCGCAATATCTGTGGTTGTTTTTTGACAGATATTATTCAAAAATGGATGACGAACAGTTCATTGAAACTGTTAGACGGCACGAAGTTATTTATAAAATCAAATTACAGGATTATAGAGATTCTGCATACGCAGTGCAGCTTGGGAGGAAATTTTAAGCATTCATGGCATTACTTTCAATATTACACCCCTATAATTAATGACAATCAAACCTTAGGCACACTGCCAGTCTTTCTCTGATCCGAATGGACTTTCGAAGATGTGTGTTTTCTTTTTTTTATGTCATATTCAATTATGCTGTGAAGCTCTTTAAATACCACTTTACTCATACGGAAGTACTTGAAGAATCGTCCGTCATCAGATTCTAGTTCCTTTACTAAAGTATGGAACTCTCCAAATATTTGTCTTTGTTTGTTAATGTTGTGGACCCAAATACTTCTCGCTTTTTTCTTTTTACGAGAATATTGATTTAATAATACTAATCGTAGCAAATTATTTTCAAATTAGCTTTCAAGACATGGCAAAGCTGTCATCTGCTGAGAAGAGAATCACATAAACATAGCCTAAAAAATAAATGTCAAATGTGTCGAATCAAACGCGCCTGCGCACAACCAGAGACCCCTTGTCACATGGTCACAGCGACGCATACATACGTCGGCCAGGACATGGACAGGAACGTTGCGTCGCGTCGCGTAGCGTGGCGTGGGCTTAGTATGTTCCCAGCTTTAATCAGGACTGTCTATAATACCATTAACAATTTTAAAAATAAAAGTCAAGTCGGAAATAAGTCTTCTATCTGAAAGTTTGAGTAAGTTTAATTCTTTCATTAAGTGATTGTAATTTATTGATTCTATTGGTAGACCAAGTTTATAGTTAATGAATCTTAAGAATTTATGCTGAATTTTTTCTATGGAATCGGAGTGGATTTTGAAGTGAGGGGACCAAATAGAAGAATTATATTCGACTTGACTTCGAACTAGAGAGGAATATAGGATTTTTAATGTTGAAATATTTTGAAAGTCTCTGCCATTTCGAAGAATGAAACCTAGCATTTTTAATCCTTTATTGGTTACTGTAGTTATATGTGGAAGAAAGTTAAATTTGGAATCGAAAATAATGCCAAGATCATTAATCTCATTGACAGAGGTGAGGGAAACATTATTAATTTTATATTGATAGTTAAGGGGTTGATTTGTTCTGAAAAACCTTATTATCTGGCATTATATATATTGGCATTATATCTGGCATTATCATATATATATATTGGGGGTCGGTCGCCCCCCCCCCCCCCCCCCTCCTCAAAAATTCATAATTCGTAGGAAAACCATACGCATATAATGATAGTAATACTAATGAAAGCTGGTGACCCGCAAACAGATTAACTCTTAATTTAAAACCAGTTTTGTGATCAGAATGTAAAATTTCAGTTGTGGATTCATTTGCTGACACATTTCAAAGAAAGTTTTTTAGTTAGTTGAAGGCTATGTATGTGCTGCTAGAATCAAAGAAAATCTATTTTCAGGTTCTGGGTGTAGTTTTAAATCGCCGCATAAAGATTTAATTTAATCCAGTTTTGTGTTCAGAATATAACGATAAACAAAAATAACATGTTGCAGATTTATCGTGTACCGAGTGAAGCTTTACATTTGAGTTGCATACCAAATGCTGCGAAATTCTGATAAATTGACCATACCGTGTGTAACTTTTATTTGGGGGATGCAGAATCAATCTTAAGCTAAAATCTGCCTTGTTCCCTCAACTCAGTGTAAAAATTCGAGATGCGAAATCCTAATACATGGATACCATTGTCGATTTCCCGACCTTTGTTCGCTCCTTCCTCTCCTCAAAACGATTCTCCACACAGCATCTTCAAAGATGACAAAGGCCCTGAGGGTTTTTTCTTGCCTAAAGGAAATTTCTTTCCTCAGGACCTCCTATGTAGAGTGTAAAAAAAATGAACATGGTTTTTATTGGAAGAGTACTCGTCACATGTGATTATAAAATGAGGTGGTAAAAAAAAAATGAATTTCCATGTCCCCCCCCCCCCCCCCGGCGCTTCAAAAAACCGCGGTTGAAGTACCCAATTAAGGGGGCGCGAAATTTTCCTCTATTCCGGGCGGTAGAATCCCACGCTACGCCACTGAGTAGATCACGCAGGGTTTCGTAAGTGAACGGTAAATCTTTGGTCTAATCAAGTTGGCCACGCCTGCTGTGTAGCGTCGAGCTTTTTATTAATATTATCAACAAATATAATGTTCATAACTTTTATGCAATCAATTTTAATCTTACGAAATTGATAAATAAAAAAACTTCGCAAAATAATTACGGTAAATTCACCAGACAATAATCCTGAAAGGTTTTGCGGGTTCTTACCCGATTTTCCTCGGCGTATCGATACAAAAATATCGATTCGACATGCACGGAAACCCCATCACTAAAATTTGACAACTTTCAATCATTACGAATAATAACCTCACAAAATTTTGAAAGTTGTCCGATAGGATTGCGGGCTGCGCCTGTAATTATTTTATTTGATCTTATTAGTGAAGTCAACCAGTGAAAATGCCCAAGAAGAAGACGGGACAGCGTAAGAAGGCCGAGAAGCAAAAGCTCAGGCAGAAAGAAATCCGAAATGCAAAAGAAAATGTCGAGTTGGCCGAACATCCTTGTAACGCTACAATGGAATGCGAAAAGTGTCAGAAGTATGTATTTTTACAGCATTTTCAATCTTCATTATCCTGGTTCAGGTCTGAACTTTGATTTTGATTTTATCCCAAAATATGGCAGAGCTATTATTTACCACTCCCTCATTTTTAAGCTGCTCATTAATTTGTTAAAATGCTTAGTTCCTGCACCCAAATGACATGTTAAACTTTCTAAAGGCAGCTTGTATTTTGTAAATTCGTTTCATTACCGTTACCTTAGTGTATTTTCTGTTGAATAATACATTTTGATTTATGCATCCAGGTTTAATAAATTATTTTGGCTTAAATTAAGTTTTTGTGGTGTCTAACCCGTTATTGAACATAAAATATGAAAATGTGTGTATTCATGTGTGGGTGAACATCAGTAATCGTCGGAACCATTAGCTTCTAGATATTATTTCCAGAATTCCAACAAACTAGTGCCTATCTAAAGCCTCAATGACATTTAGCGAGTTTACAAGCTACTAGCCGGTGAATTCACTATCTGCTAGTAAGTAAACTCGCTCAGTGTAATCGTATTACTAGCTAAAAACTAGCAGATTGTGAACAACCTACAAACAAGTTGGAAGGGGGTCAACTTTACTAGCTACTCGCTAGCGTGTACGGCGGATGGCAAGATGGCGGCCCTCGAACAGCTGATTTCATAACTGTCAAACTACTGCTTGATCTGGATTATTCGTTGTACAATCTGTTAAGTAACCGGCAAATAGCTATTAGCGGTGAGCTAACTGCGAATATCTCAGTTTTCTACAAAATGTTGACAATATTAGTTCGCACGGGAGTCATTATTTTAGCTCAGCTTTTCTCTAGCTAGTTCGCTACTGAGCGAGTGAAATGTTTTATGTTCGATCGCACTCGCCAATTTGCCCGCTTTTAAACTTACTGGCTAGTAACTTGTAAACTCGCTCAATGTAATCGAGGCTTAATACGCAAATATTAAATGGTGATAAAGTTTCTAGGCCTTCGTTATGTTATAATGTCAATGCTAACACACTAAAATTAATATGGATAGAAATTATTATAAATGGCACATAAATGATCACATACGACATAAAATTTTCATTTTAAATAAATGTAATTTTGAGTGCAGTATTTTCCATCGCCCCGAATGCAAATAGTTGTCTTTTATTGTATTAAGGTGAATTCAAAGGTTTATTTCTAAAAAATATCCATATTGAGCGTGTCCAGCGAAGCTGAAATTCAGAATTATTAATTTATATGCCGTGTTGCCAGGAAGCAGAAAAGCCGAGCGTTCTGCTACTTCTGCCAGTCACTACAGCGCCTGCCCATCTGCGCGCAGTGCGGCAAGGTCAAGTGCATGCTCAAGACCGGAGACTGCGTGGTTAAACACGCCGGGGTCTTCACCACTGGACTTGGGATGGTGGTAAGTTTATTTTATCCATATACAAGTTGGCGCAAAATTAATCACCCTATCGAAAGATGTTATAATTTTTGCAAATAGCGTCGTACGTCAATCATATTTGACATTTGTGAACTAGACAGCTGCAGAATACAAACAGACAAGCAATGTACTCTGCAAGAGCGTGGAATAATTGTGTCGATTTAAGCTTTTAGCGATTTTGTGTCGAAAGTCATCATGAGCGACGAGGCGCATTTCCACTTAAACGGTTACGCCAATAAGCAAAATATTCATTTCTGGGGCACTGAAGGTCATTACGTCCACTCAAAGCCACTGTGTGGTGCAGTGTTAACGCGGGAGGACTGATTGGGCTGTATTTTTTGAGGACGCCATTGGCATTACGGTCACTGTTATTGGCGAACGCTACAGGGCCATGATAAACAACTTCTTACTTCCGGAATTGGATGAGCGGGGCTTGGTGAACATGTGGTATCAACAAGACGGTGCAACCACGCACACAGCACGAGCCACAATGGATATTGTGAAGGAAGCATTTCTTGGTCGCGTAATCTCTCGCTTTAGCGATTTGGTATGGCCAGCAAGATCGCCCGATTTAACCATCCCAGACTTCTTTCTTTGGGGCTATTTGAAGTCGCGGGTTTATACCAACAAGCCTCAGACAATCGCAGCCCTTAAGGAGAATATTCGACAGGAATGCGAACAGTTATCACCGGAAGTCTTGCGGGAAAGTCATGGAAAATGCGATAAAATGGGCACAAATGTGTATCAACACTGGCGGCAGCCACTTGACGGATATCATCTTTTTCACTTGACAAAAAAAAATTTAAAAGTCCGAATAAAGATTTCTATTACTCAAAATCATTTTTTTTTTGTTTTGTAAAAAAGTTATTCAAAAACAAAATTGGATGATTAATTTTGCGCCACCCTGTATATGATAAAAAGAAGCCAGGAAACCATTATTAGTATTACTAATAATGGTTTCCTGGCTTCTTTTTAACTATACCACTACAAATCACATCCACGCTCAGCGGCGCCTCGCCTTTGTTTCTATCGCACACCAATCACATTCATTGGCTCCGCTGTTTCAAGAGTACATGCAGTTTTGATTCATTACGTTATGGGAAAATTTCTGAATTCCACATTAAATGTATGTATATCAAAGTTGACCAAGTTCAATGAAATTTTCAACCAAGTACTCGTAAATAAAGTTCATTCTATTTCAGTCTTATCAAAAACATTTAAAAAAAAAACGCTTCCAAGCTTAATATGCCGCTGTTACGTATGTGTTCCATCGGCAGTTATCCCCGTATGCGGACGTCACATTTGTGATCCATGATGTTTCAATATAATATACATTGTATCTAAATTCGTTGGCAAAATTGAAAAGCCAGCATCGTAAAGATCAATATAATAATTACTTTTTTATTTTTTTTATTCAATTTTTTGTATATTAAAAACTTTAAATTTAATCCATAATATAAGAAATGACTAATATTATTCATTAACCCGTCTAATCACAGGAGACCCAAGTTGTCCCAAAACATCATATGCCGTTATAATAACAGGAGACCCAGATTGTCCCAGGGCGACAGTGCATTATTAAAAGTTAGATATCTCTCTTCCTGTCATGCGAATATTTGTGATTTCTTTTATGTTAGAAACGGAATGAAATAATACTTCACATTGTCTTAGAATTATATGAGCTAGGTTTTTCAGATATTTTACAAACCCGATCAAAAGTGACGGTTTAATTTTTCGCCAATTTGTGACGTATCACACATTTAATTTTAAAATAAAATTGTATGAAAGTGATAAAAAGTGAGGTGACAGTTTTATTACTAATTTTATTTAGAAAAGGAGTCTGTATTTTAAATTTTATGTTTATTCTATTTTAATTACTTTAATTCGAATATTCGCAGGTATGCATTTTTTAGCCAATTTAAATTTCCAATATTAAAATTTTAATATTTAGAAACAAAAATGTTGATTTCTAATAAACACACCGGAAAGATTATTTTATCTAGATTTTAGAACAATTTTTGTTTTTGCAAAAGCGTTAAAAAAACCCAATAAATAGGAACATTTAAAATGCATGGGAAGAACCAGGAATTTTGCGCGCAAACCTTGATAAGGCAAAATTTGACAGAAAATTATTTTCTTATTATTCGAAGGGTTAATAATTGCAAAAATATATATATTTTACAAATACAAAAATAAAAAAGAAATTTAAAAAAATTTCAAGTAGTGGAGAAGATTGATCATCAATGAGGAGAGCTCTTTCAAGAATCAATAGGATTTTCCATTTTGAGTCTCTTCTCACTGATGCAAAATATATCAATATTGGAAGAGATTTGGTTCAGGAGCAATGTACTCCTCCCCAATGTGAGAATCATTGGCTGGTTGGTCCGGGGAAGATAGAATAAACTTTGATGAAGCTGACTTAGATAGTTATCATGAATATGTGCTCCAAAGTAGGTATAACCTCACAGCAGTCTGATTAAGTGGGTGGCTGCATATTCCTTTCTTCTAAGCTGCAAGGAGTGAAGTCCGAGTATGCCCAGAAGAAATTTCGTCAGGTAGACCCATAGATAGCTGGCGAACTTCTTCATGTAAAGAAATCTCAGAAACTTTTCTGAACCCTCTCCAACATGATGGAGCAGTACAATTTTAGTGACATTATTTTTTGTTACAGGGTGCAATTTGTGATTTCTGTGAAGCGTGGGTTTGCCACGGAAGGAAGTGCTTAACCAGTCATGCTTGCACTTGTCCCTTGACTGAGGCCAACTGTATGGAGTGCGAAAGAGGTAATTATTATTATTACTTATTTCATTTTTACGTACAACGTGTATAGCCCTGGCTATCCAAGGTCCGATTATTTCATTCTCCGAATTATTCGCCTACAATCTTTTTTATGTGAATGCCGCAATTGCTCTCCTAAGTTCGGAGCCAGAGGGACTTTGGCATCTATCGTAAGGCTGAAGAGAATGGGGGATTGGAGGGTTAGGAAGTACCTGGCTATTCAAATCTAGTCACCAAATACTCAAGCTTTCAAGCATCGTTTCAATTCTGTATGGTGGTCTTTCCCCAGAGGGATATTGACAGTTTTCCACTCCCTTCCCTTCCCACTCTTAACTCTAAATGATCCATGGTCACTTAAGCCGGGTACAGACTTACGAAATGTAACATGCAATGTAACACGCAATGAAAGAATTTGCCGTCCACATTGTCGAAATGTAACAGAATTCCCATAGTGTGGACGCCTTGCGCGCATGAACCGTGAACACCATGCGCACGAACAGAGCATTTCTACTCGTGCGTGCCGCAATCCGCCAAGTGTCGGTTTTTTCGCCGAACACAAAGGGGCAATTGACATTGGCAATTGAAATTGGCATTGACGCTCCATGCAGTGTGCATGGAGCGTCAATGTGGACGGGTTGTTTGTGTCTATACTGCAGAACGCGCGCGAACAATGGAGGACTTGTTGCCGGCAGATTGAACTATGTTCACCGCACGCATGCCGAAAACAGATGCGAGTAGATACATGCTCGGTTCGTGTGCGCGCTGCGTCCACACTTATGAAATGGTCCTTTCATGTTACATTACAGCAGTGTGTACCCGGCTTTAGAGTTAATTTTAATTTGCTGAGTTTTACAATTCAAAGTATTGCATATTTTAAGACCGTTACCAATGGTGTCACTGTCTATAAAATGAAATATACATTATTTTATTTATGCCTTTTATAAAAAACTAGTAGATCCGGCCACACGCTGCTGTGGCTAACGAAATACAACGCCACGCCATTAACCAACGCCATCTGTTAATTCAAATCCACACCGCCCGCTTGCCAGCCCTTATTTATATATTTCAACCAATTTACGCAAAACCTTGACAAATTATATACTTACCTAAAACCTTTCTCATGAATCACTCTATCTATTGGTGAAAACCGCATGAAAATCCGTTGCGTAGTTTAAAAGATCTAATCGCACAGACAGCGGGAGCGACTTCATTTTACACTATGTAAAGATAATGTTATAATCATGCTCTAATATTGTTATCGGCTTCTCACGTAGAAAAAAGTTATTGAAAACACATTGCCCTCGGCAAGTTTATGATTACACAAGCTAATATTATCTACAAATACATGTCTAATGTCTCCATAAAATATTTACAGAATCGTAACCATGAATTTGCTAACACAATGATATATTGTTTATTTATTTGAATACGATGACAAAAATAAAATTCACATCAGTTTTTCGTATCTTTACAATATAGCTGATGATGCTAAAACTACAAGTTCTGTGAACATTAGACCTCGTGTTCCTAAAATGTGTTTCTAATTTGCTCTCATTTAACCCTTCAAGCCTCGACCGTATTATTTCAGAAGGTCAAAATGATTTGGCATGATTTTTCAAATAATTGCAGTGTTTAATTATAATGTTTTAATTTTAGGTGTTTGGGAGCATGGTGGCCGGGTATTCCGTTGCTGCTTCTGTAATGGTTTCCTGTGTGAAGATGACCAGTTTGAGCACCAGGCCTCCTGCCAAATATTAGAATCGGAAGACTACAAATGTAAGTACATATTATTGTCTTCTTCTTTCAAGATGTGTTCTGGAAATGCCAGCAGAATGTCCATCAAATAAAATTTACTAGTATCTTCAGAGATACGCTTAAAGGACGAACTCTGCGGTTTTATCACCTGTTACCACAGAAAGGGGAAGAAACCAAGTACGGCGGGACCAAGTGACGTGACCGTCTTCCTTTCTGTGATTTGTCAATAAATGTATAAGCAACTCTCTATTATAGGCAACAACCCTTTTCATTGGAAACAATCTAGGTTACAAACCAGTTCTTAGAACGATTGTTTCCAATGAAAAGGGTAGTTGTCTATGATATGGAAAAATTAGTCAAAAATAATATTGTTAATTCTAAAATTTTAAAATATGAGATTGACAGTTTCTTAGAAGGTGGCAATGGCTGAATTGCTAAAAGCACACTTCCCGGTTAGACTAGAGGTTCTGCGTTTGAGTCCCAGTTGCGACCATTATCTTTTTCTATTTTTCTGTCTAGTTCTCTTTTATATTTTTGTTTAGATTATTCGTGTTATCTTCTTCTTCAATGATATATTACATTGATGGGAATAACCTTTAAAAGTTATAAAAAGAGAGTTGTTCTTAACCTTTAAAAGTTATAAAAAGAGAGTTGTTCTTATAAAAAATTTAATATTATTCAGGTCAGTCTTCCGATGGTCAAATTTCAGGTCAGTCTTCCGTTTTTTCAGGTCAGTTGTGCAATGTAATGTTATTCAGATCAGTCTTCCAATGTAATGTTAATTCTTCTAATGTAATTTTATCCCGATCAGTCGTGCAAAGGCGGGTACAGATTGCTGTAACGTAACACGCAATGAAAGAATTTGCCATCCACATTGCCGCAATGTATCATGCAATGTAACAGAATTCCCATAGTGTGGACGCCTTGCGCGCACGAACCGCGCACACTCCGCGCGTTAACAGAGCATTTCAACTCGTGCGCGCCGCAATCCACAAAGCTTCGGTTTTTTCGACGAATACAAAGTGGCGCGCAGTGTGAGCCGAGCGTTAGTGTGGACGGGTTGTTTGTGTCTATACGGCAGAACGCGCGCGAACAATGGAGGATTTGTTCTCGGCAGACTGAGCTATGTTCACTGCGAGCATGCCGGAAACAGACGCGAGTAGGTACATGCTCGGTTCGTGCGCGCAAGGCGTCCACACTTATGAAATGTTCCCTTCATGTTACATTGCATGTTACGTTATAGCAATCTGTACCCGCCTTAACCGGTGACACGCCGGAGCCGCGCCGGCGCGCGCGTCACATGCACATGCGCAAGAAAATAATTCAAATATTTGAATAATACTTCCGACAAAAAACTTTTGGTCTGCGATTTTGGCCCTTCTATGTACACAATTTGTATGAAGAACAGTGTCAGAATCGCTTGCGCCATCATTACTCTCGGAGACGCTACAAGTTTCATTCACCTGCAACCCTGGAATATTTTTAAAACGATTTCTTCTATGACAATCGGCTGTCAGAATTTGCCGCGAATTTAACGGTCGCAATAAATGCGTGTATCGCGAATAAAACATCATAAAACCTATTAATTTACGTAATAAATGTAAGTAATGTGGTTTTGGTAGATAGTTTATTGTGTTGTGAACGTGTTTCAGTCAATAAAATATACAATAGCTCAAAATTTATCAACAAAACATTCAATTCAAAGTTGTGCTTTTTTAGTGTTTTTTTGTGAATTTTCGCAAAATGGCCTGGCATTTGACAGGTTAATGTAATGTTATTTCTTCTAATGTAATGTTATTCAAGTCAGTTGTGCAATGTAATGTTATTCAGATCAGTCTTCCAATGTTATGTTATTCAGGTCAGTCGTACAATGTAATGTTATTTCTTCTAATGTAATGTTATTCAAGTCAGTTGTGCAATGTAATGTTATTCAGATCAGTCTTCCAATGTAATATTAATTCTTCTATTGTAATGTTATTCAGGTCAGTCATGCAATCGCCTGGGCCAGTACTCGTGTCTCCGCTGCAAGACGTGCTACTGCGACGACCACGTCAAGAGGAAGGGCTTCAAGTACGAGAAGAACAAGCCAATCCCGTGCCCCAAGTGCAATTACGAGACCTCGCAGACCAAGGATCTCAGCATGTCCAGTGAGCATTCTTTCTTTTCTTCCCTGCTTTCCTCATACATATTGACCATCATCGTTCACCCATACTACTGCAAATCACCTCTACACATGTCAATCAATAAACGAGATCCACCGCCGCCCTGGGAACCATTTATTGGATAACCACAACACCTCTGCCATAGGTACTTAGCAGGGGTGTCCGGGTTCATGGGGTTCCAGGTCTTGGCGGTGGACGCGTTTTCCAACATGCTGCGAGGCAGGCCGGATCGAAAGAGACTGATTGAGGGAGACCTGTAGATTTTTGAAGCAGGTCTCTCTCGGAACATTGCCTTACCCGCGTTGGGAGGGATTGATTTATAAGTCCATCACTCCTGGACACACTGACCCCCAGATTCCTACCCACCCTTCTCACCTTTTACCTTCCCACTACTTCCTCTCCTTCTTTACGTAAAAAGACCCTCTACACAGGATCCCCAAAGATAACATAGGCCCTGAAGGGAAATATTTTCCTTAGGGCCTCCTGTGTGGAGCTAATGTAAAAAAAACATCATTCACCCATACTACTGCGAATCACCATCATCCAGTTGATTAGTCAGACATCTCTTAAAAATCGAAATTTGAGTTGACTATGCAGTTATACATAAAAGTTAAGTTGGTAGAATAGAGCTCGGGTAGCACCACTCCCTCATGTACAGCAACCAAAAAAAAATCCTTAAAATTTAGTTGCGTAGCTTGGTCTTAGCTCGGTGTCAGTTGGCACGCTTCCATGCTGTATCTCTCAGTATTTCTAGTATCTATGATTTAAATTGATGAAAATATGTATCATTTGTTTATTTTGTTTCCAGCCCGGACGCACAAGTTCGGCAGACAGGGTAACACTGATGGAGATGAAGATGGAGAAGAGTACGGAGGATATGGATTCTATTCTGGAACATCCAACGATTACGGAGCGGGACGTAAGTCTTTTCAAAATTAAAGAGTTGTTGATATGATACCTTAGTTTTCAACCCTTTATTTATGAATGACAAAAATCTTGCACCAGGACAAAAAAGACAGTGCTTTCCACTTGGGAATAAATACAATAAAAAAACTGCTCAACATTTTACTTCTTGTGGGAATATAGGACTTACATATGAGAAGATTTCAAAATAGCGTTAACCTCTAATGGGCCGGAGACGCGCGGGCGCGCGCGTCATATGCACATGCGCGAGAAAATAATTCGAAAATTTAAATAAAATTTTCGACCAAAACTTTTTGTCTGCGATTTTGGCCCTTCTATGTACAGATTTGTATGAAGAACACGGTCAGAATCCCTTGCGCTAACATCATAGATGATATAGCCACTAGTTTCATTCACCTTGCAACCCCAGAATATTTTTAAAACGATTTTGTCTATGACATTGAAATGTCAAATTTTGCCGCGAATTTAACTGTCACAATTTATGCGTGTTCCTCGACTAAAACATTGTAAAACCTATTAACCGGTCAAAGGCCTGGCCATTTCACGAAAATTCACTAAAAAAGCACCACTTTAAATTTTGAATTGAATGTTTTGTTGATTAATTTTGAGCTATCGTATATTTCATCGACTGAAACACGTTCCTTGAACAATAAACTATCTACCAAAACAACATTACTTGCATTCATTACGTAAATTAATAGGTTTTACGATGTTTTAGTCGAGGAACACGCATAAATTGTGACGGTTAAATTCGCGGCAAAAGTGACATTTCAATATCATAGACAAAATCGTTTGAATAATAAATGTAAGTAATGTTGTTTTGGTAGATAGTTTATTGTTCTAGGAACGTGTTTCAGTCAATGAAATATACGATAGCTCAAAATTAATCAACAAAACATTCAATTCAAAATTCAAAGTGGTGCTTTTTTTTAGTGAATTTTCGTGAAATGGCCTGGCCACTCAGAGGTTAAGAGACTTTCAATCATAATATGTTGGCTTGGGGTGTGTAAATAACCCCAAACTCGCTGGGCATAATACCCTAAAAATTGACTGATGAATTTACTTTATGCGAATACAAAATATATCAAAATATAAAATATATCAAATGGCAATCAGCAGATCTAAATGTACATCAAAGACACCAATCTTCTAGAGTGAGGTCTGCTGCATAAGCGGCCCTTTAGATGTTTTCCAGTCAAACTGAGAATCACATGCACAATTTAATAATATTTCATGATAGTCACCGATTAGGTTATCAAGTTGATCTGGAGAAAGTAAAATCCATGATTCCAAATTACAGTCATTTGGCAGTTGCATCATGCCACAATAACATTTGAATAATTCACATTCATATTCAAAAGGTCATCTGAACGTCTAGTCTATGATCTGTGGTGGTCTATCGGCAGTTCAACCAGGCACAATACATTTTAGTAACCCTGAAAGCACATAGAGACCGCCAAACTCCACTTTGTGATATAAATGTTTTTAATTTATTATCGAGATTTAAAAAAAACGAAAGCGTATTATGACGCCTAACCAGACTTGCAATGCAATAATTTTGATATTTGGGCAAGCTGAATTTATGTGCTTTTCTTTCTTTTTCCAGCAATTGAATGTTACGGTTACGCTGGCCCCTCCAGTGAGACTAGTTCCGACGATGATGATGATGACGACGATGAATCTGGATCCTCGGAAGAAGAGGAATCCGAACAGGATAGTCAGGATGAGGCGGGAGCCAAGAAAGAAGAACCCAAGAAGGAATAGACCATTCATTTTTTTCATAGAATTCCATCTTGTACGCAAGAAGCACTGTCATTTTGTGATCTTTACAAAGATAACCTAGCAAAATTAAATACTTGTGATTCTGTAAGGTTTGTTTTACAGATCACTCATTTTATAATTATTTTATTGAAACATTCTCAAAATCGTTTAAAACAATTTATTTTAGTGTATTACTTATTTTTTTAATCTCATCAATACGGCATGTAAGCCATTGATGGCTCTAACCCTGTGTACGCGGAATGCACATATATGATCCATGTGGTTTCATTACAACACATTTATTGTCCCAAAATGAGCCCCGTGATGTAGTAAAATGTAAATTCATTATTTCAGAGTGTTAACCCCTCAGGATAATTTGTTCGCTTTTGGTAACAACTCATATAGGCCTCATAGAAATTGTTGTGTTACTTTCATGGTGAGAAATATGATCTAAACGGTATTGGAAAGAGAAAACACCTCGCTTTATATTAAAATCTAATAGTTTCAACCAAAATTTCCGACTAATTATTCCTTTTTTGGAATTTTTTACGAATTATTTTCACAAAAAACCACTTGGAAGTAAAGTGATGATAACATTTATAATGCATTTGTCTAATAAAATATGTGTTTGTTTTTATTATTTTCATTATCAGCATTTTTAAATGTTTTTTTATTTGCATTAAAAAAAATTATATTTCATTTATTATGTATACGTTTACTATAAATTGAAAGCGAATTTCATCTCCTTTTTATGTTTTCTGATACATTCAGAAATAATTCATTTATTTGAATTTTATTGCAAAGCTGAAATATTTTAACCTTCTGAAATAATTGGTCCAAGGCCTGAGGGGTTAATTTAATTAACACTATTTAATTAATTAATCACGCCATCTTGACTTGTCATCTATATTATTATTTTACCACATCTTGTGACTTGCTATGAACTGAAAGCTGCATAAAGGACCTAGCAGCACAAAAAAGCTACAGATTTCAATCTAGTCTTCCTTAACATGCAAATTTTCCTGTTTACTCTTATGTTATATATTATTAGACCTTTTTTCTATTTCTAATTCTGTACCTACAAAACAAAAGTATTTGTGCCACAAGTTACCAACTTTACGAGGAAGCAATTATATTATGGTATCTGAACACTGATGTGTACCTTTTAGATCGGTTTATTACCCCAAATATTTATTCTTTTTTACATAACTGATAAACAACCATTACCATAATAAATAGTTAACCTCTCCTGGGCCGGAACTGCGCCGGCGCGCGCGGAACAAATTTTGTTTTTTTTTTTTTTTTTAAATGCGATTTTAACCGTTATGTATAAAGAAACTGTATGAAGGACAAGGTCAGAATAGCCAAAAATTTCATTCACCTAGCAACACTAGAATATTTTTAAATGAATTATCTATGGCATCTGGGCGTCAGATTTCGCCACGATTTGAACTGTCAAAGTCCGAGCGCGGTAGTTCACAAAAACAACGAAAAACCTATCAATTTATCAAATAAACGCAAGTAATGTTGTTTTTATACATAATTTATTGTTCAAGGAATGTGTTTTGGTAAATAAAATATACGATAGCTCAAAATAAATCCACAAAATATTACTTCAAAGTGATGCTTTCTGTAAAATCCAAGATTTCATACGAAATTCGGAAAGGCAGACGACAGGTTAATATGCTAACGTCTGTCATACACACTCGATTCACAAATAGATACAAACAGAAGTGCTGCCATCTATATTATTAATACGCCAAAAAAGTTACTTTTGTAATTCGGTTTCGAATTCAAGAATTCCTCAAAGGATGGCGCCACTTTAGCAGATCGCATGAGGACATGCCCCCCTAGGTATAAGTACTACGGATTTGTAGAATTTGAATGTGTCCGAATATAGAAAGATTGATGGTAATATTTAGATTTGTAAATAATAGTATCACGCGGCTATATAATATTACATATGACATCATTGCCTGTTGCGATTACTTTTTCCCGGTGACTAGCTGTCACTAGATTACAATGGATCCGAGAAACTGGCTATTTTTGGAACCAGTTCCTATCGGATTTATAAAATGGTAAACAACACTCAAACTGGGCGAAGCGGAACCAAAAGCCGCCGGCAGGGCCCAGTAGAAAAAACCTGCGGAATGGGTTTATAAGTGGTTGTTTGTCAGGTGTGTAAAATTTAAAACACATTTATTAGTAAGGTGATTATGAACATGTTTATAATTGTGTACCGCAATTCATAAATCTATTTGCTTTGTGGGTACAGAAATGTGTATTCTTCCTTGTCCATATTTTCACAAAATAGATAATATTTTACTATCTTATCAAACGAAACACTTTGTGTCTTGACCACACAAGAGTCCCAACTGCCCAAAAACCAATAGGACTATTTTATTCATCAAATGCTCTCCATCAGCTCCTGTCATCAATTATACTACAAATTGGGATGGCGGAATAATAATCGAATGACTGTAAATAACACAATGTATTATCTTAAGTAACAGGTGATTAAGAAGAGGCATTGAACAACTATTCACACTGTTATACGGTCCTTTCTTCTCACTCTCTCAAGCCACCTCTTTCGTACTAGACATTAACTACACTGTATATCGATGGTCCAGTTGATTAGTCAGACATCTCCAAATACTAAGTGTTGAGATAATGAAGAAAGCAAATTCTAATGCTCACCATAAATCAAATATTATTTTTGTGTGTCTGTTTTACATATTAAATATGCTGTAATACACCACCAGGAGGCACATTAGTATGACATTTTGAAATGTCCCACTAGTGACCCGGGCATATACTGCATACTCAACTCAAATTTCTATTTTTCAAGGATGTCTGCATAACCAACTGGACGATCGATATTTAGGTTTAATTTTTTACTAGGAAAATGGCACCCAATGCTGGGGGTAGTTGTATAGAGTAAGAAAAACTAGAAAGAGGATATATATTTGGATATTTACATGACTTTTAGATCTGGTTGGTAAAAATTTATGAATCCATGAAGTTGCTCTTCTGTAATGTTGTATTTTCTTAGGGCGATACTGAAACAATCTTCCATTTACTCTACTTTATTAGTTGCTATTCTTCAATTGCATGTGGCCATCTTGTTTTCGGATTAAGTATATATTTAAAAGTCATTCCACATTTCAAGGTCTTTAAAACATTTTTGTTAACAGAACTTCCATTTGACAATTCAGTTTTTAGTATTTTAATTCTTTTCCCAATTATATTTTTTCATTTCTTAGCGTTACCTACGTGGTTGTCGCATATGTGATCCGTCAGCATCTATCTCTTATGCAGATGACGCATATGCGATCGATAAAGTTTCACTGAAACATATTATGTCAAACATGCCGCATGGTGGATGAATTGTGTTAAATTGGCCAACATTGAAAAGATTAAATAATAAATGGTTCCAAGACAGTTGATCTGCCAACAATTGTCCACCCGGCGTACTTATATACAATTTGCAGTTGGTTTAGGGAAAATACAGTTTACCTAATTACACAAAACATAACTAAGCGACCCCGAAGGGATGTGCAGAGAGGATGTACCGCCGAATAACACAAGTGTAAAACATATTTTCATTCAAATCCATCAAGGAAAAATCTGTTTTTCTGTGTACTGTGTACACCAGTGCATAAGTACAAATAAATTGATCTGTGTATAAATTCATTTGATATTCATACCAACTTATTATTAAGGTTATTTTTTAAGTCGATTTTACGTTTGAAATTGATAAATAATACACACAAAAAAAAAAAATTATGGTAAATATCATTTCGGGGGGCCAACTGTCAACGGATCACCTGTCGGGTCACCATAATAAATATACAACGTGTCCAGAAACTCGTAGTACAAGCGGGAAACCAGTGAATCTACATCACGTGGAGAACCCAAAAAACATAATTTTTTTCGATCTGGGCATTTCAATTTTTATATTATTTTTCCATTTTTTCGGCAACTAAAGTGTTAAAAAAACTTTTGAGCCCGGTTTACCCTTCGCTGCATTTTAAAAGACATTACACAGCTGATATTAATCCCCTAGTTACCGATTTTTTCAACTTTGACTAAAAAAATTCCAACTTTGGACCCGATTTATTTGAAATACGAAAGGTCAAATCAAAAAAGTTATATCACAAATCGACTCCAAATGTAATAATAATAATAATAAATTTGGACAACTTATATAGCGCTGTTTTTGCGAAAAATCGCCTCAAGAGCGCAAATGTAATGAAGATTGATCAGTTTCGCGCTTGTACTACGAGTTTCCGGACACCGTGTATATGCATATTACATTGAATTTCAAAATGTATTTCAATTGTGCAATATTTTGTTTAATTTTTCAGAAAAAATCTTCGGAAAACTTTCACAATGAGTAGCGAATTAAGTATCGATTTATTATTTGAATGAATTATTTATTTATTTAATTTGACCCCTATTTGTGCAAATCTTTGGATTTGGTGATAAGTGAATGATTTCCAGTCACAAATTTTATTTTAGGCAATTTTTTAAATTACATATTTTTTAATTTTTAATCACATCTGGGGAGGGGATAGAGAAGCTTGACAAGGGGTATGAGGGGGTCGTGAGCTTTGTGACGTCACATGCACAAAACAACTGTGACGCATGCATCGTGGTATCCCGTTACGCCTCCAATGTGTGACGTCACGCGGGGGGGGGTGTCAAAAAATCATGAAATTCGTGTGACGTAATTTATGGATGGCCCCTATTTAGAAAAATGTTAATTTTTATAAATTATTTTTTGTTCAAAATTCATTTAGTTCTAGGGACAAAACCCTAATCCTTGCACATTTTAATGGTACTAGGGTATTTCACATAGATAATAGAAAAGTAAGGGAATGTGCCATGAAGCGTGGTGACTGTCACCGTGCAATGACCAAACTGAACAGACTGAAAAAGGCATACTGAAGACGCGATTTGCAGTAGTATAGGTGAAAGGTGGTTGTTTCATAATGAAAATGATTTATGGCCCATCTACCTTGTTTCTATTGTCTATGGCATTTCATGATTTGAAAGAATCAGATGCTCTAACATATTTAATTCAATTTTGAGATTGTTCCCTCAGCTGCTACAACTGTATTTTATTCTAAGTAGGATCAATAAGTTTCCATTTTGTATTTACATGTTCTGTCAACCTGAATAGTTATATGCATAAAATTTTATGTAGTAACTTTGAAATTATTCTAAATAAGTAATAATAATACCATTATTATCATTGAATTAAGTGCTTTTTGAAAATTCTGTGATGTTTCTCCAATGTCAAGTCAAATATTGCCATGTTTAAAATATCACGTTGAATTGTTATAGCGAATGTATATTTTATGAACTAAAACATTTCATATTTGTTATTTGTTTTTTTACTCCGTTTCCTAAACATCCTTTTTTTACTTTAGCTCCACGCGGGAGACCCTGAGGAAAATAATTCCTCTCAGGGCCTAAGTCATAATAATAATAATATTTGGATGATTTATATAGCGCCGTTTTTGTGAAAAATCACCTCAAGGGCGCTGTACAAACTTAAAATACATTTCTAAAATCTAAAAAACTACAAGCTAGGCAAACACTTACAAACAACTTATGGCTAAAAATTGCATACATCGGTTCATTGATCACCGATACGAAAATATGTGTACAATATTTTGACCAATGAACGCGATGCTGCCTAAAATTTAATGAAAACAGGACCATACTTACCTGGGAGGTCGCTTGAAATTAACACTGTATCTTTGGGATGCTGCGTGGAGGGTCTTTTTAGAAAAGGCAGGAGAAGAAGTTCTGGGAAGGAAAAAGGTGTGAGGGATTGGTAAGAATCTGGGGGTCAGTGTGTCCAATCCATCCCTCCCACTGCGATGTTCCGAGAGAGTCCTGCTGGAGAAATCAAAAGTTCTCCCTCAACCAGTCTCTCCCGATCCGACCTGCTACGCAGTTGGTGGGCAGACGCGTGCGCCACCAAGACCCAAACAAACTACCCCATAAACCCCAGCTTAGTCACCAAAACTAGCGAACCACTTGGGGTGACTGGTGGCTGGTTATATTGACTGTAGGTAATGTTGGTATTACTTCATTCGATGCGATGTTTCCACTCTGATTGGATGGCCTTTCATCAGGTGATTTTTTTTTTTACATTAGCCCACACAGGCCCTAAGGAAAATAATTTCCCTTTGGAGCCTATGTCATCTTAGGGGATGCTGTATGGAGGGTCTTTTTAAGGAAGGGAAAAGGTGTGGGGTGGGTAGGAATCTGGGAGTCAGTGAATCCAGGAATGACGTCGTATCAATCCACCCCTCCGAACTGCGGTGCAAGGCAATGGGTCGAGAGTCCAGCTGGAAAAGTCAAAAGGCTTTCCTCAACCAGTCTCTTGATCCGGCCCGCCATGCCGATCATATCTATCACTCTCATACTTTGTGCAGCTACAGCACTCTGTTTAAGTAATGTCTGCCGTATTCAACTGCAGCCCATTTTGTTCACCGGCTAGTGCATACTGTTATTCGATCGCAGCCATTGGTTGACGTATTTGGTCATGGACCTAATGTAAACAGGCCAATTCGGTTAAACTGAATAATAATAATAATAATATTTGGCTGATTTATAAAGCGCCGTTTTCATGAAAAATCATCTCAAGGGCGCTGTACATATATTCAGTCACCGACATAATGTAAACGCGTCACCCCAAAAACCGGGTAATTATAAATTTTATGAAAGCGGCGGATTATAGTGTATACTTACAAAATATGCCAAAAATTAAATCAGGTTTAGAAACACCGCTATTGATCTTTCGTAAAATTTCTGTTTTTTGGTTTAAGACACCATTTTGTAAACTTATTCAATTAAAAAATGAGGCAAAGAGAAATATGTGTGAAAGTTGCCAGAATGCCCAAGAGTATTAACCGAAATGTTCTATAACAACAATAATTATAAACCCTGGTGAAATGGTCAGAGAGAGCAAGCCAGACAACGGTATACTCGCGGCAGACTACTGGATTTGACGTACAAACACTGGCAAATTATAGAGCTTGATTTTAGGGTGCGTTTCCATAGAAGTGGAGCTGAGCTGAGACTTACAAAAATTGACCAATGATATTTCTCAAATCACACATCTCTGTGATTTGAGCAATATCATTGGTCAATATTTGTAAGTCTCAGCTTAGCTCCGCTTCTATGGAGACGCACCCTTATGTTTTCAAGTAGTAAAAATAACAGCTGATTATAATAGTTGTTGGATATTCGGGCGGTGGATTACTGAGAGAGTACTGTATATGAAATGAGGAAATACAAGAAGGCGCTGCAAATGAGCGCAATACCTTTGCACAATGATGTCGTTTTTCACCCGCCATGCCGCTTAAAATCTCGAAAACCCTTCTGGACGGAAGGAGAAAGACTCCTTCGAACACTTCTCACCCCAGAAGACAGGTGGAAGCTTGAGTGGCAATCGGCCAACGTTAAAAACTCCCAACTCGTTAAAGACCCCACTGAGAGACAGCCTGGGTTCTCATTGCCTACCAAACTTTGGAATGCTATCAATAGGATAAGGTGCTCACATGATGCATAGATGGGGCCTTAAAGAGTCGGCGATGTGTGAATGCGGTGCGGTGCAGACCACCGAACATGTGGTCAACGAATGCCCGCTCCATTCATTCCCCTGTGGGATTGATGAGGTCCACAGGGCAATGCCTGAGGCCCTAGACTGGCTCGCAGACCTAGATGACCCCCACCATACGAAAGAAAATGAAATGAGCTGCCAGCATTCTTTGTCTGGCCTCTACAAGAGTCGAATTAAAGATGATAAAAGGCATTCCATGCCAATTCAGAATCAATCAACTCAACACCTGTTCGAAAAGTCATTAAAAGCTGCAAGAGTCAAATTGCCATAGAAACAGAATTAAAAAAGTACTAATTTACATATGTATTGGTTATGGATAACATCTATGCAAAGAACCGCTTATTTTGACCCCTGCCCTAACCCAACGAAACCTATTTAACCAATTTTTAATACATTTTTTCATCACTTGACATTTCAAAGGAGATTCTGAATTGTTGTCCGGTCATCGTTAAAGGATGGCCATAAAGGGATTAAAAATTAATAGGATTCCTAGTCTCTGTATTGATGAGACGCTGCAACATACATTTTCACCAAAAGATGGCGCAATGTAGAGGGAATTGATATATTAGCATTTTCTTATTTGAAGCAAAAACTTACGCTCTGTCCTCCATCATGACACAACAAACATATTCTCCTTTACCGTAGTGGTAGTGGGAGAGTTTTAAATATTGACAGGTTATTGATAAGCCGGGAATGCTTGTCTTTCTTTTAAAAATATGTATGTACATTATATTAAAATAAGCAGTCAAAAATGCTTATATTAATAAATTTGCCAGTCTTACATTAAGCTAAATAAATAATATCACAATTAAGATAAATAAATATTAGCCTACGAAATGACAAAGAAACAAAACATTTAAAAGGATTAATTTCCTAGGGTGATGCATACCTAATATTTTTCAAGTTGTTTAAAAGTCCCGCAAATATCATCGACCAATGAAAGGAGATTAGAGTAGATTATTTGTCGTGTTGGCAATGAATCACATTGGTATAACTGCTTAAGAATGTAGCCATGCTACAAAAAAGTCGCCATTTAATGCCGGTAAATGGCGACTAATATAACTGGCTAAATAATATTTTGTATAAATTTATGTTTGTTACGGGGAACAGTGTCACCGAAATTAGATATGCATGCAGTATTTTATTAAAGCACCATTCTAAAATATATCCAAACCAAAATATTCTTCGCTACACGTGATTTTTTTAATGTTTTTTAAATTTATTTACACTGAGGAGAAAAAGAAATGGAGGGTTTTCAAATAAATTCTGCGTAATAGGTATTTGAAGAAGTTCCAGGATTTTTAAAAATAAAATGGTAAATGCGTTACGAAAAGTGTGATGCGAACGGTAATCGATGCGAACGGTGATCGGAATGTTCTTTTATAAGTAAGTGAAGTTTTACTTCAGTCGTGTGGTCTAAAGCACTAGATGGTATTGACAAACATGCCATGAATCAGACGCGAGAGTCTGCTGTTGAATTTAAAGTACGTTGGTACATTTGGTAAAAATAAAATTAAATTCATATTTCTCAAAACGCTTTCGAACTCCAGCGAGATAAAAGATAAATTTCGTTAACATGTAAAAATAATGCTGCTAAATAATGGTTTAATTATTTTTCTGGATACATTCAGATACTTATCAACGTATTTTATGATTATCAAAAACTACGCGCAAGTATTGTTTTCAAGTAAAATTGCAACTCGGTTTCTGTACATTTTAGAAAACTAATCTGTACTAAATATATGTTTATGATTCAAAAACATGAATCAATAAAACATTTCTTCCAAAACATACAATCAAACTAGCGTATGGCAACACTGTAATCAGTCAAACCTAAAAAACCTGTTAGTAGAAAATTGACGTTCGGCAGGAGTGGGTGAGCGCGTTGTTCTTTTACGAATGATCGGTAAAATAAAGTTTTTTACTTTCGCGTCGCATTAATGCAGTAAAACAAAACAGTGCAGTGTCAGTGATGCAAAGGGCAGTGTAATAGTGATATATTGTACACAATCAGTTCAAAATGGGTGTTGGTTTGATGCCGCTGGAATTCACAGACTGTCTGACTGACAGTCCTTGGTTTCGGGAAAACTTGCACAAACACGAGAAAGAGCTGGACAAAACCAGCCAACAGATCAAGCGGCTGATAAAGGAGGTTAAAGATTTACTTCAGGCGGCAAAACGTAAGTTTTCCCTTGTTTTTCTCCACATCAACAAAACAAACAAAAACTATGGCAGTTTGAAAACTTTTCTGTGTAGTGTTTGTACGTGCCTACTTATTTACATTATGTTGTCACGTGATGCTTGGTTGTCATTATTTGTTTTATTTATTTTTCAGCTTTTATGGTTTGTTGCTTGCTGATGCCTTATTTTGTTATACGATTGTTTACGAAACAATCAAAATACATAAGTGCAAATAAAGAGTGTAACGTTTTCAGCAGAAAAATCTCGGCCAAAATGTTTTGATTTTGTGCAAACCAAACTTCATCCGAATTATCAAAACCTGTCAAAATATGACAAAAGTATTTTCTTAGGTACCTAGCTACCTACCACCTTAGAGGTTGGTTACCCCAACATCAACATAAATCATTTCTTGGATATGGAGGCAAGCATCGGAATTTCAATGAAGTAGGTAGGTACCTTCCTAACAAAAGGCAATTAAAAAATATTTATACCCGCACAAGAGTCCCAAGTCCCAACTGCTCCGAAGGAAGTAAGTTATGAGGCGGAAGGGAACGGATAAGAGAATGGTTGGGAAGTTGCCAGCAATTCATATCTGGTCACCAAACGAGGCTAAAGCCATTTCAAGCTCTGTTTTGATTCTGAATGATAAAATGCAGTTTGTCTTGATCGTTTTTTACAACTTCAAATCAAATTAACACTACCTTCCAAACACTTGCAAGTTTTATTATATTAAAAATGAAAAAGTAGGCCAATTTTTTATATCACTTACAGGTTATGTAGGTCTTTATGATTCACGGTTTATTATTGTTCGCTCGTGGGACTATGTTTTTTTTATAACAATAGGTTAATTATTGTGTACCTACTTTATTACTGGGTACCTACCTATACCTAGATACTTTTTAATCTTGTTATAATTAGCCAATGTCTCGTGTTCAATCAATTATTTTAATTTATTCACAGGTTTAAAATAACATTTTTTTATAATAACTTTTGAACGTTATTCGCATAATGTAATAGGTATATCATTGAAAAAGAAGGTAGGTACCTAATACTAATAAACCTACCTAATCGAAAATATTTAAAATTGAATAGTCATGTGCACTTTTATAAAAAGGTCATTAGGTACCTAGGTACCTATCCCATATAAAAAAAATCGGATGTGTTTATCCGAGAGACTATTTAGGTTACGAACCAATGTTCGAAAATTTGAAAAGGTAGGTAGCTGCCAAAAATATGGAAAAATAAATAATCGAAAGTAATATTTTTGAAATATGAGATTCTAAATGAAATTACTTACTTTAAAAAATCAGGAAATATTTATCAGGAAATCCACGTACCTACCTACCTATTTTCTATAATAATTATAATGATTCTCGAGGTATCTACCTACCTAAGTTATTTTTACAAGTGTCGTTTATCGTATTGATATTGAATTTGGTGTTATCTTATTCGATAAGAATCCACCATTCGCTTATAAATAATATTGTAAGCACTAAACAAGACAGGTTCTGCGGAACATGAATAATAAAACTCACCTGTAAAAATAATAATATAAATAGTCATACCTAATAGGTACCTACTTGTCGGATGTTTGCTTTGCAAAATCAAAACATGGAGCGGCTGTTTAACATAAAACGAAAACATGTATATTATTTATTGAATGTCATAAAATGTATGAGTCACGTCAGTAAATAATAATACATGTATTATATCGCTGGAAACCCGGTCGCCTAGAAATTTAAACAATATTTATTTTTACCAAACTATTGCTGTCACTGTCGCTCTTATTTTCGCGAATACTGAGCGAAAGGGACAACAGCACCTCAGGCTGATCAACCTAAATAAAATCGTCAAATTCGAGGATTTTGTATTACCCATTTTTCTCCTAAAAACTGAATCGATTTTTAATTTTTTTTTACTGAAGCAATTAGAAGAAAATACTCTGCGTCTTTACGTTTTGCTTTTTAAAAAATGCGTTGTCTAGTTTGTAAAGGTACCTACTAAACGTCTATTGCTGTCGTTCAAATCGTGTTTAATCGATTGGTAGGTTATACATGCAAACCTAATAAGGGGGCATACATTAATTACGTGAGCTCAAAAGGGGGGGGGGGGTCCATCAAAATCTCACGTAACTTGAAAATAATATACGAAGTGGCCCAAATTTATCTCACCAGGGGGGGGAGGTCTAGATTGGAAGAAAAACTGCTCACGTTATTAATGTATGCCCCCTAAGCCAATTTTGGAATTTAGGACGAGTATGTAAGAAAGGATTTGATGGAGCGTTTTTTTCTTTATCTTTTTCTGCCAGCCTTTTCATGGTTTTTTCTGGTCTTTCTTGTTTCTTTTTGGCCTCTTCTTGTCTCTTCTGCACTTTTCCTGACTCTTTTGGTCTCTCCTTGGCTCTTCTTTTCGAATGTACCTACCTATCGTTGAATGAAACATTTTCAGAACTTGCATTTTAGCTTTGAAATATGAAGAAATGTTCAAATTCTGTGAAACAAACCGTCCTTAATTTGCTAAAAACTCTGTTCTTAGGTACCTAGGCTAGGTACCTACCTACTTTATAATAAAAAAAAACTCCACCCACCGACATAATTTAATTTATTATAACCTAAATTAACATTTATTAAACATATAATATGTATAACCAGTAAAGCAATGCAAATGTTGGGATTTATCTTACGTATTTCGAATGATTTTAAAAATTTAAAAACTGTCAAATTACTATACACTTCTCTTGTTAGAAGCCAACTAGAATTTAACTCCACCATTTGGAATCCGTATTACCTATCTACCGCGTGCATGAAAATTCTCTTTAGAGTGACCAACATAAATTCTTACATCACATTAATTTTAAATTGGGAATATTCATTGAAAACATTAATTCCTTATCTACCGGGACTCGGTACATTAAAAGAAATAAGAATTTTTTCTGACTTATTTTATTTATTTAAAATTGTTAATAATTTGTTGAACTCCCCAGAACTTCTTTCGTTGAAATTTTTCATATACCGAGTACCTAGATCAGTTCGTCACAAATTACCTTACCATTGTAACAATACAGGATCAAATGCTGAATTATATTCCATAATAAATCTTCTGTTATTTATACATACAACAACATTCTATTCTTAATGATTTCACATATTTACCTATATATTTTTTTGGTTATAACATATATTTCAATCATAGTACCTATATACTAGCTGTAGTCATACTTACATCATATTGTTTTATGTCAGGTGTTAGATTTAGTCTAATTTTTATATTTATACTGTGTACCATGATAACATGTATCAATTGGTAAAAGCCATTTTATGGTGCAATAAAATAAATAAATTACAAAGTTCTCTTTCTAAGCCAGGCCATAACGTAGGTGCAAATGGTTAAATTATATAGGTACTTTAGAATAAATAAATAATACCTGTCAGCTCATACTCACCTGTTAGATTACGTATTATTAAAGTAAATACCCGTGTGGTGCGTGGTTCACCCTCCTTCTAAATTCTATCCCCCCATTTGAAACACGTGCTTCATTTGGTGAATTCCTGCGTAACGTTCTGCATTCCTGAACATCTCGTAAACATTAATTTATGGGTGAAGGCGGAACCGCAGCAATATTATTATTTGGTGTTTGGTGAGTTTGATCTGTGTTTTATAACACTGCAATAATATTTACAGTATTTTGTGCAAGTTAAAAGCTTACAAGATAAAAACTTAAGGGGCGTTTAACTAGCCAGCGGCCTGAAATCCACATTTCGTCGTAAGATGTTCTTACGATCGTACTGAGCGGTTCCAATGAGAAAGATTAATTATTCTCCGTACCAGCTTTTTAAAATTATAACTCAATATCGATTTTATTTCATTCCAAATTTGCTTTAATTTATACCTACATCCAAAAATACTGAAAGGAGTGATGATAAAACTATTTAAATTATGTATTATTTTTTGATCACAAGTATTTATCGTTTTTCAATAATGTCTAAGCAAAATAAGATTGTAAAAAGATGTGGAATATATTACTTAGTTTGTAAGTGCGGAAATAAATACACAAACGGACCAATTTTCGTCAAGAAACACATGTACGTATATATATTTTTTAATGATTTTATTTAAACTAAAATTAAAATTCTGAATGCGTTTACCAGATAATGTATCGATTTATTTTTCTGCATTATTATATGATTTGAAATGGGTGTTGAATAATACAATAATCTTTTTTGAAAATTTAACAAATCTGCCAACGACCTTTGAGGTATAACCTTATTATCCTAAACATAAACATTCTTTCTCGAAATTTAAAACATGCGTTTACTCGATAAAAGAACAATCTTTAGACATCCACAAATTAATAGACGAGCCAATCAGGGAAAGGGATATGGGATTCAATTTTGGAGGCGAGTATGGGTACCGCCGCCCCGCGAACCATTTATTGCATAACCAACACCTCTGCCATAGGTCACCCCAAGAGGTTCGCTAGGTTTCCCTTTCTGTAATAAATTAATCTGTCAGGGTACAGGCTACTCGCATTGTAATATCACCATTCGGTCTTCGAAAGTAAAATCTGCTTACAAATTACTATTCCTTTTTTAACATGAGGCGCAAATTGCTGGCTGCCTAAAAAAAGCTAAACTTTTTTTATTTATTTATCTATAAAAGTATATTTACATTGGGTTTTTTCTATAGGACCTGTGCCGAGACTTTAAATCGGGATTGTTTGAAAATTGAATATTTTGTTACAATATTTCGTTTATCTCCACTTTCTAGGACTAGGGTAGGATGTATGGGGAGGTACGTAACACGTTTATTAATAAGAAAACCTTTCCTGTAATTCGTGGCTCCGCTCGCGGTAATATCTACATGTTTATACGCAGCTAACATGTTTTTATGTACATAGGTAGGTACCTAATAAAAACTACATTTTATGAAGCTCTGGCGCTAAACACCAGAAATATTTACATGATGTTATAAATATTTTTGCTCCTAAAGCGGCCTACACACGACACTGCATTTAGTGACTGCGGCAGTGACTGCAAAGAGGGTGGAGTTGAGCGAACTAGCGCTGTCTCGTTCTAGCGGCCCTTTAACAAACGAGACGGCGCTAGTTTGCTCAACTCCACGCTCTCTGCAGTCACTGCCGCAGTCACTACATGCAGTGTCGTGTGGAGAGCCCAATAGTCCTAGTATCTTCTGTGTTTTTCATTTTCAAACAAGACACGTGAGTAGGAAGAGGACCGACGAACGGACATCGGTGTAGTGTTGCCACTTCACCTTCTTTAGAGCTAGATTTTGATCTCCAAAATGAGGCTGTCAGCTCCGTAAAAAGTGGTTTAGCTCCTTGTCTCATTTTTTCATATAATCTAGACACAAAACTCACGAACGAAAAATTACAATTTAAGAGGTATTTCTTTAGGAACTGGTTGTTTTCGTATTGAAAAAGTTAGCTTTTACCTAAGAATTTCTCCTGTCGCCTTTCCTCCCCCCTAGGAAACAAATATAATTGCCCCCCCCCCCCGTACACGAAAATTCGAAGGAACCAGCTTATTTATTTTCAGGAATTTCTCTAGACACCCCCCGCCCAGGTTGGCGAATTTTCGGTCACAACTCAGGTCAAACAAGATTTTAGCTCTTTTTCGAATGCTAGGACTGGTATAGTGTACGTTTATATTTTATCAAGTGGTTTATTAAGAGCTATGCCGGTCATTTAAAAATATCATCGATAGGTATTGTAACGAATGTCTTCTGTTCCACTCCGCGCTCCCCTCAGGGGAACTGAGCGAAAGGGACAACGCATATCGGGTCGAAAATACCTAAATAAAATTGTCAAAATCGATGTTTTGTATTCCCCATTTTTCCTCTAAAGTCGTAAAATAATAATATTGTGCGCAGCACGTTTTAAAATTGAATTGCGCCATTTGATAAAGCCGTTATATTATTATAGTACGGTATTATTTTGAATAGACAGGAACTTCCCCGTATCGTAACATAGATAATTTATAATGTATTATTAGACATCGTAATAATTATACAATAATATGTAATTAATTTTATAATTTATATTGTCTCACATTACATATATGAGTATATGGGACACCAGCGAATCGGAAACAATAATTATTATCATACGTAATTATTGTCCTAGCGGCGCTAATCTAATGCCAGCAAGTTTGTGTCAAGTTAGAATGAAAGGCGCAATATTGGCAAACACGTATTCATGGACTCCACATACTAATATCTACTAGTACTGGGCGTTGACGATAATTCTATCCAACGCCAACGTCGTTATCGTTGGCAATTTTCAACTGTTGAAAATAGCTGTTGAAAATAACGTCGACGTTGACGCAACTATAATAGGAGATCGACACGATACTAACAAAAAATATATCAAAATCGTATTAAGGAATCCCTTTTAACGGGTGGTTCCGCGAATCATTGATGTATTATTAATTATTATTATCTCTATGCCCCACGCGACACACACGTAATAATAATCCTATAATAACGTTGAAAGTTGAAACTGTTGGAAGACGTTGGTTTCGGTGTTGAAAATATTATCCTGTTGAAGATATATTTTGCTTGTCACTTATAAATTCGCTTGTTGCTTGGCGCTACGTATCGGCCGTATTGGACGGGAAAAAAAAAACGTGCAGTAGGTATGTACATTACCAAAAGACCTTGTGTAATTGGGTATAATATCGTTCACGAAGTGTGATCTCTTGACCCTTTTGACTTAATCATTCCAACACCGTTGAAAACAATAGGTACAAAACATTGACAATTATCAATAGGTTATTTTTTTGCTTGTCGTTGATAAATTTGATTGTTCCATTGCGCTACGTATCGGCCGTATTGGATGGGAAAATAAAATAAAACGTGCAGTAGGTATGTACATTACCAAAAGACCTTGTGTAATTGGGTATAATATCGTTCACGAAGTGTGATCTCTTGACCCTTTTGACTTAATCATTCCAACACCGTTGAAAACAATAGGTACATAACATTGACAATTATCAATAGGTTATTTTTTTGCTTGTCGTTGATAAATTTGATTGTTCCATGGCGCTGAGTATCGGCCGTATTGGATGGGAAAATAAAAAAAAAGTGCAGTAGGTACGTACATAACCAAAAGACCATTTAAAATATCGAGTAATGTTGTTCACGAAGTACAAACTCTTAACCCTTTTTATTTATTAGGCAGTTGAATCGTTGACTGCGTTGAATAATATTCGCATGTAGGTATTATATTTCAACTGTTGGCGCTAATTATTTTCAACAGCGTTGGACGTTGAAATAATATAACTATTGTTTCCAACGGCTAGTTATATTTTAATACAGTACTAATATCTACAGCTTCGTATGTCGGACGAATATCTACAGCTCATATGTTGAACTAATATCTACGAACTTCAAGGTGTTGACTAATATCTACAGAGCGTAGGTTGGATTAATCAGCTAAATGTGTCCAATAGTCCGATATTAGGGATTTTTACATACATACTTATATAAATTAAGTTTTTTAAACTGCATACGCAATATTACGTTATTCCAATATGCTATACATAATTGCAAATCCAACCTCTGCCAGTGCTGTAGATATTCGTCAACACTTTGGTTCTCATAGATATTCGTCAACAGTTTGAGCTGTAGATATTCGTCAACACTTTCCTTCTCGTAGATATTAGTTCGATTTTTTCAGTTTTTGGAATTCCTGTAGATATTAGTAGACGCCTCCGTATTCATGTATGTCAGGGTTGCCATTATTCTAAATTGCCTTTTAGTGGATCTAATTATAACCTCCCAACTCCGATACTGACAGCTGTCACACGTGACAAGTGTCAGTTGGTAACAATGTATTTTTAATTTCTGCTTACAACAGTACAGGTGAAAGGTATTTTTTAAGGTTACAATTATTAAACTGACTGTTTAGTTTTGTAAGACTTAATCGTAAAACGTTAAATTAAATATATCTCCATTGTCTCACGAACTCAAGATAGTGGCAAGTAAGAAACACTCCTGTGTCGTCAGTAAATTCTTAATTCAAAAGTGATAAAGACAGACATTTAAAGAAAGTGTTTATGAGCGGCGTAGATTTAGAACCGGACGGCGTTTTCATATTGCGCCGAATACTACATTCTACTTCAGGGGTATGACTGAGATGCCAAGATACGCTTACTCGCTTACACTAACACGAATACGAAATGCTGTATGAGACGACCTTCTATCATATGTTGTCCTTAATTGTTTTCTATCTCACTTTCTGTAATGGCGCTAAAATCTTAATCGAAATAATTGTATTTTTATGATAATAAATATTTTGCGTGTATTTAAATGTTATTCCTTGACTTTTACTACTGTTTGCCGTGTAATGCAAACATTTTATCATCACACACGAAGGCATTTTGGCGCTTTTTTATTGCAATTTACTTACTGGTAGGACACGACAAACGACCTCACTCAACGCGTGGCAGTTGAGTACTAAAACTACAAAATCGAAGGCTAGTACAATTGTCTTGTCTTTGGCTTACCACTTTTGAGATTTCTGCCACGCGTCTATACCTACATATATTATTATTATTTTTGGATGCTACACTGCATTACTATAGTCCCATTTTCTGTGTGACTATTGGATTCACAAATGGGGTATGTTCAGGGCCGGTTCTATGTAGGGGCAATTGGAGCAGTCCGCTCCGGGTGCCAGCATGCCAAGGAGGCTAGGATCCAAAGCGGTGATAATATCTAACAACCAACCACAACAGCTCTTGAGGTTTTTATTAGTGCCAAGCGCCTTTTGACTCACGGCCGGCCCTGGTTATGTTGTGAATCTGAAGGGAATGGGGAAGGGAAGGAGATGGGAAAGAGGAAGATTGGGAAGTAGTGAAAGTATAAGTGCTTACTTACCTAACTCCATGGCAAGAGGTACTACATCTGACAACATTTTCGAAGCAACTCACGAAGCTTTGAAATTTTGTCTGACAGTATTGTTTTTATATCAAACCTTTATAATATTTTAACGGGTATTTGGCGTCAGACTTGAGATAATCAATTTTCATAAATTTACTCACTAGGTACTTATAATAGATAAGTTTGATTTAAAAATCGTCTTTTCACACACTTTTTATCGTACCTTGAAAATCCTTATCACTCCCTTTGCAATCTTAGTATTGTAATAACACGATAAAAAACACCTATATTATTTCATTTTATCACTGTGGCGCTATCTAGCGCTGGTTGCAACAAACTTCAAGTATTTTCCTCATTTGCTGGGCGTTTTTTTTGTGATAAATTTGCTGATGGAATGAGTCACTACGATATTTGATCCCAACACCGCGAAGTCATTAAATATTTGAAACTTAATAGCGACATTTTAGAAATAACAATGAAGCTTGAGTAATAATAACCTATATAAAAAACACAGTTTTTATTAGATCTTCGCCCCGATCACCGGAAAAGACATGTTAAATACCAATATCACGGAAATCTCATGAAATATAATTTTATTATCTACTTAAATAATCATCACGGCGTTCCTCCCGAGCAGTGGCGTGCACAGAGTTTTTGATCAGGGTAGGCAGTAGGGAAACCGCCGAATTGATTCAATAAAATTTACAAAAAACTTACTGCAAATAACTCCCTTCGTACAAGTTTTCGCTAATTGTGTTTGCTGCTGGTAAGACAACTAGTTGATGGAAATAGATATCAGATTTCACTGTCGTCACTGATTGCCATTTGCTAATTTTGTTCCAGAAAGCACTGCCTAATACTAACAAAAAAACCTCATAGAAGCAAATTCAAAACGACAGTTACTCTACACTATGTGCATTTCGTAAACATTGATATTATATCTTGTATGAAGTTAGCTCCAAGCAGAAACGGTTCCCGCTTAGGCCGCATTTTAGTGAGGCAGTCAGAGGGCGCGCGTGTAGTTTCTAGTTACAGTTCTAGTACGTTTGTAGTATGCCGTTTTATGAGGCGCTCGCATAGTTTTGGTTGCTCAGCTTTTTCGCGCTTATTTTTTAAAGTGTGTATTTATTTTTAGCAATAATTTAATAAATTATAATATTATTTACATGCTTATGTTTTATCAATATGGTAGGGTAGGCAGTGCTTATGTGCCTATATGGAGTGCACGCCCCTGCTTCCTAGGTGATATTTGGCCTTCTCAACAAATGTCTTCACCTGTTCCAGTATGTATTCATTCGCCCCCCTCAAGAATCTGGAAGAAACAGGGAGCAAATAAGCCACGGAGGTACATAAGAAGAGACACGAAGAATGAGGGAGAGCCAAAGAGGCAAGAAAAGACAACAAGAACCAGGAAGAGCCAAAAGGGCAAGGAGAGACCAGAAGAACCAGGAAGAAGCAAAGGGGCAAAAAGAAACAACAAGAACCAGGAAGACCCAAAAAGTGACAAGAAGAGCCAAGAAGAGATCTTCATATCTCTAACCAGGAAGAGACAAGAAGCACCAGGAAGAAACTAGGTGAGCCAGGAAGTGGCAAAGAAGAACCAGAAAGAGACAAGAAGAACCTGGAAGGGCCAAAGAAGCAACAAGAAACAACAAGAACCAGGAAGACCCAAAAAGATACAAGTAGAGATAAGAACCAGGAAGAGACAAGAAAAACCAGAAAGACATCCGGCGTAGTCTAGGAGTAAGTCTCTTGATCGCGGGGTTGAATCCCGGCGTGGGTAAATAAATTTTATTTGAATAATTTGTGTTATTTCACAATTACTTCGTTAAAAATAATAATGTATACCTAGCATGTTTGCGGCACGTTCCAGAGTGGAAGATACTCTCAGTATCGCCCTGGTGTAAGACCACCATTCAGAAGTGAAACGTTGCTTGAAATGGCGTTAGCCGTGTTTGGTGACCAGAACTGATTTGCCAGGTACTTCCCCACCGTTCTCTTCCCCATTTCATTCCCCTCCCCACTAACTTCAGGCTTACAACATACCCTAATTGGGGATGCCATGGTCTCAGTGACTCCAAACGGGAGCACCTGGGACAAGAAGTGATAAAGAAGAACCAAAAAGCGACAAGAATAACCAGGAAGAGCCATAAAAAGGCAAGATGAACCAAGAAGAGACAAGAACAACCAGGAAGAGGTAAGAAGAACCAAAAAAGGCACGCAATTTGGGAGGCGGGAATGGGTACCGCCGCCCCGGGAACCTTTATTGGATAACCAACACCTCTGCCATAGATCACCCCAAGTGATTCGCTATTTGGTGATTTAGCAGGGGTGCCCGGGTTCATGGGGTGAGGTTTGTCTAAGTCTTTGAGGCGGATGACCAGGACACACTGAACCCCAGATTCCTACCCACCCCTTAAACCCTCTTCCTTCCCAGAACTCTCCCCTCCTTCCTTTCCTTTAAAACAAACCCTCCACACAGCATCCCCAAAGATGACATAGGTCCTGAGGGAAATTATTTTCCTCAGGGCCTCCTGTGTGGAGCTCACGGGAAAAAAAAACCACCAAAAAAGGCAGAAGAAGAAAGCACAAAGATAAAAGTAATTCAACAGCCTTTTGATTGATATTCAAAATAATTGAGGTACCTACCCCTTTACCCTTCCAGTCAACCGACATTAAATGATTCGACGTGGACCCTTTTTCAAATCCTTATTTAGGAATTCATTTCGTTCCGTGATGTTTGAATTGTTATTTTTTCCCTACTAGTTCGTAAGAAAACGTGATTCATGCCACAAAACCTCATGCATTCTCACAATTTACAAACAAATCTGATGTCGTTATGTTTGGGTTATCTAACTGGTGGTCCCGCAGGAATCGCGTGATTATATTATGAGGAATTTATAGCACGCCATGTTCAACAAAATGTACTATTTTAACAGCACCGTTATTTTATTACACCGAAATATTATTCGATCATATTGGAAGTCAAAAAGCTTCCGGCTTCTGGAAGACGTGTGGCCTTCACTGTACGGCTTTAGCTACAGTCACGGTCGCTGGGCGTATTCTGATTCACAAATAGGGCCTAAAGGACTCTTGGACAAATACAAACATCGAACATATCATCGAGGAATTTCCTTCTCCAGTTTCCCTGAGAAATATCTTTTGTTAACATGGCTCCACAGAGGTTTCTTTAAGAAAAGAAAGGAGAGGAAGATCTGGGAAGGAAAAAGGTTCTAGGGATGGGTAAGAATCTGGGGGTCAGTGTGACTAGGAGTGACGGACGCACGAATCCATACCTCCCATTGCGATGCAAGGCGAAGGGTCGAGAGAGTCCTGCAGGAGAGGTCCAAAGGCCTACCTCAACTGGCCCGCCACACAGCAGGCGAGCAGACGCATCCGCCGTCAAAACCTAGACAATCCTCATCCCATAAACCCCGGGCACCCCTGGTAAGTCACCAAAATTATTATCAGAAGCGATGGTTCGATAGAATTCTGCAGAAGAATCCAAATGGTCTCCCTCAACCAGTCAAAACCTAGACAATCACCTCGTGAACCCGGACGTCCCTGTTAAGTCATTAAACTTAGCGGATATGGGGTGATCGCAAGAAGCGATGGATCGATAGAACGACAGATTGCAGAAAAGGCAAATTGGTCTCCCCCAACCAATCTTTTCAAATCCGACCCGCCATACAGCAGGTTGGTAGACGCATCCACCATCAAAACCCAGACAATCCTCACTCCATGAACCCGAGCACCCTGCCAGCCAAGCCACCAAAGCGTAGCGGACCACTTGATGTACCCTATTTCCAATGGTTATCCAATAAACGTTTCCCGGGGCGGCGGTTCCCATACTCGTCGGTGCTGAGTCAAGTAACCTTTGAATAACTCTCTACAATACGAAGAAGTAGAAAAAAATGATATTTTCACTAAGCAATTTAATCAGTGATGCCAAATCGATTTTTAAAATAAAGCCAGACGTCACCCTAAAGGAGCTGAAAAAGAGCTAAAATCTTGTTTACCCTATGTTGGGATCGAAAATTCGTCATTCTGAAGGGGAATCTGAAAAGAAATAAACTGGTTCCTTCGGATTTTCCGCGTATCCTGGAGGGCGCGCGGCTAGAGTAATTCCGAGTTAAAAAAACAATAATTATACGAAAATAAACGGATTCTAAAGAAATAACTTTAAAAAATTTTTCGTTCTTGAATTTTGAATCAAAAATGAGCTAGATCTAGATCATAGGTTCGCTCCCGTGTGGGCGTTTAAGACTTTCAGGAGGGCAGTAGAAGATACAGAGAGAATTAGGGGGCTTTGAGATGGCACAGTGAGGGCGTGGACAGGTAAAAAAATAGGCCAAAAAAAGATGTACTAATAATCTTTGTGTGTTATTATTACTAAGATTTGACCCTTTATCATGAATACAAAAAGAAAGGAGGTAGCAACCCGGCACTTAAATACAAAAAAATGTTTTTTTAACTTGTTAACAAAAAGGTACGACAAATAATTTAATGTATTTTTAATCGAATTATTGATTCTGTGACAGTTGAGCCCCCCCCCCCATAAAAATATGTGGTAAATATAATCGTGGCAATAGCTGTTTCAGATTCGCAACAGATGGTAAGGGAACCAACTTTTTGCACTTTTTAACCCCCCCCCCCACCGTGACCAAAAACCTAAGCAACCGGCCGCTCATTTGTACCAAGCGTGGTATTTTGGTGCTCTAGAAAAATATATTCTCAAAAGTGGGCGGTGGGCAAAATAAGGTTAAGAACCTATGATCTATGTATATTATTTGAAAAAAACGAGCTAAAAAGCTAAACCACTTTTTTTCTTCATTTTGGAGCTAAATCTAGCTCTAAAGGAGCTGAGTTGGCAACACCGTTTATAATGTTTATTCAACTGCCGAGTAATTAGAGCTGCTTTCGTTGTTATTAGTTCACCTATAATAAACTAGCACATAATGATTCATGTTTGTTTAAATAAAAGTGTCAGATGTGGCACGTCCATCGATGTTTCACCGTCTTTGTTCGGAGGCGTTCTTGTACTATAATGTGCTTTATACATATAATATATATTGTATTTATGCAACTTAATTATATATGATTAATATGATCCATTTTTATCATCGAGACGTGTAACAAAGGGAGAAATGATGTCATTCCAAACAAATGTAGAGTTGCTTATCATTACTTCTGCTTATCATGTTGTGGAGAAACTTGTTGATGAATTCTTATTCAGGTGTCATAATCATTCATTAATCAGCCATTGTTTTTTCTACTACTGGGTAAAGGTGCTGTATCACCAAGCTGTGTCCGTATTTATTTTTCGTTTCCCTTGCTTTGTCCTGTCACTAATTTGCACATTTCCATCAACTAATGTACATGTCGTTTCAACAAGTTTTGGGTTAACTTAAAATACTTATTCATAATCTGCTCGTTCATAGATGGCGGTAATTTAATTAATGAAAAAAACCTCTTTTCAAAGTTATGATGTAAAAGGAACCTGGGCGGCGTTTTGTTCATACAAACGTAATCCCCAATTTTCTCTCTGGATTTTGACGCTACTGCAAATATATTTTTGAAGTAATACTTCTTTACGCACGCACGACTTGGGGGGTAAGCTGGTGAATGCGTTACGAAAAGTGGTGATGTGTTACAAAAAGGGGTGATGTGTTACAAAAAGTGTGATGCGAACGGTAATCGATGCGAACGGTGATCGATGGCGAGGCGAACGGTTGGGCCTTTACTCACGCTTGACTTGGGAAGTGATAAGGATAAGGATTGTCACCCCAAGGTCGTAGGTCACCCTAAGGTCGTAGGTCACCCCAAGGTCGTAGGTCACCCCAAGGCCGTAAGTCACCCCAATGTCGTAGGTCACCCCAAGGTCATAGGTCACCCCAAGGTCATAGGTCACCCCAGGGTCATAGGTCACCCCACGGTCATATGTCACCCCAATGTCGATGTCATATGTTCTTTTATAAGTAAGTGAAGTTTTACTTCAGTCGTGTGGTCTAAAGCACACTCGTTTTTTTTAAATATAATACAGATATCGACAATAAAAATCTTTAAAATTGCCTGGTTTAAACGCCATCAACAGGAGTTCAGTTAAAAAACAAGCAATGTATTTTTTTTAGAGCAAAATGTGCGGACAAATTTCGGGAGCAACTTTGGAATTCTTTTGGGATATAATTATAATTATTAAAAAATATATCTAGCTTTATCTATTGTGTTTGTGTAATGAAAAAAAAAAAAAATAAGACATCGTAAAAAATAGTGTTTTTTTACCCTTTGGATTATGTAGTGAGGCTAAAGGTAGTGGGGTTGGGGAAGGAGATGGTAAACAGAAAGGTGGGGGAGTACATGGCTATTCAGATCTGGTCACCAAACACGGCTTCATCTTCACGGCCAAATCTGGTCATCAAGCATCGCTTCATTTCTGAATGGTGGTCTTACACCATGGCGACACTGAGAGTATCTTCCACTCGCACCTTACCCCTTCAAAAAATTGTCTTTTTTTTCGGATGGTCAAAATATTTTCACTTTACAATAAAATGCAAATATTTGGAATATTTCTGAACACATTCAAAAACCAAAAACTGTTTTAGAAAGGTGATGAAATACGCTTTCAAATTATAGAATTCGAAAAATATATATTTTTTTTAAATTATAAAATTTTTGCATACAAACATAAAAAAGTTTTCAAAATAGCTCACCTTATGTTTTTTCTAACTCAAGTTACTGATAATAAAAAAAAATAAAAACACTTGCATTATTTATTAGACAAATGTATAACAAACACATATTGTAACCTCAATTTTTTTTTTTAAATTTCAGAAGTTTCAAATTCTTTTTTCAATTTGCTATTCAAAACTTTGTGTACATAAAAGTCTACATTTTACTTTTTTGATGGCTATTTTTTAGATTTGAATATAAAGCATGATGTTTTTCCTTTCTAACACCGATTAGAACATATTTCTAACTATGATAGTAAGGGAGTTACGGCGTCTTATGTGAGACCTATGTGCGTTGGGACAAATCTGGTCTCCTGTGATTAAACGGGTTACATCAATGGGGTATTTCCACGAACGAGGGATTCTGTTGAAAATGTATGGAATATTTAAAGATAATTTTTCTAATTTTAATCATCCTACTAATAATGTTTGTTTTATATGTTTTCATTAAATATTAGGTATTGATTTTAAAAACCGTCTAAAACTGACTCAAAACGGCCCGTGGCTTGAAAATCGGAATGTGACGCCACAAACGTCGCTCAGCTGGGCCAGCATAAATAAACACTATCAGTGAGCGTCCACGCTCATGACGTCACACGATATCCCCGCCCCAAAATATCGTTTTTAAAAATGGGAAACTTTGATCCGCTGTAGAAAATTTATTCGTCAACATAAAAATAAAATAAAAATGCTATAATCATCGTAAATATTTTTTTTAATTTTTAAGCAATAAAAAACGTGCAAATACCCCATTGTAAAATATCACAAATCAGTCTAAAAAATTTAGTTACCTTACCTTACCTTACCCCTCCACCACGGAGGTCTTCAATATTCCGATTGTGTAACCCATTGGTTTGTACAACAACTGTCCCAACTGGCATAAATATTTGTAATATTTGGGTCTTTCCCAAAGATATTCAAATACAAAAGAGATATGTTATGATATCCGCACAACTGTCGGCGAACTACGACCTAATCAGGGTAGTTTGCATACGAAAATAATTTGTTCATTTCGTTGAGTTTTTGAAGGTTAACAATATAGTTTGAATACGGAAAGAATTCGTTCATTTAGTTTATTGTTCGTTTGGTTTATTCGTTAATTATTCGTTCATCTAGTTTATTTGTTAATTGGTAAACAATATCGGCGACACCCGGAAGCGCAGTCCCACCTAGTAAAAACTGCAGATAGCACATCTATTATACAGGTGTCTCAAAAGAAAGTTGAAAGTTAGTGGATCGATTTAAAACAAAGTAAGGGTTCTATCGAAAAAATGTTTATTAAATACTAAAATACACAATTTGGGAATTTATTTCTAAAAAATAATATCGTCCAAATGTAACCCCTCGCATTTGCGGCCTTCATTTAATCGAAGAGCAAAATTTCTTATGACGGTTCGGCAGGTAGGCTTCGTGATGGATGCCATTTCGTGACGGATATTTTCTTTTAATTGCATCAAGGAAGTCGGATTTTTGGCGTACACTTTAGATTTGGGTTATCATAGGGGTTAGGTCAGGACCACGAGGAGGCCAATTTATGTCACCTCTCCTGGAGATCAATTTTCTAGGGAAAATTTCACGACCTTATGGCAGAGATGTATTGGACGTATGTGATGTTGCTCCATCTTGCTGGAACCATGTTCTTTGGTTATAGCCAGTAAGTTTGTAGGGGTGCAGCATTAGGTATTTGTGCAAAATGCTGTATAACGGTGATCTATGCACATTTAAAGCACTCGCGCGCTTCCTAATTGAAAAGTTTGAGTCGTCACGAAAATACTGATAAACACTCTCTACGTTTTCTATCGTTCTCGATGACCTTGGTCGCCCGGATTTTAGTTTTGCCAGCGTTGTACCGATCTCTTCAAACTTTTTGACCCATTTTCGAATGAGAGGAATGCTTAGCGCATCATTGAATTGACGAAAACCTCAAATATTGCAGAATCTTCTACGCACCACAGTCGCCGAATCACCATTTTTGTAAAACTCACGCACAACGCGCGATCGCTCCCGAGAAATGCTTCATAGCGACTAAATTCCCAAGAGCCAGACTACTGATTGACATACCCCCGCGCCCCTCGGAAAAGTTGCGTTCACACAGAAAGCAAAACAAATATAAACTTTCTTTTGGGACACCCTGTATTTCAATATCTTTGGTCTTTCCTAATCTAGCCAAGATTTAATCATTCCTTTTCGTGCTCTGCCAAACCTCCAACTATTTATGAATAAATATATTTAACATTCTACACGTCGGGGAATCTCGCTTCTTTGAAGTCATCGCCTACGATGGTTATATAAACCTATAGAACCATCAGTCGACTATCAACAGTCAGCCCGGACTAAAATAAAGCATTTACACTCTGTGCAGCGTTATGTTTTATGTGCCTGCCATCTTCCGTTCAAAATGCCTCTCGTTCAAACTTTGTTGCACTTTTTTGCTTCGTCAAAGAAACCTAACAATTATTTTTACCTGTTTATTATAAATTTACCTTATTAAATTATTATTGTGCTAGAGAAGATCGGGGAAAAATCACGGAATATTGTGATTATAATAGGATTGATATATATAGGTTGATTAAAAAGCGTAGATCATTGAAAATCAGGTGATCTTCCTTTACTTGTCAAGTCTAACCCTAAGAAATTTAATTTCAAATATATAATTAAAATAATTTTCTGGTTAAAAAATATTAAATTGCGTGTAGGTTAATTTCTAGCTTGTCTGAATTCTTGAAACAATCAGTTCCAATTTTGAAAATGACACTATAATTCAAAACAAATTCGATTTCATTAAACCAGAGTTACAATCACAGACGGACAACCGTGAAAAATCACGGGATATTATAAGTAATACCAGTTTTGAAAACTACAATTAAAATAACAAAAAATAACTAACTTACCATCATGCCGTTTCACGCAGGGGTAGGCAAAGAGGACGAACCGCCAAACAACTCGGTCTTGGCACACACTCTTTGCATCAATCACATTCGTAAATCGTCTCATAAATACTCTTATATCATTATCTCCGCAGATATAATATATCTTTTTAATGCAGATAAATGTTCCGTCATATCTTATTCTCGAAAGAAAAACACTATACTATATCCGTACATAATTAAAAACAATCTTTTAAATAGGGTAAATGAAATTAGAGATCTTGGAGTTCTATTAGACACTAAGCTTCTTTTTCAAACACTGTCACATAACTCATAAGTCATAAGCTTGTTCCGTACAGGTTCCTCATTCACCCGAACCCGGATGTGATCCCGTCTCCCATCACACGTGGCCCAACTCATAAACCGTGTTTTATTGCGCTTCTGGTTTGGCATCTGCGTTTAACGACCTTCCTTGCCTACATTTACTCCATAATATATAGTCCGTAATAATGCCTCCCTTGTAACATATATACCCTGCACTAATATTATATCCTTCATATTGCCCCTTCTTACTCAAAAATCCTGTCCTTAAGTTGTACTATAATGTCTTTCTTGCCTACAAACATAGACATGAATTTTACTAGACCAGAACAGAAAGGTGAGGGGTAGAAATCAACTACAGCGGGACGCAGAGAAGATGACTTTGGTGATATGTGATTCGTCAATAACTCAATCTGACAGTAAACATCGGTAAACGGTAAACATCGACGAGCACACGCCATGTATCTCGAGTGATAGTACTCGTATATGTTACAAAACGATCATATTATGTGATTTGAAAAAGCTTAAAATAAAGTAAAATAATGCTTGCCTATGGAATGTAATGCGACAATTAGGTTTATTCTCTTTTTCACTTCTATTTTTACACGTTTTAAAAACACAAGCCACTATTTTTGCCTGTTATTTCGTAAAATGCACCGATGAGTGCTCGACAGAAGAATGATGACATCACATTTTTTAGATTCACGCGAAGCGATACTTGATCCCAGCCGGTTCCAATGGAACCGGTACGGGGAGGGGGAAATACTACGCTTTTATCACTTAGGGCAGGTCTAGTAATCAATCATATTAAAAATCTTATACTTAGTCTATTCTTTAGTGTCTTTTTTTATAAACAAATCATATGCTAATGTTATTCTTGGTCTATTCTATGATGTCTCTCTTACCTACTAATCCTATGCTAATGTTATTCTTAGTTTATTCTGTAATGTCTTTCTTACCGACACATCCTGTGCTAATGTTATTCTTGGTCTTTTCTCTGATGTCTCTCTTCCCTACTAATCCTATGCTAATGTTATTCTTAGTTTATTCTGTAATATCTTTCTTACCGACAAATCCTGTGCTAATGTTATTCTTGGTCTATTCCAAGGTGTATCTTACCTACAAATCCTATGCCAATGTTATGCGAAGTCTATTCTACAATGTCTTTCTTACCTACAAATCCTTTGCCAATGTTATATTCGTACTAAGTCTATTTTATAATGTGTTTCTTGCCTACTAACTGGAAAAATAATATAATTATGTTCAAAAGTCCTTAGTAATACTGCTTCCTTACTTTGTACCGCTTTCGATTTACCTACCATTATTTCCCAGCGACTATAACAATATTTTTTTTATAATGGCTACCAGGCATAGAAGTGTGTTGTGGGCGGACCCGTACCTCAGAATTAACCTCAAATTTTCCTCACTTCTGGGGGTAATTAAACACTTTCAAATATCGAAATTGTTTCTTGATCTGATAACCAATTTCATTGGCTCGTTTGGATCCTAGAAGTAGAAAGGTCTCGCTTTTAGACCTCGCATACCGATTTTTTTTACCGATTTATAACATAACTAGCAGACCTGGCTACACGTTGCGGTGACTAACGAAACACAACGCCATTACCCAACCTTTATAAAATCCACACCACCCGCTTACCAGCTGCCTGAATTGAATATTTGAATATCTTGGCTTTTCTCTACCATAATAAGTATGTATTATACATATAAACCTTCCACTTGAATCACTCTATCTATTGGTGAAAACCGCATGAAAATCCGTTGCGTAGTTTAAAAGATCTACGCGCACATACATTTTGATTGACTTCATTTTATAGGTACTATGTAATGTAATGATGATGATGATAATAATCATTTTTTAAGATTACACAGACATTTGCCGAGCCGAAACTGTAATAGTATGAAATTCTCTCGATAGAAAAAAATCGCGAAGTATGCTCCGATAATTATATTAGAAGCACATTTTGTTCTGTTAAAGATTCAAAAAATTTTACAGTAAGTACATATACTGTATTTAAATGCTACTTTAGACATTAGTCATGAGATTTTTGCTCTTTTTTTCCATGTTTTATTAAATATGGCACAATTTTTGTTAAATTATAATAGTTTTTAACCCTACGTATAATAGTTTTATTTATAAGTTTTTACCTTCCTTTAAAACCATCTTCTAAAAGGACGACATCCGTTTTCTTTCGAATCGGTATAGACCGCACTTCTAAGGAGAATCTGTCCAGTGCTACCAGGGGAGCGTGTTCCGGACGGATGACTTACGAGAAATGCAATAAAAAGCAGCAGTGAAACCAGTTTTTTGTTTCACCCCTGTATTATCCGTTTTTCAGGCATGCATTATTTTTTTCGGACGCCTTCCTCGTTTCAGACGTCATTTAACCATTTTTTTTGTATTTCTTCGACATTAACTACACATATGTTTTGTTTTTGAATAGTTTTATTTTAAAATAATGTTTATACACAGTTGTTACTTTTTTTAATTCGCTACCAGAGTGCTATTTTATCATTGTCCCAAACACGAATTTCTTGATCTCATTCATCAAATGATTTTTGAATCGATATAATTTTTCGATTATTTCCAAATGTAGGTATATCTCGATTACGTCCGTCACCAACTCGAGCGACGAGCAATTTTCAAATATTATTTTCCTTGGCTATATTTAAAATTTTGTTTTGTAAATTGTTTTCAGCGATACTACGAGTATGTAAATCGTTATGTCGCCAGTGTGAATTGTGTCATAGGCGAGAAAATCACTTCACATACACTTGTTATTTTACCATTTTACACAAAATATTAAGATAAATCTCGATTTTTCACAACCTTGACGAAGTGTTGACAATATTGCGTAAACAATGTACGAGTATATATTATTATGCTTCATGTCTTAGATATCTCAAATATTATGTCTTAGTTGCCAGAATAATGCGGGAGAAAGCTTTTACAAAAAGCCACTGGTGCACAGACACATCACAAGATTTACAGAAAGAGCGGGTCTAAAACTTGAAATTGTTCGGTTTTCGGAACACCTAGTAACTTCGATCAAACTTGGTCGAATCCTAGTAATCTTTGTGTCTCCCTTATTATTATATTTTTTGGAGATATGAGCTAAAATCTAATCGGTGTTACTAGAGAAAAGACTAGGCTTTATTATTTTTTTATTAATTGTTTTTTTGTTTAATTCGTAGAATTCCATTTATATTTTTAAAAATTAATTAAAATAAAATTTGATAATGTTATATCAAGTTCTGCAAGTATTTAAGAATGTATTTTTGTTACAGCTGTGTCGGATTACAAGACCATTTTTAAATCGTCTGAAAATGGTCTTGTATTACGAAACAGCTGTAACAAAAATACATACTAAAATACTTGCAGAACTTGATATAACATTATCAATTTTTTTTTTTTACATTAACTTCACTATGTCATCTGAGATGCTGTATGGACGGTCTTTTTGAGGAGAGGAAGGAATGAACATTGGTCTTGAAGAGACCCATGTTGTAGGAAGGAGGAAACACAGAGGCGGGCAAATCATTCCATGGCTGAGCTGTTGAACACAAGAACGAGTCGAAGAAGCGACTCGTTCTCATGTGACAAATGACAAACGTGTACATATATTGGGCACGCGTTTGGCTTGTTTCCCGATTATGCACCGGTGCCGAAGGGATCAATGACGCTAGTTTCTCGGAGCATCTTCCAATGTAATACCGGTAGAACAAGGATAGCATTGCCACCCGACGCCTATTCTCTAAAGTTTGCAATCCGTCTGTTAAGATGGGAGAATCTATCAAATGCCCGTTTTTGCACAGTGTCGAAGGTATTTTTCAGGTATTTTGGAGCTCCATACCAGAGGTGGCTGCCAATTCAACCGTGGGGCCCACTTGTGATTTGTACAGGGTTAGCAGCAGCAAATTAAATTTAAAATAAAAAAACTCGCTTTATATTCAAATTTAAAAATTAACTACAAAATATAATAAATGTACACCTTAATCAATCTAATGTTTCCTGCCTCAATTTGAAAAACAAAAGTGTAACTTTGAGAATGTCTTATTAATTATTTTTACATGTATCGACAAAAAAAGTGAGTCAACGTTTATAATATAATTGTCAAATAAAGTATCCAATGTTCTTACTTTTTTCAATATCAGTAATTTTAATTAGAAAAAATGTAAGGTGAGACATTTTAAAAACTTTTTTATGATAAATATTTGCTATTTTTTTTTTATAACTGTCAATACGAATTTAGTTCTACTACTATTAATTAAAAACATTAAACTATGTGTAGTATGTCCTGTCTTTTTCATTTTCGTACAAGACGTGTGAGAAGGAAGATTTATACGAACTTTAGCGGGGTAATTAAATAAAATCCACACTTTTCTTGTATAAACACAATTAGTCTTTTATTGGGTGGGTACAATCAATTACACACAAGTATCCAGTTCAATAATCGTAAAAACAGTAGTAACTTCAACGTACCAACTAGAAGAGTAGTTTTAAGGTTATTATATTATAATAACTCCAAAGGACCCTAATTATCCTTAATTACCCACTCCTCACTTTATACAAAAGATTCACGAGTGCCTTGAAGCCGCGCGAGCTGGTCTCGGTAGGCAGACTTCAACTTTTACTATTTTCCTGGAGCTCAGCGCGGGACTCCCCGGCAGGCCAAAACACAAAACTCTAAGTTTTTTTTTTTTTCATAATCTAGATTCTTATGTATCTTGAAGAGATGAATCATTTAAATTTACTGAATTTAAAGTTAATGTTCTTTATACAAATAGAACGGCGTCATATACGCCATGCAATTTTTACCTCATGTGGGTATTTAAAAATAGTACCTGGCTATTATAGACTTAGAGGTCATGTGTTTTGTCGGTAGGGAAAAATTGTTATGTAAAAAACCCTAAGGGAACGTACCCATACTACGTGACCAACTTTTTGCAATTTTTAAACCCCCCCCCCCCCCCCCCCGGTGACCAAAAACCTAAGCAACCCGCCGCTCATTTGTATGGAGCGTGACATTTTGAAGACCCCCCCCCCCCTAAACGTGTCACGTAGTATGGGTACGTTCCCTAAGACAAAACTCTTAAGGTTTCGCTTCTCTTTATATACCTATGGTCCCGCTGCCCTAGCAGCAGCGGTAGTAAGAGACAACCAATGCAAGACAGAGAAAGTATTCGAGCGTGAACACTTCTCAATATGCGCTCGAAATAACTATACACTACACTTGTTACAGAACTGCTTTTAGGACGATCGTCGATGACGTGCATACGATCTCTCCGTAGGACAAATAAAGTGGCGGCATTGTTTTTTTGTGCGTAATAATTATAATATTTATTATGTATAGTTGTCTCACAACGAGATTGTATTTTCAAAATTAAAACAACCGTATTATCAACAAGAAGCATAAAAGGATATGTGTGCCAACGAACTCGGTATATTTATTATTCGTTTATTTGCCAAATTATTAAATTACCTCGCTCGTTCCCAATCCCATCCATACCGTTATTTTCCAATCGGCTCAATGCAAAAATCGAGTCCCTCTTCACTCGAGAGTGAAATCCACCTGAGACCGATCTGGGTCATTCGAGTGTCGAGTGTCGTGGGTTACTGTACGCCCGTTCGTTGGCTACTCAGAGTAACAATATAGTTGGCTACTGTGCTCACCGCTCACCGCTCTCAGTACATTCTCAGCCTCGGGAAAAGGATACTTGTGCAGTAGTTGAAGTAGTAGTGGAGCAATAATTGAATTGTAAATGGTGATTGCAGTTTTTCTAGAAATTTTTGGCCGAATTCTTACCAAAAAGATATCTTTTGCCAATTTTCTTTTGTATATATTCAGCATATCTATTGATGTTTAGTTTGGAATCTAATACAGGGTGTCCCAAAAGAAAGCATATACTTGTTTTGCTTTCTGTGTAAACGCAACTTTTCCGAGGGGCGCGGGGGGTATGTAAATCAGTAGTCTGGCTCTTGGGAATTTAGTCGCTATGAAGCATTTCTCGGGAGCGACCGCGCGTTGTGCGTGCGTGAGTTTTACAAAAATGGTGATTCGGCGACTGTAGCGCGTTTGAGGTTTTCGTCAATTCAATGATGCGTCAAGCTTTCCTCACATTAGAAAATAGGTAAAAAAGTTTGAAGAGATCGGTACAACGCTGGCAAAACCAAAATCCGGGCGACCAAGGTCATCGAGAACGGTAGAAAACGTAGATAGTGTGTATTAGTCTTTTCGTGACGACTCAAACTTTTCGATTCCGAAGCGCGCAAGTGTTTTGGACGTGCATAGATCATCGTTACGCAGCATTTTGCACAAAGACCTAATGCTGCACCCCTACAAACTTACTGGCTATAACCAAAGAACATGGTTCCAGCAAGACGGAGCAACATTACATAGTCCAACATGTCTCTGCCACAAGTTCGTGAAATTTTCCCTGGCAAATTGATCTCCAGGAGAGGTGACATAAATTGGCCTCCTCGTGGTCCTGACTTAACCCCTATGGACTTTTTCCTGTGGGGTTATCTCAAATCTAAAGTGTACGCCAAAAATCCGACTTCCCTGATGCAATTAAAAGAAAATATCCGTCACGAAATGGCAGCCATCACGAAGCCTACCTGCCGAGCCGTCATGAGAAATTTTACTCTTCGATCAAATTAATGCCGCGAACGCGAGGGTTTACATTTGGATTATATTATTTTAAAGAAATAAATTCCCAAATTGTGTATTTTAGTATTTAACAAACATTTTTTCGATAGAACCCTTACTTTTTTTTTAAATCGATCCACTAAATAAACCAACCTAACAAGCTAACTTTTGACCGAATGACAGAAGCAATAAAATCCGTTTAATGTGATACAAAATATTTTTTATGATTTTTAGTTTTGTCGAAATTCTAAGAAAATCTTTTCAGTAATGTTGTGTAATTAAGAAGAAAACCCGTCGCCAAGAAATTTTAACAATGGTTATTTTACTAAATACTTGCTCTCACTGTCGCTTCTACTCCACCGAATACTGAGCGAAAGGGACAACTACATACACCTCCGGCTGATAATTCTTGAATAAAATCATTTTGTATTCCCCATTTTTCTCCCCCAAAACTTGACCGATTTTTTACTAACTGTGTTATAAGAAAATACTATATGCCTGTACATTTTGCTTTTTAAATAAATACGCAAGTGTAAGAATTGAATCATTGTTTTTTGTACCAGGTACCTACATCTCTAAATATGTGCCTTTTATAGTCGATTAGTAGTTGCAATGGAATTTTACTGAGCATAGGTGATTTACTGTTGATTCTTTTGTTTGATTGGACTTTTAAAATGGTCATTCAGATGTCGTCAGCAACAATGATGAATAAAAAACATTAATGTCTTTTAGATTGCCAAACTGTCCTTGTTATTTTTGGTTTGTTACGTAACCTAATCTATTGTTTTGACTATTCTTCTATCTCCGTTTAAACCTGATGTTTATTTCTGTATTCGATGTAAACGAACAACTAACTGTTCTTATTATTTTTGGTCTGTTTATCTAGGGTTCTAGGGCGTATCGTCCCATACATTCATACTCTTCTGTTATACAGATTCTTTCATCCGTTTCGGTTATTATGACGGTATATCTAACACGTACTTTGTTCTAATACTAACGGCCATTGTTACCAATCCTACTGATCAACTGTTGAGCCGAAATTTTGGCTCAAATCACTTAGCTGAGCGGAGACTCAGATTGATCAATCGAAAAGTTGGGTACAACGGCCATTGCAATCAGCGACTTAGTTATAAGTTTTCATGGTTAAATGGTTTTTCAAAAACAAAAAAGGAGATTTGTGCTTGTTACTTCGTAAATATGTATGTACCTACCAAATTGTACTGCTAGACAGAACTAAGAGTTACGGCCGTTTTTCCAACGCAATTCTTTGACCAACTGAATCGAGCGATACTAAACAAATCACTTAGCTGAGCGGAGGCTCAGATTGTTTGATGGAAAAGTTGGGAATAACGGCCGTTAGTTTCATAAGTTGGCCTTGGTTCGTTATCAAAATTGGGATAATGATTTGAGAGTCCAAGCTGCAAAAAATAGATTATTGGCTGATGTATGATGCTGTTTATGGTCAGACCGAAAGCCATTCACATTTTTTGTTGGTACTTGCCAATTGATTTGAGATTTATTGTATTTCTTATGTTCTCTATTTTATGCAGGTGCTTGCAGGTTTTTACAGATGCAATGCCGCCTCATGGAGCCTCACGAATGAGTTTTTCTTTTGTCTTACTAACCTATTTTTTTGCATTTTGTTTTTCCTGTTAAGCACTTGCATACTGCTTACTAACAACGTATGCAAGGACACTGGAGGTCTAGATTCATTCAAAATAAATAAATGTAGCTTCGTTTAACAAAAAAATTAGAATCTTGGGAGAGCCTTGTTACTTATACCAGGGCGGGTAAGAGCTGGATAACCTCCACTGATGTATGATGCTGATGTATGGCTGATGGTGGTACACTTTTATTTGAAATGGAGTTTGTACGCACATAACGTCTGTTTTACCTTGTAGCCATGTATTCGGCCCAGTAGGAAAACAAATATTGTGCCATTAGGTGTGCATGACTGCAACCTACAACTGATCAGACCGTTTTAGTGGACAGACCATCCAAAAATCCCAAATGAGGTGGCTTCACCCAGAGGAGGGTGGTTGTAGTTTCAACAGAAGTTTAGGAAACTAGTACCGGAGCTATGCAAGATGTAGGACAAAATAGAGCAGACTTTGTGCCAGGGCACGATGTTGTAAAAATAGATTATAAGTTAGAGTCACAGATTGTATTCGTATCAATGTCTTCTAGTATTCACGTCAAATGCGATCCTTATCTTGTGCACTTTGTTCAGTAGTCCAGTTGAAACCAGTTTTTCTTAGAAGTTGTCACTAAACACGGGCAGTACCACATAATATGTATGTAATAACATGCATTATGCAAGTCTGTGGGCGACCAGCCACGATCTAGCTCGACCTTGTACTTAGAGCTGCTACGAGCACCAACGGTCTGTAGATCTGTCGTAGATTTGTACCAGTTCACTATTAGGTTACAAGTTGACGGTGTTCTCGCAGGGATATAATCGGAGTGGGCTTAGTACTTCCTACGTTATTTTAATGTTGTTTTAACGTTACAAGTGTGGGATAGAAAATTTTGGCTCTTCCGCAGTTTATAATTTGGTTTGTCATCATGGTAAGGAATATATTTGGCCCTTTTTGATTATACAATTTTTGTTTCAAATTTGGGAAAGTTACATCTAGGAAGATAATTTTAAGTTACGTCGAGGAAGCCACAAGTTAAAAAAGTGTATATTCTTATTGTGCCTTATATCTAGACGAATACAGGTAATATGTATAAAAATCGCTTGGCAAACTGAGTCTAGAAACGCTTGATTTCAAGCGCGAAAGTGGTTTTTATTTATTGTGTGAGTAATTTTAAAAGTAAGAAAAAAGTTAATCAGGGGAAATTGTCACAGATAATCTTATTTAAATTATGTTTTTTTTTGTTTCTTATGTGCGTTCACAATTTGTGAGGCGGGTATGGGTACCGCCGCCCCGTGCACCATTTATTGGACAACCAACATCTCCGCCATAGGTCATCCCATGTGAGCATTGTCCGGGGCTTGGCGGCGGATGCTCAGATCGTGAGAGAATGGTTGATGGAGTCCCTTTGACTTCTCCAGCCGTACTCTCTCGGAATATCGCCTTGCACAGCAGTGGGAGGGATGGATTCATGTGTCCATCACGCCTGGACACATTGACCTCCAGATTCCTCACCCCTCATACCCTTTTCCTTTCCAGAACTCCTTCTCCTTCCTTTCCTAAAGATACCCTCCACCCTCCCTTTCCCAAAGAGCTGTGTAGAGGGTCTTTTGGGGACCTGGGGAGAATTTTTTATTATTTTCCTCAGGGTCTCCTGTGTGGAGCTAGTGTATGTATTTTTTTTATGAAATCATTTAAAATACTCTCATTTCTTAACACGACAGCGTAACATTACTAGAGATACGTATGACGTATGAAGCGTACCAGAATTATTTTCATCAAATTCCATTTGTTTTATTATTATTATTCCTTGAACTGTAAACTACAAACCATCGAAATCCCACGGCGCAATAAAATAGCACCAACAATTAAAGATTTTTAATTTGTTTTTAGTCGGGCTACAAAATAAACCTGGGGCCTACTCGTCTAGTATGCTAATAGCCTCATTTAGTATGGAAATTGTCCCGTGAACGTCCCCAAAGGAATGCCCCATTTGACATAGCTGACAGTTTTGTCGTGTGTTGTGATGTATTAAAATGTGAATATATTATTATCATTCTATGATGAAATTATTTCGAGATGTGTTACATCTGTCGTTTTGAATAAAATTACTTTGTCAAATTTAGGTCGCATGGAAATGTTCTGTGAATGATTTCGAAGCATTAGAAAATCTTAAATGATTTATACTTATTTTATTTTTCGTTTCTTTAAGACGTACATATCGCATCTTTGAGGATGCTGTATAGAGTCTTTTTTATGGAAAGGGAAGATTGAACCGATAATGCACCATCTTCGGACAGAACAGACTCAGATACCTGATGTGGTCACTTATCATTATACTTATAGCGTATGTTTTTTAGTTCTGTTTTTTTCGAAAGTTAATTTTTACCATTTATCGGACTCCTCATTACGAAAATTAAAATTTCGCCCGGTCAGTGGCTGAGTTGGCATCGCGTCCAGGTCCCACCCAGGCGTCGTGTTCATTTCCTCGGCTGGTAAAGTCTTCGATCACGACACAAGCAATATTTTCTGCTTATTATGTTGATAGTAGGAGATTTTCAAATATTGTTAGGCTATTTGTATCCCGGGAATGTAGGTCTATCTTAAAAAAAATATTTCAAAATCATCGCAACCACCCGTGTTATTATAATATACCTATAAAGAAATATTATTTTCGGTGGTGTGTCTGTCTATAACTCTGGTTCATTTTGTTAACTAGGATTTATTTTGAATTTAAATATCGGTTACAAAATTGGAACTAATTGTGTGAAAAATTCATTCAATCTATAAAGTAGGTAAGTACCTACATCTAATATAACATTTAGATTTTTTTTTCAATATTGAAATTATAATATTCCGTAATTTTTCAATAATTTATTATACCCCGTTTTCATTTTTCTACATGGTTCAGCAGCATGTATTTTATTTTATTAAATTTTTCCTGGGGAAAAAATTCCCCTCGGGGCCTATCTCATCTTTGGGGATGCTGAGAATGAGAGGTAGTTCTAGGAAGAAAAAAGGTATGTGGGGTGGATAGGAGTCTGGGGGTCAGAATCAGGAGTGACGGACATCTTAGGGCTCTTTCAATTTAGACGTTTCGTGTCGGACCGCTGCCGCGCGTTTACCGTGCCGCAGGTTATAACCCGCCGCCGTGCCTCTGCAGTACGGTAGCAGTCCGATACCAAACGCGTAAATTGAAAGCGTATCTGACTGCCGTGCGTTTGTATGCTAGTGATGTTTAGACGTGGGTCGTTTGATGTTTTAAATTCATTTGACAGCAGTTAATCCATGGAACCTGACGAAGAAACATTACTGTTAGTGCTCTTGTTGAAAAAAATCCAACAGAAACAAAAACGACGCCCCCGTATAAGAGCATCACCGATGTTTTCATTAACATGTAATTTTGGTGATTTCCATAATCTTTAACCTAGGTTAAAACAAGATCCAAGCAATTTTTTTAAATTATTTAAGAATGTTTCTATGAATTACTTGAATTAGTTAAAACTAAAATTCAACGGCAAGAAACTATATTCAGACATACTATATCAGCTGAAGAAAGACGATTACTGTGTTTGCCGCTTTTGGAGTTCCATATAGCAGGACGTATTTCAATTTCATTTATAAATTCTTCCACGTTTATATCATCCATTTTAAGCAAACGAGAAACATGAAAATTCGATTAAATTAGCTCTCACGTCTTATCACCGCACTATTCAACATCCAAATGAACACGTGGACCTTGCGACGTTGCCGTCCTGTTGTCGAGCGTTCTCGGTACCGAAGCCGCACTGTTGCCGCTCCGTGCACATGGTATGAAAACAAATGACCGTCCTTGCGCCATACGACAAACGCACCGCTTCGGCACTACAGCGGTCCGACACGAAACGTCTAAATTGAAGGCGCCTTAACCCTCCCACCGCGGTGCAAGGCGATGTTCCCAGAGAGTCCTGCTAAAGAGATCAAATAGTCTCCCTCAACCAGTCTCTTCCGATTAGTTGGTAGGCAGACGCATCCGCAACCAAGATCCAAACAAACCCCACCCCATGAAAGCTAAGTCAAATGTAGCGAGTCACTTGGGGTGTTCTACGGCAGAGGTGTTGATGATGCAATAAATGGTAAATCACATAATTTGTTATACGTTATGGATTGCTTTTGTTGTAAGTTCTAGTGCAGTAAACATTTATATAAACTTTATACTAATGCAGGGTACGTGTTTATATAATTTTCATGACTGCAGCGTTGTGCTGACATTTCAGGTTACAGTTGTTTTGCTTACACAATTTCATCTTCTTCTGGATCCCCAACCTTTCTAATATTACATAATCGTGTATTAAGATTGATGGAACTTATGATTAATGAATTTATACCAAGTTCTAAGTCAGAGGTTTAAGTTGATTAACATAAATAACTGGCGTTTGGGGATTAAGGAGTTAGAATGTTGCTAGAATGCAGCGAAGGAGATTAGAAGAGATAAGAAATGTTGAAAAATGATGGTGACTTTTCGACCTAAATTGAAGACCACAGAAAACAAGGAAATAAGAAACAAAAGACCACAGAAGACAAATTTGCGTACATCCGAACTTAATATTTAAAAGTATGTATTTTGTGACTGACATTAATTGTTTATCGTGAGCCGATTATGAATAATTTTCAGTTTACCCTTAAGCTGTCCCTAATAATATTGAATATTCATTCTAGACCTATCAAAAATTCAAAAGATGTCCCATATAAATAACATCCGATAGGTATATTATCCAAGTCACGATCATCAGTAGAATATACAAATCGGATAGGTATATTAGTCGAGACACCATCTAGGCTAGTTTTTACAAATCTTATAGGTGTTTTATCCGAGTCACCATCTACACTAGATTTAAAAAACTCGGATAGGCACGTTATCTGAGTCATCATCTAGACTAGTTTTTACAAATCTTGTAGGTATATTATCCGAGACTATATTTAAAAAACCGGACAGGCATGCTATCTGAGTCATGTTATCTGACAAGATTGTAAAAATTGGATAGTTATGTTATCCGAGTCACCATCTAGATTAGATTTTACAAATCGAATGGGTGTTTTATCCGAGTCATCGTTTACACTAGATTGTAAAAATCGTATAGGTATGTTATCCGAGTCACCATCTAGTCTAGATTGTTAAAATCATATAGGTATGTTATCCGAGTCACCATCTAGTCTAGATTGTAAAAATCGTATAGGTATATTATCCGAGTCGCAATCTAGTCTAGATTGTAAAAATCGTATAGGTATGTTATCCGAGTCACCATCTAGTCTAGATTGTAAAAATCGGATAGATACTCGTATGTTATTCGAGTCACCCGCTAGCTAGACTAGATTTCACAAATCGAATGGGTGTTTTATCCGAGTCATCATCTACACTAGATCCAATAGGTATGTTATCCGAGCCACCATCTAGATTTGATTTTACAAATCGCATAGGTATTTTATCCGAGTCATCATCTACATTAGATTGTAAAAATCGGATAGGTATATTATTTATCAGAGTAAGCATCTAGACTAGGTTGTAAAAATATTCGATTAGATCTTTACAATCACACCAAAAAATGGAGCCAAAATATACCAGAAATAATTGAAAATATTGTTAATAATTCAGAAATACAAGTATGAGATTGTTAAAAATGGCGGAATATAAGAATATAATAAGGTGACAATAGCTCAGACCAGTGGACCAGAATTCGACCAGTTGCGACCTTTACCTTTTTATTTTCTGTCTGTTTGTTACATGTTTTCACTGAGAATTGTTGATGTTATCTTCGCCAATAATCTAATTTAAACTAACCTAACCGAATATGTATGCATTTTACTGTGTTCTTTTTGTCACTGTTCTGTTTTATCCGATGATCCTAAAATGCAGCTTCCCGGCTCGAAAAGAGTTTCGGTCATCTGGTTCACCTTTGATTTCATGTGCACCAAGAACTGTATTGCATTCTACGTTGTTTATTTTGAACACGCCAGGGTAATTTTATATTCTTACAGCCTAACGATAATGTTATTATATGATGTAGTAAGTAATAAGCAAAGGAACATGATACGTTTGTGCGGTATCTAGTGTCTATGACTAGGGCATACGATGAACTGGTAAACGTGCTCTATGATTAAGAACGCTATGTTGGGTTTGACGTAAGGTGTGGTTCCATCAGAACTAAGAATGATGCAGTTTTGGACTTCTGGCTGTTGATTCCATAATTTATTAAGTCACTGTTTAGAGTATTTTTTACAGCAATATTCAAAAGTATACAGTATTATACATACTGAACTGCCTCTGTAACAATATTTTGTTTTTGTTTTGTGATAAATTGAAGATGTCCATAGACTCATAATTTTTTCCCTGCCTACTCTGGGCAAAGAGGAATGATATGGTAGTCAGTCCCAGCATTTATGCACTGAAATAATCTCGAAAATTACAAGGTGGAATCCGATAACTTATCAATGCAAGCAATTGTAGACTATCAAAGGGATCATTTACAATTTTATATAGAAATACCAAGTCAGTAAAAAATCCTTCTTTCCGACAGTAAATTTAAGCATATGAGTGATATAATTTAAAAGAGTGTTTTAGTTCAACAAAATTGCTCGATTACCCATTCCAAAGCTTAGAAAACGTAAGAATTTATTTTGAATTCTTTCAATGGCTTCGCTCGCACAGCATCATATATGGGATTTGAATATTGTAATGTAAATTCGAGACGGTAGAATCCAAACCTAGATGTATGTATTGGCGCATAAGAATACACTTCCGAAAGCGAAGTCGTATAACAATTATGAAACATGCTGTACGCATGCATTGCATCTGGGTGGGTACCTACTGTGTTCGACTCAATCTGGTTGCGATACCTTTACAGTGCTGAAAGAGTAGGTTCGTAATACAAAACTTTCTCGACTAGACATTAAAATTAGAAACACTAGAAAATTATTTATTTTGCAGTCTGTCAATCTATTATCGAGTATGGTATCATAGCATGGGGAGGAGGGTTGTACAGCATCTGCACTAGACCCAATCATAAAGGTACGTAAATGCTTTTAGGTGGGCATCTCTGAAATGGAGCCAATCGAACGATATTGGATACGATTAATAATAGTTAATATCTTCCGATAAAACAGTTTCATCTAAATTTATGTGTAAATATCTGCAACTCCGCTGTCTGATTTATTGCAATAATTGAATGACTGACCTCGGCAGCCATAGTTATAGGTAATTCATGCAATGCTCATTAAACGGTGATAACTTCAGCGGGACGTCATCGATCCATCTTAAATGCTTTATGTGTTTATATTTAGATTGCCGACGATTTGTACGCTAGTGAAACATCTCAAAATACTTCAAGGACGGGTAAAAATAACACAGGAATTGAATAATATTTTGAAGGGGAGTGTTACGCTATTTCCGGGAGCCCAGAAAAAACAAACAGGTAAATAAAAACACTTCGAGTAAACGTGGGAATACTGGAATGACAGCGATGACGATTTAACGATAGTTTTGTATAAACGTTTACCATCCTCCAGTGCTATGATTCTCAAAGTGGGTGTAATCGTTGATCTGGGGGCGTTGAATAGAAGCAGGGGCGGTATGGGTACTACTACCCGAGTGGCCATTTATTTGCAAATTTTAAAGATAATATGATCTATATTATTGGATTTTTACAACTTTCTCAAGCCTCCTTAGAACCTGTTCAAAATATGAGCTATTCTTGATTTTTTTATAGCTTTGTCAAGCATCCTTCGTACCGCTCCTTAACATTGCAAATTTTTAAATATAAAATATGTAAGTATACATTTTTCAATTGTATAGCTCTGTCAAGCGTTCTTAGTACCTACCTGCTCTTTTACATTGCAAAATTTTAAAGATAATTTGAACTATATTCTTGAACTTTTATAGCTTTGTCAAGCGTCCTTAGTACCCGCTCTTTTACATTGCTAAATTTTATTGATAATATGAGCTATATTCTTGAATTTTTATGGCTTTGGGGTTGTTTAAAAATAATTCGCTACGTGAATTAGCCAAGTATTATTTCAGTAAGATGGCGATGAAGGTTATAATAAGGCGTCGAAAACATTGATTGATTTTTACTTGACTTTCAGATCGCAGGAATCATCATACCTGTGAGTCGTTTGTATTAAATTATTTTTAATGGTTTTAACATGATTAAAAAACATAATACATTTTGGGGGTTATGGATTATTCTTATTCATGATAATCTAAGAAAAAAAAACTGAAAGTTTTTTTAAGGACGCAATTCTTATTGCCATAAAAAATGTTATAAAAAATTGCTTAGTATGATCGTAGGTTTACTTTTGCAAGTCGTAATTCAAGTGTTCAATTTATTTTCAACATAACAATAGAACTGCTGACCGAGTGCAGAGAAATAGTAATAATGTAGGTGTTTTTATGGTCTATAGTCTATATCAGTGTTGCTTTACCGTATTGAAAGAATCGCCCCCTTTACCACAGTAAAATTATCCAGCGACCCCCCCCCCCCCTCTCTCCCCCGAAACGAAGTTTAAAATGTACACATTGTAGTCAGCGTTGTTCGGTATTTTAGCACCGTGGTCTGTATTTTTTTCTGATTAATTTTTCTCCCTAATAAACGATTCAACGTCAGACTGCTTACATTGTTTCCAAGGCCGACAACCCCAAAAATTATTACAATACATACAATAACAAAAAATAACCAATATTAAAGTTTACTTTTTGTTTTATTAGTTCATGATAAGCGTGTTTTTTTGGTATTTTTTATACCTTTTTTTACCTACCTACACCTTCACTGTGCCATCTCTACGCCCTCTAATTTTCTCTGGGTCTTCTACTGCCCCCCTGAAAGTCTCAAACGACTACAAGGGGGGTTATCGCCCACGTTGAGAACACCTATGACGTACACTATGTGTTCAAAAACTAACTGAGCGATTTAAAATCAAATGTCAATCAATTAAAATCAACGTTTTAAATACGTACCCAAATATTTGAAAAAAAAACGGATAATATAATTGTACATAAAAAAATATATTTAAAAAGAAAACAGCAGATATTTGCGCGGGCCGCCAAAAAACGGATAGTATAATTGTACATGAAAAAATATATATTTAAAAAGAAAACGCAGATATTTGTGCGGGCCGCAAAAAAATGGATATTATAATTGTATCTACATGAAAAAAAACATATTTAAAATGAAAACGGCAGATATTTGTGTGTGAAGCAAAAAACGGAAAGTATAATTGCAAGAACATGAAAAAAATATATTTAAAGAGCAAACGGGATATTTGTGCGGGTCGCAAAAAACGGGTAGTATAATTGTACTTGAAAAAAATATATTTAAAAAGACAACGCCAGATATTTGAGCGGGCCGCACAAATATCCGCCGCGGGCCGCAGTTTGACGACCACGGCTTTATATGCTCCCCGCGAGATATTTGCTCTATTTTAAACGAGTCGTGTTTTATTAAACATTTTCGCAATTTTCGCATCAATTTTGTCGCTGTAAATGTTAGCGCTCTCCTCTAACATTCGTAATTTCGTATCTCTCCATCTTCTTCTTTTCGAGGCCGGTTTCTGAGCCTTAAATTATTTCCGATGTGTGATAAAATCCAAATAAATGGAATATTTATGAACTTATCCGAAAACTTTGCGGTTACCAAAAATAGTTTGAGAAACTCTGGCCTAGCGGAATCGTGAAAGTTTATACTTCAACACTTTTAGCATTTAGTTTAATCGTAAATGTCGGCTTTGTGGCAACCAGCAACAGTACCACGGAGATGACTTTAGCTTAAAAGATGATCGGTTAATAAGATTACAGCATATTAGATTCGTTGCGGTGTTGGAAACTTCAAATATATATTTATTTTTAATGTAATGAGTAAAACCTCAAATTATAATATTTTAATTAACTGAAGACAATATTAGATCTACATATACGGTTGGCCTGGGTTCGTGTCCTAGATGTGACCCGATCTTTTTCAGATTTTTCTGTTTTCAGATTTTATTGTCTTAAAGTGTTGAAATATAGTATATATATATTTTTTACATTAACCCCACACGGGAGGTCTAGATGAAAATAATGTCCCTCAGGGCCTGTGTCATCTTTTGAAATGTTCTGTGGAGGATTTTTTAAAGGAAAGGAAGTTGTGGGAAGGAAAAATGTGTGAGGAGTGTGTAGAAATCTAGGGGTCAGTGTGTCCAGGAGTGACGGACCTATTATTCCATCCCTCCCGCTGCTTTGCAAGGCGATGGGTCGAGAGAGACCAGTTTTAGAGGTCAAAGGGTCTTTCTACTCCCTGGCTGGTGACACACCTCATCGTATGAACCCGAGCACCCCTGTCAAGTCACCAAACGAAGCGGATATCTTGGGGTTACTTATGGCAGATGTGTCGGTAATCCAAGAAATGTTCCCGGGGCGGCGGTACCCATACCCGCCTCCCAAATTGAATGATCCTATTTACCATGTTACACGTGGCATATTATTTATTAAACCATATTCTATCGACCCAGTTCATTCCCAAGTGACTTCAATGATTGGAAATCATTACTATCAATACATTATTAAATTCCTTTGTCATTATATTGTCAAACTAAGGGGAGGGTTGCAAGTGGCAAGCAGTGTCTGATTCTCTTATTGACAACATTCTCCATCAAGCGGAATTAAATAAGGGAACGTACCCATACTACGTGACACACTTTTTGCAATTTTTTACCCCCCCCCCCGGTGACCACGTGTAGTATATTCCAAGACCCCCCCCCCCCTATAGTTTTCACGTAGTATTTTATAAATATGGTTTCGAATCATTTTTTGGTAACGAAAAATAAAAAATGCATTATTTGGCTTATATTTGTCTTTATTAATACGGCGCTTGCTGCGTGACAGCAAGAGTGCATGCATTACAGTGGAAAAAATATTATCAAGATAAAACTTATATCAAAATATATTGAAACCGGAACGTAATTTATGGAAACGAAAGTCTTGTTATTTTTATAAACATTTTTCATCTCAATCATCTTCAACAAACACGTTCCCTGAACTTTTTCACTTATTTGAATGTACGAGGGTGGGTTTTTAAGTTTGCGGATTGGGTAAGGAGTGGAAATAAAAACCAAAATTATTTTTCCTTTTCAACATATTCACCTACTACCCTAATACATTTTTCCGATCCTTAAATTAACTTAAAGGAACTTTATAACAGCGCGGAACTCAATTTTCTCCACATTTCACAATATCTTCCCGATTGAAGTGTTTGGTCGACGATAGCTCAAAGACTAATGACCTAATTACGATAAAACCCGGTGTTTATCCTAAAAATGAGTTGTTCAATTAGAACCTAATTCAGCGGTACCCCCATTAATCACTTACCTTCCCATTCCGCGAACTTAAAAACCTCCCCTCGTAGCTCGAAAAAAACGCGAGATTTCTAGATTGACTACGTGATAAAAACCTAAGCCCCCCCCCCCCCCCGTTGTGACCAAGCGTGGTATTTTGATGACCCCCCCCCCCCCCTAAATAGGTCACGTAGTATGGGTACGTTCCCTAAACTAAAATTATTTCCTTTCCGAGTACCTACGCACGAGTATAACGATAAATGACCTGATAAATAATATAAGGTATATTAGCGGCACGTTTCAGAAATTCAGAAAGCAAGGTACTCTCAGTTCGACCCTGGTGGAAGACCCACATTCAGAATTGAAACGTTGCTTGAAATGGCTTTATCTGTGTTTGGTGACCAGATAAATAAGCCAGGTACTTTCCCACCTTCCTCTACTCCATCTCCTTCTCCTCCCCATTACCTTCAGCCTCACAACATACTCTAATTGGGGATCTTCTTCTTCTTGTACCCTGTCCGTTCAACGGACATTGGCTATCATGTTGGCTATGCGGACTTTGTTTACTGCGGCCCGGAACAGCTCCACGGTAGACTGGCCAAACCACTGTCTCAGGTTTTTCAGCTATGAGGTTCTCCTTCTTCCAGGGCCCCGTCTTCCGGCAATCTTTCCCTGCATTATGAGATGCAGGATCTCATACTTCTCTGGATGTCTCATCACATGTCCAAAATATTGAAGTTTTCGGATTTTTAAGGTTTTAATTACTTCCTTTTCTTTATTCATCCGAACCATAACATCTTCATTTGTAACCCTGTCCATCCAGCCTATATTAAGTATTCTTCTGTAGATCCACATCTGGAATTCGAATCCACATCATCCAATTGGGGATGCTACGGTGTAACTGGCTCTAGGTAGTTAGGAGCAGTTGGGATTCTTGTTTGGAAATCACATTTTTATTTTTATGTGCAAGTTTGTATGGAAACAAATGTTCCGCTTTACCCAATATTGATTGAGTAACGAGCGTTCCGTCCCGCTTACACTAGCCTGAAATCGAAAATTTCCGTCCCTCTTGAATTTCGATAGCACAGTTTTGTATGGAGTTATAGGCCTATAATGGATAACGAAACACACCCACAATACACTTTTAAAGTATGTGTACTAGCAGACCCGGACACACGTTGCTGTGACTAACGAAACACAACGCCATTACCCAACCTTTATAAAATCCACACCACCCGCTTGTGCCCGCTGCCTGAATTGAATATTTGAAATTCTCGGCTTTTCTCCACTATAATAAGCATGTATTATATATATCAACCCTCCCATTGAATCACTCTATCTATTGGTGAAAACCGCATGAAAATCCGTTGCGTAGTTTAAAAGATCTATGCGCACATACATTTTGAGCGACTTCATTTTATACTATGTAATGATGATGATGATTCTGTGCTAAGGAATGTGCCCATTCTGGAAGAGCTTGGCATCCACAAAAGGCTTTCAACTATCTGCCTACAACGTATCTTGAGATACTTTTGACACGTTGCTCGTCAAACTGAGGACTCCAACCTGGAGAAACTCATAGTCCCTGGCAAAGTGGAAGGCAGAAGAAGTAGAGGGAAGGTCACCAATGCGCTGAAGTGACCAAATGTCACAGGCGTCTGGTACTAAGAGTTTCCTTGACTCTCCACGCAGCGCAGAACCGCGAGGAGTGGAGAAGCCTTGTCCACCATGGAAATTGGAGTAGGAGGCACGATCCTCACCGTTGAGGAACCAATTTGAGATTAAGAGCAAGGGCGCAGAAAATATTTTGCGCACAGACAACCGAAATTAGTATTTTTAAGCAGCCCAAGAGAAATGGGCTATCGATGAAATTGTCCCAAATTTAGAAAGACAGAATAGCAAGACTTGCTTTCCGCCTAGTTTCTAGACTCACAGAATCAGTTTCCTCGAGTAAGTCAATGTGGTGCATGAACCTTGGATAGGTTCCGTGCTTTCGCATGTAAACATACCTAAGGAATTTCTTCTGTTGTCGGTTCCATGTTCCATGCCAACTCAGAATGAAACCAACTCAGAAACACCTCAGAAAGGTCATTAAAGCTATGAAAAAATAATTTTAAAATATCCGGTAAACCTCACTTAACCTATTTAACCAATTTTTTTATATTTTTTTATCATCACTCTTAATGACCTTTCTGAGGTGCTTCTGAGTTGGTTTCATTCTGAGTTATCCGGTCACAGATTTATATATACCAGGGGTCCTAGCATGGTCGATCGATATAGGTTTTATCGAAAATGTCGGTAACTTGTTATCGCTCCCGAGCGCGACTGCAGGCCGCTAACGAACAAGCAACAGTTCACAACGACTAAGGGTTTCTAATTTATTTGACGTGAACTGTTATTTCTTCGTTAGTGCTCGGGAGCGATTTCAAGTTATCGACATTTTCGATAAAACCTATATCGATCGACCATGCTAGGGGGCCAGAACACTACAGCCGAAGTCGATATTTATTTTAAGTACCGAACGGCAGAACTGACGTCTTGGCAAAGCATAGCATGATGATGGGAATGGTGCTGTTAAATGAACTTGATGTAAGTGACTGTTCCCTGTATGCCTAAAAACTATTATTGAAGAGTCACCTGCCTAAATGCTGATAGGGTAACTAAATTGTACTGTAATTGGAATAATTCTGTTGAACAATAATAATAAAATAAAATAAATAAAAATATTTTGATTTTTAATGAACGGTCGCCAGAATATTCTAAATTGACGAAGATGAGACATCTGAAATTAATCCGCGTATCATCTCGGCACAATAGCAAGCTGAGCAGATTAGCGTAATCTGCTTTTGTTCTGTAATATTTAGTTGCAGATTTAATTTAAAATGTATGATTTTATTATGTAATAGGCCACTTGCATGTATTTCATAACGACTGGAAAAAATCGTGTGGATAGATTTTTTTACTAAGATTACGAAAATGTTAGTAAAAATTTTTAGAAATGTACAGTTTTTTATTTTAAATAAATAAATCCATTATTTGGGCCCGTAACGTCACTACATGAAAATGTCCCGTCTCCGAAATTGTTCCTATTAATTTTGTAAAATTCCACCCTGAATTATTTTTTTATATGGCAACACTTTGATTTCAGGCGAATTTTTGAATTTGACATTTAACGTTCACTAGATTTATTGTTTGTTCTCTGCGAACTTATCATTTGGTTTGACTTTTTGACAGATGTTATGAAGAGAACCCCGTACATTTTAAGCTGTCTGTACGTTTTAGAGTTATAATGGTAGTGGTACTGATTTTAACAAAATCAACTTCTATAATATTCTTATTATTATTATAACTTACAAGTACATTACATTGGATTTAGTAATATAGACGTTGAACATTATAATGATTTATGATCAATAAGATAGATCAAGGAAAAACATATATATGAGATGTAATATTTTTGGTATGCCTCGTTATTCTCCTGTGCCCTTTCTTGTGGAAAACGTTCTTTTTTTAAATGATTTTCGGCTATATGTAATTATAGTTTTTTCGCACCCATAAAATTACGTCCCGTCTTTCCGGTTTATAAAAAATGGTCTGATTTTTCGGATTGAAATTTTTAAAAAATTGCCAGGGTTTCTAAAATACGATTATTAAAAAATACAGAATGTCTTAGAATATTTGCCTAAACCGGAAATTAAAAAAAAAAATGTGATGCAAGTGGCCTAATATATTAATTATCAAAGGATACAGAAGCTGGTTTAAATTACACCATGAACTCGACGATGGGCAATCCATATTAGTCAAATCGTCTTGTTTGTAACGTGAACCAAGGTTCATGACGATTTTTTTTTTATATTCGCTCCACACAGGGGGGTGGGGGCTCTGAGAAAAAAAACATATTTGGTGGTGCTGTGTGGAGGGTCTTTTTAGTAGAAAGAAAGGAGAGGAAGTTCTGGAAAGGAAAATCATATGGGTGGCCAGGGATCGGGTCAAGGTGACGGACCTATGAATCCATCCCTCCCACTGCAAGAGTCCGGCTGGAGAGGTATTTTTTTTACATTAGCTTCACAGAGGAGACCCTGAGGAAAATAATTCCCCTCGGGGCCTGTCTCATCTTTGGGGATGCTGTGTGGAGGGTATTTTTAGGAAGGGAAGGAGATGATAATAAAAAGGCGGTAAATACTCTCAAGTATTGGGCTAGTGAAAGACCACAATTTAGAATCTAAACGTAGTTTCAATGTCTCTCAACATTGAAACTACGTACACATTTGTGGCGATATAAGGCACACTGAAAATACATACATTTTTGGCTTGTGATTTCGGTAGTAAACGCTAAAAAAGAAGTGGAGATATGTAAATGTGAAGGAGCGCGCTAATATAAAAAATCTCTAGGGAAATGACTTAAATAGCATTTAAAGAAACACTTTGAATATTTTAATGCTGTATACCTTGTAAAATAATAGAAAAAAAAACTTTTTTATAATAATTTTCGGAGCATACTTTGTAATTTTTTCTATCGAGGGAATTTCATATAATCGTTTCGGCGTGGTAAATTTATAGACATCACCATCAAAATAACATACTCTTTTTTTCTTCTATCACAGTAAACTTATTTTGTGGAACCATTTTGAAATAAGGATTAAAAAACATATGACGTCTTTAAACAATAACAGTTTCTCGTAGTTTGCCAACCATTTGGTGGAAACCAGCCACACCTTTGACTGCAATAGTGGAATAGAATTAATGCATTGTAATGTCAATGGCATTCATTTGGATAAACTAGAAATTTTAGAAATCCGAAAGAGTTTAAATGCGAATTTGAACATTATTAATAACCAAAAATTGTTCTTAAATGCCCCAATATTAAACTTGTTCCCTTTGTAAATTGTCCCCCATTGCCCCTCTCTCTTCTACCCACTTCCATTGATACCATTGTCTATGTCCATTCTTTTTCAATTGACACCATCGTCTTTTATTTATAATTAGTATCAATAAAAATTCTGAAGAAGTGAGCGTTGCTCACGAAACATGAGGGTTTTGTAAACAATAAAAGTGGTAAAAACTAAGTATTTTATTAATTTGAATACTTTTTTTAACAACTTAAAAACTTAAATTGTTTAAGAGAAATATGTTATCAAACGGTAGAAATTTGAATTGCGGGGACTTAATTGTTTGGTTTGATTGGGTTTGACGGCATCCAATGCACGGTGTGTTAAGGGGAATGCAAGCGCGGCCCATTTTTGCCCGTTTCATACAAATCTTAGATTTGGATTTGAGAACAAAATACCCAAATAATCTGAAAAATTATTTTTGAAATCAAAATGTATATCAAATATCTAGTTAGGATGTGAGCTACTTTATTTATTTTTGCTTTAAATTATAAGATATAGGCCATTCAAGATTTAAGAGTTTCATTATTTTGGACCCAACTTAGGCAATTATTTGTGAGTAAAAGAAAAACATAAAAAAAATAATTTTACTATATTTATTTTAAAAATACAACGAAAAATAAAATTAAAAATAATGAATTCTTAAAAATGCATTTTTTGGGTAGTAAATTTAATATATACCTAAACGACAATTTTTTATTCCGCCGTAAATAGGTAATTTGTATTTTTAATTTACACACATCAAAATTATTTTTTTTATAAATTTTTATTAGTAAAATATTTTTTTTATTGTTTTTCATTTACTCACAGATAATTGCCCAAATCGCCTCTAAAATCCCGAAACATTCAAATCTTTAATGGCCTATATCTTTTAATTCAAAGCAAAAATAAATAAAGTAGCTCATATCCTAACCTAGATATTTGATATACCTTTTGATTACAAAAATAATTTTTCAGTTTGGTGGGGTATTTTGATCTCAAATCCAAATCTAAGATTTGTATGAAACTTGCAAAAATGGGCCGCGCATGCGTTCCTCTTAAGCTGAAGACATCGGTAAGTCGTATTTCAAGGGTGAGAGTTTTGCCGCCTTTGGAGGCACTGAGCGGGAAGATCAGATAATTGGCAACCAAACGGTAATTATCTGACTTTATCTTCGCTGTTCTGAAAGTAAAATTGGCACTTATCAAAGCGATCTGCATAGAATAACCTGGTAATACCAGTTTGCATGCAAAAACTACATCAGTAAAGATTATTTTGCAGGTTTTAAAGTACAACATCAATGCACATTAAAGTACCAGCAAGGGCGTTTGTCCACCGCCGCCGTCACCGAGAATATTTCGAAACGAGATTATCTCGGACCGGGTTCGGAACAACGTTTGTTTTTTTTTTCTTTTATCTATCTATCTATCTATGAAAATGAATCGCCGAAATATATGTACGCGCATACCTTCCGAACTACTGCACCAAATTTGATGTATTTTTTTTTGTGTTCGTTATTGTCACGACAAGGTTTGTACAAAACTACTGGTGAGATTTGGCGTTATGCAATTTGTATAAAAAAATATAAATAAAAATGAATTGCCGAAATGTATGTACGCGCATAACTTCCGAACTACTGCACCAAATTTGACAATTTTTGAATTTCTTTTTTGTGTTCGTTATTGTCAGGACAAGGTTTGTATAAAACTACTGTTGAGATCTGGCGTTACGCAATTTGTATAAAAAATTGCAATAGGTGGCACGCGAGCTGTTTGAAGACCAAATATACGGGGACTGAATTTACGGAATGCGGGAGGGTGGAGGGGAACCCGGGAGAGGGGAGGGGAACCTCGGAGGGGGGAAGGGAACTCGGTAAGGGGGTTAGCGGGACGGTGAAAGGGGGGAGTGGAGTGGGGAGAGGGAAGGTAGAGGAGGCCGAGTGGAACGCGAGAGGGGAAGGAGACGCGGGAGAGGAAGGGGAACGGGACGAGTGGGAAAAGACACGCAGGGAGAAACAATTTCTTTATTAAATGGCATAGCAACGCATGCCGGGAAGCAGCTAGTTATTAATAATTAATACATTAATGGTAGATAAATTTACAAACAGCAGTTCTATAAACATTAAATTAAAGGAACAAGCAATATAATTATATTATAGATTTAAAAAAAAAGATAATAGAATAATGAATAATAAGTGGTATAGATATATACATCTGTATATACCTATTATCTATATCGGTGGACACCGCAACCGATCGCAGTGGTTTGGAAGTAGTATACGGGTAATTTACGCATAACCAATTCAAGTCAAAAAACTCTGCGTCGGCGCCGGCAATCTCGGATATAACGTGTTTTGTATCGCCGGTCATTTGTAATGACCGGTCAGTGGTTGAGTGGGGCATCGCGTTTGGGTCCCACCCTGGCGTTCCGTGTTCGATTCCTCGGCTGGCTAAAGTCCTCCATCACGACTCAAGTAACATTTTCGGCTTGCTGTGGTGGTAGTAGGAGATTTTCAAATATTGTCGGGTTATTCGTATCTCGGGAACGTTTGTCTTTAAAAAAACGAGTGTGCTTTAGACCACACGACTGAAGTAAAACTTCACTAACTTATATCTCCCTCTCAATTTCCGTTCACCGACCGTTCACCTTGCCCGATCACACTTTTCATAACGCTCTCGGCACGCATTCACCAGCTTACTCCCAAAGTCAAGCGTGCGTAAAGAAGTGTTACTTCAAAAAAAAGAGAAAGATCGCCGGCATTTCGGCCCGTCACGATCTGAGGACGAGTTCTAGTGGTAGCGCCGTACTACTCGCAAACTCGGCTGTCGGGAAGACGGCGCTCGGATGACGAACGTGCGGTGGACACCCGGCCATTGTAATGTACGTAACACTGCTTGGCAACGTCATTTCGTTCTCGGTGACAGCGGCGGTGGACAAACGCCCTAAAACCCGTCCTGATCGTAATTAGCTTAGTACAGACGGCGTGCGACTGGCGTACGAGGTAGTATTAGTATATAGATAATTTTGCTGTCAATAATATTACAAAATAAATTTATTTCGTACACTTCATTTGCCCTTTATTTACTGTTTTTTTTTGCTAGGTGCGATGCTGCCTTGTAGGCGAATGTTTGTATTGAATTTAACCAAAAAATCACAGTGTAAGCATATATCGTGAGATTTGTGCTCTATTTTAAACGAGTCGTCTTTTATTAAATATTTTCAGTATTTTAGCGTAATTATAATCGTTTTTTTTTTTTAAATATTAGCGCTTAGAACGCTTTATTACCGGGCCTTAAATATTTCAAATAGAACGACACTACACTCTAGACCAGTGGCGGTCCTTCCCTCAGGTCAATTAGTCAAAGACCTCCCAAAATTATAAGATGATAGTAAAACATAATAATATGCAAATCAAAGCAAAGCAATTCAAAATCATTCTAATGTATTTGAAATCCACCGCGACATAGCCGGCAGCGGCAAGTAGTGACATCTAATGTCTTAAATGGAAGCTTTCTTTTCCACGCACTATGATTGGCTGGGTCAATTTACGAAATTTCCCAATGTCATGTTTCTGTCACTTTACGCGCCATATAATAAACGAGATGGCACTATGTCGCCTAATAAAAATGTTTTCGGATTCTGAAGACAGTTTGGGTCATTGCCGTGAGGGAGATAGAACGGTGAAATAATGGGTCTGAAAAAGATGGTTTGAAAAACGTAGGTTGATTTTGCATATTAAATAATTTACTATATTAAATAATGTAATTTTACCCTCAAACTCTCACGAGTTTACGCATGAGTTTACATGAGGTACGCACGTGAAATGAATATTATTGTATTTAATCTAATATTGTATCATAATATAATTTTTTTTAAATGACCTTCCACTTCTGGACCCCTAGAGCCGCCTCTGCTCAACACCTACAATAAGTAGTGGCAGTTTGGTTTACATCTTTAACAAATATTCCAAAAACCTCGCGACATCTGTCCCTTTGTTAATATTCCTGTTGAAATATGATTTTCATTTGCCGCATCTGCATAATATTGATAATTAGCAACTAAATGGGAAAAACCTTTGTTTATTTCACATTTCACAATGATAAGCAGAAATGGGTTCGCCATCGCGCCAATTGAGTTATCAATGCTAATTTAACACTATCTGCTGACTGCAAAACTGCCATCGTAATACTTGCACAAATAATAATGGAAAATCCACCAAGAGCTCAGTTGCTATATCATCTCTTTCTATTACTTGCGTCGTTTTTGAAAGAGAGAGAGAGAGAGAGTTAACAAAATAGCTATCAGCGATACGCTTGTTCTTCGAACAATAATATTTATACTAAATTCTAATTTCTTCCGAGAAGCCATTTCGCTGGTAATAAATAATGTGCATTAAATGCAATTTTGATGACGCGTTTTATTTCATACATCTATCAAATGTTGCAATTCGTTTCTAAACTGCAATGTTGCACTTTTACTAGCTGATATATTAATATTCGTACAGAAATAGAAAGTTAAATTACTATATTTAATTAGGTGTTGCAAAAATGTTTGGTTACTATCCAATATCCTAATTTCAGCGCTTTCGAAAACTAACTAACTAACCATCATATCGTTTCTTGCAGGGGCAGACAGAGAGGATAGAAAAAAGTATCTTACATCTCAGAAAACACTGGTCCAAGGCAGTCAACCCTTAGATCAGCAATATCGTCAGCTTTAGGCAGATTGATAGAATCTAAGAGCAAGCCAATTACTAAGTTAGGGGTCGTCCATTAATCACGTGAGGCTCGAAAGGGGGGGGGGGGGGGTTCGGAAAAAAATCACGAAATATCATGACGGGGGGGGGGGGGGGTATAATGAGATATCATTTGCATTTATTTTTCGTGATAATATTCAGAAAATTTCAAAATACTTCGTACTAAAAAAAATACACGTGGAGGGGGGGGGGGGGGTTAGTCTAAAACCTCACCACATATCACCAGGGGGGGGGTTAAAAAGTTGCTAAAAAACATCACGTGATTAATGGACGACCCGGAGAATCTGGGCCTAAGGCTTGGAATGAACTCCCTCCGGAACTAAGATGCAGAATTTAGGTTCAAACTAAAAATCTACCATTTTGGGCTCTCGTATTTGGAATGGATTGAGCGTTATGACGCTTTTTTCATTTCTTTTTGCTTTCCCTTTTCTTGTCTCTTCTCGGCTTTTCTTGCCTCTTCTTATCTCTTCTTTCTTCTTCTTCTCATCTCTTCACGGTTCTTTTTAGCCTTGCTTACTTCTTCTTGTCTCTTCTGGGTTCTTATCGTCTCTTATTCGCTCTTCCTCCTTCTTCTTGGATCTACCTGCCTTTTGTTGCCTTTTCTTGCAAATTCTCGCCCCTTCCTAGCTTGATTCATATTCATACAGCGTCTCCGTAGATCGTGACGGAAATGACGTTGCAAACTGAATTGACTAGAAATTCCTGACAGAAAAAAACCTCTTTATACAGATTTTCTACTAACAGATAAGGTAATGGGATTTCGAAAGTGTATTTTTGAATAGTTAGATAATTTGCTACGAATACACCTATTTGGCTTCTTATTTCCTTTGTTGAAAAATTGTATGGCCATCATTTTGTCTAATTTTGGTACAACAAAAGTTTAAATTAGGTTATTCTGTCGGATCCATTGTTATTCTAACATAAACATGAGATAGGCATCAAAATTCGAGATACACGTTTCCCATTGCTTTTGTGAAACAATTTTCTAATTTATTATTCAGAAAGCTGTAAATCATCGCATAATCTTTTCTAAACTACCCCATTGATATTTTACCTAATATTGTAACGCCATTGATACCTTCGGCACCGGTGCGCAGTCTGGAAATACGCCAAACGTGCGAAAAACATCTGTACACGTTTGACATTTGTCACATAAAACCTGTCGTTTCTATGACTCGCTCTTGAGTTCTACAGCTCGGCTGTGGTAAAATGTGTGATAAATTATCTAAATTAGTAATGCCACCTCCGACGTGTTTCCTCCCTCCTACAACGTGGGTCTTGATGAGACTCATGATCACTCCTTCCTCCCCTCTAAAAGACCCCCCACGCAGCATCCCCAAAGATGACATACTCCCTGTGGGTAATTATTTTCCTCAGGGCCTCCCACGTAGAGTCAACGTAAAATAAATCGAACCGTGAGCTGTGGCACCATTATTTAAAATTGTTTTTATGTGAATAACGCACAAGAATTCCAACTGCCCGGAGACGGTGGGACTATTGCCTGACTATTGGGATAAGTTGCGGGGCTGAAGGGAGTGGGAAATAGTATGGCTGGGATGTACCTGGGTGTTCAGATCTACTCACCAAACACGACTAAAGCCATTTCAGGCAACGTTACGTTTCTGAATGGTGGCATTTCAGTCATTTCACCAGGGTGATACTGAAAGTAGTTATCTACCTCACTCATTGTAACGTTTATCTAAGTTAGGACGGTGATTATTTTCATTCATAATATTAGGAACATCAGCAGTGCAGCCTATCGTCGGTTTTCCGGCCGTGACGTCACGGGCCTCAATTTTTTGAAAAGAGGACAAACACGCTCACAGTAAACTCATAACACGCACGAGATTATGACTTTGGCCTTTGATTATAAAACCGCGAAGAAACTGTTTAAATAACCATTTTAGATTAATCGAAACTACGAATCGGTTTATACTTTATGTTACGAGTTTATTTATTAGGATTTGTAAGAATAAATTTATTAGTCATCAAATTTTGTAGTTATACAGGGTGTCCGGGGGTAAAGTTTATTAACTTCGGGAGGTGATTCCTACATGATGGTAGGAGTAAAAAAGGTTAACAACTTTTTCCGAAATTCCAACATTTTTTTCCCATACAAATAGACGTACCTACTAAAAATCCTTAGTGTGAGGTACGATCTTACTTGCTGAGAGCCTGCCGGGCGCCCGACTCGATTGTGATTGGCCCGTATCGTAACGGCGGAAAATAATAAATCTGGCCGCACACGCCGAACTAATTTTATCTTTTTACCTCAAAACTGCCCCTAAAAGTTGGAATTTCGAAAAAAGTTATTTATTTTTTTACTTGTACTATCATGTAGAATAACCTCCTGAAGTTAATGTACTTTACCCCCGGACACCCTGTATAATGTTGTTTTAATTGAGGGTTTCGGCTTGGGCTGTGATGGCGAAGTCATCTGCGTAAGCAAATTTTCTGCCTTCAGTGTGAGGAAGATCTCGTGTATAGATGTTGAAGAGCGATGGGGCCAGCACTGACCCTTGGGCAAGGCCATTATTCAGGTATATTTTTTTGCTTTTTATCCCTCCTAGAAAAACCCTGAAAGTACGGCCAGTTAGTAGTTGCTCAATAAGTCGTACTGTGTTGCCATCCTCTATGGTGTTGTAGAGCTTGACAAGGAGGCCTTTGTGCCACACCGTGTCGTAAGCCGCGGAGAGATCAATGAACGCTGCCGCAGTCTTAAGCCGTTTCTGGAATCCAGATTCGATGTGTGTTGTCAGAGCTAGCACCTGGTCACAGCAGTTACGGCCTGGTCTGAAGCCAGCTTGCTCTTGTGGAACCACTTTCTCCAGAATTGGGGTAAGTCTGCGGAGCACCACTCGCTCTAGGAGTTTGTACATGGTACTTAAAAGCGAGATGGGCCGATAGCTGTTTGGATCTTCTGTTGGCTTGTTGGGTTTGAGGATCGCAATAACTTTAGTTTTTTTCCAGATGTTTGGAATTACTCCAGTTTTAAAAATTTCAGTAAACAGTTTTGCGATCCATAACTTTGTCCGTGGCCCAGCATGTTTCAGAAAGTCTGGAAGAACTCCGTCGCATCCAGCTGCTTTCCCAGCTTTTGTTGAAGTGAGGGCGATGTCTACATCATCAGCTGTAACGGCGACCACATCGTTAGGGTTCACCGGCCATTTTAGCCGCGCCGCTTTCAGAGATTTCTTGATCTGGTGGCTTATATTAGACCTTGTTAGACCTTAAAATGGTTATTTAATTTAATTCTGACCTCAAGGCTATGGAAGAATTTTTCCTCAATTGGCGACTAAAGCCAAATGTGTCGAAAACAGTTGTGACAGCTTTCCATCTTAGCAATTCACAGGCAAACGCAAAACTCTGTGTTCAGTTTGATGGAAAAAATATTTACCATGACCCCCATCCCCGCTATCTTGGAGTTACTTTGGACAGGAGCCTGAATTACCGGAAACACATGTGGGCAACAGTGGGCAAAAAAACCAGGACAAGACTAAACTTAGTCAATAAGCTGGCTGGTACTAGCTGGGGATGCGACGCCAACACGCTCAGAACGGCATCCATTGCCCTGGTTTTCTCAGCAGCTGAATACTGTGCTCCAGTATGGGCCAGAAGCGCCCACACTTCCATGGTCGACGTTCAGCTTAATGCCACAATGCGAACCATCAGCGGAACCTTAAAATCGACTCCTCTTCCTTGGCTCCCCGTACTTGCAAATATAACCCCGCCAAATATCAGGCGAGAGATTGCAACACTGAGGGAATACAAGAAGGCGCTGCAAAAAAGCGAAATACCCTTGCACGATGATGTCGTTTCTCACCCGGCATGCCGCTTAAAGTCTCGAAAACCCTTCTGGACGGAAGGTGAAAGACTCCTTCGAACACCTCTCACCCCAGAAGATAGGTGGAAGCTTGAGTGGCAATCAGCCAACGTCAAAAACGTCCATCTCGTGCAAGACCCCACTGAGAGACAGCCTGGGTTCTCATTGCCTCGCAAACTCTGGACTGCCATCAATAGGATAAGGTGCTCCCACAGCCGTTGTGCTCACATGATGCATAGATGGGGCCTTAAAGAGTCGGCGACGTGTGAATGCGGTGCGGTGCAGACCACCGAACATGTGGTCAACGAATGCCCGCTCCATTCATTCCCCGGCGGGATTGATGAGGTCCACAGGGCAACGCCTGAGGCCCTAGACTGGCTCGCAGACCTAGATGTCCCCCTCTGACCCCCCACCATACGAAAGAAGAAGAATGTTGTTTTAATGTTTTTTTTCGTACCGTCATGATATATTATTAAGGCAAATCGATAAAACTTAAGTTGTTGTTTTATAATTAGCAGAAAACATCGATATTTGTTCGCAAAGTCAGTAATTTGTCAATGTTTCCGAGCACGACTTCAGATCGCCAACGAACAAACAGGAAAATAATTCCCTTTAGGGGCCTTCTGGATCATTGGGGCTGCTGTGTGAAGGGTATTTGTAGGAAAGGAAGCGTAGGAAGTTTTGGGAAAAAAATATAAGAAAGGCAATCTGTGGGTTAGTGCAACCAGGAGTGACGGGCATACGAATCCAACCCTGCGGCGCAAGACGATATTCGAGATAGATATTATACAGACGATAGGTCGAAAAATCTCCCTCAAACAGTCTCTCCCGATCTGGTCTTGGAGTGACCAACAACCTTAGCAGAGGTGTTTGTTATCTGTGATGTTATACTTCATAGTTACAATAAGGTCCTTGTTACGAACTGGTGTATTATGAGTTAACGTATTTACAATAATTATGTTTTTGAGCACACGACCTGTCTATACTGGCAGCTAATTGAACCTCTCCGGACAGCCACTGCTCCCCGAGCACACCTGCTGGCATCTGTCGGCACCTGATAGAAGCTCTTTCAATACACCACATTAAATTCACTAAAACAATAAAAAGAGCAATCTTCAATAGATTTTGTAATATAAATAAATATAATTATTTTAGTCATTTTTCTTCATAGCTATTAATGTCTTATTTCTGCATTCAATATTAAACATCGTTTTTTCTTTTCGACATCGTAACAAATCCTCGTTTTTTTCTTCCTTCTTCAATATAACACATACCTATCCACGCGATGGTGATGATGATGACGGTCACAAAGTACGTCCGTCCCCCATTGATGAAACCCGACATAATGGAGTAATAGTGAACTGTCCCCATTCACGGCATTGTTACTGGCGCATCCTGTCCATAGAGCCCGTACTGCCCGTGTCGGACCTAATTTAAACTTTAAAAGCGGGCTGGATGGAAAAGCATTTTGCGCCGCCCATTTCCGATTCCGATTGGGATGAGATACTGATTAACAGATAAGTTTTGTAATAGGAAAGCCAAATTCATCATTCCTGGAAAAATTCAATCCTAATTTTATTACTTATCATAGAATACTTAACTCCTAGACAGTAATTTCGCTCCGACGTCAAACATCCGTAGAGCCTTTTTGTGAGATGTTTCTCCCAATGTGGACTCATAAAAGTGGTGCTTTCTCATTTTGTATTATGGTGAAATTTATGATTTAAACGGTGTTAGAAAGAGGGAACATCAAGCTTTGTTGTATTTGCATTTAAAACTTTACTATATACGCTCCCCAAAATTATGTTATACTTCTTTGAAACAACATCACTTGAAAATATTTGTCATGGCTTGAAATTTTTTTTATATAAAAGGAAAACTGTGAAGGGACAGTAACTTTTATAATACCTTTGTCTAATTAAGGCTCTGCAACCGGGATCGACAAGAAGAAGATGGAGAGATACGAAATTACGAATGTTAGAGGAGAGCGCTAACATTCACAGCGACAAAATCGATTCGAAAATTGCGAAAATGTTTAATAAAACACGAGTCGTTTAAATAGAGCAAAAATCTCGCGGGCATTATCTTAAACAGCATTTAAAGAAACACTGTTTTTTTCATACATATAACTTGTAAAATAACTGAAACAAACGTGTTAATAATAATTTTTGGAGCATACTTTGCTTTTTTTTTCTATCGAAGGAATTTTATATAATTTGCGTTTCGGCGCGGGCAATGTCTAGATATTATCTTCAAGAATAACATATATATTTTTAAGAGTTTTAAAACGTACCGTGTTTAAGGGAAATATGTAATAAATCGGTAGACATCTGGGTTGCGGGCCCTTAAATATGATTTTCAGTTTCATGTAAAGTGGTAATTACAGTTTACACGATAAAAACCATAGGTAAGCGACTACACGCAATAAGTGTGCAGACGCCACCAAGATCTAGACAAACCTCACCCCATGATCCCGTACACTCCTGCTAAGTCACCAAAACGTTGCGAACCACTTGGGGTGACCTATGGCAAAAGTGTTGGGCTATCCAATAAATGGTATCCATACCTGTCCCCCAAATTGACTGGCTTCGCATTCGAAACTTTTGTACGGCAATCACATAATAAAGAAAAAGTCTCCATTATGAGTGGTGGTCTTACACCAGGGCGATACTGAGAGTATCTATCACTCTGGGACCAGGTGAAAATGGATTATACATATATTATTTTGTATGTGAAATAACACATTTAAAATTTTGCCAAAGCCTGGATTCAAACCCGCGACCTTTGAATTCGCAGCCGAAGATCTTAACCGCGGGGCCACAGAGGTCGTGGTTATATTCGGTATTCTATAATAAACGTTTTCACATTGTTTTCTAGGTATTATTATTACTTATTTAACATTATGATTCGTTTAAACTATAATGTCACCATATTTGGTTTTCGCAATCTAACCACATGTTTGGCGTTCTAAAGTTTTTCATTCTGAAGTCATCAGAATTAATTTTACAATAATAATTTAAATATCTTACAAAAGTATTTTTTTTATTATATTGGCTGACAGGTCAGCACGTGCCTTATTACCATGAAACACGAAAATGTTGCATTACGAGGTTTTTTGTTCGCTTTGTGCCGACGGGTATTTACCGTAGACTTTTTGTGTAATCCGCTCAATTGATTTTTGTACCATTTATTTGTCGTTATATCCGTTGAAATCGCATTCAACTGTCGTAATTGCATTTGTACATGTTTCAAGTTTAAATATTGCAATATAATTGATATTTTGTAAAGCTTTTGTTTAATTAATGACATTTGTGGCTTGTCAATCATGTCATTTATTTTTCTGATAATTTTTCAAGTCTCTTCCAGAACTTGATACATTAATTCTTTTCCTCAAAAAGACTTTCACCCAGTTTCCCTGAAGATTAAAACATATTATATTACGCGAATGGCATTTTCCACACGTGAACACAATGAATAATTTAACTGGGCGTACTGTACAGGGCTCGCAGATACTTTAATAGTACACAACTGCTAACCCTGTACAAATCGCAAGTGCGCCCCACGGTTGAATTTGGCAGCCACCTCTGGTCTGGAGCTCCAAAATACCTGAAAAATACCCTCGACTCTGTGCAGAAACGGGCGGTCCGTTTGATAGATTCTCCCATCTTAACAGACGGATTGCAATCTTTAGAGCACAGGCGTCGGGTGGGAATGCTATCCATGTTCTACCGGTATTACAATGGAAGATGCTCCGAGGAACTAGCATCATTGATCCCTTCGGCACCGGTGCATAATCGGGAAACACGCCAAACGCGTGCCCAACATTTGTACACAGTTGACATTTGTCACATGAGAACGGGTCGTTTCTTCGACTCGTTCTTGTGTTCAACAGCTCGGCTGTGGAATGATTTGCCGGCCTCTGTGTTTCCTCCTTCCTACAACATGGGTCTCTTCAAGACCAATGTTCATTCCTTCCTCTCCTCAAAAAGACCCTCCACACAGCATCCCAGATGACATAGGCCCTGAGGGAAATTATTTTCCTCAGGGCCTCCTGTGTGGAGTTAATGTAAAAAAAAAAAAAAGAATGTCTTTTTCCGACTTGATTTGCCCGCTTTTATATTTGTTCCCTCTTACAATATGTGTCTCTTCAAACTTGTCAAATAGGTCATTTCCTTAATAAGACCCTCCACACAGTACCTTCAAAGGCGTCCTCATTTTGTCTGAAGTTAATTGAAAACAATCGACAGATAAGCCGTTCATTAGAAGATGCATTAATAGGTACCTTAATATTTACCAAGAAACAATTCTCAATGGTCCTTCGAGCCGGATCGCGAGGCGATCTGATTGTCTAATTTTTGTACATTTGCTCCTCACAGGAGCAATAATTTCCCTCAGTATCATGTTTGGGGTTGTGGAGGGTATTTTAAAGAAGTGAATGACATGAGGTTGAAAGCTATGACGGTTAGAAAGGAATCTGGACCTTTTGAGAGACTTGGATTGTTAATTATGGAGAGACCTTGATCCTTGGTGCAATATGTTGTTGATTTGGCCGTTTGGCTAGGTCTTTTCCACTTTACTATATCCAATACTTTCCTTCTGATGTTCCCTATTTTTTGGTCATGTACTTTTCAGCGTGCCATATATTTTTTTTTATTGCATTCTAAAGCTAATGTATTTTTTTAATCTTGTTCCAGGTAAGTTACTTCGCCTTTCTTATCACTTGACGACACTTCACCATTAAATAATTCAGAAGTGGTAAGATATGATATTCACCTATTTAAATTTCCTTCTCTGAAGTCTACTAAAAGATCATTTTTAGGTATATACTCATATAATTATAATATTATACCTGCGACTTACTCAATATTCATAGTTCGATGGGTTTAGGTTCTTCGCTTTTTGTCACATGTCATTTGGCTTCTTTGTTGCATATTGTTATATGTAAACCTAATGATACTTATTAATCTTTATTTATTCTTGGGGTATTATGCCTACCATGGGGTGTTGCGCTACCTCTTTCTTTAGTCAATATACCTGCCCTGATGATGGATACCTGCCCTGATGATGGATATACTGCCCTGATGAGGATGGATGATGGAGATGTTTCAACACTAGCAGATATTTTATTCAGCTCTTATTGAATAATTGACATATCATGGGCCTTACTAATCAATGTGTTTTAAATTTTACACAACTGATAAAAAACATCAATATATTCAAAACGGTTGAGTAAAATTTAAAACACGTTAATTAGTAAGATGGTAAGTGTTTACGAAATTAACAATATGGCGTATTGTCTTGTTTATTAAAGCTCATAATTAAATTTATAAAATTAGCTAAAAATAGTAACATTGTCGTAGAATTTCCTGACAAAATATTCTGTGAAAATTGCAAGACTCCAGTTCTTACTGTTCGCAAGCTGTCAACACTGAACAAAGAAAGATTTTCAGCGTTACCGTTTAGATAGCTGTCTTTTGTGTGCCCTATTCGCACAAGTCGCAATATGTGGGCTCTGCAAGTATAACATTATAATTGGGTACATCCGATAACTTTCTAAACTGCACGCGTCTGATCGGATGCAGGCAGTTGGTATCTCGTTCCCGTCCGTGTGTGCGCTGTGACCGAGGTGATAATTACGCACATAAAAACCTGCAGCTCCTCTGCCTAGTTCCACCTAATAAGGCCATTCTTATTCCGTTGGTCCGTGACCTGGTCTTCTTAATGCTGTCACTCTCTCGGTGTTTTGCTCACTTGGCGGGTGTCGTACCGTACATGAGGATGGTGAGATGTTACAAAATGAGCAGCGATTCTGCTTCCAATCGTATTAGTTTTTATTTATTATTCTGCTTTCCTGGTGGTTTGTCCTATCGGAGATTGGCTGTCATCTGCCGGCTGTCATCTGTCGGCTGCCGTCACGGAACGCCATCACTGATACTTACAAAAACAAAACACGGGCAGTTGCGCATCGATAATTGCTTCAATGGGTAATTTTTAACTTAATAAAAAAAAACTGAATATAATTCAGCCAAATTTAACACAACAGTTATTGATTCTGAGGCGGTACGAAGTTCGCCGAGTCAGCTGGTTCTTATATAAAATCAAATTTAATTTCCTTTATACGAATTGATTCCAATCCCCAGAGGGCAGTAAGTTGAGAAATCAAGGATATTGAAATACAAGCTGACACACGAAATACAATCTTTATTAGTAATTATATTATCTTATTCCCAACTTAAAAATTGTATGTAATATATTACATAAAAATGGAATTGGAATTCGGTTAAACAATCTAGAAGCTCTCGAAATCAAAAAAGCCGTCAATAATAAATCAAACATTATTAATAACCAAATCAATTTATCTGATAGTCCCATTTTTAATTTATTCTGTTAACATCTTCTTAAACAATTCCCTCCCTCTCCCTCCCCCCTTTACTTACCCATCCTGTAATTATTTTTGTCTCCCTCTTTTCTATTTGTATCGCTTTCTGGCACCAATAGGGTGTTGCCTATTCTGTTGCTATCTCTTTCACTCATTCTCTTAATTTCTTTTATATATGTATGTCTGTGGATAATTATCTTTAGTTGTTATAATAAGCCCTGATGAAGCTCGAGATGAGCGAAACCTGGTTGGCTGTTAAATATCAATTCTAATAAAAAGTGGTGCTTTACAAAGTGTGTTTTTTAATTTAATATATAATGTCACACCACAAAGTATTTGCTTCCTTCGATGAGGTTTCCTATTTGTTTATCACGAGCATTGTTTTTGTAGTTCGGCCTTTTCGCGTAGACTTTCCAGCGAAAACAATCGATTGGTTTGGCATTCAGCAGATGGCAATGCTGAATTATTATTCTCCGTCGTTTGGTTTCGATTACCGATCTTTTTTACTCTTTCGGAGGCGTGGTAGACGTATCTTTGATTTATAATGCTTTGCGAATCTTAAAATTTGAATTCTAAGCGGTCTTGATATTTCATGGTGAGTCATCGAGGAGGAAAGTGTGCCAATAATTGCGTGGTTGTAAAATTAGCCAAATTTATGCCAGTATTTGGCTGCCTTGACATTGATAAACTTTAATTTATTCTTCATTTCCTACGGCTTCTTTTATCCGTTATCTCTTCGATAGCTACAAGGTTTCCTCGAAACGTAATTTTTTTTTTTTTTTAAGTTTCTTTATTCTTTGAATTGTTCATTACATGAATTGGGGATTTTTCGACCACCATACTAGGCACATGCCTGTTTTACACTTGTTATTAATTTGTGTTGAAATTGGACAACACAAGAATAATAATAATAATAATTTTTATTTTAGTAATTTGTACATTTAAGTTTGCAAATTTCTAATTGATAATAATATTTCATATTCACTATATTTTTTCAAGTTTTATGTAGCTCCTACAATACATCTTGAACTTTCCAATTGGTGTGGACTTTAAAGTTTCTGGTAGTGTGTTATACAACTTCATTCCCTTGTACAGTAGACTGTTCTGCGTATTCGCTTTGTCCTTTTTTTGTAGCCTAATTTCCTTGCACGTCCTTGTCGTCCTTATCTGTGAATGTCTTTATTGTATAAAATTTTATTTGAGAAGTATTTTGGTAACGTGTTGTTCAATATTTTGTGGATAAATACCATCGTGTTCAAGGTCAGCATCTGTTTCACGGTCAACCAATTTAGTTCCTTTAACATTTTAATAATTTTTGAAAATCTGTTTCGTCGAAGAATTATTCTCATTGCCCTGTTTTGGAGAATTTGTAACTTATTTTGTTCTCTTTCGTTACATAGGAAAAGTATACTTGAGCAGTAGTTGAAGTGTGGAGCAATAATTGAATTGTATATGGTGATTGCAGTTTTTCTAGAAATTTTTGGCCGAATTCTTCCAAAAAAAGATATCTTTTTGCCAATTTTCTTTTGGGTGTATTCAGCATGTCTATGGAAGTTTAGTTTGGAATCTAATATAACTCCTAAGTATTTCATTTCAGTAACATTTTCAATAATTTCACCATCAATTTAAGAGTCCTAACTTCTCGAGCGATGTCTTCGACTCTATTAGATTGGTACCTCCAATTGCAAGAATTGCTTTTAAAGAATGTTTAAACGTCTCTAGTGCATATAGTGTTATAATTTCATAAAGTTCGCGGTACAGGTGAGAAATATCCTGTATGTATTTGGGAGGTATCCTGATGTATTTAGTATAGGAAATGCATTGCATCCTCCTTGTGAATTTCCTGATGGTGTGTTGAAGTTAATAAATTTGAGATAAAATGTGTGATGATTGTTTAAATTTGTGTAAAAGCAATAATCAAAATATTTACGTCTGTCTGTTAGAGATTGTAGTTTATAGTGATCAATTCAAATTGATCAGATAAACCAGATATGTTAACAACGTGTAGAAATTGACAATCAAACAACAGTTCCATTAGTTCCCACTCCATTCATCGCCCCTCGTATTCCTTGCACGTTCTTCTAATGACATGTTCTCCGTACCGGGGTATAATGGACTATGGTGCGTTTGTATTGTGTATGGTGTATTTTGGTTCGGCAAAGGTAATATGTAGGTAGAAGATACCAGTAAAGGCGCAGACGTGTGCCTTACCGTGAAATTGTTCTCGTCAATGTCAATGTGCCGTTGCGGTCTATATTGCGCTGACTAGTTTAAAGATGGTATGCGACTGTTGTCGTTCTTGGAATTGAATTCGAATTTAAATTTGGGACCCGTAAAAAGAGGAATGAGCGGTGATTCCATCGTCTCTAATTATTTTTATTTTTTCTCCATTCTGTGAAAATGTTGTTTTGGGCTCATGACAAATTTATTTTCGTCGGCTAAAAACTTTTTTAACGCTTTTCTCATGGGTTAGCTTTGTATTTCGTAGTTATTTTAACATTTCCTGGATCTTGGAACGCAAAGAAACCTCCATTCGTTCTAAAATCCACTACCGTATGACTTATTTCTTATTTTCACTTGTACTGTTTGATATAGTGAACAGAGGTAATCCTTCACATTTTGTTGCATAAAATTGGCTTATTGTAATTTATTGATCTAACAAAGTTTTAGTATGCTTTTATCATAATCCTTTGTGCACTTTTGCATGGTTCCCCTTGCTGTAAAATTTGAGCATTGCATACAATATTAATACACGACCTTTATTTCAACATAATAACATTTTCTTTTTTAATTTAAAAATAACCCTTCGTGGTATTTTTAAATTAGGCTATTTTAAAAACCCCTTTGAAAAAATATTCACAATGGTTTAAAATTAGATTAAATAAAACCGCACTTAAGAGCGTTTAACCAGCCAGCGGACGAAAATCCACATTTCGTCGAAAGTTGTTCTTCCGATCGTGCAGGACGGTTACAATGAGAAAGATTAATTATTCTCCGTACCAGCTTTTTTAAATTATAACTCGATATCGAATTTATTTCAATCCAAATTAGCTTTAATTTATACCTTCATCCAAAAATGCTGAAAGGCGTGATGATAAAACTATTAAAATAGTGTACTTTTTGTAGGTTTTTTTTGATTATAAGTATTTATCATTTTTCAATAATGTCTAAATTTAATAAGAATGTTAAAAAAATCTGAAATATATTAGTTTGTAAGTGCGCAAATAAATACACAAATGGACCAATTTTCGTCAAGAAACACATGTACGTACATATTTTTTAATGATTTTATTGAAACTAAAATTAAAATTCTAATACATAACTTTGCTAGATAATGTATTGATTTATTTTACTGCATGATTACATTATTTGAAATGGGTGTGGTATAATACAAAAACTTTTTTGAAAATTTAACAAATCTGCCAACGACCTATGGAATAACCTTATTATACTAAAAATTTTAAAAAATTCTAAAAATTTATTACATACGAATGCTAGATAAAAGAACAATCTTTCGAAATCCATTTATAATTTTTTGTGTAAAAGAGTCAATACATCTAAAAACTTTTTTGAAAATGACATATTTCAGGCTTTCTCTGGTAATGCCCTCTTAAATCACATAGTATAAAAGTGCCATTTCGCACCCGGTGTACAAAAGATGCGCACAAAACGATTGAAAAAGGTTCTATTTTAGACATGTACAATATCTAAAATTAACGTTTTCAATATTTGACCAAATTATCTGCTAAATGAAATGTTTTTTAAATTCCGGTCTTCACGCATTCAACAAATTGATTCAGCATTGTACCATTTGCTAAAAAAACAATTATAATACGCATAGTTTTCTATCAGTAATCGATATGATTCGCCTCTTTTTACGCGCTGGTGTATTTTATGGGTATCCGTTCCGGGTCACTGGTAATTTTTGGTGTACCGATTCGGGCTTATACACACGACACAAAGAAAATTGAAAAATATGGCCGGGGCAACGGTAAAAATGTTGTTCGGCCTCATTCGGGCATGGCTTTGAGAGCGAAGGCACAGTCACTAGTCGGTACAGTCTCTGATGATCGTTCACGGGACCTTGGACTGCCGAATTGCAATCAATTTGTTATCCGTCGATATGTTTTTGGTTAGATTAACATACAAACCGACATTGCCATATATCACACCGTCCCATCTACTTCTAGGTAAAGGACTTACGCAATATAATTTTCTCGGTTCCATGTTTTACAAATAAATTATTATGGTTGGTTGTTTATAAGTAATTAACTATGTACGCGGCGTTTTCACCGCAAAAATTATGGTCAATAATTGCCTAAACGTTTAATGAAATTTAAAAAAAGAAATTTTTTCCTTCAGTAGTACTTGCAATACATGAGTAGTGCATGCAATAGGTATATCGATCATCCAATCGATTAGTCATACATATCCGAAAATTTTTAATTTGTGTTGAAAGTTGCAGTTATGTTACGTATCAAAAGTGTACCCTTTATCTGGTACAATAATCAGATTACTCGTAAAGCCAACCAAGTCAATTATAATGCAAATAAAAAATTGTGAATAAAACAAAATGTTGATGTTGTCTGGGTCACTGGGAGAATATTTAAAAATTTCATACTAATGTATCGGTTCCATGAAATAATATTTTTGTAATAAAAAAATAAATAAGTTTGATTTTGCCATTGAACAGAAAATTCCAATCTATTCTGATCTAAGGGGGCATACATTAATTACGTGAGCAGTTTTACTTCCAATTCCTTTCCTCCCCTTGGTGAGATAAATTTGGGCCACTTCGTATATTCTCTTCAAGTAACATGAGATTTTGCTGGACCCCCCCCCACCATTTTGAGCTCACGTAATTAATGTATGCCCCCTAAAAGAATACCCGTGTCGCTAATTTACACACACCTTCCAAATCAACATCATAATGTGGTGAGGTTTGTCCGGGTCTTGGAGGCGGATGCGCCTGCCCTTCGAGCTGCTTGGCGTGCCGGGTTGAGGGAGAGGGATGGATTCATACATCCGTTTCTCCTAGACACTCTGACCCTCAGATTACTACCCACCCCTCATTCCTTTTTACTTCCCTGAATATAATTATCTTCCTTTCCTTGAAAGTACCCTCACACTACATCCTCAAAGAGACATTCCAAGAGAGGTATTTTTAAATACGTCAATTTGAATTTCGATTTTGTTAATGAAAAGAGTACGAGCTTACTCGGTATTGACACCATGTTTCATATGTATATAGACTAGGGCAGAACGCATTGAACAACGTTTTTTTTTACACTACTGCTGCATTGGAAGAATCTTCGGGCAATCATATTTGACAAAACACTGACACTTCTCCTCTGTCGTTCAATATCACCATCATCCGAGAGGTCTTCAGTGATGATTGTGCTTATGTTTTCCTCGTTAAGTTGTATGGAGAGCATCTTCTCGAGATTTTTTCCATGGTGGAATGCAATTAGCTCCGTCTTCGTAAATGTACGTAATAAATGTCGGTCTGATACAATTGGGATTTCCCTCGGTTGGTAGAGTTGTCAACTCTAGTTCCTGGGTAGGAAGGTTCAATCAGACAAAAAAAATTAAGTCTTGAAAGACATTTTGAAATTTGAAAAATTTGAAAATATTGTTAACAGTAAAAAACATTGTTTTTAAGAGTTGATTTTTTTGGAAGATTAGTGGCTATTGTTATTACATCTTGTAGAGTTTGTCTTGCCCTACCTCAAGCGAGCATCATCCAGAATTCGCTGGATGGCAGATTATCCGCTCTAATGGAATACAGACCACTTCCTCGTCTGAAGGCAGAGTCCCCGTTCTAATCCCAGGTCTGATTGTCAAGTCACGTATTTAATTCCACGAACTCCAACTCGAAATATCACAAAAGAGATTCATAGCTTCAGGGTAACCATCAACACAAATTTTACATTATTTATTAGTTTTCAACAACCATTCTCTTGCTAAATTGATAATTTTATAGGTTGTTGTTTTTTTCCGTTAATTATCTGATAATTCTAAACCTGCATTGTTTTATTTTGTAATTTTTTTGACAATTTAACTCTTAGTGAAGGTTGATACATCGAAATGTTAAGTGTACCGCTGAGGGAACTTCACGTTATAGCGTTTTACCGAAACCATCCAAACACAAAAAGCCAATCACCAAAATTTTGACCCAACCTAATCCAACCTAACCCAACCAAAAACCAACCTAACCCACCCTAATGCAACCTGTGAAAACCTAACCCAACCTAATCCAATCTTCTATAAATGACCTTGGTCTTGGTCAAGGTATACAAGCACAAAGCAAAAATCAAATAATAAATTTTATTACACTTGACCCAATCTAACCCAACCTATCCAAAATAAACCCAACCTAATCCAACCTCACCGAAATTATTATTGACGTTGTTTTGCTGCTCTCCAATTGCCTTGTCACTTATTGGTATATTTTATTCACATTCTTTGTGAAAGGTATGTGGTTTTGTCTTTTATTTTTCTAGGCCTTGACGTGTCACATTCACTCTCATAACATATCCCGTTAACGATTTTGCATTATCTTTTCTCATTTTTTTTGGTACGTTCTATTTATATCCTTGGCGATTGTAAGGTATTTTTGGAGTAATTTCTCCACTTTTTGGTACATCATTTTCACATTTTTTCTGACCGTGTGCATTTTGTTTGCTTATACTTTTCTTTTTCTTAAATTATTTCTGTCTTGTCTCTTTCCTTGATTCAAACCTACCCTAGTATCATCCCATTTCAATCTCCTTAAAGCTAAATAAGATTCTTAAGATTATTAAATCCCACCTTTACTGTTTAGTATTTCAACTTTATATTGATTCATTTAACGATTGGTGCAAAATTAACTGCATGGAACTTAATGTTGATAAATGAAAAAATTTTGTCCTTTTATAGAACCAAAAAACCTATTCAGCTTGATTATAAACTAAATAGTGTTTGTCTATCTACTGTCACATCTATCAAGGACCTTGGGGTCACTCTAGACTGCAAACTTTCTTTCCGTGATCACATTAATAATATCATAAATAATTCACTTAAACTACTCGGCTTCATTCATAGTATTACCTCTGACTTCAAACATATAAGTACACTTAAAACTCTTTACTGTTCGCTGGTTCGCCCTCACCTTGAATATGCTAGTGTCATTTGGTCTCCTTTCTATTCTGTCCACAATTGTCACATCGAATCAGTACAACATCGTTTCCTAAGAGGTATTGCTTGGAGGTTGGGTCTTGAAAGAGGCGAATACTCATATGATGAAATTGAAAACATTTCTTCTTTAGAAAAACGTAGAAAGGACTATAATTTGCATATTTAAAATTATCAACAGTATTACTCATACACCTGCTTTGTTACAACTCATCCAGTTCAACATCCCTTCCCGTAGACTCCGAAATAATGAATTGCTGTTTCTCAATCAACATTCTACTAATTATGGATACCATTCTCCCTTATCCAGAATGTCGAGACTTGTCAACGCACGTCAAAGAATTGATTTTTTTTGTGTAAAACTAAATTACTTCGGCAGTCGTTACGCAATATTTAAATGCTTCTTCATGCTTTGACTTGTAGTGTTTTCCATATGTACTTTTTACATTTTATATTGTCATTGCTATTAATTTATATGTGCTCTCCCTTCACTGTGTTCTCTGTTTTTATTTTATTCGTGTTATTATTCTGTTTTTAATGGACTATTGTCCGTAAATTAATAAATAAATAAAATTAAATAAATGCAGCTTAGCTCCTTGAGTAATGGTCACTGCGCACTGTGAATCATCCCATCTGTGTTGATGGTCTATCTATCTGCGTGCCTCTGCAGTTGCCTTTCGACTTATCTGCTTTAATATTCTCCCAGTGTTCTGTCGTTGTTCTTTTCTGTTCTTTGTTTATCCATCCCGATAATCCCACGTATTTCAATGTTATCAATTCAATGATTATTTAGCGTACCAAACGTGTACGCGTATGTTAAATATACCGTCGATTGATAAGCCCACTGCTAATAAATACAATGAGTTTGATCGTATTGACCGATATTATTATTCGTCTTCAAGTTGTAGCAAACCGATGAATAGTTTTTCGACTTGTCTCCAATTGTGAATTGATCTCTAAACCCAATTTTTCAAAATCTCTTTTTTGGACACAAAAATACAATCGAAAGAATTTTTCAAATTATGTGAAACAATTGGTCCTTATAGAATTTTCAAAGTTTTTTAGTAACCTAAAAACGAAGTACGCAATTAAAAAGTTACAAAATTTTGTTAAGTACTCGTAGAAGAAAAAACGTAAAATATGAAATTAAGAACAACACATGGCCACAAAGTAATCGAGGGTTATATCGTAAAGACTAGAGACTAATTTCAAGAATTGTTATTGTTGTTATCTATTTGTATTTAATGTCAAAGTGTTTTAAAAAACAGGGTTTTTAAATCTGACTCCACTTTCAGCTCTATCGGTTTCTAGCAGGCTGTCTCCCACTAGGTCCTAAAAATACCTGAAACATTGAATTACCATTAACTCCACACCATCTAGTCAACTAAATTTAGGCCTCCCTACATCCCTTCATCCAACTGAATTTTTTTCAATAAACCCCATAATGGTTTGTTTTCTATCCTCACGATGTGTCATTCTATGCCCAGCAGAGCCATCTCAGTTTTATAAATCTTTGTTTTGATCGATTGGTGTGAACACAGTATTATATTTCAAGATTATAATATTCGATTGCAAAAATCATGTCGAAAACATGTTTTGGTTTGGTGAAAACATATTTGTTGACCTGTCGACCCCGACCAGCGAGTGGGTCACAGGTGCTTCACCTTATCTTCTACGTCACAATCTGCCCCGTCATCTCGATGAAATGAGCAAGCCAGTCTTTTTTCGTATCATGCAACGCTCATCTTACAAAATACCGGTAATCAAATCTCTCGAGGCTACGTTAGAAGCCAATATTTTGTCCTTGAAACACTTTGAAAGAGTTGAAAAAATATATCTACATTCTACACAACCATAGGTATTAACTATTAATTATTTATGCATTAAACCGCTTACTCGTCAATATCGAATACTTTTTATCCAAACAGTTAGATTTAGCTTTATAATTACGAAAAGTGGGTATTTATGTCGGGGGAGACCAAAAAACATGCAAAAATATGCATTTAACATTTTAATTTTGTTAAAATTAATTCAATCGCGCGGTAACGCCATGTTTATTCATCGTTTTTATTTCATAGACATTTCATCAATGCTGCCAATCATAGAAAAAATATTTTTGCGTAAAACAAAGTGAATGCATCATTGACAAGTTTGTACCTGTATTTATAATAGTAGAACGTGGAAAGAAATGTATTAAAATAATTACACAAACCCGCTAGACAAAGCCTGCTTTGCCAACAAACCATTCTAAACCTGGGATGTTTTTTAAAAGTATGATGAAAAGCGAGTTTATTTTAGAGAATTTATTTTATGAGATTGGTACTTCCGACAAATGTCATATTTGATTGTCTATTAGTTAAAAAGGAATATTCCGTACTATCCGTGCCTCAAACTTCGACAACACGAACGTCCTGTATTATCTGTGAGGTGGACTAACTGCATATTTACCAACTATTATTATTATCTTTAAGTTTTTTTTAATGTTTAGTTCTTCGTGTTATCTTCTTATATACAAAAATGAATCGCTAAATGTGTTGCTAAGCGCAAATCTCGAGAGCAGCTGAACCGATTTCGCAAATTTTTTTTTAGAATATTCCTTGAAGTACGAGGATGGTTCTTACGGAGAGAAAAATTAAGAAAATTGCGCGGAAAATTGGATAATTTCAGAAAACCTAACGACTATCGCACGTTTGACAGTTCGCGTGTTTCAGAATGACATTGTTAAATCAGGATTCTATTTTTGAAAATGTTTAAGTTGATAAATTTATTTAAAGTAGGTACTTCCCTAATAGTTTGAATCGAATCAAGAATTTTAGATATTTTAAATAGGATGTTAGGTACCAAATTTAATATACATGAAAAATGGAAATTTAAATAAAAATTGTAAAAGGTGGCATGCCGGCTGTTTAAAACTGAATGTACTGGGATTGAAAATATGGAAAGCGGGAGGGAGGGAGAGATGGTGGGGGGGGGAGGTGGAGGAGGCGGAGTGGGAACCCCCTTACACCATGCGAGCGAAGCCGCGGGAAAAAGCTAGTTTATAATAAAATAGAGTGTTAGGCAATTGTTTTTAACACAATCGTGTCTTCTTCGTGGAAGCATAACAACAATAAAAATCAGTTGATGTGAGACATTTTTGAAATTTTCTGGTGTTTCTCTTATATCTTTCATATGTCTGTGTTTATCTTCGGTTACCATGATTTCACCTGACACAGTTTAGTTGATGGTAAATAGTATATTTAATTCTACGTCTGTACTATTTATAAATATACTAGCTGGTTCCCGGCATGCGTTGCTACGCCATTTAATAAAGAAATTGTTTTTCCTTGCGTGTCCTTTCCCATTCATCCCGTTCTCCTTCCGCCTCCCCTGCCTCTCCTGCGTCCCCTTCCCCTATCGCGTTCTTACTTCGCCTCCTCTACATTCCCTTTCCCCGTCCCGTTAACTCCCCTCCGAGTTCCCTTCCCTCCTCCCAGGTTCCCCTTCCCCCTTCCTGGTCCCCCTCCCGCGAACCGTCCACTGAATTCCCCTCCCCCTCCCCCCACTCACATTTCATACATTCAGTCCCGGTACATTCAGTTTTCAAACAGCTCGCGTGCCACCTATTTCAAATTTTTTACACAAATTTCATAATGCCAGAGCTCGCCAATAATTTTATACAAACCTTTTCCTGTCAATAACGAACACAAAAAAAAAGAATTATCCAATTTGGTGCAGTCGTTCGGAAGTTATGCGCGTACATACATTTCGGCGACTCATTTTTTATTTATATAGAAGAAGATATATAGATATTTTTTGATGATTTTATTCATTACCTAACTACGTTACTCCGATGTAACGCGGTTACAAGATTTGTACCTAAGTTGGCTTAAAAAATAATTATGTACTATAATTTCACGGGTTGTTTGATTTATTTTGTTTTGAAGTGTTTTATTTCTCATGTACATTTATTACTTAATTTTTATTTATCTGCTACCGGTTTCAAATGTGCACGCGAGATAAAACTCTTCAACTCTTTCGTCTTGAAATTGTTACATAGAATTACCAAGAAGTACAAAAATTGTTTGATTTATAACGCATAAACTTTGTTCGTAACCACGAATTATTGATTTAATCTTTTAATACCGACCGGTTTCGCTCAACACAAGCATCTTCAGGGTATAAATTCAAACCTATCAAAAATATGCATTGTGTGAGCATATATGTACGACAAAACATAATTTATTTATTTATTTATTTATTTAATACAAACGGCATAAGTATGCCATAAACATTAATTACATGTCACAAATTCATATTCAAAATATTAGTAATGGTAAAACAGTGTATGTATAACAGTTAATTGTGACGATACATTGGGAAGTGACACCAGAGATACATTTACATGCAAAAATCTATAATAGAAATAAAATTAATAGTGACTAAAAAAATATGATAGCATAGCCGTCTTGTACCTCTGTTCCGTGCAGTTAAATAGATCTATCACATCTGCATATCTATTAGTAACTTCATGCAACCTAGGTAAAAGTGAGTGTTTCGTATACTCAGTCCGATTATTGTTACATTTAAAAAGGGGTGTAGAACGAGTGGTTCTCGTGGGAATATGAAATTCAATGAGCTTAGTTAGATCAGGACTGTCTATTCTACCATTTACAATTTTGAACATTAATATTAAGTCTGATATAATTCTTCGATCTGACAGTCTTAGTAAATTTAATTCTTTCATCAAGTAATTATAATTTATGTTTTCAATGGGAATACCGAGGTTAAAATTAATATATCTTAAGAATTTGTGTTGAATTTTTTCGATTGAATCTGAATGTATTTTAAAATGGGGGGACCAGATCGAGGAGTTATATTCGACTTGACTACGTACTAAGGATGTATACAAAATTTTTAAAGTTGAAATATTCTTGAAACCTCTGGAATTTCTAAGAACGAAGCCAAGCATTTTGATACCTTTATTATAGATTGAGTTTATATGGGATATGAAGTTTAATTTAGAGTCGAAAGTTATGCCCAAGTCACTAATTTCTTCGACAGAGGTAAGGGTAGAGTTGTTAAGTTCATAAGGATGAATAATTGGTTGACTTATTCTGTAAAAACTTATTGAATAACACTTATTTATGTTCAGATAAAGTTTGTTAATAGAGCACCAACTAATTAATTTGTTTAAATTATTTTGTAGACAGGCACAATCTTCAGCGGTTTTTATGATTTTAAATATTTTTAAATCGTCTGCAAAAAGCAATACATCTACATCTTTATCAAATATGTCAACAATATCATTTATGAACAATAAAAACAAAATTGGGCCTAAATGGGACCCTTGAGGTACACCACTGGTAGCTATAAATTGATTGGAATAGAACAAATTAATTTTTACAAGTAGAACTCTATCAGATAGATAGCTTGCAAACCAGTCTAAAAGTTTTCCGTCAATACCGAGCTTACGTAGTTTAACCAGTAGAATTTTATGGCACACTTTGTCAAAGGCCTTGATAAAATCTGTGTATATGGAATCGACTTGAGTTTTGTTAGCTAATGCATTTGATATAAAGTTTTGATATAATGAGAGATTTGTCAGAGTTGACCTGCCAGACAAAAATCCATGTTGATTTGGAACAATGAGATGGTTAATATATGGGGAAATTTTATCAAGAAGTAATTTTTCAAAAAGTTTCGGAATTATAGATAGCTTACATATAGGTCTATAGTTAGTGACATCACTTTTATTACCCTTTTTTAGTATAGGTGTTAGATAACAACGTTTCCAAATGTCCGGGAAGCAACCTGTATCAAGCGATTGATTAAACAATAGACAAATCGGCTCAGCCAGTGAAGCAATGCAATTTATGAGAATATTGGGGTGCACGTTATCAGGTCCGGCCTTTTTGTTTTTGTCTAGAGATTTAATTTTAGATTTAACGTCGTTTATATTGATGTGTACAGCAGGAATATGCATGCTCTCAATAAGGGAAGGTGGTGGTATGTAATTTTCTGGGATATCTTCGTCATATACACTTTTGAAGTAATCAGCAAAATAGTTAACCTTAACTTTCATATCAGTGCTACTCTTATCTTTGAAGTGCATTGAAATGGGTAAACCTTGTTTGTTTTTTCTAAGAGAGTTTACATGTGTGAAAAAGTTTTGTATATTAGAGGGTATAGATTTTTCGATTCCATTTATATAATTATAATATGATTTTTTTGACAGTTTTTTACATTGAGTTCTGTAATTGTGAAATAACTTATAGTCGTTAAGGGATTTAGATTCTTTAAAGTTTTTGTGTGCAGTTTTTTTGCAAATAATCAGGTTGATTAACTCGCTGTTGAACCATTTCGGGAACTTCGCTTCTTTGAAATGTGAAAGTGGTACATAGTTTTCAATGGCCCTGTTGATAATTGTGTAAAAAATTTCAAGATTGTAGTTAATATTATTGTTGGGGTGAAGAAATGACCAGTCTTCATTTTTAAGATATTGGTTCATATTAGGATAGTCAGCTTTGGAAAAATTATAAGTAAAGTTAGGAAGAATAGTTGTGTCGTCTGGTGAGTTATTCAACAAGATAGTTATGCTTAAAGCGGGGTGGTGGCAGTCTAGGGGGAGGAGCTCGTCAACTGATTTAACAATGTGAATTGAGAGATCACTACAGAACACTAAATCCAGCAGCCGGTTATTGGTATTGTAGACTTGATTTACTTGATGTAGAGCGAGTAAGTTCGTCATATCTATTATTTCACGAGCATTTTCTGGTAGGCTTAAGTTGTTATAAGAGTTTTTATTCATCCAATCAATGCTAGGGGTATTATAGTCACCAAATAAAATTTTTCTGGCATCAGGGTATTTATTTTTAAAGGTTTCGAGGTCATCAATGTGGTTTCGGTAGACTGTGATGTTGGATCCAGGAGGAATGTAGACACATCCCAGTAAAATTTTACTTGATTTAGTTTTTAGTAATACAAATACCTGTTCTACGTCTAGATGTTTGCAAATTAATCGAGTGGATGGCAGTGATTTTTTGACGGATATGAGAACTCCTCCTCCTCTGGTTTTATTGCTGGTGGCTGGATTCCTGTCAAGGCGGTAGGTGTTATAAGATGAGAATCCAAGTTCCTCGGTGTGAATATCAGGATCAAGCCAGGTTTCAGTAAGGAGAAATACATCGACGTTTTGAAGTAAAGGAATAGAAGTTTGCAACTCTAAGAGTTTGGTTCGGCAGCCGCGGATGTTTTGGCCGTATCCATTGATGTGTTTGAGTTTTTTGGATTTTTCTTAACTATTGTCGGCTTGCTGTTGATATATTTGATTGTTAGTCCAACTTCACCTTCCTGTATCCTACTTTCCATTGATTGACGTAGGTCTGATAAATATTTTCTTTGGTTCGGAGTTTGGTCGGAAAAAATTTTGACAGGGGAGTTGTTAAGATAAAAGTTTTTTTTTCTGAGAATATTCATTACTTCAGTTGAGTTTCTTAAGATCACTTTAATGGGCCTCGATTTATCAGGCCTCACTGCTCCAAGACGGAATGTGTTGATGGAATTTGGTTCTATATTGTTGTCTATTTTCTTCAGAATGGTTGTAATTTGTAAATTATCATCCTTGATTTTTTTCAATTTGGTTCAGTTGTGTGCTTTCGGGAACGTTTATAATTATGAGATTATTTGCTCTGTTTTTCCTCTCTTCAAGCTCATCGGCCGCTTCACATGTAGATTCTAATGGGTTAGGTTTGTTGGTTAATGCTTTGAAAGCTATTAGCTCGCCCTCGAGTGCTGCCATTTTTGTAGCCATTTGCGCTATGGTTCCAAGAATAGCATTAGTTTTTGGAATCATTTTCGCAATTTGATCTTTGTTCAGTTTGCTACTGGGGTCTATTATTAGATCGGTTAGAGCCTCAACCGCGTTTCTCGCCTGACTGATAAATTCCTGGGAGTCCATTTTGTTAAAATTATTTTTTTTTTTTTGAAAAATGGACGATGGTTAAGCCTGGATTTAAGGTGGAGTTACTTGAACTACTTGAAAGTATGGGCCGGGTCGGGCGGTAGTAGCTTGGGTGACAATAATACTTATTGTTTTGACTTTTATTAATATTGAAATGCTCACTCAGTTATGATTTTAGAATCCAGCAGGTTTGCACTACAACTTCTTTAAACTTGCAATAAGTCACTGGCTCGTTATATTATCTGTTTCATTGTTTAAAACAACTGTAGACTGTTAATTAGTATTGAGCGCAAAATTGAATGTGCTCTCTGTGTCACTGTACGAAAGTTATGATAAGTTATATAAAGAAAAAGTGAGAAAGTGACATTTACATCTTACGTAGTAATAGAGAGAAAGAGACAGATAATATCTAAAGAGTTACCATAATATATCTACAGGGATAAAACTTCACATGAACAGGTGAGTAAGAGTTTTTACGAGTTTAAGGGGAATATCCCTAACTAGCTGACCCGACGAACTTTGTACCGCCTCACAATAATCAATAACTGTTGCGTTAACTTATTAGCTGAATGTAATTCAGTTTTTTTTATCAAAAGTATTTTCTCCCAACTAAAAACTTCCCCCAAATATTTCCCCCCCCTCACCAACATTTCGTCAACTTCCCCCCCCCCCCCCCGTCCCCGCCTCTTCCGTCACTTTTTGCCCCTAATCTCCCAAAATCAAAGAAATTTTCCCCTGACTAAAAACTTCCCCCAACTATTTTCCCCCCTCCCCAACTTTTGGTTAACGTTTCCCAACCCCTCCCCCCCTTTCCCCCTTCCCTAACTTTTTCCCCTAATCTCCCAAAATCAAAGTATTTTCCCTCAACTAAAAACTTCCCTTGAGCGTTTAACCGGCCAGCGGCCGAAAATCCACATTTCGTTGAAAGTTGTTCTTACGATCGTGCAGGGCGGTTTCAATGAGAAAGATTAATCATTCTCCGTGCCAGCTTTTTAAAATTATTGTAACCCAATATCGATTTTATTTCATTCCAAATTTGCTTTAATTTATACCTACATCCAAAAATGATGAAAGGCGAGATGATAAAACTATTAAAATTATGTACTTTTTGAATTTATTTTTTTGATTAAGTATTTTTAATTTTTCAATAATATCTAAGTTAAATAAGAATGTAAAAAAAATTGAAATATATTAGTTTGTAAGTGCGCAAATAAATACACAAACGGACCAATTTTCGAAGAAACACATATTGTATATATATATATTTTTAATGATTTTATTTAAACTAAAATTAAAATTCGGAAGCATGCGTTTCCCAGATAATGTATAGATTTGTTTTACTGCATGATTATATGATTTGAAATGGGTGTGGTATAATACAAAATCTTTTTTGAAAATTTAACAAATCTGCCAACGACCTATGGTATATCCTTATTATACTAAAAATAAACATTTTTTCTCAAAATTTAAAACATGCGTTTCCTAGATAAAAGAACAATCTTTCGAAATCAATTTATAATTTTTGTGGAAAAGAGTCAATACGTCTAAAATCTGATTTAAAAATGACATATTTCTGGTTTTCTCTGGTTATACCCTCTTAACTATTTTTCCCCTTCTCCAACTTTTCCCAGCCCTCCCAGCCTCTTTTCCCACTTTTTTCTTCTATTCTCCCATAATTAAAAGTATTTTCCCCAACTAAAAACTTCCCCCAACTATTTTCCTCCTCTCCAACTCCTCCCCCCCTTCAAAAGCAAAACAATCATCGCATTGACATTTGACGTTTTTGAATTTTTGGAATTCACGCACAGTTAAATATTATACCTATCACAATATTGCTGCAACTCTTTTAAATGTTGAGAATTCGTTCCTTACAAAATGTATGAGGAAAAGAATTTTCTTCGTAATTTTTTTTTTCGTGAATTTTTCCGCTGTTTTAATAGCTATTCTGCCATTCGGGGCGGAGACAAATCCAAAAAATCAAAGATCATTAAAATCGGTCCAGTCTTTCTTTAGTTATAAATTGATGTAACTAATCCGACTTTGTTTTATATATTAAAGGGGCTATTGGATATATTTAACTGATTATTAATGACTTGGGTTTTGGTTCTTTAGTTCTGCTGCTTCTTAATTATTTAATCTGTTACAATGACCATTTCTGTGCAAAATCTTAGCACCGGTGCTTTGATTGAATGTACGATCTTTATCAATAAGATGGTTGGCGAATTCCGAAAATCGATTATTATTCGACCATCTAATTATTATTTATTCTCTTAGATATGTGTTTAATCCTCATTATTTATCAGCTCGTAAAAATAAGTATCTTTGTCGTGTCTTACCGAGATGAATATAATATTTGTCACACAAAGTTAGGGGCCACACTCCTTTGCGACGTAAACAACATTTTCATTGGATTCGACCTCAAAATTATTATGTAAATATTACACAAGCCGATGAAGAAGGGCAATTGACCTTGACCCATAGTGGCATACCTCTAGCAAAGTCTAACAGACTAAAAGCTGTCATGCCACATAAAATTCCAGTGGCCGTAGTAGCACTAAGCCTGGCTAAGTTGACATAAATCTTTAAGAATGATATGACTTATTTAATTAATGCCCATAAAAAACGCTTGGTCAAGGCTAGGTACAGTGATTTTTTATTGTATAAAAGATTTGAGTCATATAATTTATTAGGACTTGTTCAAAATTGATGCTCAATTAAAGATTTCTTGATTACCGCTGCGGTTACTTTATTTTATTTCATGTTTGTTTATTAGGGAAACAAACAGTGATATTTTATTAAAATAATTGTATGAACCGGTGAAGTTTCCACATAAAATCCAACGTCCTTCCAACACAGGAAGAAGCCTGCGATACTAAGGACCAGCTTTGCGGAACAAAGATGCATCGCCAAGCACCCAATGACAACTCCGTTAAATTTACAAGGCGATCCAATAGTTCAGGAAAAAATCGAACTCTGAATTCACGCCCTTTTTGGGAGGAGTTTTAAAATACTTGAGAAAAAGCTTTTGGAAAGGTTGGAAAGGGTATTTGAGAATTTTTTTTACAGATTGATTTCGTAAAGGCCTGTAAAAAATATTAATTCCTTTTTTACGCATTGTTTATTGTAAGAAAACGGAAATTTAAAATTGATTTCTAATGACTGATACGAAATAGGTGTGCCCAGTGCATGGTTCTTGTGCCTATACCATACGCGTCACTTCAAGAATCCAAATTCGTAGAGTGCGGGCCGTATTGATTGATGTCAAATATAACAACGAGAAAATGCATATTTTATTTTATTTTGTGAAGTTCGGACGTAAGTATATATTTTTTTTGCGATTATTATAAATGAAACTAAATTTGCCAAATCCCAAAGGGGGTTTATAAATGGGAGAGTTTGGACTTGAAAGTGTTTTTATAGCCCTTATACTTTATTTTTTATAGGCTTATTAAAAGGCATCTATAATACTTCTCAGCCATCAAATTTTCAAAACAAAAACATATGATTTTTTATGAGAAGAATATCATTATTACGAATGATATGGCTTATTTAATTAATGCCCATAAAAACGCTTGGTCAAGGCTAGATACAGTGATTTTTGTATAAGTTGTATGAAAGATTTGAGTCATACAATTTGTTAGGACTTGTTCAAAATGATGGCTCAACTAACGATTTCTTGATTTCCACTGCGGTTACTTTATTTTATTTATGTTAGTTTATTAGGGAAACAAACAGTAATATTTTATTAAAATAATTGCATGAACCGGCGAAGTTTCCGCATAAAATCCAACGTCCTTCCAACACAGGAAGAAAGAAGCCTGCGATACTAAGGACCAGCTTTGCGGAACCAAGATGCATCGCCAAGCACCCAATGACAACTCCGTTGAACTTACTTAAATAGGCTGACTTGTTGACAAAGGAATAAGGTACCATTTGGGAGAAAGCTCAATAGATCTGTTTTGGCCTGAGTGCTTACATAAGCTTTGCAGACTGTCAATATAAACAAATTTTCAATTCACTAATCAATTCTGTGAACCCAATCATGGAGCGAGCATTTATATACGCTTGTGAAACCCTGGTTTCTTTATGCTCTTTTATACTGCAATTGTATTGAGTTTGAATAACACTTGGCAATAAAATAAACAAACTTGTATCTTCTGAGCTGGATTTAAGGTTTCGACCTGTTTGCGGTTTCTGATGTAATCATGCCAACCGCAATGGCCGATACCATTTTGAAGCTTTATCTAGCCACTGACGTATCAGCAGAAGGTAATCTCTTGTCCTTTGTTTCAACTGCTTTTTTGCATTATTGACATTCCACAGAATTATACGATTGTAACGTTATAACTTTACGAATATTATCGTAGGCCTGGTATTATCATACTTGTTTCACCACGTTTGTCCTTTTCATTTTATTATATTCACCTCTATTATTACTCCATCTTTGAATTCATTGTCATTGGCAAAGATAAATGTAGGAATCAAAGAGAAATGTCAATTCGCTGGATCTATTAAGTCTCCTGAGAATCCCCTGTGTGAGGGTCCACAGGTTTTTTGAGGAGCAAATACGATTGATTCAATGAGCAATTTACTTACAAACATGTGTGGGTTGAGATTCCTTACATCGAGTCCAATCGATGGACTGGTGAAATGGAAAGGTATGGTGGAAATGTTGTTTGTTCTTCTATTAAATGAAAAGTACTCCGAAGAACTATTGATTCCTTCAGCACCGATTCAGTTTGGAAACACGTGAAACAAGTGCCCAGCTTATTTGTTTACGATATACGTTTGTGGCATCGTTTCTTACCTCCTTCATTTCCTTAATAAATACACAACATCCACAAGTTTGGCATTGTTTTGGATTTTCATATTTATTCTTCTGTTCATACATTAGCTTGCTTAAACGGCCTTAACTTTCCTTTGTCCCGCCTCCGATCACTCAACGCTGAATTTTTCTTTAAGTCTTCGGGTATTTTACCTCTATTATTCAACTAACTTTCTTTGAGGCTTCACTGGGTGGTTGGCTAAGGGATACGGATTATGGGTGTGGTTTATATCATGCTGAATGCAATTTGCATTTTTTATCGGTACTTGCCAAATTATTTGAGACTTAATTGTTTATCGTATGTTCTGTATATCTGTTTGTACAGGTGCTTCCAGGGTTTTTCACATGATGCAATGCTGCCTCATGAGCTTCTTGAATGAGTTTTGTTTTGCTTTAAATATATATATATTTTTTTTTTTTTAAATTATAATCTAATTTTTTTATGTTACATAAGTAATTGTGATGTGCCTGTCTCACTAGGAGTTTAACATAAATAGTTTATAAAGGATAACAACAACAATGTTATTTACATTTAGAGTAAAAGTACAAGGACAATCAGCATCGTATCAATGGGTTAGCATGCATTAGGAGGTTCTAAAAATATTGTTGATATAAGATCTGTCTTTGGTCGTGATCCAAAATGGTACTTGGTATCTGTTTTGTATTTTACGTGATTAGTGTGCTGTCTAATGGTCAGTGGAAGTGTATTATAAAGTTTTGTTGCAAAGTACCTGAAGTTTCTTTGACCAAACGTTGTTTTGGCGAAAGGGATAAGTAAGAGATTTTGCCCTTTGGTTCTCGTATCACGAACAGTTTGGATATTGTCAAAAACAGTTTTATGTTTGAATAGATAAAATTAGTATATTTTTGGCATAAAGTTGCCTAATGTCCAAAACACCGATTCTCCTAAAGATTTATTTTGCTTGTATTACTAACCTGGTTTGTTGTATTATGTTTTATTTTCTTGTTAAGCACTTGCATACTGCTTTCTAACAACTTATGCAGGGACACTGGAAAAATATATATGTAGCTTCGTTTAACAAAAAAAAAATAGAATCTTGCGAGAGCCTTGAAGGAGTAACCATCTGTTACTTATACCAGGGCGGGTAAGTGGTGGATAACCTCCACTGTTCATACATTAACTTAGTACTCTTCTGATGTTCTCATCCATTCGCCTTTTTGTCAATTCCTCCATCCTACGCGTCTATCAATCTCTAACTTATTATTTGCATAACCCAAAATTCCGGGTTCTACCATTTGACTAACCCAAATAGCTGTGTCTCAACTATCAACTACCAACGACCAACGACACTTTGGCACCTCAATTCACGATAATAATGTCGTCGGTGGGCGTGTTATCACAACCAAATTAGCGTTGTCTATTCTATAGTTTCTGTACCAGTACGGTTGCGTAGGAAGAAGCGGTGTCGCCGCTCCATAAAGCGATCCTACCAGTTATCTTTCAGGTGGACAATTTTAGGAGTCGGGCAGCTTACGTTCTTATAATCGATACTCTTATTAGGGAAATGTTGTAAGTAGGATAAGCTAAAATGAGATTGGTGGTTTCGACTTATAGAAAATTACTTCACGAGGTATTTGTATTAAACTTCAGTGTATTGCAAGACTACCATTCAATATCGAAACTTTGCTTGATTGACCAGATCCGAATAAGCAAGTACTTTCAAACCTTTCTCTTGCTCACCTAGTGCCTCTCCACTCCGTTCAGTCTAATAACATACCCTAATTGGGATGCCATAGTTCCACTGACGTGGCTCGGGATGAGAGCAATTCGGACTCTGGTGTGGTTATTTTACCTTTAAAATATTGAAGTTAAGAAGTAGAATGCGCTTTGTAGCTGCGCGGTTTTTTGGTTCTTAATATCGTCACAGATGCTTTTTATTTATTTCAAGAATTAATTTTAGTGGTTATTCAATCTATATATGGATAATTGTATGCAAGAATTGAAAGAGATAGGATTGGGCGCGAAATTGAGTAATCTGGAAGTATGTTGCCTGTTGTACGCTGAAGATGCGGTGCTGATATCTAACAGTATGGAAGATCTACAGTCTCTCGTGTCAAGGATGAACGAAGTATGTATGAAGAATGAGTTAATGATGAATGTAAGTAAGTCTAAAGTCATGGTGTTTGAAAGAGAGAGAGTACGCAAACAGTATGCAATATTGTTGTGAATGATGAATACTTGGAGCAGGTAGATAAGTTCGTTTATTTGGGAAGTATGTTTACGAGAAATGGGAAGGCTGATAGAGATATTGAAAGAAGGGTGAAAGCAGGTAACTCTATTAATGGAGGACTGAACGCCGTTGGCACCAACAAAAAACTGTCCAAAGACGCGAAACTAGCCGTCCATAATGGAGTACTGGTACCTACCCTAATGTATGGCAGTGAGGCATGGAACTGGCAGAGGAAGGATGAAAGTAGACTGAACGCTGTAGAAATGAGATCCCTGAGGCGTATGTGTGGTAAACGCATGTATGATCGTGTGAGAAATGTGGAAATCCGCAAAGAATGCAAGGCTGATGTAAGCGTGATGCGTAAGATCAAGAAAGGCACGCTCAGATGGTTTGGGCATGTAGAGCGAATGAACGAGGAATAAGGAGAATATATGACGCAGATGTGAATGGTAGAAGAAGTCGAGGACGCCCAAGAAAGACATGGCACGACCAAGTGAATCAGATACTTGAGTCGGATCATGTCAAAAGTCAGAATAATAGAAGAGAATGTATGAGACGATGTATGAATGTGAGTGAGGCAAAGAGTGTGTGCCAAGACCGAGTTGTTTGGCGGTCCGTCCTCTCTGCCTACCCCTGCGGGGAAACGGCGTGATGGTTAGTTAGTTAGTTGTAAGTAGGATTAGCTAAAATCAGATTGGTGGTTTCGACTATAGTTTGGCCTTTGAGAAAATTACTTCACGAGGTATTTGTATTAAACTTCAGTGTATTGCAAGACTACCATTCAACATCGAAACTTTGCTTGATTGACCAGATCCGAATAACCAAGTACTTTCAAACCTTTCTCTTGCTCACCTAGTGCCTCTCCCCACTCCGTTCAGTCTAATAACATACCCTAATTGGGATGCCATAGTTCCACTGACGTGGCTCGGGATGAGAGCAATTCGGACTCTGGTGTGGTTATTTTACCTTTAAAATATTGAAGTTAAGAAGTAGAATGCGCTTTGTAGCTGCGCGCACGGACATATGAATATATCTGGACCTGCCCTAAGTGATAAAAACGTAATATTTCCCCCTCTCCATGGAACCGGCTATAAGCTCCGCCTTGGCGCCAGCTCGCTCCATGGGGAGGGGAGAGAATCTAAAATATGTGACGTCATCATTCTTGTAGTGACCAGCGCGAAAGTAACGTCTATACGTTTTACGAAATATCACGCCAAAAACGGCAGCTTGCGCTAACATTATAGGTACATATTATATAGACATAGCGAATGTGGGCGGTTCTCCAGTGTTTTCGTCGCTGGTTACAGGGGTAAGTAAATTATGAAACATTTGTAATAGTGTTTTAACTAAACACGGCAACAAAATATTGCTATGTGTATTGGGGCGAGTCTTTTTGCGGCGAACATTTGGCCTTAGCAAATATGTTATTATCGTGGCAAGCAATTAGCGCTCCCATGTAAAAAGGTCTATTCATTCAAAGCAGATTTTGCTTTTAAGAACTAAATGGTGATATTGTAATGCGAGATGCCTATTTACTGTCAGATTGATTGTATAACGAATCACAGTCATCTTTCCCCTCTTCCCCCTTCATAGTTTGGTTTTACCCCCTCGTCTGTATCTTCTGGTCTATTGAATTCTGATGTCTATGGCTGCGCGGTTTTTTGGTTCGTAATATCGTAACAGATGCTTTTTATTTATTTCAAGAATTAATTTTTAACATTACAATTAATTACATTATGCAAAGATAAACAATAATTCATTATTATTCTACTACTCCGTAAGTTGAGCTAGGAGGAGGAGGAGCTCGTGTTTATGGGAGAAGTATTTACATGCAAAAAGGATAATGTTTTAATGAAATGTGTTAACAATAAGGGAACGTACCCATACTACGTGACACACTTTTTGCAATTTTTTACCCCCCCCCCCCCCGGTGACCACGTGTAGTATATTCCAAGACCCCCCCTACAGTTTTCACGTAGTATTTCATAAATATGGTTTCGAATCATTTTTTGCTAACAAAAAATAAAAAATGCATTATTTGGCTTATATTTGTCTTGATAAATAATACGGCGCTTGCTGCGTGATAGCAAGAGTGCATGCATTACAAGTGGAAAAAATATTATCAAGATAAAACTTATGTCAAAATATATTGAAACCGGAACGTAATTTATGGAAACGAAAGTCTTGTTATTTTTATAAACATTTTTCATCTCAATCGTCTTCAACAAACACGTTCCCTGAACTTTTTCACTTATTTGAATGTACGTGGGTGGGTTTTTAAGTTTGCGGATTGGGTAAAGAGTGGAAATAAAAACCAAATTTTTTTTTCCTTTTCAACATATTCACCTACTACCCTAATACATTTTTCCGACCTTTAAATTAACTTAAAGGAACTTTATAACAGCGCGGAACTCAATTTTCTCCACATTTCACAATTTCTTCCCGATTGAAGTGTTTGGTCGACGATAGCTCAAAGACTAATGACCTAATTACGATAAAACCCGGTGTTTATCCTAAAAATGAGTTGTTCAATTAGTACCTAATTCAGCGGTACCCCAATTAATCACTTACCTTCCCATTCCGCGAACTTAAAAACCTCCCCTCGTAGCTCGAAAAAAAAACGCGAGATTTCTAGATTGACTACGTGATAAAAACCTAAGCCCCCCCCCCCGGTTGTGACCAAGCGTGGTATTTTGGTGACCCCCCCCTGAACAGGTCACGTAGTTTGGGTACGTTCCCTAATCAAAGAATAACAATTTTTCTTCTTCTTACACAGTATAAAATGAAGTCGCTCACGCTGTATGTGCGCTTAGATATTTTAAACTATGCAACGGTTTTTCATGCGGTTTTCACCATTAGATAGAGTGATTCATGAGGAAGTTTTTAGGTATATAATTTATCAAGGTTTTGTGTAAATTGGTTGAAATACATAATATATCTAAGGCCAAGCGGCAGCGGGCAGCGGGGCGATGTGGATTTGATTTAACAGATGGCGTTGGTTATAAAGGTTTTGTTAGACACAGCAACGTGTGGCCGGGTCTGCTAGTAATCAATATTTTGTGCAGAGAGATAAGTTTTAAGATTTTCACGGCCAAAAGCATTTTCGTTATTTGTTTTTGGGGTGTTATGCCGTGTTGCGCTACCTCCTTCTTTAGCCAACGTTTCGGACATCGTTGCAGTGTCCATCATCAGGGCAGATCCGGTAGATGTGTAATTTTTAGTCGTGAAGTGTGTGCTTATTTACTTCGAAGCGATACCGTGTCGCCAGCACCACTAACTTTCACCAGTACAAAATAAATCTGCCGGATCTGCCCTGATGATGGACACTGCAACGATGTCCGAAACGTTGGCTAAAGAAGGAGGTAGCGCAACACGGCATAACACCCCAAAAACAAATAACGAAAATTTGTGCAGAGTTCGCACACAATACGTTGGTATTTTGCAAGTGTTCTGGAGTATTATGGTTCTATTGAAGCATATTGATAGAAGTGAACGGTTTTATTGTATTTTTTCGTAGTGCATTGAAATTGTTATTTTTTATGAAATGTATTATATTTGAACACCGCTTTATCGTTACGATATTGTTAAAAACTTTGTTTTATTCATTTTTTTACAGCTTTATTTTTACCATTGTCGCCATTCAGAGCAAAACCAGTTGCAAATTAATAAAATCCGCAATGATTGCAGTAGGTACGCAAGGCTCCTATTACAAAACTGTGCCTTTTTGAATTATTAAATTTTTGTCGTGATTTATTTTTGGGTTTTTATGCCGTGTTGCGCTATCTCCTTTAGCCAATGTTTCGGACAGCATTACAATGTCCATTATTAGGGCTGATGATTGTAAAACTTCTCTGATCGTACACTGCAATGCCGTCCGAAACGTTGGCTAAAGAAGGAGGTAGCGCAAACACGACGTAATATCCCAAAAAATAAATCACGCAATAATAATAATAATAATAATATAAGTTATGTATGCAGGGGAGTGCAATGCAATACATTCCATATTTTAAAATAACAAAAAAAAAAATGATAAGTTAAGGTAAAAAGTAATAATAACAACACATAAATTAAATAAAATAAACGAATAAGCACGAAAAATGAAACTGAAAAGAAAAAAAGATGTAAATATCAAACACTAAAATGATTTTTAAATAGCCGTTTACGGAGGGTATTTCATCGTCTCCCGTCTCCAGAGGGACATCAGGGGAGATTCCATCCAGGCAGTCATGGCGGTGATGATCGCATTCTTCGAATGGCGCAGTCTGCGCCATAAACTTCCCATGCGGTGGCGGAGAAGTGCACGGAAAGTATGTACTCGTCCCTCCAGGAACATTTCCGTAGCACTGCAGTATCTCGGTAGGCGGAAAAGTTGGCGATAGGCGTTATTGTAAGCAACCTTTAACTTATGCCATTGGGTTACAGTGTAGTCAACCCACAGTTCTGATGTGTACAGCGAGGTACAGAAAGCGTTGAACAGTATTCTTTTTACTTTGGGGCTGCAGGAGTAAAAACGTCTTGACAGCATACCCGCTCTAACTGATATTGCTCTTCTCTGCCTTTCCATGTCCTCGATATCCTTAAGGTCATCTGTGATGACATGTTCTAGGTATTTAACGCTGTGATTAACATTCAATTTCCTTTCATCTAGCCATACTGAGGGTGTTTGGACGATTTCGTTTTTCGCAATACTTTTGTCCGTGAAAATCTCAAAACTATATATTATCATTCGAAATTCATAATATTATTTTTATATTCAGTTAGTCTCGAAACTGGCAGGCGTATGTAAATAGTAATTTGTCCTCTAACTAAATTAAAACATATTAAAATGTCATGTTCATCGAACACAAAGTAATTGAGTTTTCAATGTAAAACTCTGACGAATTAAATTGTTTAAAAAAAAAAACAGAGTGTGCAATTCACACTAGGCAAGTATACAAAATAGACAAGGCAATTGGTGAGGCTACGAAGCACTGCACAAAGAGGAGACCGATTATACGAGCTCATTCTCTCGCAGGCTAACTCCTATAGATGTATGTGTTTCTCTCTTTTTCGTTTCATCGAGTTTCATATCACAACGATGCTAAGGAAGTTTTCACTTCAATAAAGTAGCATTTTTCCACATTTCTTTTACGACGTGAATCTATAAAACTAGACAAGTGTGCGTTATTTATATCAAAATCTCCTTAAGCCCCGCTGTTCGGCTGACTGAGAAATGAGGCCTTGGGGAATTATGGTAAAACAGTGCTCGTCCCAAATAATAATATAAGCTCGGAGCTTACCGCGGTGCCTCCACTTCCCTAACTTCCTCCTTAATCTTCTTGGGAAGTACGCCAGTTAAGTAAGTTAAGTCTGCCGAATGGGCACTAAGAATAATATTATTAGTTTTGAGTGCTCTTAGTTGGTTCTTGTTTTTCATATGTATCTATTATTCGTTTCGTTTTGAAATGTGTTCATGAATGCCAAAACCGGGCAAAGATGCATTATTACATCAAGCAGAGGCAAAAAGCCAAGAAATATTAGCCAAAAAGAGCCAAGCAATATAAGCAAACGAGATAATTTATTTAAATACAATATAAGCGTTTCTCAATCGAAAATCTGTAAACAGAAAATCAGAAAAATATATTGACACCTCTGGGCCTCGAAGACTCGAACCCAGGACCTCTTTAAGAGATGTCCTCAATATGTTTTTCTGATTTTCTGTTTCCAGATTTTCGATTGAGTTTCGCTTATATTGTCTTCATTTATTTAAATATTACAATTTGAAGTTTTACTCATAAAGTTAAAATTAAAAATAAAATATTTATTTATTTATTTACAGAGAAATAGTCCATTAACAATATTAAGAATAAGAAACAGAGATGACAGTGAAAGGAGAGTAGGTACATATAGATGAAGAGCATTGACAATATATAATATAATTTTTTTATTTTTTATTTTTACTTTATGAGTAAACCTCAAATTGTAATATTTAAATAAATGAAGACAATATAAGCGAAACTCAATCGAAAATCTGGAAACAGAAAATCAGAAAAACATATTGACACCTCTGGGACTCGAACCCACGACCTCTTGCTTTCCGGGCAAACGCGCTAACCACTGCGCCACGGTGTCGATATGAAATTCGGTCATATTTAACTGTACCATACTTCGACTAAGAACCACCTACATTATCTTCATTTTCTTTAACGCATAAAATATTCATCCTAGACTTGCAGAAAAGTCGATAGATGTCGCATATTAAACAAAATGGATAAAGATTTATCCAGACACTATCTAGAGTGCATTTAGTTCGGGTTTGAATCTTGCAATCATACATTAAGATAGTTGCCAATAATATATGCGTTAAAGAAAATGAAGATAATGTAGGTGGTTCTTAGTCGAAGTATGGTACAGTTAAACATGACCGAATTTCATATCGACACCGTGGCGCAGTGGATAGCGCGTTTGCCCGGAAAGCAAGAGGTCCTGGGTTCGAGTCCAAGAGGTGTCAATATGTTTTTCTGATTTTCTGTTTCCAGATTTTCGATTGAGTTTCGCTTATATTGTCTTCATTTATTTAAATATAATATAAAAGTTCACATAGAAGATAACTACAAGTCAAAGCTTGAAGATGAATTTAAAAGCTGCAGAAAATCATTTAGGCTTACACCAAAAATTCAACTTGCGTTAATAAGTCTGGACATTCTGGATAAAGGAGAATGTTATCCATAGTTAGTGTAATGGTGATTGAGGAACAGTAATTGAGGGACGCAATAAGAAACCAGAAGGGCTAACAAGAGCGATCCAAGAAGAGGAAATAAGAACCAATAAGAGACAAGAAAGGAAGAGAGGGGCTAATAAGAGCCAATACGATGCAATAAAAAGAGCCAAGACGATCCAAAAGAAGAATAAGAGGCAAGAAGGGACTAATAAGAGCCAAGACAATGCAATAAAAAGAGCCAAGACGATCTAAAAGAAGAATAAGAGGCAAGGAGGGACTAACAAGAGCCAAAAAGATGCAATAAAAAGAGCCAAGACGATTCAAAAGAAGAATAAGAGGCAAGAAGGGACTAATAAGAGCCAAGACGATGCAATAAGAAGAGCCGAGACGATCCAAAAGAAGAATAAGAGGCAAGAAAGGGCTAATAAGAGTCAAGACAACGCAAGAAAAGAATAGAATGACCAATAAGAGCCTAGACGATTCAATACGAAACCAGAAGGGCTAATAAGAGCCAAGACGATCCAAGAAGAGGAAATAAGAGTCATTGGAGGGGACCCACCACTTTCCCAACGGCGTTATAAGGAAACATATGGTTTCCTCCTTCACCGCACACGTCAAGACTCTACTTTTTTTTGAACGAAGCTACATTTATTTGAACGATTCTAGACCCTCCAATGTCCATGCATACGGGGTTAGTAAGCAGTATGCAAGTACTTACATTAACATTATACAAAAGATAAATAGAAGTAGCAGCCCGTGGAATAATTCTTCTGAAATAGGTAACATCAAAAAGAGATAATAGTGTTAGTAAAAGAAAAAGAAAAATAAGAGTCAAGAAAGGGATGGAAGGCCAATGCAACGCAATAAGCAATTAGATGGGCTAATAGGAGCCAAGATGACCCAAGAAAAGGACTTAAGAGCCAAGAAGAGGAAATAAAGAATAGAAGGGCTAATAAGAATCACGAAGAGAACAGAAGGGCTAAAAAGAAACAAGACGAAGAAATAAGAGTAGGCAAGAAGGGCTTATTAGAGTCAGAACGATGCAATAAAAGTGCCAAGTAATAAGGGAAGGTGGGGCGTGTTGTGACTAAATTACAAAACTGCATATAGTAGAAAAATCTTTAATGAAATCAAAGATTTGACATTTTAATGGAAACAAATAACTCTTTGGCTACAGTATTTTGGTATTATTAACCTTGTTAACATACGAATAAAGCGACAAAATATTATTTTGCAAAATACGGGAATTGTCACAACGTGCCCCACCCGTGTGGTGAGTTGTGACAGGGGTGGGGCAGGTTGTGACGAACAAATAATTAAGTAAAAGAAGGGTAATTGAGGGCCCAACAATTTTTCTTCAATGTCTGCATTCGTTATGTCTTGCAATGGTGTCCAGCAGCAGAGGTGTTTCCCTCCTCTTTTTTTTATAATTTCGGACCAATTTACAAGCCTGAAAAAATAAGTTTGAATCACAAATAGATACACAAAGGAAATGTATATAGGTAATTCATATGTAAGCATTCAGAATATGTTAAAAATATGCCATTTTACGTAATACACATTGGTTTTATATAAACGTAAATAAAAACTTAATTCTGAGGCGAGTTGTAAGTGTCGCAATACGCCCCCGCCTTGATGTCACAACTCGCCCCACCCGACGATTTTACATGAAAATGGCCACGCAAGTAAACGTACTTGTTATATCGACTTACCGATTGTTAGGAGGTTAGCAGATGACTTCGAAAATTTGCAGGAAAACTCAGTTTTGCACTGAAAAATCACATTTTATCGTATAGCTTTAATTATATCAACCGCACGGCACCACTGTTTTAACAGAAACTGGCGGTACGGAGTTCACACGATATCGCGCGATGCGCGCCCTGCTACATCAACCAGCGGGAATTTTAAACGCGATGTCACAACCTGCCCCCGTCACAACACGCCCCACCCTCCCCCACTTGTGCCATGAAGAGAATAGAAGAACAAAATGTATTACAAAACAGGTTCAACACCACCAACGTTAAACAGCGTAATAATATGTACTTTTAGACGAAAGAATCTTTAAAGACAGTTTAAGGATAGAGATCTTGAAAACCTAATAAAGCATTCATCTACCTGATAAACATTAATGCTTTGTAATACTACTGCACAAAATAAATTGCTATTCATCAAAACAAAAGGAATTTTAACCTATCATGGCTCTTTATTGTTTTTTTTTGTGTTCTTAATTATTTATTTTTTTAAATAAAATGAAACAATGCAACTTTGTATAAACCACTTATAAAATGTGCAAATCCGACCGGTTTCGGAACAAACGTTCCTTCGTCAGGGAAAGCTTACACTTATACTTATTCCCTGACGAAGGAACGTTTGTTCCGAAACCGGTCGGATTTGCACATTTTATAAGTGGTTTATACAAAGTTGCATTGTTTCATTTTATTATAATGGATAACCACAAAGTAATAGCTACATTCAAAAATATATTTATTTTTTTATCTGGCACTTGAAAAACGAGAAAGCAAAAGTATGAAATGAACATGTGCATCTTGGCTACGTTCTCAGAAATAATGAAAAACGGCAGACTCGTCAAATTTGACGACCCAACGGTTTCAACTGCTCACACTGGAACCTGTGGGAATATAATATCATCCGTAATTGGGTTAAGCTATGAGGTTGAAAGGAGTGTGTAGAGGAAAGAAATGACAAGAGGAAGGTTAGGAAAGACTTGACTTTTCAGATCTGGACGCTAAACACGGTAAAAGCCTTTTCGCGCAATATTTCGATTCTGAATGGTGGTCTTTCACAAGAATGACGCCCCCCGTGGTCGAAGGGTAATGTTCTTGACTCGCAATCCGAATGTCACAGGATCGAATCCCGGCGTGCGCAAATTTTTTTTGATTAATTTGTGTTAAGTATAATTGCGGAACGTTTGAGAGTGGAAGATACTCTCGGTAAGACTCTGGTGGAAGACACCCTTTCAGAATTGAACGTTGTTTAAAATGGCTTTAGCCTTGTTTGGTAACCAAATCTGAATAGCCGGTATTTTCTCACCTTCATTGCCATAGTCTCACTGGCTCCAGGCGGGAGCAGGTATCAGGTATTCTCTCATAATATCTAACAGATCTTCACATACAATTTCGTAAATAAATAATACAGCGAGGATCATGTCAACAACGAACATTATAATGGGTGGCCCCTCAGGGGTTATCAGATTCAGTTCTCGTCCAGCCTCCGATTGTTATTAATTATTCGCATCTGTTATTATTATATTATAGTCCGATCCATTATTGGCCGTGGGAGGTGTCCACTATCCGCTCCATTGTTGTCCGCCTTTCCGGCCGGTGACGTCACCAACTCTGCCATACTATTCGGTACATAATACCAAAACTAATTTCATTACGTTCATTCGGTATATACCTGCTAACAGTATCGCTACGGATTCATCACCATTCTTAATCAAATTATTGAAATGACTTTAGCCGTGTTTTGTGACCAGATCTGAACAGGCAGGTACTTTCCAACCTTGCTCCCCCCATTTCCTTCCCCTCCCCGCCATCTTTGGAAGGGACAGTTAGGAGTTAGGAGTGCTGTAACTTTTGCTTTAAAAAAGGATTTAAGATTTCTTTAATAAAAATACTATACCACAATTAAATATTAGCAAAAGAATCCTATCTGTTGGAGGACTAACCGTACCATTAGTACGAACCACAACAGCGCAACATCACTATATATTCAAGGGTTTAAAATTATTCAATAAATTACCCCTAGATATACGATCGGGAGAAAACTATGACAAATAGCGCTGATATGTTTTGCTTTATCAATCCTTTGAATCATCTATTAACTAACCAATAATTTTATTACATGTATCGTATTTTCTTATAAAATTACTATTAGTTTTTGTAATAATATTTTTAATTTATATACTTAGATATAAAAGTATTTAGTTATCCTCTCCTAAACACATGCAGCTGCTTTATTAGGAGAGCGATCGAAACATTGTTGTTATATTATGTTGTAAAATTGTAATTATAATAAATGTTTCAATAGATAAAATAAAAAATCTGGTGAATGTCTGAGGGGCGACTCTGAGGATAATGAATTGTCCTGAAACCTCAAAATTAATTACTGTTCGCTGTCATCCGCGAGAACTGGAATCACAGATAACGAAAAATTGTTCATTTTTAGGTTAAGGACAATTCCCTAATCCTTAAGTAAAACTAAATTCATGAATGAACGACTTTTTCAGTAACTACGATTCTAGTTCTCTCGGATGATAGCCAAAAAGTAATCAATTTATTTATTTATTTATTTGATGCAATATTATTTACATTTTTTACATAATTCAATGATGTTGGCCTCACTGGGTGGTTTACCCGTGCTGAGGCCTCCATTTCATATACAAAATTATACACAATACATATAAATATATATATACATAATATTGGTGAAAAAAAAGGAAAAAAGTAAATAAAAAACATACGATTAAGATAAATTAAACTTAAAAATTAGAGATTTAGAATTAACGTAAAATTAAGAATAAATAATATTACATAAGGTTAAAAACGATATTTTTAATACGTGTTGTGTGTTTGTGGGTGATTGTGTTTTATATTGGTTTTGTGTGTTACTTATATGTTTTGTTATTTTATGCTATGATATTTTGGTAGTATTGTCTATTTTGGTCTTTAATCCATTTTGTAATTTTGTGTCGGAATTTATTTTTGTTTTCCTCAATTTTATTTTCAAGTGTTAGACTGTTGAATGCTTTTATAGCGTGATATTGGTAATGTCTTTGTCCAAAGCTTGTATTTACCGTCGGAGTTTTTAAGTTTTCTTTGTATGCTTGTCTAACTGGTCTGTTTGTGATATTTTGTGTTTGTTGAAGGTTGTTTTTTTGGTCAAAAATGTAATTTAGTAGCGATTTAACATATAATTGTCGTATGTCTAGTACGTCACAACGGTTGAATATTTGGTCTGTATCAGTAAGTCTATGTTTTTTAAGTATTACCTTTAAGATCGTTTTCTGCGCAATTTCCAGGTGTTCGATAGCTGAGTTTGTTGCTCCTCCCCAAGCAATTATTCCATATTCTATTATAGACTGACATAGAGCAAAATATATTGTTTTCATTTGTTGTATTTTGTATATGTTTCTTATGTTTAGGAAAATGTGTATCGTTTTGAGGAGTTTATTTGTGACTTGTTGGATGTGATGTGTCCATCTAAGGTTATGGTCAATTATGATTCCTAGATACTTTATTTGTTCTTTTTTTTCTAGAGGAGGGCAAAAGGGTAAGGACAATTCCTTATCCTTAGTGAAATAGGAATAAATTTTAAGATTAAGGACAATTCCTTATCCTAAGTGAAAAAGGAATTAATGTTAAGATTAAGGACAATTTCTTATCCTTACCGAAAAAGTAATTAACTTTTAGGTTAAGGACAGTATCCGCCCTCAAAGTTGTTGGTTCAATGAAACCAGTAGATTGTCAGTAGGCTTCCTGTAATAATAGAAAAAATCAAACGTTAAATAAAGCAATATTCATTTGAATGCATAATGTCTCTAAAAACATCAATTCGCGTGACGACCAACGAAAGCGATGATTTAGAAAAAATCTGGTCACAATGAACCGGAAAAGTTGCAAGTAACAGTTCTAACTGATCGGTTTCCTGGAGAAACTCGTGTTGAAATATCCTGTTATTGTGGAAAAAGTTTGCGTATTCAATAGAGGGCCATGCTGAACGTGACTCGCAGAATTCACATCGAAATAAACCGTTAATTGAAAAATTTATTTGTTAGTACGTAATGTAGGAGGCCCCGTGGGGTACCTCAGGGTCATCTGTAGGGAGCTTTTAAAGGAAAGAAGGAGTGAACCTGGGTCTTAATGATATATATTAATGCTATAGGTATACGAAACCCATTGCTATCTTTCTTTAATTCTTATTTAAGCAATAGAAAACAAAGAGTTAAAATAAATAACATTGAGTCTATTATTATTGAAGTAACATCCGGCGTACCGCAAGGAGCACATTTAGCCCCGCTTCTCTTCAACTTGTTTATAAATGACATTATTCGTATTTTCTCTCACACACGCTTTTGGCTTTTTGCTGATGACAATAAGATCCTAAAAATAATCAAAAACTACCATGACTGCCTTCTTTTCCAATCAGATATTGACTCTTTCAATGACTGGTGTAAAATTAATTGCTTGGAACTAAATGTCGATAAGTGCAAAATTATGTCCTTCTACAGATCTAAAAATCCGATTGTTTTCGAATACAAATTAAATAATAATTGCCTAACAACTGTTCAATCTATTAAAGATCTTGGTGTCTCTCTTGATAGCAAGCTTTCTTTCCGGGAACATATAAATACGATTGTTAATAAATCTCTCAAACTACTTGGTTTTATCACTAGAACCACTTCTGACTTCAAAAACATAAATACCCTAAGAACTCTTTACTGCTCCTTGGTTCGCCCCCATCTTGAATATGCTTGTATTATATGGTCTCCTTTTTATGCTGTCCATATTCGTCATATTGAATCCGTTCAACATCGGTTCCTAAAGGGAATTGCTTGGAGGCTAGGATTAGAGCGAGGCAATTACTCGTATGCTGAAATTGAACAAACTCTAAACCTTTCTCCTTTAGAAGACCGTCGGATAAAATCTGATCTCATTTGTTTCTTCAAAATTATTAACTGTTTAATCGACTCGCCTACATTACTACAACTCATCACATTTAATATACCTTCTCGTAGACTCAGAAATAAAGACCTGCTTTTCCTCAATCAGCACTCGACTAACTATGGTTATAACTCACCACTGTCCAGAATGTGTAGACTGGTCAACTCACGTCAAGACCTTGATTTTTTTGGTATTAGCTTAAATGATTTCTGTCGCTCTTTAAACAAATGAAGATATGTAATATTCACCCTAATTTTTGCAAGGTCTTGACGTGACTTGACACTTATTTTTCTTCTATTTTCACTGTTTGTCTTTGCTTTCATGTACCATCCGAATCCTTACATTGTTCATTTCTATACTTCGTGATACTTTGTTTTAAATTGGACGTAAGTCCGTAAATAAATAAATAAATAAATAAATAAATATGTTGGCCTGACACCAGGACCTTGAGTACTTCCGTTACTCCTTTTTTCCGCTACTCTTTTCCTCAAGGCGGTACACAACCCTAATAATTTTTGTTTGCTAAAACTCACATTTTAATAATTTCTGGCGAATTCGTAACTATAATAACTTCCATAATATTCCAACAGAACACTGGGGATGTAAGTTCTTTGTATTTAAGATTAATAAAAACAATACCTTACCATTAATATATTTTACGTACAACGATTTTTTAACTTTATAACCCGTTTTTCTATAAAGTTAGCGGTAAGCACCAGATTTTATTTTTCTAGACGATGAATTAATAACTTCTGGAGTGCAATACGGAGACACATTTTATATACATATTTGTGACACGTTCAGAATTAATTAAAATGAACGCGGCGGAAAGGTCGAATCTCCAGATCTGCTAGGGTGAATTCGACCGTACGACCGTCCAATACGCCGCGCGCCGTGCTGAAGGCGCATATTTGGTTACACGCTTTCTCCACTTACGTTGTTAATATTCCCACATTATTTATCTCCCCTATCTTTTCTTTGACAGGGCAATACACGGGTCGCGAGTTGCAATTTGTATACAGGGCTTCTTTACTTACGTCGTTAAGATTTGAATATATTTTAGGGTGTATTGTCATCTTAATGGCTCCGTTATTAGAAGTATAAGTATTAAGTTTGAATGTCTTCACTTTAGTTCACAGAAAACGTTTGCTTGTATTTGTTTTGAAAGTGTCATTTTCAAAATTGAACTGAGGAGCGATTCTGTATCTTTTATGGACACGGAATCGGCTGTCAAATTTGTGTGATTTTCTATGACTGTCAATTGCTTTTTCAATGTGTGATATCAGCTCTCACTGATTTTAACTAGTTTGAAACACGAAATACTATTTAAAGTTGTATACCATGGATTTGACGTTTGCGAAGTTTCGTTTCAATCTAAATACGCACGAATGACTTCGTTAGCCCAAACTAAGAACCTATTTTGTGCACGTAAATAGTTGTGTCTTGTTGTTGAAATAAAGCGTAATTTCCATAATCTGTGCCGAAAAGTGCGGTGGTTAGTGGAATAATAAATGTATTTCGTCTAAACTAAAATATGCGACAGCTGACATCTGACATCCGCTCACGTTACACACAGAAAAAGAAATTGAAAGTTATAGAAAATTACACAAATTTGACAGCCGATTCCGTATGTGATCTTTCCCGCGTCCACAAAAGATACGGAATCGCTCATCAGGTTGTGATAAGAATTCAGACAAGTGATAAAGTGTCTATATTAATATAATATTTCAACAGAAAATTATTTTAATTGTTTTTTTTTTCAAAATTGGTGATGTCAAGATTTTTTTGTATTTCTTTGGCATTAACTATTCAGAAATTTCTAGACATTTTATATTGAAGAGTTTTGTTTCACATGTACATTTGTTACTTGATTTTTATTTATCTGCTACCTGTCTCGATACGAACGTGGCATTCACCAACAATATTAAAAGGGATGGAGGAGAACGGTGGGAGGAATCAATATAACAAGAAAACATTGTCAATAAGGGTGACTTACAAGGTGCTATTATTTTGTTTAATTATATAAATTTTCAGGTTAAATTATTTAATTTTGGTCAAGAAGACTATGTGTTCGGTCTATTTTTCTTTTTATGGCTTCTCAAAACTAATATACTTTTATTTTGTTTCAGGTAAGTTATATACTCCACTTCCCTTATCATAATTTATTATGGAAATAATAATTCAGCGTTTCGATCATGGTAAGCAATGATATTTCCTTATATTCCCCTCTGTGAAGTTCTTTAAAATGTCGTCATAAATAATATCTAAGCAACGTCCTACATTAAAAAAAATACCTTATGGCCATCTTTGGAGATGGATGGAATGAACCTGCGTCTTGAAGAATCCCATGTTCTAAGAGGAAGGAATCACAGAGGCCGGCATAACGTTCCCCAGATTAGCTATTGAACTAGCGCTAACTGAATTAGCGGTCGTAAAAGTGACCCGTTCTCATGTCGCAAATGTCGACCGTGCACATATGTTGATGACTGTGCATCAGTGCCTAAGTTATAAGTTAAAAAATAAAACTAACGAACGAATTAAAAATAACGATAGTCCCTCCATTGATGTACCGGTAGAACAAGGACAGGTGATGGAACGTGTGATCAACGACAAACTGCTCACATACCTCGAGAAGTACAAAATTATTAACGACCGTCAATACGGATTCCGGCGGAACCGCACGTGCGGTGATCTTCTCGCGTAAGTGACGCATGTTTGGGGGCGATGCCTGGAACGTTTCGGTGAGATCCAAACGGTTGCACTGGACATTTCCAAGGCCTTTGACCGGGTTTGGCACCGAGGACTTGTCAACAAACTGCCTTCTGACTTCCCGCATCCTTGTGTTCGTGGATTGCCGACTTCTTCTTGAGGGAGAGGTCGATTTAGACGGTAGCCGATGGTAACAGACGGATTTTTTTTTTTTTTTACATTAACTCCACACAGGAGGCCCTGAGGAAAATAATTTCCCTCAGGGCCTGTGTCACCTGGGATGCTGAGTGGAGGGTCTTTTTGAGGAGAGGAAGGAATGAACATTGGTCTTGAAGAGACCCATGTTGTAGGAAGGAGGAAACACAGAGGCCGGCAAATCATTCCACAGCCGAGCTGTTGAACACAAGAACGAGTCGAAGAAACGACCTGTTCTCATGTGACAAATGTCAACTGTGTACAAATGTTGGGCACGCGTTTGGCGTGTTTCCCGACTATGCACCGGTGCCGAAGGGATCAATGATGCTAGTTCCTCGGAGCATCTTCCATTGTAATACCGGTAGAGCAAAGATAGCATTCCCACCCGACGCCTAGGAGAGGTCGAGGGTTTTTTCAGGTATATTGGGGCTCCAGACCTGAGGTGGCTGCCGAATTCAGTCATGGGTCGCACTTCGGGTACATAGGGTGAGGTTTGTCTAGGTCTTGGAGGTGGATGACCAGGACACACTGAACCCCAGATTCCTACCCACCCCTTAAACCATATTCCTTCCCAGAACTCTCTTCTCCTTCATTTCCTTAAAGAAAAACCTCCACACAGCATCCCTAAAGGTGACATAGGCCCTGAAGGAAATTATTTTCCTCAGTGTGGAGCTCATGTAAAAAAAAAAAAAACTTGTACATTTGTACAGGGTTAGCAATTGTGTACAACAAAAGTATCTGCGGGCCCTGTACAGAACGCCCATTTCTGAGAGACTAACTTAACTCTGACTTTGATGGAGCCCGCGTATCTGACCTGGTCACTTAAAGCAAAATAATTCAATAATAATTTGCTAATAATAATAAATGAATATTATTTAATTGTTAATTAGCTTAAATTAATTTAATTTTCTTAAACAACCCGGCTTTAGAGTTATACCAAGCAAATTAATGGAAGGCCTGTTGGAAGATTGATTCCGTTCAAGGAGACTAATTGTTGATAGGAGAAGAGTTCCTACCCATGGCTAATTTGTTTTATATCATTATCATTACATAGTATAAAATGAAGTCGCTCAAAATGTATGTGCGCGTTAATCTTTTAAACTATTCAACGGATTTTCATACGGTTTTCACCAATAGATAGAGTGATTGAAGAGGAATGTTTATATGTATAATACGTGTAAATTATATTAGAGAGAAGCCGAGAATTTCAAAGAAAACATATTTTTTTGCGATTTAAAACGGCTGAAATTTGAAAATAGATGTCCTAGAGTAAGTAGGTATTTGATTTTCCCTTTTCAAATATCCAGTGTTGCATTGCAAGCATTGTATAATTAGTGGCGAGTTAATTAGTTTATATGTATAATACATGCTTATTATAGCAGAGAAAAGCCGATAAATTCAAATATTCAATTCAGGCAGCGGGCAGCTGGCAAGCAGGTGGTGTGGATTTTATAAAGATTGGGTAATCGCGTTGTGTTTCTTTAGCCACAGCAACGTGTGGCCGGGTCTGCTAGTCTATTATATAGTTGAAATCTTCTTTATGGCTGTTGTCTTACTACCTCAATCGATAACGATTTCTCTATACTTTTACCTTAAGCTTCGAAACAAAGTAAGCCTATTACCGTAAAAGTCGTAATAATTGAAGGTCGCCGGGATCAATTGCTATTCTGATAAATACAATCGGAAACTTGTGATATTCATGCGGCAAAGATCCGGTTTATCTCGTATCTGTTTAACCTTATCTCAAGCAAACCTCTGGCGTTCTGGTATCTACCTTGTTATTTGTTATAACATAAACGTTGACCAGAACAGGTTTGTCTTTTAGGTTGTCATATCGTTACCCTTGATTGTTTTCTTTCTGAACTTATTGCCTTGAACTTCTCTTCATTCGTTTGCCATTTTTCTCTGTTTAATGCTTTTAACAAGTTAATTGTTACCTTGAAATTTCTTTGGTTCATAGGTTAATTGTCTTTGTTCCATACAATATTAACTATTTTCTTTATTACAAATTCATTCTTCTTAGTTTATTTTGTATATCATGTATGACCTTACAGGTTCTTCTCGAGCTATTGTAATAGTAAATCGTGCATTTGACTATAATCGCAAAAGACTATCAACATTATTTGCTGAAATAATTAAAAGACAAAGGGTAGAATCATGCCATTCGTGTCGTGATATTTTACTAGAAATAGTGATATAGGAAATGATTCTCAAAAATCATTCTCCTGCTCCAAAATGTTACAGAGGAACGGCCTGGATTAAAGTGATACCCAGAAGGTATAGCTTGAGAACGACAAGAGCCGACCCCAACAGCCTACCTAGGCAAGGAGTTGGGATAGTGCAAGGAAGAAGTGATGTAGGAAATATTCGAGTTGAAAAAGAAAAAATCCCAAAAGATTGAATCGATACATTTAACATTGGAGTGAACTGTCAATTTCATCTGATATAAACGTTAAAATAATATTTAGGTAACTATTTGGCTCTGAAAAAGCGTTGGGACGGATCTAATGTGTTCTAACAGCCGTTTTGCACATCTCTTTTTTCAGCCCGAATCCCGTATAGAGACCAAAGACAAAATTCTTCGCATCTTCGATTTCAGTTGGCATCACTGCAAACACCACATGTACCATATTGTTTGCAGTGGGTACCACCTGAAATCGTAGATATGAAAATAGAGAAGAAAGTAGCGATCGTGTAAAGCGAAGAGTTTTTTTCTCTACGGAAATCGGTCTGAAAAAAGAGATGGTATAAAATGGCTCTAAGTGTAAGAATATCAAAGGTAATTAATAAAATATGTTGCGATTTGAAGAGATCAGGATGAACAATGATTGCGAAAACCACTCAAGTATTTAATGATTTGGCAGATACGTTCTCCGATGTTTTTAACACCGATGATCAGGCAGAAAAAATCACGAGAGGCACAAATTAATGTATCAAAAAATCAGTGTTCCACTCTTTATTATATTGGCATTTGAATCACTTTTGAACACAATATCTCTGCGCACGGTGTGTAGTATGCCTCATAAATCATGATGAGCAGTGTTAAAGAATATTGGCTCTGACATTTCAATTAAATACAATCCGCTTTCATTTTCGCCTGCAGAGCGTTGTGCACGTTTCGTCAATCAGCGTTGTTTATTTTTATCGTGATGATTAATAATAATAATTGAAAGTACTGACCCTGTATGGGAACTGGGAACATTGTTATCGCATCCGCCTTCAGACCGCACGTTCAGTCCTTTCTCAATAAAGGTTGGGTTCAGTTTATCGCTCGGAGACTAACATTATTGTTGGTGATGCAACGTCACATATGTTATCCAGTTATTTACCGCCAGTATTAGCTAGTTAAGAAACCAATGGTTTAGATTATCAGGCCCTCATGAAGAAGAACAAAACGTGTTAGAAATTATCGTCTGGTGGATAAAGGATAATCTGGCGAGTCACTCATAAGTCAATAATTGTTTGACGAGCCGTCTATTGGCAGGATGGAAGATGGTCAAACAAACTTCTTTATAAAAATACCATAGACCTGCAGAATGACGGAAGTGTTGGGTGGCCTACACATCAGTAGGTGGCATAATGGATGGTGTGGAAACGAACACAGCATCATTTGGAATAAGTATCTGAAAGGAGACAGAAGGGAGTGGGAGATGAATGGAAGACATTTCCTAAAGGTCTATCTTCCAGAATTGGAATTCACTGCAATGAGAGGATAAGCTTAATATTTTGTCACCTTCGTCTACTGACGAATTCCATAATTCTGCTAATGAAATAAAATGCTGAAAATTTTTGAATTTGGACATCACCACTAGCAGCAGTGCACAATATTATAAAGCTGATGATCATTTAAATTAGTATAGTAATAATTAAGTCATGGAAATTATAAATGCATGACACATCAAGGGACCCTTATCGCAACTTAGCACACCACGCAATTGATACCAAAAACAAAACATCCGTCGTAGACGGAAAACAAAAGGTCAAATGCTAGACAATTCTTCAAAGAGTTATTTTTGTATCTGTTGATAGTGGTATTTAGTCCTAGGATACTGTTGACATGTTGACGCGTGAGCGAATTGTAGTTTATATTTTGTTATTTTATAACATTGAAAAAAAGTGCCGAGCATTTATAGCTTTTGATCATAGTGTTAGTAATAGTAGTTCTTATTTTATGCCTCATACCATTAAAGGTCAAAGTTTTTCCAATAGTTTCCGATAATCTTGTCCACAACAAGTATTCGAATTTAAACGAGTTAGCGGAATGTTATTATTATAAAAACTTATCATTTTTCGAGATATTCAATCTTGACTGAGTCCAATTTATGGCTTGTTGAAATGTCAACATTTTGTAACTCTTCTATAGATCTTTGTATTCCACTCAGTCCAAGAGAGATGTTTGTTTTACTTCCCAAAATGCACTGCGGTTCTACGTGAACCACCCATACGTGAACTTAACTTGTAATTACCCGCAATGTATAAGCTGCGGTCCGACCACTTCTCCTTTCGTTATTCGCTCCTTCCTCGTCAGTCCAAGAGAGAAGATGAATAAATTACGCCTTATCGGCCGCGTTGTTGTTTTTGAATGCCTGCTAGCGCTAAGTCCCGCTACCTTACAAGGAACAGTAAACTACACGCTGGCCGTCGGCCGCTAGTACCAAGAGCACTCGGCTGGATCGCCGACCTTGGTGCAAGGACAAGCCTAGTATATATTTTACGGGCTCTTGGTTTAAACTAACCAAGTTCAAAAAGTTTATCAATGGAATGCAGAAGATTTTTATTATTATTTTTGATGCGGATACTGCCTGGATAGCTCTCAGACCATCTTACTTGTTTCATCTTATTATTTTGATAATAGGCCACTCCCTTTAGTGATGTTCATTTTGGTGTTTGATGATGCACACGTATTCTGCTTTTCAAGAATCTGTGTCTTCCAATCAATGCCAGACATTGGCACCATGGGTGGTTCTGTGTTTATTCGTCTTCTTCAAATTTCCTTCAGCATTTTTGCTTTTCACTCCCGACAGCTGCATGTGGCTCCTGATGTATCTGTTTAATAAAATGTTTTGTCAAAGAGGGAGATCAGTGACTGCTGGCGCAATTTGATGAGAGCACCCTCCCAAGTAAAGACTGAAATGCTTGGAATAAGTAGTGTAATATGTGACCGGCTCGAATATCGGGGCTTCACAGAAGTCCGAGTAAATCTGCTTCAAAGAAACTGTGCGTTGAAGAAGAAGATAACAATCTAAACGAAAATATGAAAGAGAACTAGACCCAGAAAAAGACAATGGTCGCAACTGGGATTATCTTTTTTCTGTTTTTCTGTGTCTTGTTCTCTTTCATACTTTCGTTTAGATTATTATTGTTACCTTCTTCTTCAATGATATGATATTACATTGATGGGAATAACCTTTAAAAGTTATAAAATACTGCGCGTCTTTCATAGTTAGCAGATTCTTCAATAGTGACCATTTGTCATTTGGAGTCACAGAATCCAATCCCTAAGTGATCATGTGAAAGAAGGGGGTCCGTCTGATTTATAATCCGTCAATTTCCAATACTAATGCATAAACGCAATGCAGGCATGCTGAGTCTTTTCTACAGATATTTTAATGGAGCCTGCCCTAAGCAGCTAGCAGCATTGATCCATGGTGCACCGGTGCACGTGACACGTGATCCCTGGGGCACCGGACACGAGCGAAACACCCGTTCACAGTTGAAGTTGGCTTCATGAGAGTTTCTGTAGGTAGACTCTGTAGGTGTTTCAGTAGGTAGGTTCGTATGTGGAACGAGCTACGGACATCTGTTTTTCCTCTTTTTCCTGGGCCTCTTCAAGACTGGCATTAATAAATCCATTCATGTAGCCCCTACCCTAACCCGCATCACAACGCTGCTCAACCGGGTGTACAATTACGTATGTATTCAAGTTGTTGAAGTTGCCTGACTTAATGATTTGGACTGTCGATTTCTAAATTTATCGAAATGGGTTTTATTTAGCAATAGCTAGAATGCGAATTGACGTGTGCCAAATTGAATCAGTTGCATAAATTGGCTCTGCCAATAACATTATTTTAGTGCTAATTTGACAAATTCCCAAATCGACTGCTAGATCGTAAATTACACCATTCCCAAATTGATTGATTGCATTTCATGTGTTATTAATGGTTTACCCCGTTTTATTGAAATACCAAACACATTATTAGCTAGGTTTATTTCTGTTCTATTGGTGGAGTGCTTCATCTAAATTCAGAGTGCATTGATTGCACGTATTTTTTAATTGCATCTAATATGGCTGTAATTTCTTTAAGATGAATATACACGTAAAATCCTATTTAGATACTATTTTGATTAATCTTTACGACGAATCGGCTTACAGTATGAACATCAAAAAAATATGTTACGGATAAATCGAAACTTTTACTAGCTTTTCTATATGTATTGGAATTACAATAAAATTATTATTCACGTAACAAAAAATATAAGCGTAAACCACAAAAAAAATGTTTTTTCATGACTTAACTATGAAGTAATACAAGAAACAGTTTTTTTTTAAATACCCCTTTATGGCTAAGGGGCTCTTTCAATTTAGATGTTTCGTGTCGGACTGCTGCCGCACGTTTACTGTGCCGCTGGTTATAACCCGCTGCCGTGCTGCTGCCGTGCCGCTGCAGTATATACCAAACGCCTAAATTGAAAGCGTTTCTGACTGCCGTGCGTTTGTATTCTAGTGATGTTTAGAAGTGGGTCGTTTGATGTTTTTAAATGTCGGTTTGTTTCTGCCATCAAACTTAAGTGTGTATGTGTATGTAGGTATATGTATGTATATGTGTATATATATGAATATACATGTATGTGTGGGTATGCATAAATACATGTTTATGTAAGTATATATATGTATGTATGTGTGCATGTGTGTATGTATGTGTATTTATGTACATACATATCAGCTACCTTTACTTATTTGTGTTTATTTTCCAGGCAACTTTGGAAATTTGCGAGCTATTGGAAACATTTCTACTAATTTTCTAATTTTTTTAATATAATTTTACTTAAATATGTTTACCTACACTTACTAGACTTCATTTTAATACAACTATCTTCCATTGGTCACCATGATACAGGCAGCTGCCTAGTATGGTGACCTAATGTATCTTCTCAGGTAAATGTATTAATCATGTAACATGTACTTATAAATAAATTCATTTTTAACATATAAGATGTTTAAATAATAATTATTATTCTGAATTTGCAAACCAATTTGCCAGTAAACTTAGAAGTTAGCTCTCAGCTCTCACGTCTTGTCGCCGCACTATTCAACAGCGAAATGAACACGTGAAGACGTTGCCGCTCGGTGCATTTTGTATGAAAACCATCGATATATTAACTATAGATTAGCCCTCCCATACCCAATTCCAATCCCGAAGTGACACCACCTACGAGAAATTTCATAATACAACTACCCATCGAAATACGTTTCATCTCTTGCGTGACGTAGTTGTTTTACTAGGAAGAAATTAAACATGTTTTATCAAATGTTACTTTTCTCGATACGCTGCCTCGCATTCATATGTTATGTACATATTTTTTTAGATATTCATATAACTGATTAAATTGTTAATAATAAATTCCGCGATAGCCCATACCTAAAATATTTCTAACTGCCTGAAATTTGTGTTTTAAAAATGATCTTCGCAAAGCTAGTAATTCCGTTACCGCGAACTTGCTGGAAAACAAATTAGCCCCACGCAGACCAACAAAAGGTACAAACCAATGCTTCTTGCGATCTTTTGACTGCGAGATAAAGGACTTTCTTTTTGATAAATGTTTTCGTAAACCAATATTTTTGATTCCGGTGTCATTTTTAAAACCTACACGCCCTGTCTAGATATACTTGGTCGAAGATGAAAACAAATGACCGTCCGTGCGCCGTACGACAAACGCACTGCTTCGGCACTGCAGCGGTCCGACATGAAAAGTCTAAATCGAAGGCGCACTAAGACTATTTGTGAGGGTTTTCCATGTTGTAACTTTTTTTCGTTCTTATAAAATTATGCACAAAATAAATAAAAACCACTTTTTCGCTTACTTGTCTCGTGCAAAAAGACGCTCGATTTTAAAATTTAGCAGGCGTGAGATTCGAAATATTTGTAGCGTTTATATTCCTCTTAAGCGCAGGCTTAGGGAATTCTTTGAAATAACGGCGTTATTCTTATTGCTTTAGTCAATGGTTATAAGTCTTTGCTTTAGGACCTGACACTCCTAAAGCGCGACCTTTAAAACATAATACCTGGACTGCGTTTTGGTTTCTTCAACCTTCCTATTTACTATTGTTGATTGTGCGACGAATCTCGTTCTACTGGCATAGTAGATATTTTTTTTTTAGATATTTATTATAGATAATATATTACAAAATTATTACATAAAATTTATAATACATTACTCCCAATGAGTTTAATAAAACTCATTTCGGAAAGGACAACATTATACATCTAAAGGAAAATTATTTTTACATAAGAACACGGAAATCAATGAACAATACATAGATTTTTAAATGGACTAGACACACTTGATACAGGTAATTGAAGAATATACAAGAGTTACAAAGGAAGACAGATAAATTCGTCACTGGTTAATAAAGTTGCTGAGAAAATATCCTTTTAGAGCCTTTGCCAATATTTTTTTGTTTGATTCTGGTAGTTTTAGGACATTAGGTAATGCGTTGTATTGCGTATGTGCGATGTATTGTAAGGAGTTAATTCCAAATTTAGTTGTGTGTGTAGATGACGATAGGTGTATATAGTATGATATTTTGTTTATAGAATTTTAAGTTGTAGTGGTCTGTTTCTGTTTTTGAATTAAAATTATTTGATAAAGTTGCCACGACGAATTTTTGTCTAGTGCGTCAGAACTTCGTTGCTTTATCGTCACAATTTATCAGTTGTGTCTTTCGGTTAACCTCGCTAATGCGTTTATCGTTATTGATCTCGCGGAATTATATCGTATCTGATAAAATATGTAAGTGAATTTCAACTCGGCTCCTATTTATTATATTTTTAAGAATATGCTTATTGGAGAATTATTTAGAGACAAATTAGGTGCCAACTAAAAATAAATCTTCTGTCTCTAACTAACATTAACATAAGAAACTTTTTGGTTTAACCTTGTTTAGTCTCATCTATGTTTATGTTTTTATTGTAAATAAAAAGCCGTTTGTATCTTACCAAATAAATAGATGCGGGTTGACCCATTTTTCTTCTTTTTTTATGTTTGGAGAAATATCACAATTAATTGGACATTCAGATCTTGGTTAACCTGACTCCATTGGTCTGCCACAACTGTAAATATCCGAGCCTGGTTTTGCTTCCTCTCATTAATTTGCATGGATGCGACCGTGTTATTGTTCGCTTCGAATAATGATATACGTCATCAGTCGCTTATCAGCCTAACCATCTGGCAATTTGCATTAAAATGGCTGCGTCGATTGCAAACATGGGAAATGCTCAATTTGCGCTTTCAATCTATCGTTGGTGTAGTTGCATTATTTTAGTTATATCAGTATTTTATTTACGTACATCGGATACATTTGTGAGGCGGGTGTGGGTACCGCCGCCCCGGGAACCTTTATTGGATAACTAACACCTTTGCCGTAAGTTACCCCAAGTGGTTCGCTACGTTTGGTGACTTAGCAGGGGTACGCGGGTTCACGGGGTAATGCTTGTCCCGGTCTTGGCGGTGGATACGTCTGCCCACCAGCTGCATGGCAGGCCGGAACGGGAGAGAGGATCGGGTTGAGGGAGTCCCTTTGACTCTCCAGCCGTACTGTCTCGGAACACCGCCTTGCACCGCATTGGGAGGGATGGATTCGTATGTCCATCACTCCTGAACAAACCGACCCAGATTCCTACCCACCCCTAACACCCCTTTTCTTCCCAGAACTTCCTCTCCTCTCTCCTTCCTTTCCTAAAAAGACCCTCCACACAGCATCCCCAAAGATGACATAGGCCCTGTGAATTATTTTTCTCAAGACCTCCTGTGTGGAGCTAATGTAAAAAAAAAACATTTATATTAGCGTGTCTAATCTATCTGTTGAATTGTATCTGTTTGTGTTTTTTGTGGGAGTCTTGGCCTTCACTTGGAAATATTTTCACTTCGCAAATGTTCTAATAAATAATCGAAATTTTAGCCATTATAACAAACACAAATATGCAGATTTCCTAGCGTAGACTGATCAGTCCTTCGATCTCGAATGCTTTCTCGTTCTCGCCTTGGTTCGTCCCTTACTGTTAAGGTCGAGGGATGCTGTTGATTAGCCTTTTCATCCCCGCCATTAGTTCTTGCAGATGTGATCTTTGTAAGGTATGTAAGATCTGTAAGAGGTCAATTTTAAGCTCCAGAGAGCTAGTTGTTTCGCGGTGACTAACCCCTTCAGCCACTTCTGGCAGGATTGACCCAAAAGGCGCTTAGTCTGCTTAGTCAGAAATCAGCTAACCCAGAGGTAGACAAAATTCCCTGTGCCTCACGCGTCGTCAGCTACCTCTGGCAGGACTGACCCAAGAGATGCTTAGTTAAACGTTCGATTAGGAGTTCAGCTAACCCAGAGGAATAGCAAATTCCCGGTTCCTCTCGTCATCTTTCACCTCTGGCACTGACTCAGGACTGACCCAACGTAATGACTGTACCAGAATTAAAAAAAAACTTTTGGACTGTCGACGCCGCCATGCAAAATACTGTGCCTGTTGAAATAAACTTTTTGTGACTGGTGACGTCACACAGCAACCACAGATTTAATGGGATTTTGGGAGATCCAAAAACTATTATAACTAACTATAACAATAAAAATACTGCCATTTAAGTTAGAAGGTCAGTGTATTGATAAAAAATAAATACAAAAGATGCCGGAGTTCCTTATTGTCGTCTAATTTTACACGCCATTTTTCAATGATTATTATATTTACTGAGTGTTATTGAGGTTTTCTGCACCCACCTTTATGACCCCTTATCAGTTACCGAACAGTAAAATCTGGTATTTTCCACATCAGCGCTTGATACTAATTGGATAAACTATGATTCTCCTCTAGTACGTCAGCAGCTATTGAAGCTCTCAATTTGAACATAATACTCGTACAATGAGACACACTCAATCGGTTCAACGTGACTGACACCCGGTGTGTAGTGTATGGTTAAGGTGACCAACATTGGTCATGCGGGGGGGGGGGGAGATGAACACTATGAATTTTATTTTGAATCCCTCCATAAGTCACCGGGACCATCTCTAGACATTGAATCCATGAAACCCTCTGAAAAGTAACACGGTGGAAGAGTGTTGTGTGCCCTGAGTAAAGTCAATTTATCGAAAGTCTTTTTTTAACAAATATGAAAATTTCATTGGGTGCCTGGGATCTAGTAGGAGTTGAAAGGTCTTATGGCTTATCTAATTGTCGACATCAGATCTCTTCCAAGTCGGTACAGATCACACTTTTCTATGACGATATCTAATGGATGATTTTATCACTCCCACGGCAACGGGACGGCGACGGTAACTGCAACGGTGTTTCATTTATTTGATACGTGTGATATATGATATATATGTATGATAATGATTACATTTTCTTTTCAGAGAAACAGACATACGTACATCGTTTGTCTGATTTTCAACAGTTCTTTCTTATATTATGTAATGTGCAAGATGTTACTTTGTAGTAAGTAAGAATGAACTGCAGCATTATTGTGATAAAGAAAGTAGGAATTATAAAAGTGCCCAATAGTTGAGATAATCAGATCCTATGCTCTCATTTGCCCGCTTTCTTAACGGGAAGCTTTACTTTTGGGACAGCGGGACAGGGTCCCTAAAAACGGGATGGTTCCGATAAAAACGGGACGTATGGTCACGTTATTATGGTATATGGTGTACGGCGACTTGACCGTGTTCTGTCGACTGACTGTTGATTGGTGATTACTGATTGGTGACCGATCTTCATGACTGCGATGTGACATTGACAGCATTGGTCTAGCGGCACACAGCGGTCATGGTTTGCGGTTCTCGACCGTCACGGCGTGATCCGACTGAAGCCTGAATCAAAAGCTATTATGTATTTACTGACAATTTCTATGGCAAAAATACGTAATGTTGTAGTCAAAACTCAATATACCCGTCATCCTTTGACCAGCGATTTCTAATTTTGAGTTAAAAATGTAGACGCTCGATTCTTACCCCACTCTCACAGATTTTTCTTTCCCAAAATTTCACAGCATCCCCAAAGATGGTGTCTGATGATATTTCTTTCGCGTGTATTTTTAATTAAAAAAAAATGATAAAAGATTTAGGGCACTTTTGTAATCATCCTAGAAATTCTTTTGTCTAAACAGCAGCTTAAGTAATATTATCATTCTTTATACTTAACCGTTGAAAAATTGATTGAGTGCTTCCTATGAATGAATAATTTTTTGACGTTTCTCAAACAGACTTAGCGACTTAGGGGAAGGCGCGGCTGGCCCAAACGTTCAATAGTGCGCCGAACCGCCAACAAAATTGAACATTTTACAGCTCAACGTGTTCCTACTTAATATTTTTTAATTTAAATTACGCACAATGTTGAAAATAAAAACTAATCACGTATTTAAATGCATGAATTTTGCCAGAGATAATAATTATTGCAGCCGACTGGAGTTCTTTTCCCGCGCACTAAGAACTAGGAACCTACGTACATACAATTCGGCGCGTTTCGGTCAAACGCCCCGTTCGGGAATTGTCATTTTGTATGGTGCTCCTACAAACATGTCCAGACCGTCAGAATAACGAAATGTACCAAAAATCTGCTTCTGGCGACGCGGCGCACGGCGCTACGAAGTGCGTCGAAAACATCCGACGTATTCCGAAGGGCTCCAGCAAAATAGGTTTGAACGGGATAGTAATATTTAGCTTGCAAAATTCAACCATAAGTCAACGGGTCTTGTTATGTCTGGGATTTAGGGAACCTATTTGACAACGACATTAGTTTTTTCCATGGAACTAGGATTGCATACTCTTAGGTTTTTTCAGTTAAAAATGACTTTGTATGTGTGTGCGTTTTAAATGCGCTACACCGGGTACTGGTAAGAAGCTTGAAGTTTATTTATTTGATTATTAAGGACCGAAGAATTTTATTTTTTTATTCTCTATAAATATGGTATCTACGGTAGCTAGCTGTGTGACCTACCAACAATTAAATTACATTATACGTGTTTGATTTATTGATAGGTGAACCACCAAACATTTTAGGCACCAGCCGTGCCTGCTTAGGGGTCGTCCATTAATCACGTGAGGCTTGAAGGGGGGGGGGGGGTTCGGAAAAAATCACGAAATATCACCGGGGGGGGGTGGGGTATAATGAGATATCACGTGTATTTATTTTTCGTGATAATATTCTAAAAATTTCAAAATACTTTGTACTTTGGGGGGGGGGGGGTTAGTCTAAAACCTCACCACATAACACCACGGGAGGGGGGGGGGGTTAAAAAGTTGCTAAAAAACATCACGTGATTGTCTTTTTTACTTAGTAATTATTTTTAAGTTTCTTGTAGCTTGCACTTTCGACGCGGTCAAGAAAAGTGAAATCGATCATTCCTTTTGCAGTTTGCTGAGCAGGTCATATTTTCTACTGCGACCTTTCGCATAAAGCCGGCGGACGATGATAAATGCTGCTGACGGAGTTACGAGTACCATCGGCCTTTACCTACCAACCAACACCTGCACTTAGCCTGTCTAGTAGCTGGACTTGCTTTCTCCATATCTTCAAGTTCGCTTTAATCGCCATTGAAAAATATCCATATATTAATCATACCTACACATTATTGATAAGAGAGAAATCTGTTTTTGTGGAGTGTTTTCTGCAAGCATTGAAATTGGATAATAGTTGACGGATTACCAATGGTTTGGAGTAAGTTTTCAAATTGTGAATTCTATTGTTCTTGAAAACTGGTTGCACTTTTAAGATGGAAATAATGTCATTGTAAAGAATTGAAAAAGTTTACTTTGTTTCACTTGATCGTGTGATGTCTTCCTCTACCATTTACTTCCACGTCATAATTTCTCCTTATACCATTTTCTTCCATCATCACATACGCCGTACGTAAGTATTTGTTTCTCTTGATCGAGCCGTGTCTTCCACGGGTATCCCCGATTTCTACCATCCAAATCACTATCTTAATACTACTGACTCTAATAAGAACAAACTTTGAAATTTTCAGCGAAATCGGTCTAGTAGTTTTTGATTCTACAGGGCACCCACATCGACTTTTTATTTATTAACTTAGTGTACAGGGGGCATTAGTATCGAATTTCGGAGTTACCGATATTGTAGATGTTCATGATAAAAATATCATGTAGATGCTCACGATAAATACCACTGCGATTATTCAAAATTATTTTGAATATTCAAGGTCACGTACACAGAAAGATTTCTACCCCCTTCTATTAAGTTCATCTGATTCCATTATAATGAACGTTAATAAAAATTCTGCAGTGTTTTGTGTGTTCCGGGAGTTTCGTTAAATAGCTATCAGATTCCGAGAGTTACAATAGAAATGATTTCAGCTAAAATAAGCTTTATTTTTGGCGAGTAACAATATTTATTTCCTTACTGTATGGGTAAACAATATGTGTATCTACTTTAAAAAAATTGATTGATGAACAATATTTAAAAGGTACTCCCATCATTAAAAATGGTATTCTTTGGCTTGCCATTGTAAGAATCTATAAGGCTTAAAGATTCGGTTTGGTTTGGTCTATTTCAAATTACGTCAGACAAAAATCACCAAATATGATCAAGAAGATGGATAACCCGACGTAAGCTAGAAAGAAGTTGGTAGACTGTGATTGGAAAAGCCAGTAGACTGGATAGGAATTGCTCTGTCCAGGTTCCGGTACAGAAAACTGGTGGAAGAAACTCGAACAAATCCTGCTCTTGGGATGTAGCGCCTTGATCAAAAATAATTTTAAAGGTTTGACTGTAATACCCCATGTTATGCTTTCTATGCAGTCTTCAACACGAGCGTACACTTATAACAAGTCTGTATGAACACCGATGCAGAAAACGGGCTTGTTTAAAAACAGTTGGAATGTAAAAAGTCGAATGCGTCAATTCGAAAAATAACAAAACATCTCGGATAACAAAGAAAGAGAAATAGGAAGAAAAAAATTTAAATATCAAGAATCTAACCACACCGTTTGCCGACACGGAAGAAATTAAATGCTCTTGCAAGTGTATTAGAATTAGAAAGACATGATGTTATTATATTATTTTCTGTGGTGGTTAGTGATACTTTTGCATTCCTCGACGAAACTAAAAACAATATTCTGTGATCCGTTTGTGTCCCCGACAGCTTGGTTGTGTCGTGTTCCTTGTGGAGGCTAAACTTACACTACTCTAGAACATTCGGTGGTAATTTGATTAGGCCCTTACTTAACAGCCTGTCAGTGGAGAATGTGCAAAAAGTCTTAGATATGGTATTATTCTTTAACGTAGATGTCCTCTAATAAATATTTTTGGACATTAATTGTTTCAATCTGCCGATCGATTCCGTATCTTTTGTGGGATTGGATAACGGACGTTATCTTTTGTCAGATTTGTGATTTTTACATATTTACTGTCACATATTTTAGTGTAGATCCATTTATACACGAATTCCTGCAAGTATGCATGATTATTTATTCATTTAATGAACGTTGTACGTAGAAAAAGCAAATAACGGCCATGAAAATCACACAAAGCTGACAGCAAATAACGTGCGTTATTTTTTTATTCTTTTTACATGAATACCGCCCAAGAGTCCCAACTGCTCCCGTCTGGAGCCAGTGGGACTATGGCATCCCCAATTGGGGTATGTTGTGAGGCTGAAGGTAGTGGGATGGGGAAGGAGATAGGGAAGAGTAAGGTGGGGAAGTACCTGGCTATTCAGATCTGATCACCAAACACGGCTAAATCCATTTCAAGCGACGTTTCAATTCGGAATGGTGGTCTTACACCAGGGCCGATACTGAGAGTATCTTCCACTCTGGAACGTGCCGCAAATATACTATATATTATTTTTAATGAATAAATTGTGAATAACACAAATTAACCAAATAAAGTTTATTTGCCACGCCGGGATTCGATCCCGCGACCTTCGGAGTGCGAGTCAAGAGCCTTACCGCTGCACTACGCCGGCCGATAAAAACGATTCCACGAAAAATACGGAATCGCTCGGCTGATTCTCGTTAATTTCTATAATGGATGCGCTATTAATCTTATACAATCCTATACCAACAATTCTGGAACATTTCGTCACGGAACGGTTCTAACTGACTTTTTTAAAATGACATTTGAATGCAAAACCACTTATTTTAATGATTTCTGTAACCAAAATTATTTTCAGAAACGTATGTGTTGTATTTCCGAAGGAAGAAATTCTAAAATCAAGCCCTATTTATTTTCCAAGGTTCTAGCCTAGCCTAGGTTTCAAAGTTAACGTAGACGAATTTTTATAATTTATTTAACAATTTAATATTTTGAGGTTCAAACTTGTGTAAGTATTTTAATGGAAATCATTTAAATAGGACGTGGTCCTAGCTTGGAATTACATTTGGGAAATGTAATTAGAACCTTATGCAATGAATTATTATGCCCTAGCTGGTTGCTTATGGTTCTATTTTCATGTTTAGGTATGTTCAAAAATGGTAAGTGTATTTCCTATTTAGGGGCAATACGTGTTCCTCTGGACGATTGTTCCCCTGGACAGTAGTGTTATTTCATTTACTATCAATTTTTGTATTAATTAAGTACCGCCAACAAATGCGTAGTTTAAAGTTGATAACACTGATTTAATTTCCATTCTCTCCTGTCAAGGCTAAAGTGAGAGACGATGATTATATTTTTTTCATCGAAAAAGATTTTTTTTTTTTGGTTTTTATTGAGTGACTTTATGTTGTGTAGGCTTAAAAGTCTATATTATTTAAACTCTACTTTGGAGTGCATGTTTTTCAAAGAAACCGCGAGGGTATTTATCATTCAAATAACATAACTTCAAAATGAGAATCTTTTGAAATTGTAAAAAATGACCACTCCGTGTTCCTCTGGACATTTTTTCGCTTGTTCCTCTGGACATGTCCAGAGGAACAATCTACAATATTCTTATGTACAGCTTATATAGAATATATTAATATTGAGGATTTTTAACTGTTAATTAATATTTTAGTGCCACGCAGTAAATTGGGAAGAACGAGGGAACACCTCCTTAACCACGATTTATTGAAAAATGCCGCATAAATAAATGAATCTTTTTTACAATAAAACATTGTTTTGTTATGGTTAGCGGAATTGTGTAGACAAAAATCAGGAAAAATACTTTGGCACATCACTAATAAGCCATACATTTTACCCCAGTAGTCCTTTTTCTGAATATTTTGTCACCTATATATAAAAAATAGATGACTCTAAAATAGGTTTTACCAACCTAGGATGACAGTACATAATCTAGAAAAAATTATGGCAAGAAAAATATTCAAGACCATAGCAACTGTTCTATTATTTAAATAAACTATGTATTCCTGTTATTGTTTTATTGTGTTTATGACTTGAAAACATTTATTGTTCACTGTACAGAGGAACATACCGGGTATTGTTCCTCTGGTCAAAAAAAAAGTTTTATTTCAATTGCGTTTATTTCGCAATATACAAAAAAAGTTGCAAATAAAAAATCAGATTACAATAGATCATTTATCTGACCTCCAAAATATGTCATTTTATAAAATGAATTGCTAATAGTTTGGAAGAAAAAAAATAAAGTTTACTAAAAACTGGGAAATGTCCAGAGGAACACGTATTGCCCCTAAATATTTTTCTTTAAAATATATTCAATTAAAATACTTTACACAAGATTCAACCTCAAAATCAGAAATTGGTAAATAGTTAAATAAAAATCGTCTTTGCAAAGTTTGACACCTCACACCTCAGTGCAAGGTAAGGAGAACCCTATCAAATTAACTGAAGATTTGGTGATAATTAGATTAGACCCATCCACAATGTTGTTAGTCAAGTCAAGAAGCTGCGAAAGCAATAGCGTTTGATATAATTTAGTAACTTGTAACTTCGGAGGTGCTGTGTATTAGAGCTTATGTCTCACTCGACGTTTCGTACCTCGATCTCAGTAATTTCATTATCTCGTTGAACGTTCTGATTTCAACACTGACACCGCATGAGTTTTCATTCTAATTTAATCTTTTTTTATCGGAATTTCTTTCTATTTTCAAAAAATCACAAATTTGATGAGGTGGCTGTAGCTCAATTGGTAGAGTCAATTCAATTTATTTATTTATTTATTAGATATAATATATTACAAAATTATTGCACAAAAATTTATATTTAAGATAAGATAAGCAGATTTAAACTAACAGCAACAAAGTATGCAGTCTAAATTGTGCTTTATTGATATTAAACATATCGATATTCGAAGTGATTTTATTTATCAACAAGACAGCTCTCCCGACTGGCATGACCATTGATGAGTTAGTTCTGCTAGCCGGGAGATAAAATAGTGTACGCTCTCGGTGATGGAGATAACTATTGGGAGCATAGAAACTATAATAATGCTTTATATAGTCGAGTTTTCGAACCATCCACGAATCAGTCTGAGTGCTAGTTCTGGTAAGACTAGAGGTTCTGGGTTTGAGTCTCAGTTGCTACCGTTTCATTTTTGTTTTCTGTGTTTGTTTATCTGTTAACATTTTCATTGAGAGTTGTTAATATTATCTTCGTCAATGATTATTTTTACATTAACTTTGTTCCATTTGAGACCGGAGCGTTTTCACCTTGCTACAGACACTTTCAGATCATGTAGGTACTTTTTTTCACATAAGGCCAAAAATCTCTCAGGGTCTGTGTCATCTTTGGGGATGGTGGGTTGAAGGTCTTTTTATGGAAAGGAAGGAGAGGAAGTTCTGGGTAGGACATATCTATGAGGATGGGTACGAATCTGGGGTAAAAGGCGATTGCTCGAGAGAGTCCGGCTAGAGAGGTCAAAAGGTTTCCCTCAACCAGTATCTCGATCCGCCGAGTAGGGGGACAAAAGCATCCGTCGGCAAGATCAAGATAAACCTCACTCCCTTAAACCCGGACACCCCTGCTAAACGTAGCGAACCATTTGAGGCGACCTATGATAGGGGTGTTCGTTATCTAATAAATGGTTCCAGGGGCGGCGGTAAATAATCAATTTTAAACTTATGCTAGGATGTATTACATCTAAGTTGTAAAAGTAGGTTACCTTGTATGCTAATTTCAATCAGGTGCAACTCCCATGTACAATTTGCATCGCGTTAAATGTCTCCTAATCTGAATGAGGCTTGAACTTATTTTTTTTTTCAAAGTGACTAGCGAATTCCCTTTTCGTCCAAATTAACGCAGTTTTTCCTCGTTTCGGGTATACTTACCATAATACTAGTAGTTTACATATTATCGAACCAATCGGCAGGTATTCAGTTGACCTCCACATTGCAATGCATCGTGCCACCTAATCTAATCGATACTTCTCCGTATACAATGGATATATATATATATATATATATATATATATATATATAACCTGCGTACTCACACGTATGACGTATTTTAAAAACATAATTCATTGAATATTAACTGGATTAACATATCAAATTTATCATTATAAGATTTCTTGTATAGATAGACAGGAGCAGATAAGAATGAAATTTTCTTTTGGTTTTGTTTTATAGTTTCCCAATAAATATTTAGATAATTTATATTAGGTTTCATATCTCAGTTGCCCCTGTCCACTGAAGGCTCTTCGCGCAGCCTTTGCATATATCTTTTCCAGCTCTGATTGGGATGAAGTGTACGTATTGAAATAAAATTTCCAAAGCAAGTGTACCAAGTAAGCAGGCACTAGGTAAAAAGAATTCACCGCATAATAACTGTTCAATCTATATTGCAATATGGTATTATTGGCTGGGGAGGAACATATGACAATATTTTAAATCCCCTCAAAATTGTTCAAAGGTTGATAATTAAGTTAATCTTGAAAAAACCGTCTAAATTTCCTACTGAAATTCTTTTTTCAATATTCAATGTGCCTATAATAGACAAAATCTATAAAAAATATTCAATACTTCAAATTTACAAAGAAATACAATTAAATACTCGTAACTTCCAATTCAATACATCAGCAAGATACCAGAAAACTATTAAAATTCCTAAATTTAATACTAAGCACATTCAAAATTCCTATCTTTATCTGGGCATAATCTATTATAACAACCTCCCATTAAAATTAAAAACCATCGAAAATATGCAGGAATTTAAGCCCAAATTAAAAAATTACCTTAAACTGCTAAAAAAGTCCCAAATATGTTTACTTTGTATCTTAAAGTCTGCTATTTTATGAATCATTTATTCCTTCTTTTTTCTTTCATTTCTTAGTTTCTAAATCTCTACTATTGTATAAATCTTGCGTTCTTTCTTTCTTACGTATCCTTTACTTACTTATTACAATAATTTTTGTTACTAACTTACATGATTCTTCCATTTATAATGATTTTTTAATTTATATTATGATTTTTTTAAACTCTTCAGGATTTTTATTTTTAAATTTATACAAGATTTTTTAACCTACTTATTATTTACAATAGCCGTTATTACTACCTTACACGATAATTAATTTACTAATTGAGCTAGAACTCCCTCACCAAACACAAGAGCATTGTCTCTTTATGGTGAGGAAAGGCAATTTTTTTAATAAACATTGCCAATAAACAAAAAAAAAAAAAAAATTAAAAAAATATATTGCTGTAAGTATAAACTTTTTGCATGCGGGTAATATAAACTAGCATGACGGGCGATAAATACACAAATAATAAACAACAACCTTATTTTCATAAATATTTTTTGGATGAATGAATGAAGTGGAAATTAACCCCACTTCTCGTCATCCGATCGAGCTGAAACTGGTGGCAATCACGCACTTATACGCATTTCCCTGAAATTCGATGACATTTCAGCAGTTAATATACGCAATAAATGTCGGTCTGGTATAGTCGGTTGGTAAAGTTGTCAACTCCATTTCCTGGTTACTATTAACCCTGTGACATAAAATCTTTACCTTTATTTATTACCCACCAAGGTTGGACATCCATCAATGTGAAGAGTATTCTAATCTTAGATAAAACAAGCAAGGCAATGTGGGTAGATATGTAATAAAAATACCATGTCAGCAAACATTGAATAATTTATTTAAAAGTTCAAAACCCTGCACTTGGGAACATTCTTAATTTAGCATTGAGACTCTAAAATAACAAGTATATGTAATCATCAGGGGTGGCTGGATACGATTGTTCGTTCCAGCTGCAAATGATCGTGAATTCTCAACACGTGTCGATATGAATCTAATATGTTATTGAAATTGTAAGATTAAACTGATGGGCGCCTGTATTGAATAAACGATACACATTTTAAACTCAGTAATCTCTATAAATAGCTAAAACAAAATCTCGATCTGTTTAAATGACTAATTTAATTCTCACATTCTGAAGTTCGATGATGATGATGGGTCCCAGCACAATGACAGCCCGTTCCACAAGCACAACCTCCCGAACCGCGGTAATTCCGTCCACTGAGCGGCCGAACTTCTCCTAGCTTGCCCGAGCCACGCGTGCCCTATTCGGTGTACAATGCAGCCAACAAGACCATGCGAAATTTGCGACTAGAGACACACCGCTAGCAGCAAACGTTACAACCCGTCTGCTTGTTTAGGAATAAATACATCCCAAAACACGTAATCGCATTAAATACTTTCATAAGACCAAAAACGTTCCGAGCGACCTTACATTTTAAAAGCTATATATATCTCTCTTCCTCTCATGCAAACATATGTATTTTTCTTTTAACCAGAAATAAAACAAAATAATGCTTCTTATTGTCTTTGAAATATGAAAACTATCTTGCATAGATATTTTACAATCTCGATCCATAGTGATAGTTTCAGAATTTACGCGCGGGACCGAGGCTTCCGGGTTGTGAGGTGCGAATATATTGAACCAAGCAGACGGGTTAAGCTTAGGTTGGTCAATCTCGAGGGGGGGAGGTAAACGGCGGATATTTTAACGTTAATTTTGACCGGTAACTCGTGAAAATTAACGTTATAAACCGCGATCTTCATCGCTAGAAGGCATTAACTGACTGTGCACTCGCCTCTGTGTGCCCTTTGCACTCACCCTCCACTTATTAAAGTTAGGTCAGTTACATTCGATCTTCCGAAAAATATGCGGAAAAAAGTATACTGGTTGGAATTGATTACTAATATAAATTGAGTGCAGCCATTCGCCTCACACTTTTCAAGCACTAAATAAAAGAGTCCGAGGTCTAATAACAAGGAAGTTCTAATTTCACAAAATATAATATAAAAGTGATATATTTACAAAAACCTTTTTTTTCTTTTCTTGTACCAAAATCCTAAATATGGAAAGCGGAAAGCTTTTTTGGATTGGCAAAAAATCATCAATTGGGCCCAGGTTTGGCACGACTGCTCTAGAAATAGTTATTACAGTACCCAAATACATCATCACCCATACCTGCTTCAAAATGATTTCACTAAATTGTGGTAAAAAATAAAACATCACATGTATGCAGTTTGTTCAAATATGTTGAAATTTGCATAAAGAAACACCATCGTCCATTACCGTGATAAAACTGATAAAATAAAGAAACATTAGACGATTAGTTGACAGATGACACGTGACACGGCGGTTGTCACTGTTGTCAGTGACGTCATATTTGCCGACTCGTTAGCGGTTGATAAGTTTGCGGTCGGGTTGGCAACTGGGTCGCCTGGACAAACAGCTCTGAACGTTACGACGACTGCGAGTTACTACGTCTTACGACACCGCAGGTAATCGTAGACAATAAGCAGCTCAAATTAAATTGTCACGGATGAGGGAGGCATAGAAGGAGAGAGAAAACTGGACAAAGTATAAAAATGAACATGCTGCGTTATTATTTATTTTTATTTTTATTTATTTAGTAACTATATAATATTTTTTACATTTTTATATGAAACATGTAAGTTAGATGTATATATAAAATATATTCGTAGTCCTCCTCACTAGGAGATCCTGTGCTGAGGGGGACTATGCTTTGGATAAGTTTTTCAGCGACTTCTATGGTTTAACTTCATTGATTGGATAAGGTTTTCCAGAAACTTCTATGATGTTTTAAGTATACTAGTAAGTTCATTTTCCGATAGATTCTTCAGCCAACATTTAATGTCCTTAATGTAGCTATTTTTTTTTTTTAAATTTGTTTGATACTAAGTTGGAGTTTGTTATATAACTTTACTGCTAAAAATGCAGAACTTCTTTGACCAAATGAAGAGTTACACTTTGATATATTAAGTATGTCTGTTTGTTTGGCTCTGGTTTTATGAGCGTGTGAGGTGTCTGCCTCTGAATCATTTTTGTGGTGATGTACTAGAATGTTTTTGGCATAGATTTTCTGTACGCTTGGAACATCAAACTGTTTAAAAAATTCTGTTGTTGACGTCCTTATGGGGACCTTTAGAATGGTCTTTATAATGCAATACTGAGTTATCTTAAGTTGTTTTAAGTGATTAGATGCTGCTGAGCCCCATCCTATTACTCCATATTCCAATCGCGAGTGGCATAAAGCATAATATACTCTCTTTAGATCCCTCATCGACAAGATGTTTCTTAATGTTTCTTAATCTTATTAGTTATTAGGTTTGTGTGTCGTCCTCTACTTATTAAAAACAGTGCGAAAAATGGCACGTTTGTGGTTTACGGAAGTACACCCTTATCAAGGGAATAGGATGTAGTGCAAGAACCATTGAATAAAATTTCGGAGGGAAGAAAAAGATCTCTTAAGCCGCCGCTACCCGAATTTCTACCAATTTCTTACATACCTCCTTTAAACATTTGAAGTTTTTAAGCTTTTTTTAAGATAATAATATCTAGACGTGTTCCACGCCGAAACACAAATTATTTGAAATTCCTTCGATATATAAAAAATCGCAAAGTATGCTCCGATAACTATTATAAACGCGTTCATTTCACTTATTTTAGAAGTTATATGTATGAAAAAATTTACAGTGTTTCTTTAAATGCTCTTTCAGATGTTCCCCACGAGATTTTTGCACTATTTTAAACGAGTCATGTTTTATTAAACATTTACACAATTTTCGCTTTAATTTTAAATATTAGCTCGCTCTCTCCACATTCGTAATTACATATCTCTCGACCTTCTTCTTTTCTCTCATATACTCAGTTTGGAAGGTGGATATGGATACTGCCGCGGAAACCATTTATTGGACAACCAACACCCTTTCCATAGTTCACCCTGAATGACTTAGCAGGGGTGCCCGGGTTCATGGGGGTTTTGTCGAGGTTTTGGGAGGTTTGTCTAATTTTTGGCGGCCAATGCGTTAGCCCACCTACTGCGTGGCGGGGCCGAATCGAGAGAGATTGGTGGAGAAAGACCTAGCCAGCCGGTCTCTCTCGACCCATAGCCTTGCACCATAGTTGGAAGGATGGGTTCTGTCAGGTCAGAAAATTTCTTTGCAATAAAATCAAAATAAATTAAATATTTCTGGATGTATCCGAAAACTAAAAATCGTTTTTGAAAGGTGATAAAGGCGCTTTCAAATGTTATTATTAGAAATAAACAATTTTTTTCAGGGAAATGCGTAGCAATAATAATCTAAACTAAAATATGAAAGAGAACATGACACAGAAAATAGAAAAAGATAATGGTCACAACTGGGACTCGAACCCAGAACTCTCGTCTTACCGGGACGTGCGCGTTAACCAATTAATCTACTTAACCAGTAAATTTTTTTTTCAATGATATATTACATTGATGGGAATAACCTAAAAATGTTGTGAAAGAGAGTTTTTCTTGTAAAAAAATTAAATATATATATTTTTAATTGCGAACTTATAAAAAGTTTAAAAAATTGCTCACCTTATATTTTTTCTAACTAAAATTGCTGACGACGAAAAAAAAAGATAAACACGCAAATATGTTATGCGACAAACGTTACGTCGAGTCCTAATTTGTTTATCCAAAAATATAATGTAAATGCCCTTTAATGTGTGCATATCATGTAGAAGTTTTAAGAGCCGTTTTTGCTGGAAAACATTCGCTTACAGGTTGGCGCCATTTTTTACGCATTTCGGCAATTTAGGATTACTATTTTTGAGATACTCACTCCGCTTAGTAAATTCATATCATTATTTTTAAGGGTGGAATCCCAGCTTAGTTTAAAAATATTTATACGTCTCACAGGTGGCGAAACCCGGCGCGGTTCCGCGACTTTTTGTCCTCCGACAAAATATCCTCTGACAAAACATCTCCCGACAAAATATCCTACGGAAAACATCTCCCGACAAAATATCCTACGGATAAAACATCTCCCGACAAAATATCCTACGGAAAACATTTCCCCAAAAAATATCATACTGACAAAACATCACCCGACAAAATATCCTACGGACAAAACATCTCCCGACAAAATATCCTACGGAAAACATCTCCCGACAAAATATCCTACGGATAAAACATCTCCCGACAAAATATCCTACGGACATAACATCTCCCGACAAAATATCCTACGGACAAAACATCTCCCGACAAAATATCCTACGGAAAACATCTCCCGATAAAATATTCTACGGACAAAACATCTCCTGACAAAATATCCTACGGACAAAACATCTCCCGACAAAATATCCCTCGGACAAAACATCTCCCGACAATATATCCTACGGACAAAACATTTCCCCACAAAATAACCTTCGGACAAAACATCTCCCGACAAAATATCCTACGGACAAAACATCTCCCGACAAAATATCCTACGGACAAAATATCCCCGACAAAATATCCTAACCTTACCTAACCTAACCTAACCCAAAAAAACTTAACCTAACCTTGATTGTTTATTTGTGTTTCAAAGTTTTTATGTAATATATTGCTATTCTACACCCTTAAGGAGAACATTTGACAGGAATGCGAACAGTTATCACCGGAAATCTTGCGGAAAATCATGAAAAATGCGATAAAACGGGCACAAATGTGTATCAACACTGGCGGCAGCCACTTGACGGATATCATCTTTTCCACTCAACAGAAAAATTGTAAAAGTCCAAATAAAGATTTTTATTACTCAAAATAATATTTTTTTATTAAGTAAAAAAGTTATTCAAAAACAAAATTGGATGATTAATTTTGCGCCACCCTGTATTATAATTTTGAAAAATTTTAGTAAATCCATCTATGATTTTCTCGAAATTCCCATAGTGCCATAGATCACCCCAAGTGGTTCACTACGTTTATTGATTTAGCAGGGGTGGCTGGGGTTCTTGGAGAGAGGTTTGTCTACGTCTTGGTGGCGAAAGAGACTGCTTGAGGCCGACATAATCTAGACCTCTTCAGCCGGACTCTCTCAACCCATTATCTTTTCACACGTCTCTCCCTCCCTGGCACATTGCACACACAACAAAACCTAGGGTTCCCAGATCAAATAATCAAAATCCCGGAGAAAATTCCTGACATTTGATTAAAATTCCGGACTTTCGAAAGTTACGGAATTAACAAAGATGTGCTCTTATATACGAGTATTTACGATGCAGGCACAAAATGCCAACATTGAAAAGGTCTTTTCCTTAATGGGAACCCAATGGTCAAAAGAAAGGAACAGGTTTTCTGTAGAGTCTGTCAAGTCGATTCTCTTCACACACTATAATTAAAAAAAATAAGACTTGCGAAATATTCTACGAAACTATTATTAAAAATTTGGAAGTGTTGAACAATATTTCTGGGAGCATTAAATATCAGAAGTGATGTTTTTACTTTGATTTGTAATAAAAATAATTTGGTTCAATTCATTTTTTATATCTATCTCCACTTAATTGTAGAAATTCCGGACTACGGCTTATATTTTAGACAGGAAAATTCCGGAAGTATGGCACCCTAACCTCACCTAATCTAACCTAACCCAACAAAACCTAACCTAACCCAACCTAACCTAACCTCACAAAACCTTTCGGCGCCAAATTTAAAATTTAAATCGAAACTTTAAGTTCCTTGCTCTGTGTCCTTCCTTCCTTGTCGGAGGATATTTTGTCTTTGGGATATTATGCCGAGTGCTATTTTGTCGGAGGATATTTTGTCGGAGATATTTTGTCACGGGACGAAAGCGCGCGGTACCATCGGCGTGAATATTTCTAAGGATCAGTGAAAACAAACAAAAAAGTTTTATTTTGGCAGATTGCCACTTTAACGAAATAGCGTTGTGCAAAAAACGGTTCCTCAAGTTTAATATCATTCTTTTCACAGTGCGATTAAAAGTTAAGCGGTGGAATTAAAATGATTGTGTAGAAAAGGAAGCTCATTATTACCGTGGGAACTAGACGAATGCCAACAAATGATATCGCGATGCTTTCATCAACTACAGGATGTCCCGTTTTCGCCACAATATTATTATTATGGTGTGTTATTTAAGGTTTTTTTTGTATGTGGCTTGGTACCTATCTATGTCAAGTCATTTAATTGCAAAATTATTGGGAAACGACTCGGCGAACAAAAAAACAAAAATATCTTTATCTTTACTTAGTATAAAATAAAGTCGCTCCCGCTGTCTGTGCCTTGGATCTTTTAAACTACGCAACGGATTTTCATGCGGTTTTCACAAATAGATAGAGTTGTTCACGAGGATGGTTTTTAGGTATATAATTAGTCAAGGTTTTGTGTAAATTGGTTGAAATATATAAATAAAGGGAGCGGGCTGGCATGCAGGCGGTGTGGATTTAATTTGACAGATGGCTTTGGTTATAAAGGTTAGGTAATGGCGTGGTTTTGTGTTTCGTTAGCCACAGTGACGTGTGTCCGGGTCAGCTAGTACTATTTATAAAAACGTCCATGACCGCGGTGTAAATAGTGAAATACTCGTTCTTGATTTATTATCACGGCGTGCCTAGTTACTTTCTTTTTTTTAATGTTAGTTCCACACAGTCACCGAAGAAAATATTTCCCTTCAGGGCCTGTTTGGGAAAATGCTATGTGAAGAGTATATTTAGGAAAGGAAGGAGAGGAAATTCTAGAAAGGAAAACGGTGTGAGGGTTGGGTAGAAATCTGAGTATCAATGTGTCAGGAGTGACGGACGTATGAATCTATCCCTCTCACTGCGGTGCGAGGTGATGTTTCGAGAGAGTCCTGCTGGAGAGGTCAAGGGCAAACGTATCCGCCGCTAAAACCTAGACTAACTTCACCACATGAACCCGGGCACCTCTACTAAGTTACCAAACATAGCGAACTACTTGGGGTGACCTACGGAAAGGTGTTGGTTATCCAGTAAATGATTCCCGGGGCAGCGGTACCCATACCCGCCTCTAAATTGAAAATACTTACGACAGCACATATCCGAAGCGATTCCTGAGCATGTTTTAAGTGAAAATTAAAGATGTTATATATTTTTATCAAATTAAAACAAAATAATATTTTTCCATCACACACCGCAACTGAGTAGTAGTTGGGTCACGTGATGCGTAATCCGTCTCGTTCTTTCAGCATCCCAACAAGGGAGAGAGAGAGAGAGAGCGTGTATCACGTGATCATTATTAGTGTGATATTGCCCCTCTGCATAGTTATCATGGTTGAAATAATCATGTCAAATTATTTTACCAGGACGTTTTACATGAAACTAAACTATTGCAAAAAAGTTCACGCATACTAATTATTTTACAGGGTTAAATGGGACACCCTATATCTCAGCCATTAAACGCAGGATGTATCTCTTCTCGCTTCCCACCCCGCGCTACCACCCCAACCCTCGAGACGAGGGTTCACTGGGCACATTATTTCCGCCAAGACACACCACCCTTCCAATTAAACATTACTTCACCCCAGATATTGTTATGACTTAGAAACGAAGGGTTCATAACTTATGAATAACTACAGAAATGGAGAGTAATAATAAAATAGATAATGAAAATATACAAAGTGCACACAACACAGATCTTCACACATTTTTTTCGTACAAACCGTACGCGTTAGAAATGATATCACTGAGGGGGTGACAGGACAACTCCTCTCAACACCTCTTTTGAAAAGTCAAAAAGTGATGAAAAAATATATATAAAAAATTGCTTTTGTTAGGTTTGGTTATGGGCTATTTTTCTTTATTTTCCGTAGCTTTTAATGACTTCTCAAAGAGGTGTTGAGTTAACTTGATTCTTAGTTGGTATGGAACACTTTGAGACGAACCTGTGGTTATCTTCTTATGTATATATAAAAATGAGTCGCTAAATGTGTTGCTAAGCGCAAATCTCGAGAGCAGCTGAACCGATTTCGCTAATTCTTTTTTTAGAATATTCCTTGAAGTACGAGGATGGTTCTTACGGAGAGAAAAATTAAGAAAATTGCGCAGAAAATTCGATAATTTCAGAAAACCTATCGATTATAGCAAGTTTGACAGTTCGCGTGTTTGAGAATGACATTTTGCAAAACAATGATTATTAAATCAGGATTCTATTTTTGAAAATCCTTAAGTTGATAAATTTATTTAAAGTAGGTACTCCCCTAATAGTTTGAATCCAATCAAGAATTTTAGATATTTTAAATAGGTACCTATGTTAGGTACCAAATTTAATATACTGAATAAAAATTGTAAAAGGTGGCACGCGGGCTGTTTAAAAACTAAATGTACTGGGATTGAATACATGGAACACGGGAGGAGGGTTGGCGGGACGAGGGAGCGGGAAAGGGAAGGTGGGGAAGGTGGAAGGTGAACGCGGGAGGGGAAGGGGAGCTTGGGAGGGGGTTCGCGGGACGGGGGAAGGGGGGGGGTGGAGTGGGGAGAGGGAAGGTGGAGGTGACGGAGTGGGAACGCGAGAGGGGAAGAGGACGCAGGAGAAAAAGGGGAGGCGGAAGGGGGACGGGACGAATGGGAAAGGACACTCAGGGAGAAACAATTTATTTATTAAATGGCATAGCAACGCAAGCCAGGACCAGCTAGTACGTAATAAAAAGCAAGTTATCAAAATTAATTTCATCACCAAAGAGCTCTGGGGTCACGTAATTTTCCCAGATTTTCTGTGTTAAATGTTTAGTTCGACACAACAATTTTGGACTAAAAAAATAATTTGCATCGTGAGTTACAGAGCTTTTAAATGTCCTGTTTGTTACATCGATTTGTTTTATCGATACAAATCTCGGACGAAGCTAACTAACTAACTAACCATTACGCCGTTTCCCAGCAGAAGTAGGCAGAGAGAATGGACCACCAAACGAATAGGTTTTGGCCCACATTCTTTGCTTCATTCACATTCTGACGTACCTAGTCTCAAAAAACACCTTGTGTTATTCTGACTTCTGCCATAGGCCGAATGTGGTTCACTTGATCGTGCCATGCCTCTGTACCGACTTCTTCTACCATTCGCATTCGCGTTATGTGATATTTTCCTTACATTCTGTTTTTCGTTCATTCGCTCTACATGCCCAAACCATCTAACCTACCTACAAACCACACAAGCACAATTGTATAGCTAATTTAATAGTATAAAGTCTTAAGTTCAATTAAAAAAAGTTTGCTCGATATTGCAGTAAAAGCTCCTCGGTAATTATTTCCTTAACCGGCGCAGTTATAGGCAGAGATTATGGAAATTACACAAAAATTTTACAAGAAACAACTATTTTTATAGACAAATGCAATACGAAGTACCGCACACAGATTACCGTACGATTATTCTATCTCATTCTGTTAGATGCATGTGTTTGTCTCATTTTGGTGTCCCTTTTTTCGTTTCATTGAGTTTAAAATCACAACGGTGCTAAAGAAGTTTTCACTTCAAAAATGTAAATCGCGGCAAAGGGATTGTTTTTTTTTATTTGCGAAATTTGAAACTTGAATAAAAATGTGATTTAATGCATCTTTTACCATCTAACCAAAAGAGTAATGCGCGTTTTCATCCCCGACAAAATATCTACTAAAACCTAACCTAACCTAACAATAATTTATTGTCTTTACAGGATGTCTGTATTATTTTTCTCACATATTACTATTTTTGTCACATATTACTATTTTTGTCTCATATTACCATTTTTGTCACATATTACTATTTTTGTCACATATTACTATTTTTGTCTCATATTACCATTTTTGTCACATATTACTATTTTTGTCACATATTACTATTTTTGTACGTATTACTATTTTTGTCACATATTACTATTTTTGTCACATATTACTATTTTTGTACGTATTACTATTTTTGTCACATATTACTACTTTTGTCACAAATCGCTATTTTTGTCATATATTACTATTTTTGAACAATAATATTGTCATTACAGGATGTACCTACGTATTATTTTTGTCCCATATTTTTGTTAGGTTAGGTTTTAATAATCTGGGATCTCAATTTGGGAGGCGGGTATGGGTACCGCCGCCCCAGAAACCATTAATTGGATAACCAACACCTCTGCCATAGGTCACCCCAAGTGGTACGCTACGTTTGGTAACTTTGCAGGGGAGACCGCGTTCATGGGGTGAGGTTTGTCCAGGTCTTAGCGGCGAGTGCGTCTGCCCACCTCCTGCATGGCGGACCGGACCAAGAGAGACTGGTTGAGAGAGGCCTTTTGACCTTTCCAGCCGGACTCTCGACCCATCGCCGTACACTGCAGTTGGAGGGATGGATTGATACGTCCGTCACTCCTGGATATACTGACCCCAGATTCTTACCCACCCCTCATACCCTTTTCCTTCCCAGAACTTCCTATCCTTCCCTTCCTTAAAAAGACTCTCCACACAGCATCCCCTAAGATGACATAGGCCATGAGGGAAATTATTTTCCTTAGGGCCTCCTGTGTGGGGCTAATGTAAAAAAATAGTACATATTTTGTTAGGGGATGTTTTATCCGCAGGTTATTTTGTCGGGGATATTTTGTCGGGGAGTATTTTGTCGGGAGTATTTTGTCGGGGATAGTTTGTCGGGGATATTTTGTCGGGAGTATTTTGTCGGGGATATTTTGTCGGGAGTATTTTGTCGGGGATTTTTTGTCGGGGATATTTTGTCGGGAGTGTTTTGTCGGGGATATTTTGTCGTGGATATTTTGTCGGGAGTATTTTGTCGGGGATATTTTGTCGGGAGTATTTTGTCGGGGATATTTTGTCTGGATTATTTTGTCGGGGATATTTTGTCGGGAGTATTTTGTTTGGGATATTTTGTCGGGTGTATTTTGTCGGGGATATTTTGTCGGGAATATTTTGTCGGGAGTATTTTGTTGGGGAAATTTTGTCGGGGAAATTTTGTCAGGAGTATTTTGTCGGGAGTATTTTGTCGGGAGTATTTTGTCGGGGATATTTTGTCGGGAGTATTTTGTCGGGGATATTTTTTCGGCGATATTTTGTCGGTGATATTTTGTCGCGGGAAGAACCGCGCGAAACCATCCAAACTTAATTAATGGTTTCTTTTTATTAAGTTGAAATGTTGTATAATTTCCAAAATCTGTTCCTAATAAAAATGCAGCGGTTAGAAAATATTTACCTAGCTTTAGCCTCAATTATCGATCCTTGCACAGCAGTAACCGCATTGCATTTTCATATCGGGTCATAAAACAGAATAATAATTCGTATATATATCGCCCCCCCCCCCCCCCCCCCCTCCCACCCTTGGAACATGAAATGATCGTACTGCCTTCATTTCTACCTCCCCATCTCACTAACGAACTATCCTCTCAAACTCCCAACTCTGTACAGGAATACAGCCACTTCAAACTATACTAGAAAATAGAAACCAGAGATAAGTGGAGTGTGCAGTGAATTAATATTTACTTATTACACTGTGTCTGGGAAACAGTGATGTAAACAGAATAAGGTAATATCGGCTGATAATTCACCAGGCCAAATTCAGCCGACAGTAAAATTTTACGAAGTAAATTCGATACGTCAATACTGATGACGTCAATAATTAAGAGGTTGAAAGATATTTTAATTTATTAACGTAAAAATATATGTGCATGTTGTAGTAACTTTTAACTTTAATCTGATATTTTTTTGTTTTAAAATAATGATTTATAATGGTGCTGTAGCCATGTAGTTTTATTTTGGGAGCGGGTGTCGGTACCGCCGCCCCTGGAACCATTTATTGGGTAACTAACACCTATGCCTCAAGTGGCTCGCTACGTTTGATGTCCGGGTTCAAGGGATGATTTGGTTCACGGGCCAAATAGAGAGACTGTTAGAGGAGGTCTTACGACCTCTCCAGCCAGAATCGATATGCACCTCAGTTGATTGTTAAGCACTTGCATACTGCTTTTTTACAACGTATGCAGGGACACTGGAGGTCTAGATTCGTTCAAAATAAATAAATGTAGCTTCGTTTAACAAAAAAATTAAAATCTTGCGAGAGCCTTGAAGGAGTAACCATCTGTTACTTATACCAGGGCGGGTAAGTGGTGGATAACCTCCACTGTACCTCAGTTGAAGGGATGGATTCGTACGTTCGTCACTCCTGAACACACCGACCCCCAGAGTCCTACCCACCAAACGTAGATATTTTATGTTTTAAGATGATAATGATGAAGGTGGATGCATTTGTGTACTTGGGAAGTACGTTTACGAGAGATGGGAAGGCTGATAGAGATGTTGAAAGAAGGGTGAATGCAGGTAACTATTAATGGAGGACTGAACGCCATTTGCGCACTGTCCAAAGAAGCGAAGCTAGCCGTCCATAATGGAGTACTGGTACCTACTGGAGTACTGGTAGTGAGGCATGGAACTCCAGAGGAAGGATGAAAGTAGACTGAATACTGTAAAAATGAGATCCCTGAGGCGTATGTGTTCCAAAACCGTGCATGATCGTGTGAGAAACGTGGAGATTCTCAAAGAATGCAAGACTGATGTAAGCGTAAAGAATAAGATTAAGAAAGGAACGCTCAGAACTGGGCATGTCGAGCGAATGAACGAGGAAAGGAGTGTAAGGAGAATATATGACGCAAATGTGAATGGTAGAAGAAGTCGGGGACGCCCGAGAAAGACATGGCACGACCAAGTGAATCAGATACTTGAGTCGGGTCATGTCAAAGAGTCAGAATAAAAGAATGCGTGTATGAGACGATGTATGAATGTGAACGAGGCAAGGAGTGTGTGCCAAGACCGGATTGTTTGGTGGTCCGTCCTCTCTGCCTACCCCTGCGGGGAAATGGCGTGATGGTTAGTTAGTTAGCAAGTTGATAAAAAATTGTCACAATAGTTCAAAATTCCGATTATATTTTTTACTCCAAATAATGTCAGGAATCACCAGTTAAAGCAAGACAAGTACCTCCCTGTATAAAGTAGATCCAGTTTCAAGAATAAACTAAACTGCAATAAACTTCGTCTTCATAACACATTTTTGTCTCGTTATCTAAAGAAGGCAAATTTACAACAGTGAGCTTTAGCGAATGAAATTTACAGGGTTTTTTTGTCTGGTATTTCTAGGTAAACGGATTTTTTTTACATTAACTCCACACAGGAGGCCCTGAAGAAAATAATTTCCCTCAAGGCCTATGTCATCTGGGATGCTATGTGGAAGGTCTTTTTGAGGAGAGGAAGGAATGAACATTGGTCTTGAAGAGACCCATGTTGTAGGAAGGAGGAAACTCAGAGGCCGGCAAATTATTCCACAGCCGAGCTGTTGAACACAAGAACGAGTCGAAGAAACGACCCGTTCTCATGTGACAAATGTCAACCGTGTACAAATATTGGGCACGCGTTTGGCGTGCTTCCCGACTATGCTCCGGTGCCAAAGGGATCAATGACGCTAGTTCCTCGGAGCATCTTCCATTCTAATACGGTATTACAAGGATAGCATTCCCACCCGACGCCTGTGCTCTGAAGATTGCAATCCGTCTGTTAAGATGGGAGAATCTATTAAACGGACCGCCCGTTTCTGCACAGAGTCGAGGGTATTTTTCAGGTATTTTGGAGCTCCAGACCAGAGGTGGCTGCCAAATTCAACCGTGGGGCGCACTTGTGGAATTATTTTCATCGCGTAATATCTTTTTCATCGTGAGCCTTGGGGCTTCGAAATCATTTAAGCCAATTTAAAGACAGTAGAGGTCTTTTTATCCATTAAAAATTATTTTACCCCTTTTTCAGTTCTTTTACCAAACACTGTGTAACAAGAGCATTTATTTTTGGTTGGTATGTTTTATGCACACTTGTAATGTATATCATATTCCCTAAGCTTGCAGTCGAAATACAGACGAGAGTTCAAAAGGTCAAAGCTCCTTCGTTTTCCTCCCTGTGTTCTGGTCTCTAGCACGGTTGTGAAACTGAATTTGTCTCTTGCGAATCTGAAAAAATCAGAATTCATTAACTTTAAAATAGTGGCCTATTGTATAGTCATCACTGTCATCACAGTTGCCTTCCAAGAAGTTGATCGGAGCTCAATTCCACAATTTTTTCAAAAATATATTTATTTTTTATTTTTATGTGTTTTTAAATTAAAAACACAAGTCTGCGCTGCTAAATATATTAGTAATTTCGTTTTTATGCGATAAGAAATGTTGCCACGACACCGTCTTTTTAAACGGTAAGGTTATTTACCATAAAAATTGTTTTCATATGGTAAGGTATGTTACCATGATACCGTCTTTTTTACACGGTAAGGTTCTTTACCATAAAAACTGTTTTTATACGGTAAGAAATGTTGCCACGAAACCGTCTTTTTACACGGTAAGGTTATTTTACCATAAAAACTGTTTTGACAAGGTATTTTTTATTTATTTATTTAACGCCCAAAGGGCTTTTACATGTTTGGTATTACAATTAATTCATGACAGATGATTTTTAAACAGGTAAAGAACAGGTATGTTACCATGGTACCGTCTTTTTTATACGGTGAGGTTATTTACCATAAAAACTGTTTTCATACGGTAAGGTATGTGTAATGTTCTTTAAATGTGGCCTTATTAGCCCACAATGATAATATGTACAACGTAAGTTCTTTCGTCTTTTATTGTGATGTTACAATGGATTCGATAGTTCATTACCATGAAACCTTCTTTTGTTATACTGTAAGGTTTATTACCATAAAAAACTGTTTTTATACAGTAAGGTATGTTACCATGAAACTGTCTTTTTTATACGGTAAGTTTATTTACCATAAAAACTGTTTTGATACGGTAAGGTATGTTACTATGATACCGTCTTTTTTATACGGTAAGATTCTTTACCATAAAAACCGTTTTTATACGGTAAGGTGTGCCACCCTCCCCCCAACCACTAATGGACCAATTTTCTATGAAGTCGAAATTTGCGTTTGTCAACTTTAATGAGGAAGGGGGGGGGGGGTGACACCATGTTAAACGCCCCGGGTGCCACCCATGCTAGCTACGCCACTGGGTATGTTACCATAAAACCTACATTCTTATCGATAATTCAGCATCTCTTCTACAAAAAGTCACCGACCGCCATTGAAGTATATGTGTTACGACCACATTTGATTTTTTTTCAAGTCACACGTCTAAATCATGCTGTATGCAAGCAGCGCTTCTGTGTGAGTGCTGCGCTAGACTAATTATTCTCTCCGATATAATTCCATTGACTAAATTCTCAAACCCAGTACCTATTCGATTCACTGCAGTTCCGTTTCCGGTACAGTTCAACCGGAACAATTCCCGCCTATATTTAAACTGCGGCCACTGCATAAAAAGCGCACAAACCCAACAGTCACCACCCTTTCTATTCAGCTGCAGTTTGTACCTTCTTACAGGGTGTCCCCGACTCGCCTTGGTGTGCTACTTACTGTAGAACTTGAGTGTCTGGAGTTCGAGGCCTGCGCGGACGGGGCTCGGCAAAACAATTGATTTTCTGATTTTGTTCAGGTGCATGCAATTTTCATTTTAACGCCAACCCAGCCAACTTCGATAAAAAAGACTACCTGGCAACGAATGGTATACGGGTAAAGTAAAACTAATGACTATTGTAATGACTGATTCACTTCAATTTATACATTTTAAAAGTATTACAAAATTAACATTTCAAAGCGTTTTTAAAAGAAAAAAATATTTAATATAAGGTAAGCAGGTTTAAACTAACAGCAAAACAAATCTTGCCGTCTAAATTGTGGTCCATTGATGTTAAACATATCGGTATTCGAAGTGATTCTATTTAAGAATAAGACAGCTCCCCCCCCAGACTGGCGTAACCATTGGCAAGTTAGTTTTGCAAGCCGGGAGATAAAACAGTATATTTATTTTCGTTATTTGTTTTTGGGGTGTTACGCCGTGTTGCGCTACCTCCTACTTTAGCCAACGTTTCGGACACCGTTGCAGTGTCCATCATCAGGGCTAAAGAAGGAGGTAGCGCAACACGGCATAACACCCCAAAAACAAATAACGAAAATGCTTTTGGCCGTGAAAATCTTAAAACTTATCAGTATATTTAATTATTTATTTTTTCAGGTTGTCCACAAAACAGTTATACACCAAATTATTACGGAGAAGATTACAAAATTTAAGAGAAAAAAAGTCCGAGGGGGCAGTTTCACTATGTTGAGACGTATGTCAAAAGATAGTTACTGAACTCTCTGTAGGTAACATTGAAGATGTCGATGCTCAATGCATAATCGTTAAGCAGTTGAATTGCTCTATTTAATGGCGCATTCTGTAAGAAGAAGTACTTTCGGAGCACAAAAAAGTGCGTGGGATCTCCCACGAGTATACGCGTTAGGGACATATAGGTTAATCTCCTTCAACATAGGTGAATTCAGTACAGTACCCGAGATCAGTTTAAAAAAATGTTTCCCCAAAAATATTTTTCGGCGGGCTTTTAAGGTATTAAGATCGAGCATTCCTGTTAAGAACAAAGATGGATTCAGGAATGGGTAGTATGTATATTTCCTCATATACAGGTAACCCATAAACCTTTTTTGTACTCTTTCTATTTCTAGGATATGGTTTTCTTCAGAGGGGGCCCAAATAATGGAGCTGTATTCCAGGATGCTGCGGACAAGTGCTTCATATGTCCTTCGTATTGCAATTCCATTAGTAAATGATCTCGCATTACGAAGAACAAATCCGAGCATTTTGTTGGCGCGGGAGACAATGTCTGATATGTGTGATTTGAAAGAGAGGTTTGCTTCAAAAATCACGCCAAGGTCTCGAATCTCGTTTTTGCGTGATAGTATAATTTTATTAATGTGGTATAGGAATAGAAATGAGTCTTGGGATCTTGTAAATGTGACGATACTGCATTTCTGGATACAAATGAATGATGAATGAATGGTAAGTTATTCAATTCCGACCATTTGACAAGAGAATCAAGAATGAATGGAATGCAGAAGAATGGAATCTACATAAATGACTTTTAATAGCTCTGAAAACTTATGTTATGTTAGTTATATGCTGCCATAACATATGTTACAGACATGATGAGATGACTAAAAACCATTTGGGCGTTTTTCGTGGTACAAAAGAATTTTTTACATTCGATCGCTGTGTCATCTTTGGAGATGCTGTGTGGATGGTTTTTTTAGGGAAAGGAACAAGAGGAAAACAGTACGATGGGTGGGCATCAGAAGTAAATGAATATGGAAGTCGATGTATGAGTAATCCAAGAGGGACGGACGTATGAATTCATCCCTTTAACTGCGGTGCAAGGCTATGATTGAGAGGTTACCGGACAACTCAGAATGAAACCAACGCAGAACCATCTCAGAAAGGTCATTAGGGGTGATGATAAAAAAAATGGTTTAATAGGTTAAGTTCGGTTAGGGTTACCGGCTATTTTAACATTATTTTTTCATAGCTTTCAATGACCTTTCTAAAGTGGTTTTGAGTTGGTTTCATTCTGAGTTGGCATGGAACCGGATTGAGAGTCTGGCTGGAGAGTTCTATGTTAGGTCTCCCTCAACCAATCTCTCCCGATCCGGCCACGCAGTAGGTCGCCAAGAACTAGACAAACTTCACCCCAAGAACCCGGGCCCCCCTGCTCACCCTGTCACCAAGCGTATCGAACCTTGGGTGACCTTCGGCAGGGGTTTTTGATATTATCTATTTAATGGGTAATGAGCCAGTTTAAGAGAGGGACTCTCAGGCGGTTTAGATATGTAAAGCGGATGAATGGAGAGTGGATGCTTACATGAATGGCAAAATCGGGGATGCCCGATAAACCAATGAAATAAAAACTTAAGTCGGGTTTATTAAATATAAACTTATAACAGAAAAGTAGGAATGTATATAACGGTGTATGAATGTAATTGAAGCAAGAACCTTGTGCTAAAACAGAGTAGTTTAGTGGTTCTTCTTACCTAATATCCCAAGAAACTACGTGATTATTACTTAATTTAGTTAAAAATAATTAATAAAACATTAAAAAATTTCGATTTTTTTTTTCAAATTGCGATCGGAAACTTTGATTTCATAAAGGTGTACATTTTATTTTTTTGTGATTAACCTTTAGATTTGAATATGCGTGGTGTTTTCTCATTATAGAGCCCGTTCACACTTCCGTTTTAAAAATGGAGGCGGGTCCCGTTTTTAAAACGGAAGTCCTAGCCGCTGTAGTGGCTCTATGGAGCTGTTCACACTTGTCGGTTCCGACTTGAAAACAGATTCGTTATGTTTTGCCGGAGAGATCGCCTACGCATAGCGTCCGCTTTGAAGTCGGAACGGAACGCGCTGGCTCATGCATTTCAATGGAGCTGTTTACACTACACGGAGAACGGATCCGTTTTATTTTCTTCTGTACAAATGCACTCTCTCAATTTTGTATTTTGATACGTTAAGCTCACTGAAACTCGTTCCAGTAGATAGTTAAAGGAAGTGATAGACATTCTAAAATAATTAAAGAACTTTAGTTTATCACTTCTCAACTCACCAATTAACACTTGGAAAGTTCCTACAGAAAATCTTTCAGCTATAATTGGGTGTACCCAAAATTTTCTTTTCACTTTTTTCCTTCTTTTTAATAAGTACCACATGACAACAAGAGCTTCACCATCGTCCATTGCGAACGACCGTCTACTGAAGAATGAGCAAATAAAATGTTTTGGTCGCCGTTTTCGTAGAGTAGGATCCGTTTTCAAAACGGATCCGTTTTGTGTGAACAGGGGCCTAGGACTTCCATTTTAAAAACGGGACCTGCCTTTTTAAAACGGAAGTGTGAACGGGCTCTAACACCGTTTAGATCATTTTCCCAATAAGGGAAGAGACACGATTTCTATGAGACTTATATGCGTTGTTTCCGAAAGCGCCTGAAAGGTTAAACACCACACAAATCTTACTAATACAAAATAATCAACATCAATTGTATCAATATCGGGTTCCCACCCAAGCGTTGCGGATTCTATCATCTGCTAGCTTGTTCCTCCATCACTGCCCAAGCACCATTTTCCTCCTGTAATAATGGTTGTACGAGTACAACGCCCGTTGGGTAATATAATATTTAACAAAAATGTTTTATAGATGTGAAAAATTAGCCAATTATTTTTATTTTATTCGATTCAAACACAGGTTGACGATCACCTCCACACAATTACCAAAATCACCAAAAGCCGTTAACACTCTTTTACAAAGCTGAAAAATATAATGTCAATTTCAACATAATAAATAATAACTTTACTGTTATTCGACACCTTTAACCGTTGTTCGCAATGTATGATCGTAACCCGACGTTTAAGGCACTTATCCCGTTTTCCAGAACTGCAACATTGTGACTTGTTACCACCTTGCTTTGTAAATAATATGGCGATATTATTGTGTGTTGTTCTCAAGTATGGCTTCTTTGACACGAGTTTCTGAAACCCTTATCCCCCACGACACGAGGAATTTCATTCACCCACGCTGGATGGTGTATATAATATTATTTGCAAGTGAATACTACGATTCGAGGAAATTCTAAAGTTCGATATCGCCAATCACGCTGTTAGGATTTTATTGTCAAGGTAGTTAAAAGATCTTTCTGGGTACCTAGCCTAGCACGATCGATAAAAGATTTATCAACAGTGTCGATAACTTGTCATCGTTTCGGAGCCCGACTTCAGATCACCAACAAACCAATACCAGTTCACATCAAATAATTTGGAAGTACTTAGTCGTTGTGAACTGTAGTTTGTTCGTTAGCGCCCTTCAGTCGTGCTCGGGAAATTTTCGTAATTTTCGATAAAACCAGTACCAGACCGTGCTAGCTACCCAGATCCACGATTTATATTTATCTACATTATCTATATATTTATCTACTTACAATAGATGTCAATTTTAACTGGTCAAATCATATTGAAAATGTATGTAATAGATTAAGATCCATATTAGGGAAATTTTACCACCTAAAAACCTTTGTTAATAAAAATATTATATAATCAATTATAGGATACGGAATAAATAGTTACGGATTAACGTACAAAACGTACTTAAATAAAATTGAACAGTTATAAATCCGTTTCCTAAAATTGATATCAGGCAAAAAAAGAATTTTATTATGTGAAGGCGATTATAATTTTTTTTTCTCCTTGTGTAATGTCCTCTCTATACACAGTGAGGTAGAATACCAATTAACGCTAGATGAATTCTGGAATACAGAATTAAGAAAACCTGTAAACCACAACTACCCTACTAGGCATAGAGAAGCACAAATGTTTATTATTGATAAATCTCAAAATGTATGAGGTGATAGAACAAAGAGACAAAAAAACTGAATACACATATTAAAAAAAATAAATAAATAAAAAAATAAAAAAATATATTCTTCATATTAATCATAAAGGAAAACGTTTAGATAACTTAGAAGCTTTGGAAATTAAAAAATCCCTTAAAAATAATGAATCTATTATCAACAAACAAAAAATATTGTCATATAGCCCAATCATGGATTTGTTCCCCTACCCACCCACTCTACACTAATACCTACCCACCCACTCTACATTATTAACTACCAACGGCTCCACCCCTACCACAATAAAACATTGTTCTAAACTGTCAAATTAGTAAAAGCTTTCCCTGACGAAGGAACGTTTGTTCCGAAACCGGTCGGATTTGCACATCATATAAGTGGTTTATACAAAGTTGTATTGTTTCATTTTTCTATAATGGATAACCACAAAGTAATAGCTACATTCAAAAAAATAAAAATAAAAATTGAAATTTTCCAGGTTTACTGTAATTATTAAATTGATTCACTGATTTGAACTTTTTTTTTTAATTCTTATTTCATTACATAAGATCTACAATTTGGGAGGCGGGTATGGGTACCGCCGCCCCGGGAACCATTTAATGGATAACCAACACCTCTGCCATAGGTCACCCCAAATGGTTCGCTACGTTTGGTGACTTAGCAGGGGTACCCGGGTTCATGGGCTGAGGTTTGTCCAGGTCTTGGCGGCCGATGCGTGAGCCCACCTGCTGCGTGGTGGGCGGGATCGAGAGAGACTGATGGGGGAGGTCTTTTATCCTCTCCAGAATCTTTCGATCTACTGCCTCGCACCGCAGTTGAAGGGATGGATTTATACATCCTTCACTCCTGGACACACTGACCCCCAGATTTCTACCCACCTCTCATACCCTTTTCCTTCCCAGATCTTACTATCCTTCCCTTCCTTAAAAAACCCTCCACACGGTATCTAAGATGACATAGGCCCTGAGGGAAATTATTTTCCTCAGGGCCTCCTGTGTGGAGCTAATGTAAAAAAAAAATAAGACGGGCATGATGCCCAAATATTAACATACATTTATTTTGGAAAGGGAAGGAGATGGGGAGAGGAAGGTGGGGAAGAAGCTGGCTATTCAGATGTGGTTACCAAACACGGCCTAACCATTTCAACCAACTTTTTTGTTATGTTTGGTAGTCCTGCACCAGGTCCATATTGAAAGTATCTTCCACTTCCACAGAAGGTGCCGTAAATATACTGTATACAATTTTTTAATGAATTTATTGTGAAATAACACAAATTAATCAAATTAAATTTATTTGCTCACGTCGGAATTCGATTCCGCGACCTTCAGATTGTGAGTCGAGAGCCTTACCCCTCGACCACGGTGGCCGTCATCATGAATCCAAAATGAAATCCAAATCCAATTCCAAAATGTAATACTGTTTTGAAAGCAGATGAAACACTCATTCCGGTTTTAATATTACAAACATGTACGCAATTAAAAATGTTAAAATCATGTTGATTTCATAAATTTTTAAGATTTCGATTTCGCTTACTGATTGTTTTTTATTAATTTTTATTTATTTTTTTATTTAATTTTTTTTCTTGTATTCTATCAATAATAACACAAACATGTTACAAAAAGTTACTTTCAAACATATTCAAAGTTGTTTTGGTTTAATATACCAAATTAATTGAATATTCACAAAATGTGATGAAAAAATTTTTTTAGGTGGCGGAAATAAGGAACTCCAGTGAAAAATATTGTGGCTTTAAAGTGTATCATTTAAGTAGAATTCATAAATCGTCGTTTAAAAACGAATTATACACATGTAAATTAAAACGGACCGTTTTCACAATCAAGGGAGACAAATACCACATTAAAAATTCATTAATTCAAATTATAAAAGAAAAAGATAAATATCCATTTTTAAACGAAAACAGAACTCGATTTAAACATATTTTTCTATGCCCAAAACTTGCACAGCATCATTACACTTACCAAGGAAGAACTTTTTTCATTCGTCTACCAGAAGAAATCAGAAGCATTGTTAAAACCCGAATACTGCTCTCTGACAAGAGACATTTTAAAAAAATTCTTAAGAAAAAAACTGCTGTCACTTAATTAATCTATAAATACCCTTAATTTTCCATTACATTCTTTCTTTATTTAAATACACACTATTATCAAAATAAATACTGCAGCTCACATATATTTATGTACAATGAATTATTTAAGTATGTACACAAGCAAATGCTTTAAATGGAAGGGTAGTAAAAAAAAAAAATACCTGAGATGTAAAATTAGCATATAAATAAATACCATGTAAAACATATTATTTAAAATAAAAAATAAAGACGCTGTATGAATGTGCATTTTTCGAGATAGAGTTGTATTGCGGTCCATCCTCTCTGAAAACAGCTTGGTTGTTCTGTCTACTTTTAAATCTGTCTTTGTTCTAATTTTCTTTTTCCTTTTTCTAGGTAAGTTACCTACTTCAATATCGGGCCTTGAAGATATTAGAGCTGCAGTTCTGGTAAGAAAATACACAAAACATTCAACATTCATTATCTTCAAAATACATAGTAAAAAGAGCCTTGAAATCTGACACTGTTTACACTTCATATTCAGTCCAAGATATCAACTAATTAATACCACGAACAACATAATACTTAGTGTCTTGTCTTGTTTCTTGTTTTGTTTTCCTCACGTTTCCAGAACGTGACTGTGTATTTATGTTCTGTTTATCACAGTTAGAAATTTTCCATGTTATTCTTTTTATTATACTGCCTGTTTTATGACCTGAAAGAAGGTTTCTCTTTATGTGACCACGTTTCCGCCATAACGCGGTTTGAGATACAAATTTATGTATCCGCAAAATACATTTTTAAATAGCAATTCTTGAAATATTTAAATTTGCTAAAATAATCGTTTTGCTGACAAAGCAACTTAAAAATTATTGTTAATTCAGAAAAAGTGTTTCCACTGTTTGGAACTATACGAATATGGCATCCCCTGATGGGGAACGTTATGAAGCTAAGGGAAGTGAGACGACAAAGGTTAGAAATTATCTGGCTATTCATTTCTGATCACTAAACACGGCTATTGCCATTTCAAGCAATAAGGAACTCCAGTGAAAAATATTATGGCTTAAAAAAAATATGTTCATATAGACCAATAAACGCTGATTCTGAATATAAAAGTTTAATTTCATAATATTAATCGCAGAGTTCTCAAAAAATTATTAAAAAGTGCATTTTTAAACCTCTCGTCAAAACACACTAAAGTTGGTATTACTGAATGGTTAGTGCTGACGCCACGCGTCACCAGTCATTGTATTGAAATCTTTGATTATGCAGGTATGACATAAGCCATTATTAACAACATTTCATGTTATTCGTTATTTCATACTGTTTATAGAGATTTAGTTGTTGTGTTTATTGAAACAATATTTAAGCCCAAATAATTCAGTATCAAAAATAGAGGTATCGCAAGCCTAAATAATTAAGCGTAAGCCTAAATAATTCAGCATCAAAAATAGAGGTAATTGAAAAACTACTGCACAAAAAATAGTAATGCTACTTCTAGGGAGAATGCTTCGAATAACGCTATTCAAAATGGCGGCATTTGATCAGCTGATTGCCAAATCCTATAGTAATTTTTCAGGAGTGATGACGTCACTCGATTCACCGTACATACCGTGGTCTTAGGGGGATCTTGAAAAATTAAAACTTTGAAAATTATTTTAACTATTAAAACTAACTCTAAAAATAAAAATAAAAATGCAGTTATTTAAGTTAGAATGTCATTTATTCATTTAAAAAAATTAAAAAAATCGGACTGCAGTTCTCTATTCTCGATTCTGAATGGTGGTCTTTATTTCCATACAATTGAACTCTCTGGAAATGTGTGGATTATTTCAAAGAAACACATTTTTTCCTGTTTTTCCGACAGACCAAATAAAAAGCAGTTTTGTAAATTTGAAAAATTATCGAATGTAAACAGTTACATTCGATAATTTTTCAAATTTACAATAAATGCTGATTACAGAATCAGCATTTATTTTATTGATAATAATTAGAGTGCTTCTAATAAATACTAAGAAAATTATCATGTTATTAGAATTATTAATATTGTTATCGACACATTACTAGGAACGATTTATTCTCAAGTTTGTTTGTCAGCTGCACCTTGCATATCAAACACCGTTTTTTTTGCGTCATTTTCTAACATTTTCTACTTAATTTTTTGCCAGGTTTTGAGTAAATCTCCTTTTTTCGTATTGCACAATAATTTATACACAACTGGCGTAATTTGTAAATATTATGTAAGCGATAATTTCTTGCTATTAAACTGTAAAATAATGTTTCGAAAAATATTGTGTTTATCCATAATTTTAATTCTATGTATTTGTTTTTTATATTATTTAATAGTATTATTTCACCCGATATGCTAGGGATATTCCTGTATTATTGCGGGTGATGATTACAGATTGGAATTATAAACAATATGTTTGATCACAATAATTGTTAGATGAACAATTCAGATTAAGTTGTGAATATTTTATATCATAATAAAATTATGAAAATTGGATAGGGATTTTTTTTTTACATGAGCTCCACACAGGAGGCCCTGAGGAAAATAATTTCCCACAGGGTCTACGTCATCTTTGGGGATGCTGTGTGAAGAATTTTTCTTAAGGAAAGGAAGGAGAGGAGAGTTGTGGGAAGCAAAAGGGTTTAAGGGGTGGGTAGGAATCTGGGGTTCAGTGTGTCCTGGTCATCCGCCTGCAAGACCTAGAAAAACCTCACCCCATGAACCCGGGCACCCCTGCTAATTCACCAACCGTAGCGAACCACTTGGGGTGACCTTTGGTAGAGGTGTTGGTTATCCAATAAAGGTTCCCGGGGCGGCGGTACCCATTCCCGCCTCCTAAATTGAAAATGTGGGAAATGTATGAAGGGAGATTAGGTGATTAGAGTGTAAAATGTGTGGGTATTGTGATCGAAATTTTCCCTCCCTGCTGCTAAACTTCTCGTATATGAAACACACAATTTTTTACTCGCGCGTCACCTATTGCAATTTTTTTATATACATATTTCATAATGTTGGAGCTCACCAGTGTATATAGAAACCGTACGCAGGCGTACGCACAGGCGTGTAGGTACTCGAGTGTAGGCTGGTGGTTAAATGAAGAAAAACGAGATTGCGTGATAAAATAAACCTTTAATGAGTTCCCACAATAATTATAATTCGTAAGCACACAAACACGCTCAGCGTAACAGTTTTACGATATTAAATAGTACACACTGGGTCAAGGTTGATTGCGGATAGACGAGGCGACTGCTCGGTAAGTTCAACGAATACTGATACTTTCGTTGTTGCTGGGCGCCTTTTATATGGCCAGACGAGTGGAGTATTAGTGGTAAATCGTCATTCGGCGAGTTGCTCGAAAGCGCTGGAACTGTGCATTTCAAGCGTACAATGGTTCGTACCTTTTCTGGAATGTGTGAGAAGTAGGTAGGTCCACGACTCTGTTTCGATACACTAGGTACTTACTGCTCAGTCGTGTACCGTTCATGCTCGACGGCTGGCGGGCGCTCTAGTAATTTCGCTTGCATATATATGAACACAGGTGCCGCCTCTGGAAATATCGATACGTTTCGGGTGCAATCCAAAGCGTGACGTAGCAACAATGCGTGGTTGCTACAGGCGTAACCACTAACCAAAGTTTCAGCGCAATCGGATGAATAGTATGGGTAATAATTTCATAACGCCAGAGCTCACTATCATACACAGAAACCATCGTGGGCATGCGCTTATCAAATGACCATCCACAACACGGGCATGTGCCTAGCATGGTGGTCGAAAAATCCCCAATTTTTGTAAAAAAAGATTTTTTCAATGAATAAAGAAACTTAAAAAAAAAAAAAAAAAAATCACCAAAGTTTCATCACAAGCTGACGAACGGTTTAGGGACCGCGTAAGGGACAAACAAAAAACATTCGTGATTATATATTCAGATTATGTTTTTGAAAGAATACTCGGGGAATAAACAAGTATTTTATAAGTTGACATCACATAATTTCCTATAACTTAACCTACTAAGAAGTAAGTTAATTACGATTGGTCCCACCCATTGTAATTATTTACATACGTTTTGTAAGTTATCGGGTCTAATAAAACGTTTATCAGTCTTTACCAACGTGTGGAATAAAGTGTTATCGTGTTTGTCTTTGACTAAGCTGAGTGTAATAATATTATTTTCAATGGGTTTGTAACGAAGATTAGTAAGCATTTTTCATTGTGCTGATCAATTTAACATTTCCTCGAAAAAGACTGTAAAATTAGAATCGTAAGCAATATTAGAATTAACGCTTTATCTATTATTTTTTGTAGTCTTTGTGCTTACTTAACTAATTTTCATTGAAAATCGCTAGTGAATGCAAAATGGAATGAAAAATGAATGAAAAATGGATGGTTAGTTACATAGACATATGAATATTAGTAGACCTGCCCTAAGTGATAAAAGCATATTATTTCCCCCTCCCCCATACCGGTTCCATGGAACCGGCTGGGATTGAGTATGGCTTCTCGTGAATCTAAAAAAATGTGACGTCATCATTCTTCTGCGAGCCAGCGTCTTGAAAACGTGTAAATATAAACTATCACTCGAGATACATGGCGTGTGCTCGTCGATGTTTATTGGGGTAAGTAAATTATGAAACATTTATAAAAGTGTCTTAACTAAATACGGCAACAAAATATTGGACCCTCAAAATAGGCGAACTTTATTTTGACGGCTTTAGGACTTCGCAAATTTGTTTACTACGCGGCGAGCAATTCGCGCTGCCATGTAAAAAGGTCTATTCATTTAAAAGCAGAGTTTACTTTTAAGAACTAAATGGTGAAATTATAATGCGAGATGCCTATATACTGTCGATTGAGTTATTGACGAATCACATATCAGTAAAGCCGTCTTCCCGCTCTGCGCCCCGTTGTAGTTGGTTTCTCCCCTCACCTTTATGTTCTGGTCTACTAATATTCATATGTCTATGGTTAGTTAGCATTTTAATACAACCACTAAAAATATTATCCGATAGAAGTGTGATTTATACTGAATTAAAAGAAAACCGATGTTGCCAATTTATGTAAGCCCTTTCGACTCCCAGGCCGTGGTAGATACTCTCAGTATCGCCCTAGCGAAATACCATAATTGAGAATCGAAAGGTTGCTTAAAATGGCTTTAATCATGTTTGATGGTTAGATCTGAATAGCCAGACATTTCCCCTATTTCCTCACATTCCCCATCTCCGTTTCTTTTCCCTCCCTTTCCAATTAGGGATGCCGCGGTTCCACTTGTTAGTATGAGGATGTTAGGATTCTTGGGTGGTAGTCTATTAAAAGGCCTTGGCGGGCTGATGAAATTATTTTTCTTCTGATTAAGAGGGTATATATAACCAGAGAAAACCGGAAATACGTCATTTTTAAATCAAATTTTAGACGCTTTGACTCTTTTCTACAAAAAATTATAAATTGTTTTCGAAAGATTGTTCTTTTATCTAGTAAACTTTGTTTTAAATTTTGAGAAAAATGTTTATTTTTAGTATAATAAGGTTATACCATGGGTCGTTGGCAGATTTGTTAAATTTTCAAACGAAAAATATTATTTTACTAGACATATTTCATACCATGTAAGCGTACATGATTATAAATCAATACGTTATCTAGTAAACGCATGTTTCAAAATTTTAATTTTAGTTCAAATAAAATCGTTAAAAAAATATCTGTGCCCTTTTTTCGTTATTTGTTTTGGGGTGTTATGCCGTGTTGCGCTACCTGCTTCTTTAGCCAACGTTTCGGACATCGTTGCAATGTCCATCATCAGGGCAGATCCGGTAGATGTGTGATCTGCCGGATCAGGGCAGATCACACATCTACCGGATCTGCCCTGATGATGGACACTGCAATGATCTCCGAAACGTTGGCTAAAGAAGGAGGTAGCGCAACACGGCATAACACCTCAAAAACAAATAACGAAAATACTTTTGGCCGTGAAAATCTTAAAACTTATCATTTCTTTCAATGTTCTACTGTTATAAATACAGGTACAAACTTGTCAATGATGCATTCACTTTGTTTTACGCAAAAATATTTTTCTATGATTGGCAGCATTGATGAAATGTTAAAATAAAAACAATGAATAAACATGGCGTTACCGCGCAAGTGAAATTTTAACAAAATTAAAATGTTAAATGCATATTTTTGCATGTTTTTTGGTCTCCCCCGACATAAATACTCACTTTTCGTAATAATAAAGCTAAATCTAACTGTTTGGATCCGTATTAACGAGTAAGCGGTTTAATGCATAAATAATAATTAGCGTACCAATTTATTTTATTGTGTGGCAGCTCCGCATCTGGTTGCAATGTTTTCAAATCCAAAAACACATCACAAACATTTGTCACCAATTGTTCAACTTATCACAACTACATAGGAGGGTACACACCGCTTTCCCGCCCTGGTATAAATAACAGATTACTCACTAAGTAATAATTCAATTAATTTCATTCACAATTAATCACACAAAGAAAATAACTTAAAGAGTCACAATGTTACGCTATAATTAATACGCACTATTATTTACGTTTCAAATAAAACACAAGAAACATCCCACGTCAAAGCGTAAATACAAACTGATACAAACTAATTGGGCGGTCCAAAACACGGAACTGTTTGCATACAACTCGAGTGAAATAGCGCTGTTTCGTTTTTTAAAACGGTGCTAAAGGGAGACGCATGGGGAAACTCTCGAGCGCATTCCTTGTATTTTTGAATGAATTCGACGCGATCCCGAGGATAAAACGGTCCAAGTCCGAAATTTGAAGAAATGAGTTTTTGATGATAATTTACTTGAAGTAAATACGTTTTACGTGAAGTAAAACATGATAATTTACTTGAAGTAAATACGTTTTACGTGAAGTAAAACATGATAATTTACTTGGAGTAAATTATCATGTTTATCAGTGGCAGAAAAATGGAAGTCCCATTATGAAGAAAAAATACGATTTTCAAAATTGCATGTGGATGCAAGTACCATGATGCAACAACTATCTTAGAAGCAGAAGGGTGTACCATGGACTTTTTTCCTTTTATAATACACCACATGTCATAACAAAATAGTCCACTTCATTTAGAGGCAGTAGGACTCAAGTCCATGTTTTTGTTTTTTTTTTACATGAGCTCCACACAAGAGGCCCTGAGGAAAATAATTTCCCTCGGGGCCTATGTCATCTTTGGGGATGCTGTGTGGAGGGTTTTTTAAGGAAGGGAAGGAGAGGAGAGTTCTGGGAAGGAAAAGGGTTTAAGGGGTGGGTAGAAATCTAGGGTTCAGCATGTCCTGGTCATCCGCCTGCAAGACCTAGACAAACCTCACCCCATGAACCCGGCACCCCTGCTAAATCACCAAACGTAGCGAACCACTTGGGGTGACCTATGGCAGAGGTGTTGGTTATCCAATAAAGGTTCCCGGGGCGGCGGTTCCCATTCCCGCCTCCCAAATTGAAAAGTTGACTCAAGTCAGCGTTTTTTTTTAAACAATTATTTTTAATGGCTTTACTATAAAAAATTCGTTTCATTTGCTCCTTCTTAAAACAAAACTAATTGAGTTAATAATTAGTTTTTTTGTTATCTATCATACAACATCTCCTGAACATTTACCTTTTTGGACTTGCTTCCGTACAGAATTTGGTTCGCAAGTTCACAGTTCAAGGCCAAGCCATTAGTAGCTTACCCCTTCTATTGTGTTGATCGAACCGAGCGCAGAAAGGGACAGCAAATTTCGCATTGCACTTTGACTTCGAAGCGCGAAAATAATGAACAGCTGTTTTTAACCGTGAAACGACCGTACTACACGGAATAAAATTATGAATAATTTCAAAATAATGCTTTAAATCCGGATTTCTTTGTTTGTTTTCTTTTAATTAGTTTTTATTAGTTAGGTACTATGAACGTCAGTAATAATTTATAAGAATTTGACCAAAAAAAAAATTAACTTCTGACTCGATTTACTCGAAAACGAAAGCTCAAATCAAAAAAAATTATACCACAAAATCGACTCCAAATGTGATGAGGATTCCCCAGTTTCCCGCTTGTACTACGAGTTTTCGGACACCTTGTATATGGTGTAGCAGAGAGGATGGACCGAGCTAATTTTTTTGCTTAATTTTTTTTTTTTACATAGAAAATTTATATTTTAAGTAAAAAAAACGCGCGTTTTTTTAAAAATATAAATAACTAAAAAAAAAAATTTAAAAATATAAATAACTAAAAAATTTCGCGGTCCATCCTCTTTTCTTACCCTTCTATAATTACGGTCGTCACTCTCAGTAAAAAAAAAAAAAACACGCGTTTTTTTTACTTAAAATAAATTTTCAATGTAAAAAAAAAAAATCTAACTAAAAAAACGCTGTCCATCCTCTCTGCTAACCTCTCTATAATAACGGTCGTCACCCTCACCTAAACAGAAAGAGCAACGAAGCGCGTAGGCGACTGAAACGCGGTAGTGTTTGTAAGGTGATTTATGCATAACAATCCCTACCGCATTTCAGTCACTAGCGGGACTGAAACGCGGTAGTGTTTGTTGGTGATTTGCGCATTACAATCCCTACCGCGTTTCAGTAGCTAGCGTGACTGAATCGCGGTAGGGATTGTAAATACGCGTCCGGGACTCTTGGCTCCTGGTTGGGGGGTACAATCGTATCGTATACTCACAGTATTTAATCAAAGCATTGATCGGTGATCTAATTTTCAAAACAAAATCGTATGATTCTGCCTTACTTAGTAGTGATTCCCCTTAATGGCGTTATTTTTTGCCAAAGATTTGGACATGTCACAAAAATTTCAGGAACTTCTTGCAATATCGAGCAACATCAGAAACAAAACAAAACAAAACAAAACAATTTATCATTAATAAATTCTAGTTTTTGTTGCGTAACTTCCCACGCACAATCATTTCCTTCAACTTGTTCACAATTTTTTACAATTACGAACAAGTTATGAATGAACTCTTAAAAATCACCTCCAGTCTCCTCCGCAATCTTTGAATTATTATTACTACTTATTATTGAGTTCATCTTTCTCTTACTGAATACCTAATCACAATAGTATTACAGACGTATGAACTAAAAGTGAAATCTCCCGCGGCGGTTTGCCTCACTCACCGGTGTAAAAACACCCATTTAGCAGGAACTTTGTCGAACAACGTTACAATCGGAGTAAGTTATTTGCGCGTTGTGTATTCTGTGTGAATTTATTGATATACAATACACAATGGGCAGCCGGGCACACAATGGAAGACGCTCATAACTACTAACTGTAAGCATCATTGCTTATCTTCGTAATAATGTGGCCTACGTAAGGTTATTAGTAGACCTCTGATTATCTTTCTTATATATAAAAATGAATCGCTGAATGTGTTGCTAAGTGCAAATCTCGAGAGCAGCTGAACCGATTTCGCTAAATCTTTTTTTAGAATATTCCTTGAAGTACGAGGATGGTTCTTACGGAGAGAAAAATTAAGAAAATTTCGCAGAAAATTGGATAATTTCAGAAAACCTAACGACTATCGCACTTTTGACAGTTCGCGTGTTTGAGAATGACATTTTGCAAAAAAATTATTCTTAAATCAGGATTCTATTTTTGAAAATCTTTAAGTTGATAAATTTATCTAAAGTAGGTACTCCCCTAATAGTTTGAATCGAATCAAGAATTTTAGATATTTTAAATAGGTAAGTACCTATGTTTAATTAGGTACCAAATTTAATATACATGAAAAATGGAAATTTGAATAAAAATTGTAAAAGGTGGCACGCGGGCTGTTAAAAAAAGCTGAATGTACTGGGATTGAATATATGAATATGGAACGCGGGAGGAGGGTTGGCGGGACGAGGGAGCGGGAAAGGGGAGAGGGAAGGCGGGGAAGGTGGAAGGGGAACGCTGGAGGGGAAGGGGACGTGTGAGGTGGGAGAGGAACTCGGGAGGGGGGGTTCGCGGGACGGGGGAAGGGAGGGGAGTGGAGTGGGGAGAGGGAAGGTGGAGGTAACGGAGTGGGAACGCGAGAGGAGAAGAGGACGCAGGAGAAGAAGGGGAGGCGGAAGGGAAAGAACACTCAGAGAGAAACAATTTCTTTATTAAATGGCATAGCAACGCATGCCGGGACCAGCTAGTATGCAATAAAGATGCCTAAAATCTCTAAAATATACATGTTATCAGAGCAGTGGCGGCTTGCCCTCGTGGTCATATGGACATTGACCCTCCAAGAACTAAATATAAAAAATTTATTGTGTGGATAGTGAAAATCAAATATATGATGAAAATTAATATGTACCGATTATGATTTCCATGTATTGTACTGTTGATTAATATTATTACATCTTATCTTCGAAATTCTTCATAATTTTTATCTATGGACATTCCCTCTACCTATTTCACCAGGCGGATACCTGGTGTATACTACGACAATCTTTTTACGACAATAGTGGAAAATTAGACTTTTGAGTCTTCACGCTATAGGAAAGGAGCTGGGAAGGTAGGGATGGGGGAAAGGAGAGTAACTACCTGGCTTCCTATTTCGATGGCACAGAGTTAAAGTGTGGTAACTACAAGATGTCAATTGTTGGGTAAAAAAAATTGCAAAAAACGATCTTCTCAATTAAATGAAGATACTTAACACAAGTAAAGTTTTGTTATTACATAATGCATTTTTTAATTTAAGTTTGAGGGGTCATGCCTCACGCCGTGTGAAGGATCTTTTTCGCTTTTTGTGATTTTTTGGCGAACTAAGTAAACGCGAACTATGAACTTTTCATCACATATTTATTCATATTTTGAGCACCCTTTACAATTTTTTTAGCTCGAAATCGTAGCTCATTGGTCATATATGATTTTTTGAAATCGAACAGTAATAATAACGTAGCGGCTGCGTGGTTGAATTTCAGAACCCAGTACGAGTGCATGTCGGACGCGAGGCCATTAGCGCCGCGCTACAAATAACATCTGTGAACGTGGAATTTCACACAAAGCTACTGTTATAATTCGGTTTCTAATTCAAGAATTCGACGCAAGATGTCGCTACTTCCGTCAGCAGGTCGGACGGGAACAATTTGTTAATATGTGGTAGGTATCTCTCCGGATATGAAAAGATTGATGGTAATACATGTTGTATCAAGTGGCTATATATTACATATCACGTCAATGCACTGTCTCGGTTACTTTGTCCCGGTGACTAACTACAGTGAATCCGAGGAACGGGCTGTTTTTGGAATCAGTTCGTATTGGATCTACAAAATTGTCACCAACACTAAGGGAACGTACCCATACTACGTGACCAACTTTTTGCAATTTCCCCCCCCCCCCCCCCACCCCCTTGGTGATCAAAAACCTAAGGCCCCCGCCGCTCATTTGTACCAAGCGTGGTGTTTTGAAGACCCCCCCCCCCCTGAATAGGTAACGTAGCATGGGTTCCCTAACCGGGCGAAGCCGAACCAAAAGCCGCCCGCAGGGCCTAGCAGTAAAAATAATTATTATACTATTCGACTCCTTTTGGAAATAAACAAAAACCTAACTTTATTATTTTAAATCGGAGAGCTACCACATTTTACTCTAAATGAATCGTGATTTTTAAAACCCTTTAGTGCTTTTAAACATTTTTGTAGTTACCATACTTTTAAATCTAAACCATTAATATCTAGAAGTGACTAAATGCGTTGTTAACAAAGTTTCTAAATGAATGGTGAACTGTCGCCAGAATACCTACGACTACTTGTAACTCTCTTTCGACAATAGTGGAAAATTAGAAAAACTTTAATAATAATAGCGGGCGACCCATTGTTTGACAGGTAATAAAAATAAAGCCGCAAAAGGCCCGTTGTAAATAATAGCAAATGATTGTAAACGCATAAAATCACCGCGAAGGAGAGAAAGTCATTTCCGATATAACGGTCCAAACCATTCTTTGTCATCGCTATTCGCTGTAGGAAGCCGATGACAATGTATCGAGGTTAATTCAACACAAAAGGTGATAGTGGATTTTGATTTTGTCATTTCCCATCTCTGGACCTCTCTCTATTCCCTACCATTGATATTCAAAATACTAGGTAAGCCGATGAGTCGAATACAGTGCCTTAGCACCTTATAAGAACTCACACACAGATGATTTACTTTCATACAGCATGTTCCCAAAAAATGTGCGCAGTTCAAATCGTTTACAATTTGGGAAGCGGGTATTGTATCACCAACACCTCTGCCAAAGGTCACCCCAAGTGGTTCGCTACGTTTCTCGACTTAGCAGGGGTGCCCGGGTTCATGGGGTGAGGTTAAGCCTAATTAGATGAAGTCTATCTTTAGTAATAGGTAGAACAAGACTCAGAATCTAGGTATATATATAACAATAATTATTGTCAAACTAGCGAGTTCTCGGCGTGCGTTGCTATGCCACTTAAATAAAGCATTTGTTTTTCTTTGCGTGTCCTTTCCCATTTGACCAGTTTCACCTCTCCACCTTCTTCGCCACCCCCTCTCCTTCCTTCCTTGCCGCTAAATTATATGAAATACACAAATTTTTCAAACCACTCGTGCGCCCCCTATTGCAAAATTTTTATACAAATTTCATAACGCCAAATCTCACCAGTATATTTAGAAACCTTTGCGGAACTGCTCACAACAATTCACCAAAATTACATCGCAATCGGACGAATTTTTTTTTTTTTTTTACAGTGAATACCGCACAAGAATCTCAACTGCTCCCGTCTGGAGCCAGTGAGACTATGGCATCCCCAATTGGGGTATGTTGTGAGGCTGAAGGTAGTGGGGAGGGGAAGGAGGTGGGGAAGAGGAAGGTTGGGAAGTACCTGGCTATTCAGATCTGGTCACTAAATACGGCTAAAGCCATTTTCAAGCAACGTTTCAATTCTGAATGGTGGTCTTACACCAGGGCGATACTGATAGTATCTTCCACTCTGGAACATGCCGCAAATATACTATATATTATTTTAAATGAATTAATTGTGAAATAACACACATTAATCAAATAAAATTTATTTGCGCATGCCGGGTTCGAATCCGCGACCTCCGGATTGTGAGTCAAGAGTCTTACCCACTGGTGAGTCAAGAGTCTTACTCGGAGGTCGTCAAATATAGTTTATTAATTAATTTCATAACACTAGAGCTCACTATTTTATATAAAAACCTTCGCGGGCATGCGCAAGACAAATCACCAATCAGATGAATGGTTTAGGAACGCATACAAACAAAGAAACATTCATTTTGAATATATTAAAATTACCAAAGCGTTTTTGGTATGTAGTAGTCATTTTAATGGCAAAATCATTTCGTTCCATGTCAGCCGCTATCTTTTCGTTTTTTTTGCATACCTAATAGAATTGACCACAGTAGCGTATCATAACAAAATCCTTTTCAATTAACATTTAACATTTAAACAACACGTAGAAAAACTAAAAACAAAAATCATCCCATTAATTGGTGTATTTGGTAGAATTGCTCATCTTCTACCAACAGAGGTAAAGAGGGGCTTATACTTTAGCTTAATCCAGTCCCACCTAAATTATTTAATAGAAATATGGGGAAACACATACATTACGTACTTAAACGACTTACAAATAATACAGAACAAAGTTATTAAAAAAACTCTTCAACTATAACCCAGACACTCCCACAAAAAAACTATACCAGGAAATGAACCTTTTGAAAATAAGAACATTGTACGAATATAACATATGTCTTTTAATCTACAAAATACAAAATGGACTTATACACACAAACACAACATTTATAAAAACATCACAAGTACACGAACATTATAATAGACAACACAATAAATTGTACACAAATACTGTCAAGACTAAAAGTGGCAAGAGAAGTATTGGTCACGAGGGAGTTCATATATATAATCTCCTTCCAGATAGCCTAAAAACGGAAAATAACATAAAAACCTTTAAAAAAACTATTTAAACTCAAAATGTTGGAACAAAATTAAAAATATTACTTCTTACTACTGTACTATATGTACTCTGTATTTAAGTTAAGAAATCGAAATATTATGTTTCTTTTAAAAATTAAAAATAAATAGTTCGCCTTTACGGAGATCTTTCTTTTTATTATGCAAAATTACGTAAACCATAATTTATACAAAATACGTACAAATATAATTTATACAAAATTACGTAATATTACAAAAACACGTACTTATCACTTCAGAACATAATTGTCTATTATTTTATCAATACCCTTCCCATTGTTCTACATTCAACTCCTGCGGTGATCTTTCTTTTTAATATTACCATCTGGATTTTATTTACTTTACCGGTTTTATTTTATATTAAGTGCTCTAAGGGAAAATATCTTAGTAGGATGAAAAAATGAAGCAAGGAAAGGGAAATAAATACAATTTGTTATCAACCACTCTGTGATCACGTTTAAACATCCACGTTAATTTATTATAATATGGATTTTGTCATCACGCTTGAAGAATGTCTCGATTCTCAATTTTTGCAAGCGATTTAAATGACCAAACATTTATCTATTGTTAAACAAGCATTCGATACTAAATTTGTACTTTAAGACATTGTTTTTTCTCTTCGCTTATTCTTTTTTTTATGAGTTTAAAATTGTAGTTATTAACTAAAGCTTCTACGAGGAATTCAATCGTAACACTTGTTTCATTCAATAATAATATGTTTATATAATTAATCAATGTAATATGAAATTATGATATGAACTAAATTTGTCAATTTGACTGGCCTAAAACAGGATCCATTTCTAGTTGGCTAGTCAAGTTTCCACATATGTTTCATTGTATAATTTTATGTGAAATAAATATTATTATTATTATTAGATGGCCTCCGCAGTCAATTTTAAGATCCTCTACTACGAAACCATAGGTGCGGGTTCGATCCCCGGCGTGCGCAAGTAAGTTTTATTTAATCTATCTTATTGACGGTCCCGGAGAACAATGTGGGATGTGCGAATTTGTAGTTTTTAATTTAAATAAAAATATTTCCGCTTTCTAATTAAATCCAAATACAAAACTGATAACTGTTTTTGAAAGGTCATAAAATACGTTTTTAGATTTTATAACCACATAAAACGTAAGTACAAAAATTATGCATGCGAACATAAAAAAAATACGAATTTCGTATTGTCACCTCACTTTTTTGGCGGATGTAAAAAAAAAATATTAAAAAATTCCCAAAGTTCAATAACTTTTTTCAAATCGCGTTCCGAAATTTTAATTTAATAAAGGTATATTTTAGTTATTTTGAAGTTAACTTTTAAATTTTAATATAATTTATATTAAAGTCGTTTATATCAAATTTCTCACTATGATATTTATCTTTATTTGTATATATTTATTTTTAATTTTTTTTTATATGAGTACTGGACAAGAGTCTCAACTGCTCCCGTCTGAAGCCAGTGTATGGCATTCCCGATTGGGGTTTAGTGAGGCTGAAGATAGTGGGGAGGGAAAGGAGATAGGGAAGAGGAAGGTGGGGAAGTACCTGGCTATTCAGATCTGGTCACCAAACACGGCTAATGCCATTTCAACCAACGTTTCCATTCTGAATGGTGGTCTTACACCAGGGCGATACTGAGAGTATCTTCCACTCTGGAACGTGCCGCAAATATAGGTACTAAATTTTATTTTAAATGAATAAATTGTGAAATAACACAAATTCATTAAATAAAATTTGTTTGCCTCGCCGGGATTCGATCCCGCGACCTTCGGTGTGCGAGTCAAGAGCCTTACCGCTGGACTACGCCGGCAATACATGCGTTGCAATGCCATATTCAAAGAAATACATTGTTTCTCCCTGAATCAAATTTCCCGTGCGTCCCCATTCCCTCCCCGCGCCGCCTTCTTAGTTAGCTTTACAAATTATAGCCTATATGTTATTCTAACGTATGAGCTAAATTATTGTAAAGTTTCATTAAAATCGATTCAGTAATTTTTGCGTGACAGAGTAACAAATACACATACATTCATACAAACTTTCGCTGTATAATGTTAGTAAGATTTGGGTCCCGGTAAAAGCTGCCCAAGCTGTCAATACGCCACTGATTATATTTATATTCAGTTGAAGTGCGTTAGTAATACCACACAGATAACAGTATCAGTGCAGAGTGCAAAGCACTTGAGATGACTCTTGTATCAGTGAATCATCGTTCATATCAATCAAACATTTTCATACACACAAATCCTTTTTTCTATCGTATTATTTTATATCAATAATCTGATAAGTACCTAAATTTCCTTTGTGTGAACGTAAAACTGTTAAAACGGTGACCGGACAGAGTTCAGAATCGTGTAACTTCAACACATCATTTGAACAGGCCTTGACTTGAGTTGACCAGTCTAGAAATTCTGGATAATCTATATATATATAAATGAATTGCTGTTCGTTTGTCTTGCTATAACTCGAGAACGGCTGGGCCGATTTAGCTGATTTTGGGTTTGAAATGTTTGTCGTAGTCCAGGAAAGGTTTAAACGGTGAGAAAATATGGAAACATTGCGAGGAAGATAGTAAAAACAACAATTTCGTTTCCCTTTATAAACTGTTCTACCTACTTTCATGTCAAACATTTGACGTTCGTCCCTTCGGTACGGTAGACTGGGGTCCACTCGAGATTGCGATGAAACTTTGGTGAGTTGTTGTGAGCACGCCCGCGAAGTTTTCTATATATACTGGTGAGCTTTGGCATTGTGAAATTTGTATAGAAAATTGCAATAGGTGCCACGCGAACTGTTTGAAAACTGAATGTACCGGGACTGAATGTATGGAATGCGGGAGGGGTGAGGGGGGAGTGGGGGACGGGGGGGGGGAACTCGGGAGGGGAACTCGGGAGGGGAACTCGGGAGAGAGGTTCGCGGGAGAAGGGGAGGGGGGTTCGCGGGAGTAGGGGTGGGGAACTCGGGTGGGAGGAGGGTAACTCGGGAGGGGGGAGAGTTACTCGGGAGGGGGATCCGCGGGAGGAGGGAGGCGAATACGGGAGGGGGAGGGGAACTCGGGAGGGGTTTCATGGGACGGTGGAAGGGGGGGGGGGGGGGTAGAGTGAGGAGAGGGACGCCATAAGGGAAGGGGACGCGGGAGAGAAAGGGTGGGGGGGAGGAAGGTGAACGGGACGAACGGGAAAGGACGCGCAGGGAGAAACAATTTCTTTATTAAATGGCATAGCAACGCATGCCGGGTACCAGCTAGTGCTGAATAATATATCTAATTAGTCGAGTGTTGATTGAGGAAGAGCAGTTCATTATTTACGTTTCTACGAGAGGGGACATTGAAAGGGATTAGTCCTAGTAAAGTAGGTGAATATATAATACAATTATTTCTTTATAAAAAAATTAGATTATTTTCGAAGTGAACTTCTTTAGCCCCGTTAGCGATTGGAAATTCGGATGAAACGGTAATACGTCACAAAAATTTATTATTGAAGACATGGCACGATCAAGTGAATCAGATTTTTTGAATTTTGAATTTTGAATTTTTTGAATTTTGTGAATCAGATCAGAATCGTCGAATTTTGCTGTGAGAAATTAGACGAATATGAAGAAAAAAACAAAAATAAAGAAATACTGATTAAACAACTTCAAGCAGAAAATAAAGAAATAAAACTACACATTAATAAAATGGAGCAAAATGAAAAACAAAACAATATTGAAATACAGGGTGTTCCTTTTAAGGAAAATGAAAATATCACGAATGTATTTAATAATATAATAGACATACTCAAATGTGATAAAGAAACGATTAATGTGACAAATATTTTCAGAAGCAAAAATAAAAACCCGATGAACAAAAATACTGCCATAGTAGTATCTCTACAAAACAATGAAAGTAAAGACGTAATTATAGCACATAAAAAAATATGGTATTTTATACGCAAAAAACATAAATTTTGAAGAAAACAACACAATATATGTATATTAACGAACAACTGACCCAATTTAATAAACACCTATACCTAGCTAAATCATCAAGACTTGGGTACAAATTTATATGGGCAATAAATGGAAAAATATGGATGAGAAAAAACGAAACGTCTCCAATCTTACTCATAAGAACGCCAGAAGACATCCCCTCCGAATAAAGGATAATAAAACCACATAGCAAACTACTATCAACCTTTCAAAATGTCTGAAGAAAACTATATACACGAAAATTATAAATGTAAAAACCCATGTGAACTAAATCACCTATTTAAAAATGTTAATTTCTCGATCTTAAACATGAATATTAGGAGTATAAGGAAAAACTTCGATGAGCTCTGTGTACTTATTAATAACCTAGATTTTTCTCCAAGCGTAATTATTTTAAGTGAAACCCAAATGAAACAAGTAATTCCATATAACTTACCAGAATATACAACAATTTCATCTGCGTGTAAGCACACTGGTCATGATGGAGTTACTGTCTTTTGTCATAATACTGACAAAAAATGGTGCCGCTGAATTTATTGAATTTAAAACAGCCAATGCAATAAAAGTAACTTTTTGTCAAAACAACTATAAGTATCATATACTAGCCATATATAGATCCCCTTCATTAAATGATTGTTTATTTGTAAAAGAATTAAAATCTTTTGTTAGTAAACTTGATAGAAACAATTTCACTTTTTCCATTGTGACAGGAGACATCAATATAAATATTAATGATAATAATACAAATGTAAATTGTCAAAATAAGTATCTTGATTGTTTATCAAGCTCTGGACATATATCATACATTAACTCACCAACAAGAGTAACCTTAAGTCACTCGGCATGTTTAGACCACATATTTGTCAAGTCGCACAAGGCGGTTAATATCATCTCTTCAATTCTTGAAACAAATATCACAGATCATTACCCGACCTTTTATGGACACCATTTCAAAAATACTCCTCAAAACCGAAAATCTAGAAAAAGTAGACATTGATTATGAAACTCTAAACTCTTTACTTCGGTCAGAAAACTGGGAAAATGTGATATCAATAGAAAATCCACATCTCGCACTAGAGAATTTCTATAAAACTCTGAGAGATCATACTCTAAAAAGTGAAAGTAAAATAATTGTCACTAACAATAAATATAAAAAAATTAAGCCTTGCATAACAGTTGGATTAATTATATCAATTAAACAAAGAGATAAATTATATAGAGAAATGTTTAAATATCAAATAGATTGCCAAAAGAATAATCTCAGAACAATGCCTTATCTGAAAACAAAATATCTAATGTATCGTAACTTACTCAATAGGCTGATACGAAACTGCAAAAAGAAATACTATAGTATACAAATTGAAAATGCTAAAAATAATACAAAAAAAAAAACTTGGAATATTATAAATGAAATTGCCAACAAAAAAAGTATGTCTTCAAATATTGTAAATGAGGTTATAATAAATAATGAAATAATAACTAACAAATCGACCATTGCAGAAAGCTTTAATAACTATTTTACAAATGTAGTAGACGTAGTACTTGAATCATCCGGCATTAATGTTAATGATGCTTATATGGAGACATCTCCTCAATTAGATTCAAATAATGATTCAATTAACTCCATTCAATATTTTTCTCCTGTTACTTTTAATGAAATTGAAAAATATATTGATACCCTGAAACCATCCAATTCTAAGGGAAATGATGGATTATCTTGTGATATGTTAAAAAAAATAAAACAACATGTCCTAACTCCATTGCAACATATTTTTAATTTATGCCTCAAAAATGGTCATTTTCCAGAGCAATTTAAAATCTCCACTATAATACCTATTCATAAATCTGGAGATACGAATAAATTAGACAATTATAGACCAATATCTCTTGTTTCAAACCTCTCGAAAATATTCGAAAAATGCATCAAGTTTAGAGTCATTGAACACTTAGAAAAATATAAAATTCTATCGAAAAACCAATACGGCTTTCGTAAAGACCTAAGCACCGAGGATGCGATATATGAACTGACAAAAAAGATATACTCATCTATCGATAGAAAAAAGAAATGTCTTGCCATATTCCTAGATTTAAGAAAAGCTTTCGACACCGTAAATCATAATTTACTCATTACAAAAATAAATCAACTAGGTTTCAAAAAAGACACACTAAAACTACTCTCTAACTATCTTACAGACAGAACACAAAAAACAAAAATTGGGAATAATTACAGTTCAGAGTCAAAGATAAAAAATGGGGTTCCACAGGGAACTGTGCTTGGCCCGATTTTATTCTTAATGTATATTAATGATTTATGTAATTTTGTAATCCCTGGTAAAATTGTTTCTTACGCAGACGACACGGCAATAATAGTGGATGGTAACAATTGGAAAGAAACTTTTTCGAAAGCAACTGATTGTATTTCATTGGTTTCAACGTGGCTAAAATACAACAAACTCGTTTTAAACTATAGCAAAACATTTTACTTACCTTTTTATAAAACCATTAAAAATAAACCTAAAGACAACCTTAAAATTAGAATCCATAATACTAGTTGCGATCAAGAAATGTGCTTCATGTGCAACGAACTCACTGATGTCGAAAATATAAAATATTTAGGAGTATCAATAGATATAAATCTTCATTGGAAATCACATATTAATCAAATCACTTCTAAATTAAGATATCTGACCTACATATTTTATAGACTTAAGGAAGTACTAAACATTGAAAAATTGAAAATGATCTACTTTTCCCTGGTGCAATCATCAATCACTTATGGCATTATAGGATGGGGTGGTGCACTTGATACATTTATGAAGCCTCTACAAATAATTCAAAAACGCATAATTAAAGTCATATATAACAAAAATAAAACATTCTCGACCAACTTATTATACAAAGAAACTAAAATATTTAATATACGTAAATTATTTTTATTACAAACTTTGAAATATGTGTTTAAAAACAAAAATAATTTCGAAATAAATGAAAACAGAACGAGCAAAAGAATAAATAATATATTTTATACCCCACAAACCAATACTAAATTATTGCAGACACATAGCAGTTTCATTGGTCCTCGTACATTTAACCTTCTACCACTACAAACTCAAATGATAAATAAAATGATAAAATATGTAAAAGAGGTGAAATTATGGTTGAATAATGTAGATATTGAAACGCTTTTTCTATAAATTTATCCATCCTTCTACAACTCATTTGCTGTAACTTCTTAACTGTAGTACAGTATGTTTTCTGTTTATTTTATTATTTTTATTTTATAATAACTAAAAACAAAAAATTGTATGTTTTTCTCCATATTTTTATTTTATTTTTATAATAGCTGAAAAAACCCTTTTCACTTATTCTACCTATGTAATACTTATTTTTTATACTATCTTTATATTTAATATGTTTTTTTAAGTCTAATTTATACTTTGGGTACTTAGAAATATAGTATTTTGTTTTAATATTACCCACACTCAGGCAGTGCCTTAGTGGGTTTTCATTTCTTGTTCATAATTGTTATTATATATTATGTTATTATATAATATTTGCTTTTATACATTATATGTACAAAGAAATGGGAATAAATAAAGTTTAAAAAAAAAAAAAAAAGATACTTAAGTCGGGCCATGTGAAGAGTCAGAAAAATGGAAGAGCATGTATGAGACGATGTATGAATGTGAACGAGGCAAGGAGTGTGTGCCAAGATCGAGTTGTTTGGCGGTCCGGCCTCTCTGTCTACGTCTGCGGGGAAACGGCGTGATGGTCAGTTAGTTAGTTAGTTGTTTCTAATATAATGCGGTAAATTCACGACTACGCACGGGCCTCTAATAGCGCCGCGGTATGAAGCGACCGACTCTCAGCGCTCAGGGAGACATACAGCGAATGGAGGTTCGAAACCTACCAAACCCAAAACAATTAAACATTTTCATTTTTGGAAAATCAATATCCAGTCTTCAAACCACTTTAAAATAAACAGGCAAAAGAAAAGAAAGCGACATCTAGCGACTTTCTAGTTTCACCTCTACTGCGTGTGAATTGCACACTCTGATTTTTTTAAGGTGAAAGGTTTAGAGTTAGTTCAATTTCATCGTACGAATTTCTAATTTTAGCCTTCTAGGAAAACCAATGTTGAAGGGATTATACAGGTTGTTAAGGGACGTACTTGACTTTCTTTAACCAGTGATTCCTGACATTATTTGGAGTAAAAAATGTAAATGAAATTTTGGTCTCCGGTGACATTTTTGGTGTTTTTTTTTTTTTTTTTTTTTCTACAAAAACATTAAAAAATGGTAGTTGTTGAACAGTTGGAGGCGGGGTAAGGGGTTCGTCGGACACCCGGCTGAGTGACCAGTGACGACATGCGGAAGAATTTTTTATTTTTTTTTGATTTTGAAGAAAAAAAATTTGAAAAAAAAAAGTCATCAAAAAAAGTCACCGGAGACCAAAATTTCATGTACATTTTTTACTCCAAATAATGTCAGGAATCACTGGTTAAAGTAAGTCAAGTACGTCCCTTAACACCCTGTATATATCGAATATGGACAGCTTAAAAGGTAAAATCGGTATCAGATTACTTATTTAATAAATGCATTAATAATAATCAATATTTACTTCTATTTCTTAAGGTCGCCGAGAAATTTTAATATTAGGTATTTATCAAACTTTCTCTGTTACCCCCCCTCGAAAGGGACAACGGCACCTCAGTCTGCTAATACCTAAATTAAATTGTTAAAATCGAGGTTTTGTATTCCCCATGTTTCTCCTTTAAAAATGGACCGATTATATCCAATACATATACTGAATGGTATTTATTTGTGAGAGTGGATTTATGTGTTTGTGTCAAAGAATAACTGGCGAAGGACCGTGATTTTGTGTTACTATCACCGCTTAAAAATGATAAAAATACATGTTGCATAGAAAGGAAAAGGATTCACCGAAAAAGGATAAGAACTTGTAGTCTGGCAATGCGCTTTTCTGCTTCATTTCCCCATCCAACAGGCACAATCACAGTAATAAGCGTGAGGTTCGTTATTTTGATAGTACACAGCGGAGTTATTTATAATGGCGGATACACGGCGGAGCACACTGGTTGTCTCGCGGCGGGAGTTTTATTACAGACTGATTAAGATTGTGGGTAAGATTGACGGGTAGGCAATTGGGAATAGGTAGGACAAAGGACTTGCAACAATAATTAATACCAATCCCAAGCAGTGACAGTATGTATGCGTGCTATGTAGGTATGTGTATGTGTAGGTATATGTATGGGCGTAACCATATACCAACATATTAGAAGAAAATATTATACGTCTGTACGTTTTGCATTTATTTTAAGTACAGTTCGCACGCGGGGGACATATTGGTTCTCTAACGAGCGTATTTTGAAAACAAAAGCAAATTTAAGATGGGCGGTACGGTAGTACGAGGATTTGATCAGAATATTTATCTTCCTAAATGCGATTCTTTCCTTGTTCCTTGGTAAGAGAAAGATTGATGTGTCCTTAAACATGATTACATATGTAAGGTACACCTAACCAAGGGCGGCTGGTCGCACAGTGTGTTCGTGTGCAGCACTGGCAAATTATAATGGCTATATTTACTTTATTTACTTACTGAAGACTATACACATCTCTATTTAATTTATACAATTTACATCTATAAAATCTCTAATTTAATCATTTAAAAATATTAGTTTTAGTTACCAATATAATGATACAAATATTATCAGGGAGAACGCTTTTAATCTCCCACAGCGCGACCGCCGAGCGCCCTCGTATCGGCCGTATTGGTGTGCATTCGCTTCGCAAGCGGACCAAATCATATTTTTGTATGAGATATTTAAAACATCGGAAGCGCGTATTGACCCGTGACGTGATAATTGTCATTGTTTTGTTTTTTTTTTGTTTTTGTATTGATTATGTTAAATACTAAGAACCTAATTTGTTAATATATAATTTTATTACCAAAATGAGTGCAACCAGTGTTGAATATATTAGAAGTGTTTAAAAATAAATTAGTAGTTAAAAATTCCTAATTAATAATTTTTTTTTGTTATAGGTACGGATTGTCTGTGAACCACCGCATTCTCAGGGCAGCGGCCGCCACTGCACCTAACATCTGTTGATGACGTTCAAACTAGGCAATTTTAACGATTTTTAAAGGTCCTATCACCTAAGGAGTAACTTACCGAAAAAAGCAAAACGTACCGACGCGCTAGTAATCGTTATCTGTATTAAATTTAAAAAAATATTTGCACTAGTGTCAAAATCTATAGGAAAACGTTTGTATGGACAAAACGCGCGCCGCCTCTTAACTAAGCGCCTACTTTTGAGAAGGTTTCTTTACCTTTGAAATCGGGTTTATGAGTGAGGTTTGTCTAGGTCTTGGCGGCGTATGCGTTTGCCACCTGCTGCGTGGCGGGCCGAATCGGGAGAAACTGGTTGAGGGAGACGTTTTTACATCTCCTGCCGGACTCCCGACCCATTGCCTTATGTCGCAGTTGGAGGGATGTATTCATACGTCCGTCTCTCCTGGACACATTGAACCACCCCTCATTCATTTTTCCTTCCCAGAACTTCCTCTCGTTCCTTTCTCTAAAAAGACCCTCCAAACAGCATCCTCAAAGATGACAAAGGCCTCGAGAGAAATTGTTTTCCTCAGGGTCTCCTGGGTGGAGACCCTGAAAAAAAATGGTTTGCTAAGTATTTTTGCCAGTTGCAAGATTCTGTCGGATATTACCTGAACGAGGTTTCCATATTACTTTATCCCTCTTTAAATGACACCATTTCTATGCAATTTGCAATTACGTGGCTTATCTCGAAGGGGAAGAATTTTATGGGATGTCGTATTTTATAAATATTTTTTATGAATTTATTCTGCTTTGGATAAAAAGATGATGTAAACGCAACAAAAATGTTTCATTTTCATTTTTTTACGTTTACTTTATGTAAAAAAACTCCCTTATTTCACAATTTACATACATAAATTTTTAACTTGATTAGGCTAATCTAATATTATTATAGATTGGGCTGAGAGAGATATAGAAAGAAGGGTAAATGCAGGCAACTCTATTTTGGAGGACTGAACGCCGTTGGCGCCAACAAAAAACTATCCAAAGAAGCGAAGTTAGCCGTCCATAATGGAGTGCTGGTACCTATCCTGATGTATGGCAGTGAGGCATCGTAGTGTCAGAGGAAGGATGAAAGTAGACTGAATGCTTTAGAGATGAGATCCCTGAGACGTGTGTGTGGTAAAACCATGTACGATCGTGTGAAAAATGTGGAGAATGCAAGGCTCATGTAAGCGTAATGAGTAAGATTAAGAAAGGGACGCTAAGATGGTTTGGGCATGTAGAGCGAATGAACGCGGAAAGGAGTGTAAGGAGAATATATTACGCAAATGTGAATGGTAGAAGAAGTCGGGGACGCCCGAGGAAGACATGGCACGACCAAGTGAATCAGATACTTGAGTCGGGCCATGTGAAAAGTCGGAATAATAGAAGAGCATGTATGAGACGATGTATGAATGTGAACGAGGCAAGGAGTGTGTGCCAAGATCGGGTTGCTTGGCTGTCCGTCCTTTCTGCCTATCCCTACGGGGAAACGGCGTGATGGTTGGTTAGTTAAATTTTTAACATTGTACAGCGCCATTTTGTGATAAAATTGTCGGGTTTTTCTTAACCCGGTAATTTTGTAATTACTTAATTTTTAATTAATTATTAGGAAGGCCCTGAATAGTATACATATTCGTTATACATCTAGGAAAAGAAAATCCAAAATTTTCAAAAGTTAGTTCCTTTAATCGTTGCCGTACATTTGTATTATTTATTTAATAATCGTTTTTCGAGAAAGTAAAAATAGTCTTATCATTTTATCAATATTTACAGTGATCTGACAATCTCGACGATTTCCCAATTTCTTCACTAAACCAAACACGTCTTGATATAATGCATTTCCTGGCCTGGTATGGCCTTATTTATTCCACCCTACGAATAAACTCGACGGCTGAGACGTGAGAACCCTCTGCCACTGAACATAAATACCGTTAGAAATGCTCTGTTATCATCAATGCTCCTGAAGTAAGGTCAATTTTTCCTTACTTCGTAGGAATTTTATTAATCTTTTGAAATATGGGAATTTTTCCTTGAACATGTAATCGATTATTTTACGGTTGTGTCTGGGATCTAGGAATCGAAATGTTTTAAGTAAATTTTATAATACTAGCACAGACCCGTAAAAAATCACGAGATATAATAATCCAACTCGGGAGGCTGGTATGGATACCATTTTTTGGAATACCAACACCTCTGATATAGGTCACAAGTGTTCGCTACGTTTGGTGTCTTAGCATGGGTACCTACGGGTGAGGTTTGTCCGGATCTTGGCGGCGAGTGCTTCTGCCCATTAACTGCTTGTTAGATTCCTACCCACCCCTTAAACAATTTTCCTTCCCAGAACTTCTCCTTCCTTCCCTCAAATACCCTCCACATAGGTGATATAGGACCTGGGGGAAATTTTTTTTCTCAGGGTCTCCATTGTGGAGCTAAAGTAAAAAGAAATTGCAGGAGTTATGCAGCTAAAAGTTTTTTATTTTATTTTTAAGTTTGCCTCAGGATCATTGCATTTCAAAAGACGATCAAAAAATTTATCTTTCTAATGAACACCGTTAGCAAACTTAAAAAATTACGGCATCTGTCAAAATTTGAAACAAATGAAATACTCATTTCATATATAGAATTAATAAATAATCAATAACATAATTTTGTTACCTTCTTATGTCTGAATTGTTACCGCAGTCATTTCAAATTATTTTGAAAATCAACGCAAATCACAGTTCGGGAGTTCATTGAACCCGAGTTACAGACGCAGAGAAAGACACGCCACCGAAATAATTATTTTATGGTAACGCAAAATTTATTATTTCCTTATTATAATAAACAGTGAGTAAGAAAGGACTTATAGGCCTTTACAAAATCAACCCGTAAAAAACAACTCTCAAATAACTCCTCCAACCTTTCCAAACAAATATTTCTCAAGTATTTTTAAATCTCTTCCAAAAGAGGCGGGGCTTCCGATTTCGAACTTTTTAAGGACTAGTGGATCACCGTGTTAAAAAGTATAGATTACTCTTCTATGGATTTATATATTCAGTGCCGCCTGCCAACGCCTTCTTCTTCTAAAAGCTCACAAACAACGAAGGTTTAGAGAAACTTACAACTCGCTACTTCAGAAAGACGTGCCGTAAAATTTGCTTTTTCGCGATACTGGTTTGAAGTTTTACGCGCACAGTTTTACATAAATTGTATTTCTACCCCAATAAAAAAGGAGTTGGGTAGTTATTAAAAATACTAATTTTATCTGTCTGTAACTCCGGCTCAATAAACTCTAGAAATTTGCTTTGAATTTAAGCGGTAATTTGCTTTCAAAGTTTTGTGATATTTTTTATAGGCCTATAGAGGGAGGAAACACAGAGTCCGTTAAACCGTTCCACAGCCGAGATTTTGAACTCAAGAACGAGTAGTAGAAACGACCCGTTCTCATGAAACAAATGTCAACCGTGTACACATGTTGGGCGCGCGATTGTCGTGTTTCCCGACTGTGCATTGGTGCCGAGGGAACCATTAAGCTAGTTCCTCGGAATATCTTCCATTGAAATACCGTACGGTATGCCTGTCAGAAAGTTTGTCTGGATGTATGGATATATGTATGTTTGTCACTCTTTCACGAAAAAACTACTGAATGGATTTTAAAAATTCTTTCACTAAGAGAAAGCTACATTATTTGCGAGTACTATAGGCTATATATATTGGCAAGCTCTGGCGTTATGAAATTATTTATTATACGTGTATTGTCCAGACGAAAAGCAAAGCGTTGCTAAGTAATTGTTTGACGTGCGTTGTCATTTTGTTATTTGTTTAGGTTACTATGGAGATCCCTTTGATAGTTAAAATATATTCCGCGTGTTTGATGGTTACGTTTTAATAGGTGGCACGCGAGCTGTTTGAAAAAGGAATGTAACGGGTATGGAGGGGGGGAGACAAAAGCTAGTATATAATATTGTAAATTGTAAGTACATACAATAAGTAATACCCATTTCATAATAGTCCTGGGTCGGTCGTGAATGACCCGCTCATTGAAACCCGCTCACGGACCACCAAAGAGCGAGCGGGTCATTTTTTCGTCAGCACCCGGGTCTCGCGACCCACTTCTCGCAACCGCTCTACTACTGCAATCTGGGTTTCGGGTGCGGATGTGGCAGGGCGAGCGACGATAGATAGATGTATTAGAGAGCGAGCGGGTTGTAAACATCGGGTTTCGCCACCCGCTCTCTCGACTCAGGTAGTAGAAAGTAGCTGGGTGAAGCGTAAGTGCGAACTGCGACACATCCGGTTAACATACACTTGCGTGACGTTAATAAATAACAATACATAATATACATATCTACTCTGATTCATATCCTTTTTAATAAATATAAAATCTTATTTACCTACCTCGGAACAGACTACGTCTAGTGAGGTGGGTAAAATAAAACTTTGTAAATAAATGAAAAATAAATAAACGCCCGGGTTGCCGGCACTGAAACTGAAACTGACATATTAAAACAATTTGAAAAATTTCTCCACAATATATTTTTAACCGTTACCGGTCTATGACATGACATTACTAGTTACAGGTGTGGGCTGTGAGCGAACGTTCACACAATTATAGCCTGGGTTTCGTGTCGCATATGACTTGACCGATCTGGGCGGCGACCGGCGCAAGAAACTCGATTACCGAGTTTCGTATTGTGTCCCGAAAAGAGCGGGTCTTCGCGACCCGCTCGTGACGCCAGTGGGTCGTGAGCGACCCGGGTCGTGTAAAACGATCGATCGACCCAGGACTATTTCATAATGTGTTATAAAATTCTACGTGGTAAGAAACCAAAGCAGTAAAACGTATTATGTTCAATACTGGAAGTATTGTTGAAACTCCTGATTCTTCTTCCCTGCGCTGTCCCAACTCATTGCCTAGGTAGGCTGTTGGGGTCGGCTCTTTTCGTTCTCAGGTTGTAATTTCTTCTGTTCTGGGCATCGCCTTCATCCAGGCCGTTTCTCTGAAGAATTTTGGAGCATTGAGTCATCCAGGAGTTCTTCGGTCTTCCTCTGGATGACTGTCGGTGAAGCTCCATAGAAAATTGCCTGCCTCACTGTGTGGTCTGATGGTCTCCGTCTTATGTGTCCATACCATCTCAACTGTCGTTCTTCCAGCTTACTATTTATGTCTGTGACACCCAGGCTACCACGAATGCGTGAACTTTTGATATTATCTTTTAGTGATACTCCTGCCGACCATCTAAGCATTCGCATTTCTGCTGTTTCAAGTTGCCTAGTGTAGGAGTTGTACATAGTCCAGCATTCGGAGCCATACATTATTGCGGGTCTTACAATAGTCTGGTATATCTTTCCTTTCAGTTTTATAGGCATTTTGGAGTCACACAATATTCCTGCTACGGATCTAAATTTTAATCCATCCCACACCTATTCTATGGATGACATCCGCTGCACGTCTCTGTGGATTAATGAGCCCAGATACTTAAATGAATCACAGTTGGCTAATGTTACTCCATCCAGTTGCATCGAAGGAGTTTCAGCATTTGTGTCTTCAAATGGTAAATACAAATATTCAGTCTTTTTCCTGTTAATTTTTAGGCCATTATCCTCCAGGATCTTTCTCCACCTTTCCAGGCTATTCTGTAAGTCACAATGATTATCTGCTGTCAGTACTACATCATCTGCAAAAAGCATAGTCTTGAGAATACTGTTCATTTCTTGGCTTGTTAGATAATTCATGACCATTATGAATAGCAGTGGGCTGAGGACAGATCCTTGGTGTACCCCCACTTTAATTGGAAATTTTGGTGATGTCCCTGATGTGCATCTTACTTGATTTTCAACGTTTGTATACATATCTTGTATGGAGAGCACATATCCTTCTGGTACATTGTGGGCTCTCAATGCCGCCCATATCAGGCTTCGGGGAACCCTGTCAAATGCTTTTTCCAAGTCTATAAATACTATGTGCAAATCTTTTTTTGCATCTCGATGTTTTTCAACTATTATTCTGATTGCCCCCGTCAAATTCCGCCGATTATTGGGCGAGGGCCAAATATTTAGTAAAGTTAAATTATTGAGCAAGCATTGATGAAAGTGCTAATAACACCGAAATAAGTCTTTTTTAAAATTAAATGAAGACAATATTAGCGAAACTCAATCTAAAATCTGGAAACAGAAAAGTCAGAAAAAGATATTTGCACCTCTGGTACTCGAAACCAGGACCTTTCGCTTTCCGGACAAATACCATCCAAGACTTGCAGAAAAGTCAATAGATGACGCATCTCTATATATTATAAATTAAGATTCTCCGACGTATCTATCTGTCTGTTAGCGATAAACTCGAAAACTAATGAACGGATTTTTATGCGGTTTTCATCAATAGATAGAGTGATTCATGAGGAAGGTTTAAGAATGTAATTTGTCAAGGTTTTGTGTAAATTGGTTGAAATATAAAGGGAGCGTGCCGGCAAGCGGGCGATGTGCCAACCAACCAGTAGCCACAGCAACGCGTGTCCAGGTCAGCTAGTATTAAATAAAATCGATAAAGATTTATTCAGGCATTATCTAGATAGCATTAAGTTTGGGTTTGAATCTTGCAATCATACGTAAAGATAGCAGCCAATAAAAAATGCGTTAAGAAAATGTAAATAATGTGGGTGATTCTTAGTCGATATATCGACACCTTGGCGCAGTGTTTATCGCATTTGCCCGGAAAGCAAAAGGTCCTGGGTTTTTACTCAAAAGTAAAGAAAAACAGATATAAGTCGTTTTTTCGTTATTTGTTTTTGGTGTGTTATGCCGTGTTGCGCTACCTCCTTCTTTAGTCAACGTTTCGGACAGCGTTGCAGTTTCCATCATCAGGGCAGATCCTGTAGACAAATAACGAAAATACTTTTGGCCGTGAAAATCTTAAAACGTATCAGAAATAAGTCGTTTCAATGTGGACTAACCACAGTTTGATAATGACCTTGTAAGCCGAAATAGCTGTCACAATAGTAAAGAAACTTAAATACTTTCAGAAAATAATAATTACATTATTAAAAAAAAAAAAGTGTTGCCACCCTGCTGAAGAAGTGTAAAGATATATAGACCAGACACAGTGTGGCCAACCATAATATTTGTGTATACGTAAACATATTTTATTATGTGGCGATACGCGAATAATCTATGTAACACGTATAAAGATTTAAAACACAATGTTTACAACCCAAGCCGGCAATTTGGAAAAATTCGGAAACGTCGGAAGTTTTTTTTCTCAATGAAAACATGGTATGTATTTTTTTCTAACGATGTTATTTCTTCACAGAGAGGCGAGATTAAAATGAATTTATATTTCAATATGTGCTTGTGATGGTCTGTCGTATATTTAAGATTTAACTCTATTTTATTAACCCGTCAGTCTAATTGGTTCGCTTTTCGGAACAAATCATGTCTAATAGAAATCGTTGTATCTCCCTTACTGTCATATTTAGAAAAATGATCTAAACGGTGTAAGAAAGACAAAATACCAAGCTTTATATTCAAATCTAATAGTTAACACAAAATAATTAAAATGTGCACCTTTTGTGAAACCAAAGTTTCCAACCGCAATTAAAAAAATGTGTATATAAAACTTTTGGAATTTTGTATTAATTATTTTTACATGAAAAGACAAAAATGTAGTTAATGATAACGTTTATAATACATTTGCCTAATAAAATATGTGTGTGTTTTTATTTTTTTCGTTATCAGTAAACTTAGTTATAAAAAACGTAAGGTGAGCCATTTTTAAACCTTTTTTATGTTTGCATTAAAAAAAAATTATATAAAAAAATCAAATGTTTATTTCAAAAACAGTTTTTAGTTTTTGGATATGTTCAGAAATATTCCTTTTATTTGAAATTAAAATATTTTAACCTTTCGACAAATTAGGGCTGAGGTCTTAGGGGTTAAGAATGTAGAGTTATTAGCCCTGTTCAAATACAGCTATAAACTATAAAAGATCATGGTACGCCAAATATAGATCTCCATATAATCCCTTCGGACCGTTCACACCTTAGCGGTTTAAGCGCAGATCAACTATTATATCTCACACCGTAACCGCTCCTGACGCGATATGCGAAAAGTTATGCACCCCCCCTCTCCGACGAAACAGGAGAGGGGGTTATTTTAATTACGTAGCTGCCTAGACCGGTGGATGACAAATGTCAGATTCAGTACAAAAAATGTGCATTCCGTGGGCGCTCCCTAATTCATCTGACCCCCTCTCCTACCATAGGAAGAAATATTTGATATCGTCGTGTGAACGGTACAAAACACAAGCGCTCACGGTTCAACAGATATCTGCTAGCGGTTTATAGCCGTGTCTGAACAGGGCTTTAAGCTAGCTTGTTTATATTATTCCGGAGACTTCGCTATGTCAGTAATAAGAAACAAAACTTCACCCCTGATAGGATTATCTAAGTATAGGATTAAATTAATATCGTACGCTTTTAGAGTGAAGCGGCGAGATTGTAAATTAAGCGGTATGTAAATTAATGAATTATTATAAACTTTCAACACGTTTATTTATAGAAAAACCCAATGAATATTATGCAAATATAACTTCATTCACCCACTGTTTTCGTTGTTTGAATTTCCTGAATATAGTTTTCAACACAGATTTGAGTTTTATGTACAGTTAGTTACTATTATATCCAGGAATTTGGTACTGAAATCTATGTTAAAATTTTCCATGTATCTCTCTCTCTCTGGTTTCAATCGTGGGATTGGTTTGCAGCAATTTCATCTATACGTTTCTTCCACTCTTCCCTGTCTTGTGCGGCTCTTTTGAAGTCTGCATATGATGAGCAGCGCACGTCCACTAGCAGGTCCTCTAGGTACTCTCGGCGTGGGCGCCCCCTAGCGTTTGTCCCCTCGGTCATACCCTCCATTATGGCGTGTAAGAGGCCTTCTTGTCTTATTACATGGCCGATCCATCTTGCGCGCCTTTCGGACAAGGTCCTGAGCAGGTGCCTTCCTCCTTCGATTCTTTGGAGAACCTCCTCATTTGATATGTGGTCTCTCCAGGAAATTCCTAATAGTCTTCTATAGGACCACATCTCAAAAGCCTCTAGTCTCCGTTTATCTCTTTCGGATAGGCACCATGTTTCGCAGCCGTACATCAAGATACTCCATACATAGGCCTTTGTGAGGAGTATTCTCAGTTTTAGGTCTATATTATTCGATTCTATTATTTTCGACCTTTTATTGAATGCAAGCCTAGCCTGGTGTACACGGCTGTCGACCTCGCTCTTAGACCGACCGTCTCATGTTATTTTGCTCCCGAGGTAGACAAACTCCTTGGTGTTCTTTAGTGGAACTCCTGACATCTCTACTCTCATCTGATGTTGCGTTCGTCCTTCAGTCAGCAGCTTTGTTTTGTCTTTATTTATCTTCATATTGTAATTGTTTTGAAGAATGCTTTGCATGATTGTTAAGGCCTCTTGCAGTTCTTCTTCGCTTTCAGCAACCATAGCAATATCGTCAGCAAACCTTATCATATCCACCTTTTGCCCTATTTTACACCTTTTCTGTGACTCATTCTCTCTCTCAAGTCATCAATCGCACTTTGTATATAAGCGTTAAAAAGAACAGGTGACAGAGAGCATCCCTGTCTCACCCCTTGTCTTATACTGGCTTCTTCCATGTATACTTACGAGAATTCTAAGAATAGGTTCTTTGGATTCTGGTTAGTTTTCTGTTTACGAAATTCTAATCGAAATGCTAGTTATATGTTTTGTGAGATCAAACAACAGAACATAAATACATTATAAATATGTCCATGGATACAGTAATTTAAAACATGAACTCGTTTATAATAAAATGTTTTTATACATTGAATAATAATATTATATAAAATAAATAAAAAATTAAAATGGAGTTCTGCAAAATAAACTTCATAACAAGAAATACAGTAATTACAATTGGGGTAGTTAATTAATTACCATAGTGAATTCGAGGACGACACGGCACGATCAAGTGAATTAAATACTTGATATCGCCTTGTAAAGAGAGAAACCAACGAGAGTTTATTTATTTTTCTGTAAAGTTTTAATGTAAGTGTTTTTTTATGCCTGTCTTACTAGAATATAACAGCGTCGAGACAGACGTAGGAGATACGCAAACGTGTGCAAACATACATCATACATAAACACTAAGGTTAAATATATTTTAACTTTCCTTCTTTGGGTTTGGGAGAGTAATTTTCCAATAAAAACTAAAAGAAAGAAAATTGGAAGTCTAGGTTAATCATATAAAGAGGATCATATTACAAATGTAGATAGAAAATAGATATGGTAATAATAATTAAGGTTGTTAAGTTTGACAAGGTTATATTATCTAGGTTAGGTTGTATCTTGTAAATTAATATTCACTTCTATATGTATGAAGAACGTATAGAAGTGAATATTACAAAAGTTTAATTTAAGTTTTAAGCATTAATGTGGCGACATATTTTAGCAATCCAATTCTTTATTTCAAGTGTGAATTTGGTCGTTGTTTCTATTTGTCTAATCGTGGCTGGTGGTGTATTGAACAGTTTGCAAGTTATGTATTTAAAATGTCTTTGTGCAATGGTGGTTTTAGCAAAAGAATTTTGGAGAAATTCTTTGTTTTTGACTCGGGTAATGTGTGTAATTTGTGTTGATTTGTCTATACAAATCAACACAAACTACATACAACTGTTAACAATATCGTATTAAATGTTTCCCTAATTTTGCATTTGTGTCGTTGTGGTATTATATTACGAATCTCTATTAAGTAGAGGAAAAAATAAAAATCTTAAGGCCCAAGATCGGGAGAGTAAGGAGGGTATGGAATCGGTTCAAATTTTAGGTTTCGCAGAGCCTCTGCTGTTGTGCGGGAGGTGTGTAGACTAGAGTTGTCGTGTTGAAAAATTATTATTGGCTGATGCACAAATTTTACGGTATCCTGATTGTTCAATAATGAAGCCGAAACGTTCCTTGGACATTCGAATTTGGTTTGTGGTACGCTTTTGAGTGATTTGCCTATCATTATGAGTCAAATCGTCGACGAGTTTGCGATGTTTATCGTCTGTGGCAGTGATTAGACTTCCGCTGCGTATTTCATCAACAATTACGGCTTTTCGAGGGTCGCAATCACATTTTATTACCCATCGATTTATAGAAGACCCGTCGACAGCATCGTCACCATAAACAGTCTTTAAACGACGATGGATCTCAGTAAGAGTCACATTTTCAGGAGTTAAAAATTCGATAACATCATTCTGCTTAACTCACGTTAACATAGCTCTAGAACACATCTCCATACTTCAGCTTCTCAAAATACACAGGATGAATTCAACGACCTGAAATCTTGTTTCGCGCTTTCGTATAGAGGGGGAACGTCACTTCCACATTCCACCTGGCGCGCTTCTGGAGGTCGTTTTGTTCGCGCTGTACAAGCGTGTGTGCTTTACTTTTCAGCCTACCCTCATATTGATCGCTAGTATGGAGAATAGCACTAACAATTCAAATAAGCGTTTTACTAGAAAACCCTAGCTTTTGTTTCGTTTAATTATTGTAAGTACAGTTTGCTTTTTGTTTGTTGGCAATTGGGCCTAAATAAACTAGCATTGTTTTAATTACTGTACATTTTCCAGTAACCCCCTTATCAGCGGCTTGCAACCCCTTCGCAATGAGCAAAGTTACATTCCATCCCCCTAAAACCTGCATGTTCCCCGCAGCCCCCCTGGTGGTGGAAACACGTCTAATATGGTTAGAGGAAAACAGAAGTTGGCTGGAAAATCCCATTAAAAATTACTAACTTCAACTTTGAGTTTCGGTAACACTGCAGTGGCTGTTCCTTTTTAATAATATATTAAAACGGTTTTATACTTTTTCCACTTTATTTATTTCTGACCGTAACCGGTTACAGCCTATTAAGGCCGTTTTCAGATTGGTACAATTATTCCTTAAACTATGGTTTATATACATAACATTTGGGGGGACGCCCTGGCAAAGGCGAAGGTCCTGGGTTCGTTTCCTAGATGTGACCGTATATTTTTCTGTTTTAGATATTCGATTGAGTGTCGCTAATATTGTCTTCATAAATTAATTACTACAATTTGAGGATTAACTCATTAGTCAAAAATAAAATTAAGTAAGAAAATTTAATTAACACTTGTGGAACAAGTTTTATCTATTGAGTTCAAAAGTATTACATTTTCTATGCTATTAATTTCATTCGGAATTCGCAATATCAGAAATGTCCAGACCAAGGCGGTTAAATGTATTATGCCAGACAAAGGAAATTTCGTTTAAACGGGATTCACTTCTCAAAGCTATAGACGTATTTTCTAATGCACTTCAATATTTGGAATTTTTGTGGCGGAAGGAATATTCAAGGAGATGGGTAGGGTTACGAAAAGGCTTTTCACGTGAATACCGCACAAGAGTCTCATTTGTCTGGAACTAGTTGGGCCATGGTAACACCAATAAATTGGTGTGTGTTGAGAGGTGGGAGAAAGTTGGGAAATACCTGGCTATTAATATTGGGTCACCAAACATATCTAAAGCCATTTCTGAAGTGTGATCTTTCACCAGTACTGTACTGGAAGTATACATGCTACTTCAGCGGCCTCTGTAATCGCAGGACACAATCATATCGATAGCGGAAATTTGAAATGCCGTAAATTGTAAAAATCCTAAAATTTCTTAAATATTATGTAATTTTTCGAAATATTTGTAGGAAAATAAGTTTGTCTTTTACAACATGCATTTTAAAAGGATTACTTTCTAAAAAAATTTACAAAAAATGTTAAAGTATTCTGAAAGATCTATTCAATGTTGTTATAAAAAAAATTCATAATTATAGGTCTACAAAAATATGAGTTTTTTGAAAAAAAAAATCCTTTTTTCGCTCTCCCGAACAATTAACATTTTAGCTTATTTTACATTAGCTCCATACAGGAGGCCCTGAGGAAAATAATTCCCCTCAGGGCCTATGTCATCTTTGGCGATGCTTTGTGGAGGGCCTTTTTAGGAAAGGAAGGAGACGAAATTCTGGGAAGGAAAATGGTGTCCAGGAGTGACGGACGTATGAAACAATCCCTCCCACTGCGGTGCAAGGCGATGTTAAGAGAGATTACGGCTGGAGAAGTCAAGGGACTCCCTCAACCATTCTCTCCCGATCCGGCCTGCCATGCATCTGGTGGGCAGACGCATCCGCCGTCACGACCCTCAAACCTTACCTCATGAACCCGGGCACCCCTGTGACCTGACCTATGGCAAAGGTGTTGGTTATCCAATAAATGGTTCCCGGGGCGGCGGTACGCCTCCCAAATTGAAAGGCCTTTACAGCATTTTCGTGATTGATGTAAGTATGAAAATGTTTCTTCCAAAATATTTCATTACAAAGCTAGTTATTTTGTTATATTTATTCTGCCAAACGTTGAATTTTCGATCATGTAAAATGCTACCATCAATTTCACCCTTGAACGGTTTGCTTTCATTCCGATAACATAAAAAATAACCAACCCTTAAAAATAAAGTAGCAGATTCCTTCACACAAAATAAACAACATGAAACTCTCGGCCCGGGAAAAGTGCATGTCGTATTTTCCACCGTCACAGTTTGAACAGCGCACAGTGGCCGGGTTATACTTAGTTAGGGGTTGATTCGGGAAAGCTCGGGAAGGTCCGGTAAAGTTCGGGCGGGTTCGATGAACTCTGCCAGCCGCTGCTTCAGGGCTGGTACCCTCTAGCTCTCTAACCTCCTTTCATCTTTTTTGGAGCATTGTGTGTTCTCGCTCTAGCCACGTGGCCGGATCTGTCACCCCCCAGCCAAGGATGCTGTAAGGGCGTGTGGGGATTGTCGATGCAACGAGAGATGACGTCAGAAGGCGGATTCTGTTTCTATGAGGATAAGGAATTGTTCTTAACCTTAAAATTAACGACATTATCGTTAGCTAGGGGCGATTCTAGTTCTACTTACTGTCCTTAATCTTAAATTGAACAACTTCTTGTATTTCTTCGGCGTTATGTAACAATTGCTAAACACTTTGTTTGATGAATGTACTCGAAGATATCAGAACGGTTGATGCAAAAACAGAACTCTTACAGATGCATTGCTTACATACAACAAGCTTGAAATATGTTATTCAACTTCAGAAAAAAGAAAATTCCAATGAATTATGTATATCGTATACGCTTTTTCTTCCTTTATGGGTTATAGGTCGCCCAAAGGGTTAAATACGTTTGGTGACTTAACAGGAATGCCCGGGTTCATGGGGTGAGGTTTGGTGTCTTGTATCTTAACTATTAGTCTCGTAACTATTGCGTGGCGGGCCGGATCAGGAGAGTCTAGTTAAGCCTCTCCAGCCGGATTCTCCCGACCCATTGCTTTGCACCGCAGTGGTAGGGATGAATTCATACGTCCGTCACTCCTGGACACATTGACCCCAAATTCCTAGCCACCCCTCATACTTTTTCCTTCCCAGCACTATAGGCTTTGAGGAAAATAATTTCCCTCAAGGCGTGTGTCATGTTGTCGTGTGGAGTGTCTTTTTAAAGAAGCGAAGGATAGGGCATTCTGGGAAGGACAAAGGTATGAGTGGTGGGTAGGAATCTGGGGGTTAGTGTTTCCAGGAGTGACGGACGTATGGATCCATCACTCCAACTGCGGTGCATGGCGATGGGTCGAGAGAGTCATCCCTCAACCAGTGTTTCTTGGTTCATAAGTTTTTTAGAGACAAAAAATTTCTTATTCTTAAAAAAATATAAATCTATTTTCAATTTTTTTTACTACTTGATGTATTTGTTCCTTCCATTCAAATTTTTATCGATCATTACTCCTAGATATTTGATTGTGTTTGTTGTTTTAAATATTTTGCAGTTTGGGGTACAGTAATTTTTATTATAATGTGTTTTAGAATTGTCATGGTTTTCAATCTCAACGTTTTAGGTGTATCATTTGTGTGTATTTATTTTATTTCTATTCTTGAACATACACAATACAGATTATTACATCAGTTTACATAGATATTAAGTTTAGTAATAAGAAAAAAAATGTTAATCATCCGTAACTGTATGTATATAGGAAGGCCTAGTAGTATTTTGTGTACACCTCACTAGGCGAACCTGTGCTGAGGTGTTCCCATGTTTGGGAATAAATGCTATTCTGTCAACATAAGTAGAACCACCAAATAATTTTTTATCAAAATTTTTTTTTTTTTTTTTAATGAATACCGCACAAGAGTCCCAACTGCTCCCGTCCGGAGCGAGTGGGACTATGGCATCCCCATTTGGGGTGTATTGTGAGGCTGAAGGTAGTGGGGAGTGGAAGGAGATAGGGAAGAGGAAAGTGGGGAAGTACCTGGCTATTCAGATCTGGCACCAAACATGGCCAAAGCCATTTCAAGCAACCTTTCAATTCTGAATGGTGTTCTTACACCAGGGCGATACTAAGAGCATCTTCCACTCTGTAAATTATAATATTTAGTGATAGTAATTATAAATTTCGAAGAAATTCTTAAGAATGTGGATGTCTTTTTACGCACCAGATTTAAATGTCCGGGTTTAATTTTCCCCACAGGAAAAACTAAACCCTTTCACACACTTCCCAAATGATCATCTGGTCAATCCACGTTATGCAATTGCACTATATGTATTATAATTACAAAACAATACAAGAACAACATGTCAACCTACCAGAGACCAGATGGGAAAATAATTCACCGACTCCAGATATTTTCATATCAGAGGGTTCGGCTCTGTGGAATTCCTAATTGAACCTATAAATCCTACTGATCCCTCAATATAAATATTTAAAAAATCTTTTGTAATCCTACATGTATTTAAAATTACCGATTTTTGCATTTTTATGTATAAATTCTTTGACAAATCTAATACGCCTAAATTTTGAATCAGAGACCTAGGTATAATGCCAGTAGCCGAAATAACAAATGGTATAATTATAATTAAATAACGAATTATTGTTATTATTGTTATTTTAATTATAATTGTTAAGAATAGTTAGTGACATCTATGAGATAAATATTGTAATTAATTCCATTTGGTTAATTATTCTTAGTTTATTAGAAAAGTGTGCATATTAGAGACCTCTGTGGGAATTTTATAGAAGCTAGTGTTATCAGCCAACAAATTTAGGGCACGTGACCTCAGTGGATATTTGCTACTTGTATTGTTATTATTGTATTTTAAAACAGTCTGAAAGACGGTATTTTTATAGTTTTTAGTAGTATAAAAAGGGCTATACTCAAGAAATTTGTTCTCTTCCATCAACCCTTACCTAGAGTATAGACGCCGTACCGCTTGAGGCGGGGTCCGGGCTGAATTTAGTTCTAAAAGTGTTGATTTCATTATTGCTCAAAAAGTGTTTGTAAATAAAACGACTCTTCAATAAAAAAGTGTTTTACAAATAAAAAGTCCACCACCCTTGATGAGATTGAAGTGATCCTACCAATAATGTCGTGTGATTTTTCGAGGGATTGTGTTAGTAATTAATAAAATCAGACTGCTTCTTTCAACGGGCCTTGTATAATGTACACAGTGGTCCATTCTGTCGATTTCTCAGAGAAACTGCACTAAGCCGCGAGAAGAAATACGGCCGTCATTAGAGACTTTCTAGACGACAGATGCGATCCGCGATTAGACGGATTAAAACGATTAATAACTATTATGACTACCAGCAATCCCCGCCTGGTATTAATCCACATAGGACAATTAATCAATTATTAATACTCATTTTGTGCTCGATCTTTCTGTGATAATTTCGAGATTACTTGATTACTATCGATTTTTATGTCGTTGTTAGCAGCAGGTGTATTTTATGACTTTCTCATATAATGTTATTAATGATTCGGCAGCCTTCTATGCTATACTATCTGCAATGGTAATGTATTAATTTTATTTATGGTGATACTAAGCACAGCAAAATTATTTGATTTTGGTTTGAAAATTAGTTCACTTAGAAATATTTTAGATGCTTTAATTTTTTTTTATGTCATGTATATTATCGAGGCTTCTGACTCACACAATGTTGTCATTTTTGCCTCATCTGTTTTTAAATTATAATATTATCATTATAATCTCTAATGATCTTTAAAAGTTACTTAGAGTCCTTTTATATTCATTTCGTATAAAAAATCACTTTCAAATATTTTCCAGTTTACATGATATAATAAATTTCATTATTCTCGATATGGCATGAAACTCAGTTGAGGCTATTAAATTCTGAACTTCCGATGACTTCGAGGTCATTAGTATTGTAGCTCTCTGTCGTTCATATTTAATGCACTTCGATAATGTGTGCTCGACATCTTCAGATGCAATTCCGCGCCATGGAGTCTCATGAATGAGTTTTTATTTTGCCCTGTTTAATTTATCTTTGTCTTACTAACCTATTTTTTGCATTTTGTTTTTCCTGTTAAGCACTTGCATACTGCTTACTAACAACGTATGCATGGACACTGGAGGTCTAGATTCGTTCAAAATAAATAAATGTAGCTTCGTTTAATCAAAAAAATTAGAATCTTGCGAGAGCCTTGAAGGAGTAACCATCAGTTACTTATACCAGGGCGGGTAAGAGGTGGATTACCTCCACTGCTCGACATCTTCAATTTGTTCACATATTGAGCACATTGGAGAATCAGAGAGGCCTATCAAACACAATATTCTTCCCATTAGTGCATGTCCGGATCTTAATCTAAAAATGATTCTCATTTAGATGCTTTGATTAAATACTGCGAATAGAAGATATATTACCTTTTAATTAATCGAGTATTTTTGAAGTAAAACTTCTTTACGCACGCTTGACTTGGGGAGTAAGCTGGTGAATGCGTGACGAGAGCGTTACGAAAAGTGTGATCGGGCGAGGCGAACGGTCGGTCCTTTACCCACGCTTGACTTGGGGAGTAAGCTGGTGAATGCGTGACGAGAGCGTTACGAAAAGTGTGATCGGGCGAGGCGAACGGTCGGTCCTTTACCCACGCTTGACTTGGGGAGTAAGCTGGTGAATGCGTGACGAGAGCGTTACGAAAAGTGTGATCGGGCGAGGCGAACGGTCGGTCCTTTACGCACGCTTGACTTGGTGAGTAAGCTGGTGAATGCGTGACGAGAGCGTTACGAAAAGTGTGATCGGGCGAGGCGAACGGTCGGTCCTTTACCCACGCTTGACTTGGGGAGTAAGCTGGTGAATGCGTGACTAGAGCGTTACGAAAAGTGTGATCGGGCGAGGCGAACGGTCGGTCCTTTACGCACGCTTGACTTGGGGAGTAAGCTGGTGAATGCGTGACGAGAGCGTTACGAAAAGTATGATCGGGCGAGGCGAACGGTCGGTCCTTTACGCACGCTTGACTTGGGGAGTAAGCTGGTGAATGCGTGACGAGAGCGTTACTAAAAGTGTGATCGGGCGAGGCGAATGGTCGGTCCTTTACGCACGCTTGACTTGGGGAGTAAGCTGGTGAATGCGTGACGAGAGCGTTACTAAAAGTGTGATCGGGCGAGGCGAACGGTCGGTCCTTTACCCACGCTTGACTTGGGGAGTAAGCTGGTGAATGCGTGACGAGAGCATTACGAAAAGTATGATCGGGCGAAGCGAACGGTCGGTCCTTTACGCACGATTGACTTGGGGAGTAAGCTGGTGGATGCGTGACGAGAGCGTTATGAAAAGTGTGATCGGGCGAGGCGAACGGTCGGGCGATGCGAACTGACGTTGATAAATTTTACTTCAGTCGTGTGGTCTAAAGCACACTCGTTTTTTTATTAGTCTTTTTATAACCCTAGAAATGTTTTGACCTTCTAACAAAATACGCCCGATTCCTGAGAGGCTCGTGTCCCAGCTGTCTAGAGCTCGTTGGGCGACGGCATTCCCAATTGGGATGTATTATGAGACGTTAGAGAAGGTTGGGAAGTAAGTACCTGTATATTAAAATCGTGTCACCAAACATATCTAAAGCCACTTTTGTTTTCTTGATTGAACGAACGTATGAATAACGTGGAATCTTGGAGATGGAAATTAACCCACTTACCGACATCCGATCGAGCTGAAACTCGGCAGATAGACTCGTTGTCGATGACAATGCATTCTATTAACTTTTGGTGGCAATCACGCACGCACAAGCAAACTAACACGCATATCTCTGAAAATCGATCACATTACAACACTTAATTTACGAAATAAATGTTGGTCTTATCAATTCGGGATTTGGTTCGGTTGGTAGCTCGGTTGATTCCAAACACAGGGTAGGACGGCTCAATCGTCGGTCAAACCAAAAAAAAATTAAAAGACGTATTATAGTAAAAAAAATGTTTTTTACAGGTTGATTTTTTTAACAACTTACTTGGTATTTTGGACCGGCTCACGTGCGTTGTATGGAGTGTCTGGACGGAGCTAATTTAAGCGATGGCAGATTATAATTAGTCGGAATAATATACCAAACCAGTTTATAATTAGTCGGAATAATATACCAAACCAGATTATAATTAGTCGGAATAATATACCAATCCAGATTTTAATTAGTCGGAATAATATACCAAACCAGATTATAATTAGTCGGAATAATATACCAAACCAGATTATAATTAGTCGGAATAATATACCAAACCAGATTATAATTAGTCGGAATAATATACCAAACCAGATTATAATTAGTCGGAATAATATACCAAACCAGATTATAATTAGTCGGAATAATAAACCAAACCAGATTATAATTAGTCGGAATAATATACCAAACCAGATTATAATTAGTCGGAATAATATACCAAACGGAAGATGTATCATAAAAGTAATCATCATTAAAATAATTTTAATTAATTAAAATCACAAAATAAACATTATGAAAGTAATATTTAAAAATAAAACTACTTTCTTAACGGAATCGCATTTTAAATTCTTTCAAGTACCAAATGTCGATGACGTATTTAATCAAACTTATATTATAAAAATGACAAAGAATGTCAAGAATTTTATTAAGTAATGAAAAATAGAAATCATTTTATTACACCTAATTTTAAAAGAACTCAAATGCTAAATGAATTACCAATTTTACTGAAATATTTAAAAGTTAATCTAGACATAATAATACTTACTGAATGTTGGATAAATCATAAATACATGAATTTGGAAATAGCTGGATATACCACCTACTCAAGTTTGAATAACAAAAGACAAAACGATGGTGTGATTTTATACATTAAAAACGAAATAAAAGCCGAAGTTGAGGAAATTATTATCACAGATGCCAATTGTCTAAAAATTAAAATTGGAAAAGAAAGGGCTATATTAGCAATCTACCGATCGCCTTCTACAAGAAACATCGACCCATTCCTTAAATCCGTCGACGAGGAACTCTGCCTTCTAAAAGACACGAAAAACATATTTTTTATTGGAGATGTAAATATAAATATCCTAGAAAATGGACATCCCAAGAGAATTCAATATCTGCAGATGCTAGCATCCCATGGAATTTGTACAGCGCCCTTGAGGTGATTTACCACGAAAACGGCGCTATATAAATTAGCCAATTATTATTATTATTATTTTATTAAACCATTATATTTACCAAGCCATAAAAAACTGTAATAACCTCGCTTCTGAATTGCGCTGCATTATCAAACAATCAGAAGCAATAAATAATTTTATAAGTTTTTAAAAAAAACTTATTAGTATTTAAGAAGTTAATATTTTATACAAAACATATTATAATATACAACCTAATTAACCTAATTAATCGTGGCTCCCTTCTCAGGCACAAGAGCTCCCCTTTTCTGATGAAATGACCAATGATGACCTTAAGTATAATATTTTATAAAATATATACATACGTACGTATATAACGTATATGAATGTAACTCGTATTCTGTAAATTACTTTAGGGAACGTACCCATACTACGTGACCAACTTTTTGCAATTTTTAACCCCCCTCGGTAACCAAAAACCTAAGCAACCCGCCGCTCATTTGTACCAAGCGTGGTATTTAGAAACCCCCCCTCCCGCCTGAACAGGTCACGTAGTATGGGTACGTTCCCTTAAATAAATAAAAAATCAGAGTGTGCAATTAACGCGAGGTGGAGAAGTAAAACTAAAGTAGACAGGAGTGGGGAGTGTGCGAACCACCGCACAGAGAGGAGACCGATAATACTATCTCATTCTCTCGTATGGCTAAATCCTATAGATGTATGTGTTTGTCTCTTTTTAGTGTCACTATTTTTCGTTTCAGCGAGTTTCAAATCATAACTAAAGAAGTTTTCATTTCAAAAATTAAAAACTGAATTAAAAATCGAGTTCAGTTAACACGCGGTAGAAGTAAAACCGGTAATTATCGGTTCGGACTGGCCACGCTTATTACGAATAATTTTTAGAAAAAAACTTTAGATTCGCCTTAATTACTATAAAAGGAAACTTTTTGGCTTTGGGGCGGCGGAAAATAATGCATTTTAATTTTCAATTGCATAAAACCAAAATTCACTTCGCGAACCGACGCAGCGAAAATCCGCGGCCGTAGCTGTCACTTGCTGTCACTGTTATGGACTGTAGCTGACTTCGTGGGATACCTACATGAAATACCGCGAATCACAAACCATGTTACACAAACCTAGCGTAGCCGCTAAGCCACTTGAAAACTGGGATGTTTTTCTTGCCTTGACGCGAGTAGGCGTTATAAAGGGGCACTTTCTTTTGTATCACAAACCATGTTACACAAACAAGCCCGCTAGACAAATTTCATAAATACGCGCCTTATCCCACGAAGTCAGCTACAGTCGTATTAGCTCTTGTTAATTTATCAAGGATACCAACATCACAGTGACATGTACGGCCGCGGATTTTCGCTGTGTCAGTCGCGAAGCGAATTTTGGTTTTATGCAATTGAATATTAAAATGCATTATTTTCCGCCGCCCCAAAGCCAAAAAGTTTCCTTTTATAGTAATTAAGGCGAATCTAAAGTTTTTTTCTAAAAATTATTCGTAATAAGCGTGGCCAGTCCGAACCGATATTTACCGTAAAACCTTTACCCAGGCAATCTCAATCAATAAGTGAGCTCGTAATCAACGCGGAGCTTGACAGATCGCGTTGCTGCGTAGGTACTGTACGAAGGTAAAGTTTCATTCTAATTCATTCTCGAGCAAGCTAAATCCTATAGATTTATGTATTTGTCTCTTTTTAGGGTCGCTCGTTTCCGTTTCATCGAGATACAAATCACAACGGTGCTAAAGAAGTTTTCTCTTAAAAAAGAAAGATATGTGTTATATTCAATCATATCTGCCTTCCCCTTATGGTTAGTTAACAGTAAAATAAGGAATTCACTCTAAACCAGGACTTCCCAACCAGGGGGGTAGAGAAATGTCAGGGGGGGGGCGTAATAGGTACGTTTGCATTTCCATATAACCATAGCTCTAGCAAAGACTGAACCCAGAATCGACCAACTGGTACAGAGCATGCAAGCTCAAGTATCTCGTTAGTACTTTAAAAGTTTTTTTTTATTTATTTGATCTAAAATTACTTTAAAAGTTGTTAGACATTATCTAATTATAAAAATATAATAAAAAAAAATAATAATAATAGAATAATATGTATAATTAAAAGGAAACTAAGAAATGTAAATGTAAAAGTAATTAATGATTAAAAGTATACCTACTCTTCTATTAAAGATCCATAATAAATAAATATATTGTATCTGCATTGTAGGTACCTATTTGAAATTCAAATAAATAATTTAGTTAATATGAAAAAATGTGTTTCTTATTTTTTCTTGAAACTTAATTAAGGGAGGCATGAAATTTTTTTTTTGGTTCGGGGAGGCTCGGCGACATAATGGTAGGGAAACCCTGCTCTAAACAATGAATCCCAGATGTATGAGTAGTGATGAATCGAATATTATACTATATATCTCTTGGGTACGGGGGATGACGGATGACGATAATGCGAGTATATTACCACTGTCGTTTTTCTTCATCATTATTTATATTTTCCAATTTAAATTTTCAATGGCTCTTTGTAACTCTAAATCATTGCGTGTAAGGTACACGTAACGCAGTTAATAAATCAATTTTATTAAATAAAGTCCCTTCAGATGCAGGATCATTGCCATCATTGTCAATTTTTGCTGGCATACCGTATAAATTCTAAATCTTCTGGATGGCCTAGAATTAGAGGATATGTTTTATCGATTGAATTATTTTGTTCTTGTATAGAGCTTGACCACACTTTTCTTCGCAAACGACGAAAGTATGAGCTACGAGTAACTAGCAATTTGAATGGTCAAGAGATATTATTAGATAAATGAAACATTGTTACTTTGTTTGAACCACTTGTATATTTGTTAGTAATAATACATTGTTCTATTATCCTTAGTAATAATACATTGTTCCCATCCATTTTTTTGTAACTGTCAAATCAGTACACGTTTGCCCTGAAGAAGGAATGGTCGTTCCGAAATCGGTCGGCTTAAACAAATATACAAGTGGTTCAAACAAAGTAACATTGTTTCATTTATCTATAATGGATAACCAAAAAGTTATAGCTACATTCAAAAGTATAAATATTATTAGGTTTAATTTAACTCGACAGAATTTATAGCCAAACTTAAAACTAAATTTTATATCAGAAACTTATAAAGTCTGTATAAAATAAATAGTCAGCATTGTAATGTCTGCAACATTGTAAATAACTAAGTAAAATGTTAACAACCATTGATAATTTCGTAGTTCAACCGTGATCGTGGGGTAAGGCTCTCGACTAGCCATCCGAAGGTCGCTGTTTCAAATCCGCGATAAGTTTGCGACGTTAGTACACTTAGATACTTACGTATCCTTTTAGAAGAAGGGCCTTATTCATTCACAATATTGCTCTATTTTCTCCACACTTATATAATTCTGGCATTATAAGGCATTTCCATGGCCCCGAGGGGTGAACGGAGAGAATAAACAGTAGTGTGGGGTGCAGAATGGGGTGGAAGAATGAGATATCCCGACAAGTGGATTCTGTGTAAATAAACACACAGAATAGGGGAGGGGAGGCACTCACGATATGATCTTGATTTCATCTTGGTACTGAGAATCGATGATCGCCCAAATGGGAAATTTTTCTTTGGAAATCATAGAGTTATCACATAATTATAAATAGACACATGATTACTATAGAATTGCATTAAAATTTATAAAGCATTGGGCATCGAGCACGCCTAATTTTGAAGGCTATTGAATTTCACAAAAATACAATCAATGCTTAATAATAATAATAATATATATCTTAATCAATGAAATTGGCAACATTATAACTAAAAAGTATATGTTCAATCTAGATTACAAATAGATTACATCAGTATAAAAAATTTAACGATCGGTTACACAGAAGTAGCATAATTATACAATGCCTCACTAGATGAACCTGTCTTGAGGCAGAATTTTTTGTAAATTGTTTCTCACAATTTTAACTATGGTTTTTTATAAATGTATAATGTAGGTTTCTATACAGCAAAAACTTTATTTTAGATTACATTATTGTTTGTATATACACAATACAAAAACTGCAAGGTTATTACTACTATAACAACTGTCAATAACAGGGCGTTTGGGTGAGAGCATCGGTATAGGCTCGATATCCAAATTTTAACATATATTTTAAACTAACTTACTTTTTTTATAATAGTTCTTGGTATTTGGACGGCTACATCAAAACACATTAATTTAACTAATTGTTATGCTGAAATACCAACCCTAAAAGAATTGTCGCACGCAACGTGTAGCAGTTGTACATACATAAACACACACCTCTGAGATGTGACGTGGGACACTGTAACGTTGTTTGAAACATTGGCTATGTAAAGGAGGAAGCGCTACTCGGCACAATAACTCAAAAATTAATTACTATAGTTGAATGAATATTTCATGTGACAAAAATATTTTCGTTTACTTACAAATTAGAAAAAGATGTGCACATTTCCCAAAAGAGCGCACCATTCGAGAGCTTTTGCTGTTTCAGACGACTGCTTTCTGATGCATCTCAAAAAATCCCAAATTCAGCTCTTCTAACCTAACATGAATCCATTTTTAAGTCGATTTCCATCAATTTCCCTTTTCTGATGTATAATCTATAATTTTTAACTGTCCTTTTCATAATATTATGTAAACAAAAACCTAGGTAATAACCACTCTGTAAATTTCCAACTCAACACAGGCATTTCACACTTGGTGAGATGGGCAATACGTCATTACTATATATATATATATATATATATATATTTTTTTTTTACATCAATAATTCTTAACTTCTCATGACGGATTGTTTCACAGAATTTGAACAATTCATAAAATTTCAAAGTTAATTAATTAAGAACTTTAATAAAACTTTAGCTACTACTGTACTACTGTACTATGAGTACACAACTGCTAACCCTGTACAAATCACAAGTGCGCCCCACGGTTGAATTTGGCAGTCACCTCTGGTCTGGAGCCCCAAAATACCTGAAAAAAACCCTCGACTCTGCAGAAACGGGCGGTCCGTCTGATAGATTCTCCTAATTGAACAGACGGATTGCATTCTTGTGAAGTGGGAATGCTATCCTTGTTCTACCAGTATTTCAACGGAAGATCAATGATCCCTTCGGCACCGGTGCATAGTTGGGAAACACGCCAAACGCGTGCCCAACATATGTACACGGTTGACATTGGTCACATTAGAACGGGTCGCTTCGACTCGTTCTTGTGTTCAACAGCTCGGCTGTGGAACGGCCTTTGTTGAACGCCGGCCTTTGTGTTTCCTCCTTCCTACAATATGGGTCTCTTCAAGACCAGCGTTCATTCCTTCCTCTCCTCAAAAAGACCCTCCACACAGCATATCAGATGACGTAAGCCCCGAGGGAAATTATTTTCTTTAGGGCCTTCTGTGTGGTGTGGAGTTAATGTAAAAAAAAATGCGAAGCAATTGCCAATAATAACAGAACTTCAAAAAAAAAAACATTCACAGAACTTGAAATCTTACTTTGAAATTTGATGAATTGTTCAAATTCTATGAAACAACTGGCTCTTAATATTTGCAAGACTAATTCAGTCAGGATATTTAATTATAATAGTTTCATTATTTTATTATTGGTGATGTACAGTTTAAATATTCTATCGAACATGGTTTTCTCAACACTTTTGGATACTTTGTAGCTATTGGGCTGTTAAAACTGTTCTACAATTTTGTCTATCTAGTCCTCTCGTATCTTTATTCTAATTAATTGGATTATGTTTTCTTTTCCAGGTAAGTTACTTCAATATCAGACCTTGACGATTGCAGAACTGCACTTCTGGTAAGAAAGTACCCACATAAAACATTTAACATGATTCAGCTTGGCAATAAAACGTATTAAATTTGTTTAATTTCAACTAAAATCTTTAATAATAATATTTTGCTGGTTTTTGCCTCACCTTTTTTGTAAAAAATCATATCAAGGGCACTTACAAATATACATTATATAATTCGTATAACTGGCTTACAACAACTAAGATTTCTTAATAATAACTAGTGACTTACGTACATCTAAGATTTATATCTATTGATTAAGGCTTATAATTTACAACTTCTAACTTATAAATGCAATTGGCTTCCATCTAAGATTTTTAATAATATCTAGTGACTTACCGCGCCCTCGAGGTGATTTTTCATTAAAGCAGCCCTATACAAATCATCTAAATATTATTATTATACTAGACTTATATCTCGTGACTTACACCTGAGGTTTATATTTAGTGACTTACGACTAAGGTTTATAATTTACAACTTATAAATTTTGGCTTACAACTAATATTTATAATAATAACTAGTGACTTACCTACAAATACACGTAAGACTTATATCTAGTGCCTTCCAGTTAAGGTTTATAACTTACGAATGTAACAACTATAACAACGTAAATGTAACTGACTTTAAACTAAGATTTTAATAAAATCTAGTGACTTACCTATATCTAAGACTTACATCTAATGACTTACGACCATCGTTTATAACTACCAAAGATTTGATAACTACTCTCATAAAAATAGTGACTTAGGGCTGGTTTTATAACCATCCGTTCGTCACGATTGATACTATTTTTAACTAATATTTGGTCTACCCCTTGATTTTGCCGTTTTATAAACATTCACAAGGCTACCGGTCGGTTATGTAGCTGTTAATGCTTTACGGACCGATTTTGGTCAGTTAAATGGATAACGATCTGTCTGCTGACGTTTTTTGACAGTAAGTATTACTATCGGTTATTTATTTATTATCGAAATCGGCCAGTAACGCCAGCCCAGCTTTATTTATTTTATATATTCAATAATATTATTATTCTCTTTATTAAAACAGTTTACTTATAAACAAGTTCTGCTATGTAATTATTATTGAGCGTGACAGCTGTTCCGCCTAGTTTGATAATACCTTCAGAAGGCGAAACAGCTGTCACGCGTAATAATAATAAATAATTACGTAGAAGAACTTGTTTATAAGTAAACTGTATTTTTAAATTGAATAATAATATTATTTACAAATTGAATAATAATATTTTAATAATAATATTTTGTGTGAAAGGGTTTAGTTTTTCCTGTGGGGAAAATTAAACCCGGACATTTAAATCTGGTGCGTAAATTAAATAATAAAAGAAATTAAAAGGAAAATGTGGTTCTGCAAATTAAACTTAATAACAGTAAATAAGTTACTATTAACACTACGTTTATAAGCTCTAAGATCAATGCTGCAAGCAGCTGGCGATTTTACAAGACTCTCCAAGTCGACGCATCCGTATAACAATGCAAGTAGTTATACAGAGACTGACCCAAGTAATAAAACTTTCGGACTAAATGTAACCGATGACCGCCAGTAATGCACATTTGTTTATAATACGTAAAATAAGATAACAAACGGATAGCGGTCCGTTAACGAAATACGGTTCGTTACGTAACTGAAATTTGGCACTTCGCTTATAAAACCGGCCCATGACATATGTATGTATTTACAACTGTAGTTGAGACTCACAACGTACATTAAAAAAAAATCATGTTTTGTGTTTTGCGTTTGTTGTCGGTGGTACTTTCATTAACCACATCAAGTTTTGTCTTTCTTCACTTTCAAATTTATTAAAATTTTAGTTTTTCAGTAGGCACGTTTTAAACAATCAAGGGAAAACAGCGTAACAATTTTTTTAACATTTAAAATTTTTATCTATCAATTAGATTTTCTTTTATTTTGGTTTAACAACTAATAAATTGATGTTTTAATAAGTAAATTGCAGAAATATAAAAAAAAATCGCATTTTCATGTGATTATCTTCCTTGCGAAGAGTTAAATACAAAAAAGATAGAATTACCTCAGAAGACTCCAGATACTAATATCTACAGCCTGTATGTCGGACGAATATCTACAGCTCATATGTTGGACTAATATCTATAAACTTCAGAGTGAGGACTAATATCTACAGAGCTGAGGTCGGACGAATATCTATGACGGTCCCAGTGGTGACTAATATCTATGGAGCGTAGGTTGGACTAATATCTACAGAGGGCAGCTGAGCAAGAAGTTGTACGGAAAAGCATAAATTACTTCAATTATGTAATTGCTAATTACGTAAAGGCTTAAACGTTTAAAGTCGTACATTAAGTTTTTGCGTAATATTACGTATTTTGCTATTTACGAGGACAATAATTTATTGAGCAAACATGGAGGTCATACAAAGATATTTATTTATTTCGAAATACACGGCGCAACAACCTAACCTAACCTAACTGACATAGAAATGGTCATGGTAACAGACTAAATAATTTAGAAGCACTCGAAATAAAGAAAGCTGTTAAAACAAAAACCCAAATCCTTAACAATCAGCTAATTTTTTTTATTATTTTTTTATTTATTTAGTAACTACACATATATTATTTTTTACATTTTTATATGAAACATGTTAGTTAGGTGTATATATAAAATATATTCGTAGTCCTCCTCTCTAGGAGATCCTGTGCTGAGGGGGACTATGCTTTGGATAAGGTTTTCCAGAAACTTCTATGACGATGTTTTAAGTATACTAGTAAGTTCATTTTCCGATAGTTCCTTCAGCCAACATTTAATGTCCTTAATGTAGCTATTTTTTTGTTTTAATTTGTTTGATACTAAGTGGGAGTTTGTTATATAACTTTACTGCTAAAAATTCAGAACTTCTTTGTCCAAATGTGTCCAATAGTCAGATATTAGGGATTTTTACATGCATACATACATAAATTAAGTTTTTTAAACTGCATACGCAATATTACGTTATTCCAATATGCTATACATAATTGCAAATCCAACCTCTGCCAGTGCTAGGGATATTCGATAGATATTCGTCCACACTTTGGTTCTCATAGATATTAGTCAGCAGTTTGAGCTGTAGATATTCGTTCTCACTTTGGTTCTCATAGATATTAGTCAGCAGTTTGAGCTGTAGATATTCGTCCTCACTTTGGTTCTCATAGATATTAGTCCGATTTGTTCAGTTTTTGGAATTTCTGTAGATATTAGTAGACGCCTCCCCTCAGAATATAATGTAGAATCATCTCATTTTGCTTTGAAGAGTTTTATCGTAATCTTAAAACTAACTTAAAAATTATACAAGTACATAAATGATTAGATTTTATTAGGTTAGGTTAGGTTAGGTGATTTTGAGGGAGGGGGAGAGCGGTGGGAGGAGTCAACATATCAGGGGAACATTGTCAATAATGGAATCATATAATCAACTCATTTTCACTAATTTTAGAACACCGTTTGGTTAAATTAAAAAATGTGCACTTGGTGTATTGTGTTTTTTTAAATTTATTTTAATTACTTTTTCCTGTGAGCCAACTTGGTGGCCACATTTAAAACCTTTTAAATGATCACAGCGCCATATTTTACTGTAGCTGTAAACTGTACATCATTAATATCTACGATGTATGGAGGGCCATCAAAACGTTAAAATTTCTTATAGGTGACGCTTTCCCGTTCACACCTCTGTTGATCGCTTATTTATCTAATCTCAGGCTCATGTAAAGTAACCGTCTATTTGTGCAACGCCTACATGACTAATATTTTTTTGTTTTCGATGAGTCAATATTATGTTATTGGGTACATTTGTACCTTGTGACCTCTGATTTATTACTGGTAAGGTGTAGATTTCTTCGTTGTCTTTTTTTTTAAATAATCACTTTTCTTTAGTGAAATTGTAGAAAATAGTTGTTTTTATAATGGCCTTATCGCTTACTTATAACAAAATCATCTTGACATAGCGTATTGTTTCATTGCAATACTCCGAATAAGAACTATGGCATACCTCTTATCTGCTAGTACCACCACGTAATCATAATAAATAAATAATCATGTAACCATAATATTATGTCTTACCAGTATGCACTCTAATACCTATGGCTTAGAAACATATCATAGTTACCTACTTTTCATATCGCTTTGTATACTCCGTAATACCTTCCTTTTATTTATTATATATATTTTTTTAATTTTTGGTTATCTTCAATATTTGGCTCCTAAGAGCATTTCTTACTGTTTACTTGTCATACTTTTTTATATTTATAATTTTTGTAATTTATATTATTTACAAAGGTAACTTATAGTTTATATTATTTCCTGCCTTTCAACTTTTTATCTTAACTTTTTACTTTTACATTATACTTTATATTTTATAGTTTACACTTTGACTTTATACTTTCATTTTATACATCATAATTCTATTTACTACTCATTACCTTAACTCCTTTCTTTTACCTTTTGTTTTTATATTTAACTTTACATTTATATGTCACTTTCTTATGTTATTGTATTATAATATATATAAATATAATTATGTCAATGGCACATGTTGTGCCGTATGTTTTGAAATAAATAAATAGATAAGTGATGCTATTCTCACACGAGCAATACTATCAATGCGGTATTTGGGTGGGTACCGCGCGTTTTCATCCGGCGACAAAATATCCCCGATACATTATCTTCTTCTTCTTGTGCCCTGTCCGTTCAACGGACATTGGCTATCATGTTGGCTATGCGGACTTTGTTTACTGCGGCCCGGAACAGCTCCACGGTAGACTGGCCAAACCACTGTCTCAGGTTTTTCAGCCATGAGGTTCTCCTTCTTCCAGAGCCCCGTCTTCCGGCAATCTTTCCCTGCATTATGAGATGCAGGATCTCATACTCCGACAAAATATCCCTCGACATAATATCCCACGGACAAAACATTCTCCAACAAAATATCTACTAAAACCTAACCTAACCTAACCTAACCTTATTTAACATTTTACTATTTTTGAACCTTTACAGGTTGTCTGTATAAGGGGAACGTATGCGCGGCCCATTTCTGCCCGTTTCATACAAATCTTAGATTTGGATTTGAGATCAAAATACCCAACCAAACTGAAAAGTTATTTTTGTAATCAAAAGGTATATCAAATATCTAGTAAGGATGTGAGCTACTTTATTTATTTTTGCTTTAATTATAAGATATAGGCCATTAAAGATTTTAATGTTTCTGGATTTTAGAGGCGATTTGGGCAATTATTTGTGAGTATGTACATAATAAAATATTAACGAGGTTCCTCCTCGTTGAAAAATAAATTGCAATTCATTTAATTCGTAAAACATTTTCAAAATTAATCCAGCTATAATGATGTTTTGCTTCCTCGCATAAAAGCCCCCGCGATCAAAAACCACCCTATAAACCCCCCTTTTGGGGTCATTAACACAGCCTGGTGATCAATCATTGAAAAAGTAAATCCATCACATTATCCTACCCAAATTAAACAGCCTCATGATTTATTTTTATATGCGTACTTTTTAGTAATTGTATATTGGTGTGCTTAAAGCGTTGTGGCAATTTCTTTTAACCCTTCAGTCCTTAAAATATTTTTACCCACAAGTTCCAAGAACACGGTGAAATTTCTTTGACCTTCCGAGTGCTTCCGAGGTATTTTAAAAAATGTGCTCTATACTAGGGCCAGTCAATAAGTAATGCCTCCTATTTTTTTTCTCCTGTAATTGTCAAATAATAAAAAATGCAATTACCGGGGTCGAAAACCACACTATTGACGATTAATTTGTACTTTTTCATTATTATCTCCGTCCATTTCCACAGCTTTGGTTCAACTTTTAAGAGGGGCGTGTATCACAGTGTTGTAAAAAGCAAGGTCACATCCAGAACACCATCGCCATTACTTTCCCCGCCGATCTCACAGTTTTGATTTTTTTGTCTTTGGTGAGTTTGTGTGATGCCATTCCATTGACTGCCTCTTTGGTTCAGGTTAAAAAAATGAACCCATTTTTCGTCTCCGGTCACAATTTTGTTCAGAAACTAAGAGCTGCTAGTGTTGTGAGGCCATTGTTTTTCTTGCTTCTTTATTCCGACCGGTTATGTTTCTTGGTACCCACCTCGCAAAACTTTTGTTGAAAAATCAGTTGTCGAATAATCTTCATCACACTGCCTTTACTGGAGGAGAGAATGCGACATCTGTAGCTATCTGGGGTCACCAGGAATGAGTGCAGTCGTTGCAATCGACGGTCTGCGCCGCTCCGCTTTTCCTCCACCTTGTCCTTCAGCTTGGTTACAGTAACGAACCCATCGTCTAGCAGTGCAGACGTTCACTGTTGCATCATGGTACCTACTCATTTTTCAGTCTTTCATGAATGTGAATTGTTGCGTTTCACCTTCTACATTCAAGAATCAATCACAGAACGCTATCTTTTACGAACATCGATATCGGCCATTTTGCAAGCGACTGCAGTGCTGCCACCTGTTGACGCAAAAAGTTACTATTGCAGCAGATTGTAGAAGAAGGTTTGAGGAATAGCACCAATTTCAAAAATTTCACTTAACTAACATTCTTTCAGTAGAAAAAAATAGGAGGCATTACTTGACTGACCCTTGTACTTCTTATTTTTGAAGTTTTTGTAAAAAGAAAAACCATTTTAGAAATTAAATAAAATATCTTTCAGATGTTTGTATTTGAAATAAACATTGACGTTTATATATGATAAATTTTCTACGTGAAAATGTTAACAAAAAAATCTTATCGAAACATTTTGAATCGAACCGTCCGTAATTTTGAAAGAATTGATAAAACTAGGGAAAGTGGGGAATGTAGGGAAACTGTTTAAACTATGAAATCTATGGAAACTAGTGTAAATATGTAACGTTGGCAAACTATGGAAACTAGGTAAAATATGTAAACTAGGGTATGGGAAATATGGATATTGCGTAAATTAAGGAAAATATAATACTAGGCAAACTATTGAAACTACGGACACTAGGTAAACTGGGGAAACTAGAAACACAAGTTTAAGTGAACCTAGTTATATTCCTGAAATTACCTCCAAAGTTGTTATTATCTCCACCACTAATGCAGGTGATCCCCTCCTACCGGCCGTAGAGTCGTATCAGATTCAGTAATCTGTTTACGTAGACTTCCTCCCGCCAGTCTCTCTTCGCCGCCCCCACTTCCCGCCTCCCACGCTACCCTGTTTTAACCGGAAATGTTTAGATTTTGCATCGATCATCATTGCGAATCCGAACACGATGACCTGAAATGTAGGAATTTCTGAAGGCGTCAGGATCTAACGGTAAATAGGTATGACTTGTGCTTCCTGATTCGGAAAGGAGTTTCTTTTAACCCATCAGGCCTCGGGCCTATTTTGTAGGAGAAAGTCAGTATATTTCCTCTTTTCAATAAAATACAAATATTTATGTTGAATATTTCTGAACGCATCCGAAAACTAAAAATTGATTTTGAAAGGTGTTTTTCTTAAAAAAATGTAGGATTCATTTAGACTTTCATAAAAAGATCAATATCGTATGTTGCATAAATAAAAATAAAATCGGGTTTATTTATCCGAGACGCTATCTAGGTTACAAAACAGTTCTTAGAACGATTGTTTCCAATGAAAAGGGTAGTTGCCTATAATTAGTTGAAGATTCATAAATATGACCGTTTGATGGAATGTGGCAATGGCAACAAGAGTTTCTCGCGATGTTCTGGGTTCGAGTCCCAGTTGCGACCATTATCTTTTTCATTTTTCTGTGTCATGCTCTCTTTTATATGTTCGTTTAGATCATAGATTCTCAACCTTTTGTTTGCCCACCGCCCACTTTTGAGAATATTTTTATTTCTAGCGCTCCCTGACTCGAGAATCCGAAACAGCAATTGACCACCACGGAGAAGCGGGGCGTAACGGGATTCGGAAGGGGCGTAGTGGGATACCAAAACTGGGTTTCATTTGCCACAACGTAATGGGATAGGGAGAATGCTTTTGTGGATGGATGGTCCATAATGGGATGGGATGGGGGAAGACAGGAGAGGGTGGGAAGGGTTTCTCTGTCTCCTACCGCCCCCCTGAAAGTCTGACGCGTCCCCCAATTTTCTCTTGGTTTTCTACCGCCTGGAATAGGGAAAATCCTTTTGTGGATGGATGGTCCACAATGGGATGGGATGGGGCAAGACAGAAGGGGGTGGGAAGGTTTTCTGGGTCTCCTACATCCCCCTTGAAAGTCTGAATCGCCCACCAATTTTCTGTTGGTCTTCTATCGCCCCCTGAAGGTCTGAAACGCCACCAAGGGGGCGTTATCGCCCACATTGAGAACCTTTGGTTTAGAGTATTAGTGATATCTTCTTCTTAAATGATAATAATATGTTTATTCTGGTATTTATTTATATTACTTAAGAATAGCTGCAGCAATAATTATAAAAACCATTATTCTAATTTATCCCACTCATCATTTATATGTTTCAAAGTAAAAACAATATCCTCGCGTTGCATAAATTAACATCACAAAGATTCAAATTATATCAAGGCTGCTAAAAATTATTGTTGAATACACAATTAAAAAAAAAAACCTTACAGAACATATGATTTCTTATTGCGATATATTTTCTGAGAAGGATATTGTTTGAAATATGTTCACATGAGAGGAACAACCAAAACACGATGCATCCCACCATTAATTTGTTTAGCAGCCCAATGCCGGTAAATGCAGCAATGCATATAACAAGGATGCCTCCCATGCATTTGTCAATTGTCAAAATTCGTCACACCTTGCTAAGTTTGGCAGTAATGAACCAAGTCATGCGATTGCGACTGGTGCATGACCATTTGGGAACAAACGGAAACTGAAAAAGATTACATGATATTAACGATTCTACGACAAACAAAACAGAAACATAACAGTACAGTGACAAAACAGAACAGAGATAAAACAGAATGGAAACAAAACACAATAGTGACAAAAATAACAGAACAGTAGAATAGGACAAAACAGAACCCTGACAAAACAACAGAATAAAACAGAACAGAGATAAAACGGAACAGAGACACAATGGTGGCAAAAATAGAATAGATACAAATCAGAAAAATTACAAACCGGCAGAGATTAAACAGAACAGTGCAACAACACAACAGGGACAAAACAGAACAGAGAATAAAATAGAACATAGTCAGAACAGAACCAAGTCAAAACAGAACATGAACAGAACACTGACTAAACAGAACTATGATAAAACAGAACAGAGATGAAACGGAAGCGAGATAAAACATAACAGAGACCAAAACACATACAAAACAGTAGAGATAAAATCGAACAGATACAAAACAGAACAATGTCAAAACAGAACAGAACGTTGTAGATATGTGGAGATAAATAAACTTACCTACCCTAACCTAAAATAATCTCACTTCACCTATCCCGTTATTTCACCATGCTCTGTTTTGTCACTGTTCTTTTTTATCCGGTTATCGTTACTCACTGGGTCTAAAATTTGTTAAACAAGAATTACGTTAAGTTAAGGATCTTGGGTAGTATAATATTGTTGCGTGTTTACAGTGATCTCTTCTTTTTAGTACCCATACAAATTTCATGTATTATCTTCCTTTTGTTTATTGTTTTCGAATTACATGTATGTATTACAATGTTTCCACTCTAATCTCCAAACAATCTGAAATATTTTTTCTTTCCCCTATGTTACTCCCGGTTTTCCCCTTCCCTATGCGTGATATGGAAGCATATTATTATCGTAATAACACAGCGCCCTTGCCGTGATTTTTCACAAAAACGGCGCTATACAAATCATCAAATATTATTAATAAAAACACATGGGGATTTAGCATGGAAGCGTGTCGACTGTCGCCGAGCTACGACCAAACTGCACGGACTATCAAAGCGGCTTTGCAATGATAATTTTTTTTAAATTCTTTTTTTAAATTTATTTTTTTTATTTTACCTACAACAAATTAATTATTCAATTACCGTACAATTTTCTCATTTTGACATTCGAACACCTGTAAGAAGATAATTATTATACAAAAAAAATCTTAAGGCTATCTAAAGAAGAATTTTCTTGTCATGCTATGCTATGCTATACATTTGGTCTGTAGGTAGAAACAAGGGCGGGGCGCCGCGCCGCTGTGCGTAGATGTTATTAGCAATTCCTTATAATCGTGTGAACGATTTTGGCTACACTTTTGTGCGCGCGGTTTTTATCATTTTAATATTAATGGAATGGTTCATGGAGAGAAGATAAGTAAAATTGGCTAAGCTAAGGTAACAGGCGGTCTTCGGCGCAGTCCATTGTAAGACCAAGCAGCACATTTTCTGCACTTACAGCACTCGGTTTATGTAGATTTCTTACCGACCCGTGGGAGGGCCGGCTGAGATGAATAGAAGATTGCGTACATACGACTAATAACTGGGTTAAAGTTCAGATTGTAGATGAATTTCAGCGTCGCGGCTGGAGACAAGGATGAATTTATTATGAATTGAGGTACTGGCGTACTTGCTCATAAATAAGCATGCTTGGGAGGATGCTCTTCAACTATACACATTTGCTTCAACTGTACACATTAGACGCCATTGTCACTTGCACGTTTTAAGCCATTTTTCATTTGTTGATACTTAGCAGATGCTGGGTAATAAAACAACATCTAGTTAAAAACTAATAACATTATAATCGCTTGATAATTCATTTATAATACTGTAGATTGTCGAGAGTACAATAATTTCCGTACAGCATTGTACAATAGGATGCAATATACTCAGACAATTAAAACGAAAACAGTAGGTGTAATAAATTGACAATTATTGCATTAGAATAATATATTGCAAGCCTGTGATGTATACCATTGAGTTTTTCAAACTTCCTTATACAAGATGGCGGAAAAGTAATCACCCGACGTTCTTTGGCTGTAATTTTTTTTATGAATGAAAAATTTTGGTTCTGCTTTTGGATTGTGTTTATTTGATGTCTTATTTTTCACATAAGTCGATAAAATGATATCGGCCAAATGACCGCCGCCAGAATTGATGGCCACAGGCCCGATTTATGGCATTTTCCATCACCCTTTCCAGAACTTTCGGCGATAGGTTCTCGCATTATTGACGGATATTCTCTTTGAGGGCTTCAAGAGTCTGAGGCTTATTGACACAGACTTCAAGAAACCCTACAAAATGAAGTCAGGATCGGTTAAATCGGGTGATTTTGCCGGCCAGCGCAAATCACCAAAACGAGAGATTAGGCGACCCGGATATACGTTATTTCAAAAAAATTCCGCGTTCTTGAGGAGCATAACGATTCATGTCTTGTTGACTTGTATTTTGTAATGTTTACTTCACAAATGTCAAAGCAGAACTGACATTTACCGCCATTTGCAAAAATTATGGCATCTTCCGATAGGGTGATGACTTTTGCGTCACTTTGTAGATACAGATTTCAACGGAAGATGGGTTACTTTTCCCTGTCCTTGTACCGAGATGCAGACGACGGTGGGTGCTCCTTAGAAAGGATGCTGCAATCATGGCCTAATACGAGAAGATGACTCCTTACATGGGGGGACGAGAAACAAACGGAACATTAAGCAATTATTATTCAAACGCAGAGTGGGAAGATCTGATGCACTTTGATGGGCGGGAGAGTGTGCTTAGCGTGTAATATGATGCCTTGTCATTGATAATTAATTCGAAATTGATAGATTTCTTTGTTTTAACCACGTTTATTGTTTATAATTGATATGTTTCGTCAGCGATGCTCACTTCCTCAGGATAAAAATTGTATGACTTGTATAGCGCCGTTTTTGTGAAAAATCACCTCAAGGGCGCTGTACAAACTTACAATACACTTCTAGAATATTTCTTCTAACTGCAAACTAGACAAACCTACAGTAAATACAACAACTTTTTTTTACATGAATACCGCACAAGAGTGCCAACTGCTCCCGTCTGGAGCCAGTGAAACTATGCCATCCCCAAAACGGGGTATGTTGTGAGGCTGAAGGTAGTGGGGAGGGAAGGATCTAGGGAAAAGGAAGATGGGGAAGTACCTGGCTATTCAGATCTGGCCACCAAACACGGCTAAAGCCATTTTATGCAACTTTTCAATTCTGAATGATGGTCTTACACCAGGGCGATACTGAGAGTATCTTCCACTCTGGAACGTGCCGCAAATATACTATATATTATTTTAAATTAATAAATTGTGAAATATACAAATTAATCAAATAATATTAATTTGCCAAGCCGGGGTTCGATCACGCGACCTTCGGAATGCGAACCAAGCGCCTTATAGACTGGGAGGCGAGATAGGTAAACCCTACGTCATCGAGTACACGGATGAAACTACTTTGTAGTGATAATGGAAATTTAGAAAACCTTAAAAAAGCTGGTCTGCCGGTGTGCCTCTTGGCAGGAGCCGCGCAGTCATGGAAATAGTCAGCGGTTTTTTTCGAAAAAATTACGTCATCGAGTACACGAACGGGAACGGTCTCAGATGATAAAGGTCGATTAGAAAATGAGAAAAAATCAGGTCTGCCAACCGGCAGCCTGGCACGTTCACAGGCAGCCGGCGTCAAAGTGGGGTAAAAAATAGTAAATTTTACGTCATCCTGTACACCAATAACACCGGTACCTTCAGCTAGTAACATCTTCTTATATATAAAAATAAATCGCAGAATGTGTTGCTAAGCGCAAATCTCGAGAGCAGCTGAACCGATTTAGCTAATTATTTTTTTAGAATATTCCTTGAAGTACGAGGATGGTTCTTACGGAGAGAAAAATTAAGAAAATTGCGCAGAAAATTGGATAATTTCAGAAAACCTAACGACTATCGCACGTTTGACAGTTCGCGTGTTTGAGAATGACATTTTGCAAAATAATGGTTGTTAAATCAGAATTCTATTTTTGAAAATCTTTACGTTGATAAATTTATTTAAAGTAGGTACTCCCCTAATAGTTTGAATCGAATCAAGAATTTTAGATATTTTAAATAGGTACCTATGTTAGGTACCAAATTTAATATACATGAAAAATGGAAATTTGAATAAAAATTGTAAAAGGTGGCACGCGGGCTGTTTAAAAACTGAATGTACTGGGATTGAATATATGGGGGGGGGGTGGAGGGGGGAGGGAGGGCGGTAAGAGGAGGGGGAGATGGAGGAGGCGGAGTAGGAACCCCCCTTACACCATGCGAGCGAAGCCGCGGGAAAAGCTAGTAATAAATATAAATATTATTACTAAAATGTTCATGACGGCAGCCGGTGACACTATTGTACTGCGCATTGAGTTCACACGAACACTCGCAGTCACAACTTTTAATTACCGGATGCTGCGCGTTAGCTCTTCTGGACCACGCGTGCTACATCTTCATAGCAGCTATAGCATACTCGTATACCATAGTCAACCGCCAGTCAGTCCAAGTCGGCGGAAACTTGCTAACCATTTAACTTACCGATACCTGCATATTATCGTCACATACATTACACACAAGGCGTGAGGGGAAAATGATCGATACCTTTCAAATTTATCCCGTTTAATCACAGAAGACCATATTACTCCAGTGAAAAATATTATGGCTTTAAAAAAATATGTTCATACAGACCAATGAACGCTGATTCTGAATATATAAGTTTTATTTCATAATATTAAACGGAGAGCTCTTAAAAAATATTAAAACGTGCATTTTTAAACCTCTCGTCAAAACACACTGTAAAGTTGGTATTACTGAATGGTTAGTGCTGACGTCACGCCTCACCAGTCATTGTATTGAAATCTTTGATTATGTAGGTATGACACAAGCCATCATTTCATACTGCTTATAGAGATTTAGTTGTTGTGTTTATTGAAACATTATTTAGGCCTAAATAGTGTTTCAAAAATAAAGGTAGGTATCTCTTATTAGTTTATCTCTGTATTATTGAAAATATTCATAAACTGCTGCACAAAAAAAATAGTAATGCTTCTTCTAGGGAGAATACTTCGAACAACGGAATTCAAAATGGCGGTAGTTGAACAGCTAATTGCCCGATCCTATGCTAATTTTTCAGGAATGATGACGTCACACGATTCACCATACATACGGTGGTTTTCGGGGGGTCTTGAAATATGAAAACTTTCACATTTATTTTAACTATTAAAACTAACTCTAAAAATAAAAATAAAAATACAGTTATTTAAGTTAGAACGTCATTATTCATTAAAAAAAAAATTGGGCTGGAGTTCTCTATTGTCCTAGCTCACATGGGTCTCATGTAAATCGCTATAACTCCTTTACCATCATATCTATGTTCTAAATGGTGTTAGAATGTTAAAACATTAAGCTTTATGTTCAAATCTAAAAGTTAAACACAAAATAATTAAAATGTACACCTTTATAAAATCAAAGTTTCCGACCACAATTTGAAAAAAAATAAAAACTTTGGAAATTTTTTGTATGAATTATTTTCAAATGAACGATGAAAAAGTGAGCTGATGATAACGTCTATAATAAATTTGCGTAATAAAATATGTGTGTGTTTTGATTTTTTTTTGTTATCAGTAATTTTAGTTGAAAAAAATGTAAGATGAACCATTTTTAAAACTTGTTTATAATTGCATTAAAATGTTAACAATTCGATTATTATATTTTTATTTTGAAATTTTGGATTTTTGCAGTCATGATCTCAATCTTGGATTACGAATGCGAATGGTCAGATGCTACATATTTTATGGAATGGAAGCATGGACGCTTACTGAAGAATTAATTAGGCCACTTGAGGCATTCGAGATGTGGATCTACAGAAGAATACTTAAAATACAGGGATGCTGGATGGACAGGGTTACGAATGAAGATGTTATGGTTCGGATGAATAAAGAAAAAGAAGTTATTAAAACTATAAATATCAGAAAACTTCAATATCTTTGACATGTTATGAGACATCCACAGATCTTGCATCTTATAATGCAGGGAAAGATTGCCGGAAGACGGGGCCCTGGAAAAAGGAGAACCTCATGGCTGAAAAACCTGTGGTTTGGCCAGTCTACCGTGGAGCTGTTCCGGGCCGCAGTTAACAAAGTCCGCATAGCCAACGTCCGTTGAACGGACAGGGCACAAGAAGAAGAAACAAACAATTTATCTTAATATTTTACAGCATAACTTTCGAAACGGTTTTTTTCTAAAATATTTAAATAACCGCCAACTAAGAAAAAGCAAGTAATGAATTATTTAATGTTAACCTTTCTTAATTGAATAAATTAAGTTTTCAGCCTCAATGACTATAGACATCGGCACATAGATCTTTCGCTGAAAGGTTCATTATAATCTCTCCCTCTTTCTCCTTAACGGCGTCTAACAGATACCTCCCTATGGACCTCTCAGTAGTAGAATTATAATTACCAGACTGTACGATTACATTTACCAGTCTGTATAATGATAGTCTAATAACAGTGAATGATGTCTGTACCGGCATACGGAATGACGGAATTTATGTCAAATAATGAGTCGCTTAATTAATTTAGCCCAGCGTGAACAATGAATTCTCCAGCGAATTGGAAATAGCGCAATAGTTAATTGCATGACGAATATTATGCAAATATTTACAGTTCCGGAACTGAACCATTTGGTCAACCGGAACGATGACTTCATATGAACGATGACATTAGATTCTGTCGATCGCTATAATTTCAGTTTTTTTAATTGATAAGTGTAATGTTGGGTATCCTTTACATTCAACACTATTAGTTCTGTGGGGACTTCTAACTAATTTTAGGTTCTTGATAACAAACGGGTTTATTACGTATTTACAATACACACGACGCGGACAAAATCATCCGCCTCCAAGACCTACATAAACCTCACACCATGAACCCGGGCACCCCTGCTAAATCACAAAACGTAGCGAACCACTTAGGCGAATTATGGCAGAAGTATTTGTTATCCAATAATACGGCGGATGCATCTGCTCACATACTGCATGGCGCGTCGATCGAGAGAGACTGGTTGAGGGAGATCTTTTGACTTCTCCAGCCGGACTCTCTCGACTCCAGCACCTTGAATCGCTGTCGGTGGATTTACACGTCCTTCACTCCTTTAAACACTGACCCCCAGATAACTACCTACCCATCATATCATTTTCCTTCCCAGGTCTTCCTCCTTTCTTTCCATGAAAAGACCCTCCACACAACATCCCCTAAGACGACGTAGGTTCTGAGAGATATTATTTTCCACAGAGCTACCTGTATGGAAGTAATGTAAAAAAAGTATGTCATTTATAATTTATGCAGGTCAACAATATGACTGGCCATTTAAATTATCTTCCCTTCATTTTACTGTTGTGTTTCTTTAGTTAGAACATAACATTAGATTTATATGATTAATAGTTCATTTTATTTTTTCTTAAATTTTGAATAGATCTGAACTAGACCAAGGTTTTGTTAGAACTTCACGAACCGGATCGGCGTTCCGGTTTGTTTTGATGTACCCCGAGCACTGTGTAATTACCATCATGGAATGTGATGTGACTGGTGACGCCCGATGAATCGGGACATAAGTCTTGACTTCAATTATTTATTTTGGGTTTGTGAGGTAGGGGGAGTATTTTTAAAACGAATTCATATGTGATGAGTTTGATTGTGTTTTTGTATGAAATTATTAAAAACTAGCATTTTTCAGTTAAACATTATTTTCATATTTTCAGTTTTAATATTGTTTGCTTTTCTGAATACTCAAACGCAGACGCAGCCATACTTTTGCGCACCCTTCAAGTATTGTATATTTTAAATTAAATACACCATTAGAAGACTTAAAATATAATTTATTATTAAATATTCTAAAAATACACCCACTAGAAGAAAGACGTAAAATAAACGACTCGACATTTTTATTCAAAATATTTAACTCTAAATTTGACTGTTGCGAACTCCTGCAATTCATAAACTTACGAATACCGACAGTAACTACACGACAAAATACACTATTCTACTTTAGCATTCATAAGCGGAACTACATTGCCCACTCTCCGATACAACGATTTCACACTACGGGAAATCAGTACTTAGGTGATAATTATTACAAGCAATAATTGTCAGCCTGAAACACTCATTTACATTGAAAAATCTTCCGAGAAAAGATACTTGCCGCCAACGGGACTTGAACCCGTGTCCTTCTGATTGCCGGTCGGATGCTCTGACCACTGAGCTATGGGGGCTTATCAAATACCCGCCAAATAATTCAATATATACTAGTGTTTCATTCAACAATTACTGCTTATTATATTTTTTCCACCTGAAAACAACCAACTTTATTTTTGCGAGGAAGACATTGTTAGTGTTAAATCCCTCGCTAGGTGGCTAGTATATATTGAATTATTTGGCGGGTATTTGATAAGCCCCCATAGCTCAGTGGTCAGAGCATCCGACCGGCAATCAGAAGGACACGGGTTCAAGTCCCGTTGGCTGCAAGTATCTTTTCTCGGAAGATTTTTCAATGTAAATGAGTGTTTCAGGCTGACAATTATTGCTTATAATAATTGTTACCCTTTGTGCTATGCATAAAAATCTTGTCTAAACGTTAGTTTATAAATTTAAAAAAATAATAATTAATATTTAACAAGTTTAAGTATTTCCCCAATAAATGCAGACATAATTTGTCTCGACGCCACCTAGCGAGGGATTTAACAATAACAATGTCTTCCTCGCAAAAATAAAGTTGGTTGTTTTCAGGTGGAAAAAATATAATAAGCAGTAATTGTTGAATGAAACACTAGTATATATTGAATTATTTGGCGGGTATTTGATAAGCCCCCATAGCTCAGTGGTCAGAGCATCCGACCGGCAATCAGAAGAACACGGGTTCAAGTCCCGTTGGCGGCAAGTATCTTTTCTCGGAAGATTTTTCAATGTAAATGAGTGTTTCAGGCTGACAATTATTGCTTATAATAATTGTTACCCTTTGTGCTATGCATAAAAATCTTGTCTAAACGTTAGTTTATAAATTAAAAAAGATAATAATTAATACTTAGGTGATGTTGACATATTTAACATAAACTTGGCGAATTTTGATGATCTTGTAAAAAACTTATTCCAAAATTATTCCTAAACATATACAGATATGTTTAGGAATAATATATTTTTGTAAACCTATGAAATCGCTGTATTTTTGTATTTTTATGACTTGTGTGCTTTTTTATCTAATAATATTTTTTTGTTTCTTTGTCTGTTTAAAAATCATCTGTCATGAATTAATTGTACTACCAACCATGTAAAAGCCCTTTGGGCGTTAAATAAATAAATTAATCAGACACTCCCTCGATACTACTACAAAACAGACAATCCTTCTATAACACTACAAATAATCGGTGTAAAACACGGTGGGACATTCCGTAAAGCTGAATCTGAAAGTGCATAGAATGCACTCCACAAACAACCTGACTACACCAACATACAAGATAAAACACCAAATCTTACGAACCAGTTCTAATCTAACTGTATCGCTGTAGAGCTTGGCAAACTAAAGAATGCACTTGGGCCTTGTACTTCGCGCAGCTTTACCTAACTTATTAGATTAGGGTTGTTATAACAACTTGTTTCAATTTGGGAAGCGGGTATCGGTACCGCCGCGCCGGGAACCGTTTGCTGGATAACCAACACCTCTGCCACATACGTTACCCCAAGTGGTTCGCTACGTTTGGGATCTTAGTAAGGGTGCACGGGTTCATAGGATGAGGATGCGTTTGCCCACCTACTGCGTGGCGGGTCTGGATCGGGTGAGACTGGTTTAGGGAGACCTTTTGAATTCTTCAGCCGGACTCTCGATCCTTCGCCTTGCATCGTAGTGGGAAGAATGGATTCATACGTCCATTATTACTGAACATACTGAACCCCTGATTCCTGCCCACCCCTTATACCTTTTTCCTTCCCAGACTTTTGACATGGCCCGTCTCAAGTATCTGATTCACTTAATCGTGTCATGTCAATACTTTCTTCGTTCATTCACTCTACATGCCCAAACCATCCGAGGGTCCCTTTCTTAATCTTACTCATTATGCTTACATTAGCCTTACATTCTTTGCGGATATCCACATTTCTCACACGTACATGGTTTTACCACACATACGCCACAGGGATCTCATTTGTGGAGGTAATGTAAAAAATGTGATTTTTTCCAGTTGACCCTGCCTCTCACCTTCAAAAAGGTGTTACTTTGCATGAACCATCAGGCGCATTCTCTCGTTTGCCAGGCTGCTGCCTGTCCTGCCCAGCCCAGCCTTGGTGGAAAATGGGTTGTTTTTACTTAACAAGCTCTTTTATGCAAGGAGTATCGTGAAGGCTTTAAATTATTGCTATCAAGTGCTGTGGTTCGCAAACACGCCGTAAAGCTTAACGCGCATAAATCTCTATACGAGTATATCGTGCTGAACCACCGAAGTTTCGATTAAAATAAAAACCCATCATTTAAGTAAGTTCGGTGGTTCATTTATTTTATTTTATTTATTTATTGACTCAGAATAATAATTATATTACAATAATAATAATTATATTTCAGAATAATTATCACAGTAATTTACATTTTCAATGATTTATTGATGATTCTAATTATAGGTGAACTCAAGGTGTTTTCTCAATAGTGAAAATGCAGAAACCAAAAAAAGTTTTGCAAAATCCCTCTATTGCTTTAGCATTCATTATTTGTAGCAAAATGTACCTCATGCTAACACAAGAAAACAAGTCTTGAAGCTCCATTACACGTGATTTATGTTTTTAATGATATAAATTTCTCTTCGTCATTAAAAAACCACAGCAGAAGTTAGATCATTAAAATGAGTTTCAAGTTCCTTCTCTTCCATCAACCAGTGAACTTTTCAGGGCTAAAAGAAGGTATATTTATGGCAAATTGCGTTTTATTAAACAAACTACTTACTAGTACTTTGTTAGGTTTTCTTTAATGTTCTGTTTAGACATGGAAACAAACAGTTGATAACATGTTTATGGGTAATTTCAGTTCTTATATTCCTGATATGATAACTAAAATATTCACATTGAACATGGCCTCTCTCTTACTAAATTAAAGGAAATTGATCTTTCGTTTCCACATTTTCCTTAATTTTTCCAGTTTCCCTAGTGTCCATAGTTACAATAGCTTCTCTAGATTGATAGTTTACATTCGTTTTCCCAGTTTTAAAGGTTTCCAGTTTCCCTTCATCGAAGTTTAAATTCCTTTTGTCGGTTTCAAAGGTTTCCATAATTTCCCTAGAATGATAGTTTACATTCCTTTCGTCAGTTTCAAAGGTTTCCATAATTTCCCTAGATTGATAGTTTACATTCCTTTCGTCAGTTTCAAAGGTTTCCATAATTTCCCTAGATTGATAGTTTACATTCCTTTCGTCAGTTTCAAAGGTTTCCATAATTTCCCTTGATTGATAGTTTACATTCCTTTCGTCAGTTTCAAAGGTTTCCATAATTTCCCTAGATTGATAGTTTACATTCCTTTCGTCAGTTTCAAAGGTTTCCATAATTTCCCTAGATTGATAGTTTACATTCCTTTCGTCAGTTTCAAAGGTTTCCATAATTTCCCTTGATTGATAGTTTACATTCCTTTCGTCA